>CM077082.1:185801517-186436110 GCA_039513925.1 Platanthera zijinensis
TGCAGTTTCTCGCTACTGCGGACTCGAGTACCTCTCTTTTGCGGTTCTTGTGGCCCCTTAGGCGGTCTTTGTAAAATCTTTTAAAGTGTTCAATAACATCGTCCACAACAAGTGGTAATAGTTGTTGTGGGAAAATTTAGCCTCGTCGTTCGCGACATCTTCTCTTCTACCTCCAGATCTCTTATTCTAATCGAAAAGTAACCAACAACTCTCAGCCGCTTCGCCCCTCAGAGCGTGAGTTTGTGAGGGTGAATTTTGTGCACCAATAGAGCGAACACGTGACCTTCATATAAAGTTCGACGACGAACACTACGATTACAATGGGTGATCGCGAGCCTCAGCAGCGACCGCCCACAGGACCCCGCCCCAACTCGGAAGTGCGACCTTCTTAGAAGATCTAGAGTTGAGGTTTGAGCAAACTCGCAAGAGACATCACATCAGATGTATGCAATGATGCAAACCATCACCCAACTGGCTCATCAGATATCCCCTTCGGCTTCAACCGCAGTGGTTGCGACCCCTGAAGTCGATCTGTCAGAGCCTCCAACCCGTCCGCCCTTCCCGCAAGTCCGCCAGGCCGCCCCAGCTCTGCAGCCTCAAGCGGAAGAGTTTGTGGCGGCTCGACGTGATTTCTATTGAGCAGCATCCCAAGGTAGCTGTTGGGTTTTCTCGGCACATCAGATGCGCAGCGGAAGTATTTCAAGAAAATGATAAATGAAGCAGATCTTGCGAAAACCTGTAAATCAAGAAATAAAAGGTACCTGTTGCGAAATTGAGATTCACACCTCGATCGTACTACATCAGAAACTTCTGTATCAGAAAAAAACCTGATTATGTTTTTCGAGAACACAAAACTAGATTTGCATTTTTACGGGTATCCACACTAACACCAAGAACTCCTGTTATCGTCGAATGGCAGCGGGCTGGAGCATGATCGATTCTTTGTCTACTTCAAATTGCTAGATTCGATTTTAGGAGAGGATCGACACTCTGGTTTCAGCTCTCCCAAAAAAATTGCAGATCAGAGCTTTTCTCGCTCGCGACTTTCGTCGGCGCTCGCAGAAAAAGGGAACCCCGAACTGCTGCTATCACATCTAACCCTAAAACCTTATATATATCTGTGTGTATATATATGTATATATCACTTAATCGTATATTAAGTGAACCGGGTTCTGTTTGGAGAGAAGGAGAAACGGTCCAAACCTCATCAAGTCGATATATACAATCTATATCGGCTTGAGGTCATGTCGATAAATAAGTCCAGTCGATCAAATCGACACCCAGTCTATATCAAGTCGATATAAAGCATTTATCTCTTGATATCCAGTCGACTAATGCTTAGTCAAGTCGACAATGTTCCAGTCGATAGAAAGTCAAGTTGATTTCACCACATCGACTTGAGGTCTAGTCGACAAACATTTCAGTCGGCAAAGGCTTGGTCAAGTTGACAATGTTTCATTGGACAGACAGTCAAGTCGATATCACCATATCGACTTAGGTCTAGTCGACAAACATTCCTGTCGAATTGAGTTTTAGCCGATATACATTATATCAACATACAGTCTAGTCGACACAGACCAACTCCCGATCAGTTCAAGTTTGACTCTTCACTCATATCCTATATAAGTAGAGTCACCACGATCATTTATCCAATTTGTCGGTACGTTTTTATGTGCGACCCCATAAACTCATATTACGTTGGTAGTGAGACTAACTCCTTGATCACTTCTAGATCACATAAGACCCTAACATTCTTCCATGATCTAGAATGTATCAACTATAGTAATGAGTGACATCTAGCAATGATTCATTGCTATCTAAGTAATATAAGAAATCGTAACTCAATGAACTTATCAGTGACCAATGTATCTGTGTTGTCATGTCCTTTTGTCCCATACACGCAGATTGAACTCAAGGGATGGAGCGTGTCACGCTCTTAATAATTCAGTCTTCGTTTCTTTATCTAGAGTAGACTGCCAGAAATTGGTGAGCTCAATATCATATACTGAATCATCTAGCATGACCATGCATGTAACTCCATCAAGGGGCCCATGTTTGTAATTCCCGTCTTATTCTATCAAGGGGCTCATGTATATAACTTCTGTCATATAAAAGGACGAATCCCGTCTACATCAGCTCATAATCATCTGCATGATTCATAACATATCCAATAACCACCTTTATCATTAACCTTTCTCAAAGAAGACCTTAGATGTCATCAAAGTATGCTCCTCCTCACGTAATGTCTGTAGTGACTTCAGGTCAAAGAACCGCAAACACCATTACCACTTTAAGACCTACTTGTAACACGTTCATATAACAATCCACAAAGTAGTCTCATGGTGAGTGTCCAATACAACTTGTTCTCTAACAAGTACCTTTCTGATTACTTGATATCCGATATCATGATCTATGAGAATCAGTCATCAGTCAACCCACATATTAGTCTCAATGTATCATCATCCCGCGCTTTAAAATCGAATTTGATATTGTTTCTTGTGTTTTTATGCTAGTTTGCAATTATTATTACTCACTTGTAATCTAATCTCAGACTCTATGTAATTATTGCATCCCTTAGTGTTCCTTACGCGGTTTCCCGATACTGCACCTAAGATTTATATCGCCTGGGGTTTCACATTGCTACCCCTGCATGACAACCTTAATGATCTTACAAACATATTTTCCATGGTTTCTAAATTAAGCACATAGGATTAATTATCTGAGGCATTGCTTTACTAAATAATAAATTCTGAAATGTTTCTAATGTTTGCTACTTGCTGACAACCAGCAGTTAATTTGATGACTATTAACTTTTTCGCTTGCTGCAGCTACCATTCTTCCCGTTGTTCAGAAGCAACACCAACTTCTGGTGACTTTGCTATTGTGTAATTCTGCCTCCATGGAGGTATATGACTACTTTGCCTTAGTTTGGTTGAAATATTTATGCAAAGATGGAGTAGATGTAACTTCAATCTTGAAATCTTCTATTAACATCTAATTAGCTGGTATTTTTTATGTTGGTCATGAAATTGTTTAGATGACGACGAGTTATAAGCAATTCTGTCTATTTATGGCTTCTTGAAGGGCATTATGAGAGTGCATGATTTTGTTTTTGGCCTGTATTCCAAATTCCGGCCCTCCTATCTAGGTAAAGCCACTAATATGAAAATAGGAAGTTGATGGATTTGTATAAATTTGAGTTTTGCTTAATTGTATGATACCTTTCTGCTTTAGAGCTATGAAAATTTGTGTCTTCGTCTCTTTGCACTACAAAGTATGATATTTCTTAAATAGTTGGAAATATGGAAGGCTGACGTTCAGCGAAAATTGGTAGTAGCTTACTTTGGTGAACAGTCTACTCATCCTCATATACAGTGAAATGCTATGGTAGAGTAGTGAGTTTTTATTATAAATCTGAAATTAAGTTGGAACACATGATAAGGACAGTGGAGTATGAATAAATAGTTAAAAAAGATGGGTTTGTATTGGAAGATGGCCTAACAACCTACATTTAATTACCTTTGAAGTACAATTTTATCATCATTAGACTTGGCCAAAGTGTTTATGGAAGGCATTATAAATCTTCTTTCTCCATTCACTCTTCTTGAGCGCTTGAAGTGGTGTATGAGATAATAAATTTATTTTGTGAAATATTTTTCTAGGATTTCGTTCATAGTTACCTTCGGTTTACACCTTTCTCTAGAATCCATCATAATCCCTTATTTATCTTTGTTGTGAGGCGCATGTCATATTAGTCCCATATCGTGTATCTTTTCCTTATGATGTTTCTTAATAAGTATATATAGACAAGGTGACCTCTATGGAGGTACTAAGTTTTTCCTCAATACGCGTAACATGGTATCAGAGGGAGTTTAGGGTTTCTGCTCGATCACGTAATCCCGCCGCTCTCTCTCTCGCGTAATCCCGCCGCTCTCGCATCGCCCCTGCGGCTCGATCCAGTTGCGCCTCGCCTTGCGGCTCGATCCCGCCGCTCTCGCCTCGCCTAACTCCCGCCGCTCTCGCCTCGCCGGAGGCATGGTCGATCGTTGAGGCCGCCGATCGTAGATGCCTGCCGCCAATCGCTGCCTGCCGCCGATCGTTGATGCCTGCTGCCGATCGCTGCCTGCCGTAGACTATTCCGTCGACTGTGATGCCGATCGTGATGCCAACAGTGTTCCGTGATGCAGTCGTTCCTTCTAGTGCCGATCTTTCCGTGATGCAGTCGATCGCGATGCCGATTATTCCCATTGCCTATTGCTGCTGTTTTTGCGGCTCCTTCTAGTGCCAGCCACTGCTTCCTGCGTGTACCGACTGCCTCCTCGTGCTAGCTTCAGCCGCTGCCTCTTCCTCTACCGGTTCCTTCTCCGATCTTCTCTACCATTGAATTTGGTCATGGGTTCCCCCGTGACAAGTACCACTCAGTCGTCGGTTCCTCAGACGACCGTTCCCTCAGGGGATTCTACTAATACCTTTCCTCCCAATGCGAGGCTTGCTACTACCATCCTTACCTCCTCCAATTTCCAACTGTGGAAGAAGGGGGTTACTATGTCTCTGTCAGGTATCCGACGCACACACCACCTTACTCGACTTCCAACTCATGCCGTGGGAAGTACAGAATACGATGATTGGTATAGTGATGATTGCCGCATCTTTGCTCTTCTCCTGAGTTCCATGGACCCATCTGTCCAGCAAATGTGCAAGAACTGCGACAGCACCAAAGAACTCTGGGATACCCTACACATGATGTTCTCTCAAGCGAACAACCTCTCTCGTCTTGGTGAACTCTTCCCAAAAATAGCCGAGCTGAGGCAAGGGGCACGTCGTGTTACAAAGTACTTCGCCGAATGGAAGGTTCTAGCTGATGAGATCTTGGATCTGTGGGAGATACCCTCTACCAGGGAAGGGCATCAGGCCCAACGTGAACACCTCGTGCTCCTTTGGCTTTTAAATGGATTGGATCCACACTTCTCAACAACGAAGACTGAAATGCTGGCGAGTCCTACGACCCTACAAACGGCTAGTGTGTACCATCGCCTTACTAAAGCTGGATCCATTGGTACTTCTTCCTCTGCTTTACATACTTCCTCCGGAGAGTCGATGACTCTTGCGTCTCGGGGTGGCAGGGGAACTGGTAGGGGGGGCCGATCTGGGCGTGGTCGTGACACTGACACGAGACATTGTGCCCATTGCGGGCGTCGGGGACACACAAAGGATACATGTTGGTTGATTCATGGGAAGCCAGACTGGGCTTCCAAACCTTCTGCTCCATCTCGGTCGGCGCACCTGACCGACGCCACTTCTATCTCTCCGGGTCCAAGAACTGTTGAAATATCTGAGGATGAGCACCGTCGACTGCAGGCTCTCCAGATTGACTCCCCGACTCATAGTGCGGCTGTGGCTCAAACCATTCAGCCTGTTTGTACCTCACAACGTCCGGTCCAGTGGTTGGCTGATTCTGGCGCTTCTGATCACCTGACTAGTTCCTCAGGTATCTTACACTCATACAAAACCCATAGTGGAGCTTCAATTACAGTTGCGGATGGCTCCTCTATTCCTATTGTTGGTTTTGGTAGTTGCAGTGTGACCCCTGACATGACACTCTCCTCTGTGGCTCATGTCCCTCAATCTGCTTACAATCTCTTATCTATTAGTAAGCTTACAAATGATTTGAATTGTATTGCTATTTTCACATCTTCTGGTTGCATTTTTCAGGAACAGTCGACGAGCCATATTATTGGTAGAGGAAAGCTGCGAGGTGGCGTCTATGTGTTGGATGAAGTCTCCCACCTCGCTTGTTCTGCTGCCTCCCCAAAATTCTTGGATCTTCATTATCGTCATGGTCATCCATCTATGCAGGTCATGAGTCGTCTGTATCCTGAGTTTGCGAAAGTCTCCCATCTCAATTGTGAGTCTTGTTTGTTTGCTAAACTCCACAGAGTTAGCTATAGTCCTCGTCTTGATGTTCGTGCCTCTGCACCTTTTGATTTACTTCATTCAGATGTTTGGGGGCCGTGTCCTGTCCCTACGTTGTTAGGACACGAATATTATGTCACTTTCATCGATGATTTTTCTCGTATGACTTGGGTATATTTAATGAAAAATCGTTCTGAGTTGCCTTCTATTTTTCAAAATTTTTGGAATGCAATATTTACTCAATTTTCTATTCGTATCAAATGTCTTCGTACTGATAATGACCGGGAATACTTGTCTCAGTCTATGTCTACTTTTCTCTCAGAGAAAGGCATTCTTCACCAAACCAGTTGCCCAGATACCCCTCAACAAAACGGTGTTGCCGAGCGAAAAAATCGACATCTCCTTGAAGTCACCTGGGCCATCCTTCACCACAAGCACGTACCCAAACACTTCTGGGGTGATGCAGTCCTTACTGCTGCACATCTTATTAATCATCTTCCCACTCACATCCTTCAGGGGGAGACACCATATCACACTCTGTATCCTGAACATGATGCCTCCTGCCTCCCTTTGCGGGTTTCTGGGTGTGTTTGCTATGTTCGGGATGCTCGTCCCTCTGTCTCCAAACTTGATCCCCGTGCTTTGAAATGTATCTTTCTCGGGTATTCTCGGACTACTAAAGGGTATCGGTGTTACTCTCCTGATCTCCGACGATACATTATTTCCTCCGATATTGTCTTCCTGGAGTCGGAAAATTACCCCTTTCATGGATCACCCAGTCCTGACCCCTCTCTTGATGATCTTTTAGTCCCTCGACATGAACCTGCTATCATTTCGCCGATTGGATGCAAATGGATCTATTCTGTAAAGGTGAATGCAGATGGTTCTCTTGACCGCTTGAAAGCTCGCTTGGTAGCCAAAGGCTATGCTCAGACTTATGGTGTGGATTATGATGAAACGTTTGCACCGGTTGCCAAGATGTCCTCTCTTCGTATTCTTCTTTCTCTGGCCGCCTCCCGCCAGTGGGCCTTACACCAGTTGGATATTAAGAATGTTTTTCTTCACGGCCTCTTGGAGGAAGAGGTTTACATGAAGCAACCACCTGGGTTCGTTGCTGAGGGGGAGCGTACCAAGGTGTGTCGTCTCCTAGCATCATTATATGGATTGAAACAATCCCCTCGGGCTTTGTTTGCCCGATTCCGAGCTGTGGTTACTCAGTTTGGACTTATCAAGAGTACTAAAGACTCGTCCCTCTTTTATCAGAACTCCTCGGCCGGTACTATTCTTCTACTGGTTTATGTCGACGATATTGTTATCACAAGCAGCAACGTTGAAGGGATATCAAATCTCAAAGCATTCTTACACTCCAATTTCCAAACAAAAGATCTGGGTCCTTTACGGTATTTCCTTGGGATTGAGGTTACTCATGATGATCACTCTCTCTTTATTTGTCAACGGAAATATACTCTTGATCTTCTATCTGATCTTGGAATGTCTAACTGTGGCCATGTGGATTCCCCGCTTGAACCTGGGGAAAAGAGCCTTCATGCCGAAAGCAAACCTTTTGATTCACTCGAGAAGTACCGTAGGATAGTTGGAAAATTAAACTATCTTCCCATGACTCGTCCGGACATTGCATGTACAGTAAGTAAAGTCAGTCAGTTCATGGCTGCTCCAATAGTGTCTCAATGGGAGTCTGTTCTCCGGATTGTCAGATACGTGAAAAAAGATCCAGGTCTGGGAATCTCATACAAGGATAGAGGTCATTCCAATTTAGAGGCATACAGTGACTCTGACTGGGCAGGATGCTTAGCTACCTGAAAATCAACCACGGGATTCACAGTCTTTATGGGTGGAAATCTTGTCTCCTGGAAGAGCAAGAAACAAACTACAGTTGCTAGATCTAGTGCTGAGGCGGAATATCGGGCTATGTCTCACACTGTTGCTGAGATCATGTGGGTAAGGCAAATCCTCTGTGAAATCGGGTACCCAGTTCAGGATCCCACTCCTCTATGGTGCGATAATCAAGCTGCAATCCAGATAGCCACCAATCCTGTGTTCCATGAACGCACAAAATACATAGAGGTCGACTGCCACTTTGTTAGGGAGAAGTACGAAGAAGGTCTTATTTCTCTTACTCATGTGAAGACCGAAGATCAAGTTGCAGATATTCTTACGAAAGGGGTTACGGGGACTAGAATGAACTTTATATGTAACAAGTTGGGTCTGGGAAGTTCCCACGATCCAACTTGAGGGGGAGTGTTGTGAGGCGCATGTCATATTAGTCCCACATCGTGTATCTTTTCCTTATGATGTTTCTTAATAAGTATATATAGACAAGGTGACCTCTATGGAGGTACTAAGTTTTTCCTCAATACGCGTAACAATCTTCATTTTCTTTTAGGAACTCCTCTTTTTAGAATGTGTGCGGGCATGCGTATGCATATGTATATCGATAAAAAAAATCTCAACACCCTTAGTTATGTACCATATTCACAATTGATCCAACATTGGGAACTACATAAATTGAAAGATTGCATTAGAATCAAAAGTTAGATACAAACTGGCAAGGCATGCTTACATCAATGCTCTCAAGAGCTAGTTCTCTCCAAGAGTTCCTTTGCAGAAGAGCTTACAAGATACTCCAAGATTCCCTAATACTCTTTACAAGCTCCTGTATATAGGGAAAGAGTGTGTCACCTACCTAGAATTATCATACTACTGCTATAGGAGAAAATTACATAAAAGAAAAAATTAATTAATTAAAATATGATGAGAGATTAGCTTGGTGTTGATGCAGAAAAAGGCACCACCTAGCTAACGGTTCGATCACAGGGGAAAAGAGAAGGGAAAAGCGAGGCTGTCGAATAGTCAGTTACTAGCGGCTAGGACTGGCGCCTAAGACCGAGGGGGAGAAAGAGAAAAGAGGCCGCTGGCAGCGGCAACAGCAGAGTTCGCCCACCGTGGCTAAAATGCCACTCCTGCGACGGGCTTTCCTTTTATAAAGGGAGAGAACGGTTACAGCGGTTAGAACAGGGAGCCCGAGCGAACAGGTACCCGCTAAAGGAAGAATTCGAATCCGCTGCCACAGGTGGAAAGCTTAGGGATTCGAACTTGATCCCTTGGGAGGTACTGTTCACGCCTATGTATAGGCTTGGGGGCCTGCCCAAACGAGCAGGGCTAAAAATACCGGCTGCCCGCGTACAGGAGAAACGGCAGCGGTGACCAGATACAGGGGAGCAAGAAGAATGAACGGCCACCTATCCGCGCGCTTAGGCGGATATACCCGCCACTGACCGATAACTCCTCAGCGGCTGCCATGCCGAGGAGACTCTGCGGGAGGACGACTAGGCGGCTAGAGAAGGCCTTGCCGCTGGCACTTGAGGTCATCCAAGGGAGCGGTCAAAACCGGGTTAACACTTGGGAAGCCGACTGTGAAACTTTTATTCTCTAAGGGTTCGTTTGAGAGATTATACATATCCGCATAGGGTGCATTTATTTATCAATATTCTCTTTTTCAAAATTGACCTTGTCTTTTACATCAAGTCATTACGGGACCATCATCGATCTCAAGAGCTTCAAAATTGTTGAATAATTTGTGAAGGCCCATTTAATAGGCCCATGTAAAGCTCTCTTATGGATTAGTCTCATACCTTAGGATGGTGTTTAAGCTTTCCCTTCTCCTTTATAAATGTACAGATACTTGTGTTGTATTCATGTGACATATATGAGAAATTAATAAAATATTGATTTTCTCTCTCTTTTGTCGCGATTCTCTACATGGTATCAGAGCCAACCGATCCTCCAATATCTCGTGTGGCTTGAGTTCCTGGTCCACCGAGCTATCCCTTCTCTGCGGTCAACTCTTTTTATAACCGCAAATCTGCTCCGTGAGGACTTCCCGCCTCGCTATTCCCTCTGCGTTACTCTTCCCTGCCTTTTATAGGCTTTCCCTGCTGCCAACCGGGCCCCACCTGCCGGGTGATTTCCGCAATCTCCTCTTTCTAACCCCTTAGATTGCAACTAGCTCTTCTGCTATCTCATCACTGAACTCCCTTTGGTTGTTGGTCCTTGTGATCACGTTCCCCCTTCTGCTCGCGCCTCTGGCCGCTTCGATCTTTTAGTCGTTGACCTCTGCTCACCTCCGACTCTTGCTAAGGGATCGCGCCGCCAGACCGCTCAACCCGCCAGTCCTCGCCTCTGCTCAGTTTTTTCTCTCTGCTTCTAGCCTCTACCGACCTATCTCTTATCTAACCGCCGCGTCTAGGTGTTGCCAAGCTTTGCTCGTTTCCTAGCTTCCTTGTCGCTTAGATCGCGGCTCCCCTGTATGACAGAGCTCTGTCCTCCAATTCTCATTCACGCTTGTCGCGTACGTCAGCCAATCCCACGGGTCAGCACTTGATCGCCTGTCCGCTGGTCTTCTCTGCACTTGCTGCGTTCCTCGGCAGTATCAGTGCTTCTGCCCGCACGTTCTCCTGACTGAACGTGACCAGTTCTCTTGACCACCATTTCTCCTTGGCAATTTCAGTTCTCCTGGCAGCCAGTTCCTATCTGTCCTTGCCACACTCTTCTTCTTGACATCTAATCTTGACGGTCACGGCTTTGAATGATGCATCGTCGCTTCCGGCTTGTGTCGCAACTACTCCTTTTGAAGTTTGGGATAAGCTCCGGATAACCACTATCTCTCTTAGTTGTCAGAAAAATTTTGTGGAGTGAGCCCACTCGGTGCGTTGTGTCCTCCAGACCAAAGGGTTTCTTCATCACCTTACCAAGGCACAACCTACAACCCTCACCAAGGACTTGCTCCGCGATGATGGGCGCGCCCATACTTGGATTTTGAACTCTATGGCCAGTGAACCATACTGTATGACCACGTATCATGAAACGACCAAAACATTGTGTGATGAAATTCACTCTCTATACTCTGGTAAAGACAGTTTGCAACATCTGCTGACATCTTCACCGACCTCCAGCCTCTTGATCCAGAGATGGATGGTGACTTGACTTCCTTTGTTCTTCGGTCCAAGACTCTCATTGAAGACTGGATTCAACTTTTTCCTTCAACGACGGATCTCGCTGGCCAACGAGCGTAGAAAAAAGCTGTCGACATAGCCATGATGTTGGCTCATGTTCCCCCACACCTCCACAGCGTCCGTGCCAATATGCTCTTATCCTCCACCCTCCCTCTCCAATGTGTGCTCCATGCTCTTAAAGGTGACACCGCCTCCTAATACTCCCGACACCGTCTCTCTAGCTCTTCTCCAATAATCTCCTGCTACTCACCTTCCTATTCTGCCGGCTCGTGGAGCTCTCACCGGCTTTCGGGGGAGAGGTCGATCTGGTAGGCCGCGTCCCAAATGCTCCTACTGTGGTCGGGAAGGTCATCTTGATGCTACTTGTTATTGTAAGCATAGTGTCCCTCCTACACAACTTGCATCTATGACGACTGCTGCTCTCATTGCTACTTCCCCTGACGTTACTGCTTTACGTACTTAGCTCCAGAATCTTCAGGGCCTACTTAGTCGGTCTTTGGGTTCTGTTGCGACCATCTCCAATGAATGTATCTCCTATTTATCGCATAATCCAATGTAGATTATGGACTCTGGGCCCCTAATCATATTACTCCGCAAAAGCCTCCTCAGTACTTGGACATTGCGTTTCCTAAGTTCATCACTGTGGCCAATGGTGACACCACTCCTATTCATGGTTCTGGAAACATAGATCTGACTTCATCTCTCTCTCTCTTCGCTTGGTCCATCATGTTCCGGGCTCTCATTTTAATCTTCTTTCTTTCAATCATCTTACTTAGGACCTCGACTGTTCTGTAACATTTTCTTCCTCTGTTGTGTAGGATCAACAGACGTGAAATATCATTGGTAGAGGACAATTGTCTAACGGTCTTTACAGCTTGGATATTTCCTCCACTGCTCGCTCTTCTGTTACCTCCGTTGACTGACATCGATGTCTCGGGCATGCTCCTCTCCCTATTTTGAAGAAAGCTCTTCCAAATCTGTGCCTCACTGACTTCAACTACGAATCCTGCATCTTCGACAAGGAACAACGCTTTTCCTTTTTTTCTCACTGTACTCGGAGCAATGCTCCTTTTGTTTTAGTTCATTCAGACATTTGGGGTCCTTATAAAATGGCTAGTGTTTCTGGTTATTGACATTTTCTTATCTCTATTGATGATTACTCTCGCATGACTTGGTTGTACTTACTTTGCAATCACTCTGAATTAGTTCATGTCTTTCAAGCCTTTAATGCTGAGATACATATTTAGTTCTTTGCCACTATTAAGGCTCCATTTGTTTGGGCGTTTCGTTGCTCCGTTTTGAGCAAACGCCGCCGGAAGGAGGAAAAACAAATGAACCTCCGGCGGCGTTTGCTCCATTTCCACCCGCCCCCCTTGAGAAACGCCCCCAAAAAGCTCCGTTTGGAGCAGCCACCTCCCCCCCTCCGGTTCGAACACTCCGTTTCCACCCGCCGGATCGACCCGCCACCGCCGAACCAAATGAAGCCTAAAACTCTTCAGACCAACAATGCCTGAGTATACGGGTCATGCTTTCCAAAACTTTTGTTCTGAGTTTGGTATCCTCCACCAAATCTCCCGTGCTTACACACCATAACATAATGATGTTGTTGAGTGCAAAAACCGTCATCTCCTGGACTTTGCTCGTTCCTTTATGTTTCAAATGCAGGTGTCCAAGGTTTATTGACATTTTGCGGTGTGCATCGTCTGTTATCTCATCAATCTCATGCCGTCGTTCATTCTCAATTTTTCCACTCCCTCAGTCTTCTCTTACCCTCCACCTCTCCCTTTCCCATAACGTCACGTGTTTTTGGCTGCACCTGCTATGTTCATTCTCTTGGGCCTACAACTGACAAGCTTGATCCTCGCACTACTAAGTATATGTTTGTTAGTTACTCCCGCACCCAGAAAGGTTATTCTCTTGGCACATTTATAACGACTACGAATGTAACTTTCCTCGAAGATCTGCCTTTTCACTCATCACCTTTGGCTTCTCCTGCACCTCCTCTCCTACCACATCCTGCCATTCCTGTCACCTCTCCTGCACCACTTCCCATGCCATCCACCAGACTCACCAACCCACCTCCTCATCTTCGTGTGTATACTCGTTGTTCTCCTCGCTTCGATGCCACGAGACTGTTACCTCCTACTGGTAAAGCTCTGTGCTCTGCTGATTCGGCCACGCTTTCTACAATATATCCCATCACTAATTTTGTTTATTTGCATCGATTATCTCCTATGCATCACACATTTGCGACCTCGTTGTCGCCTGTTTCCACCCTTCTTTGCAGGAGGCTCTTCAACATTCGGGATGACGGACGACTATGGAAGAAGAAATGACTGCTCTCTGGGCCAATCACACCTTAGATCTTGTCCCCCTCCCTCTTGGCCAGACACGTGTGACTTGCAAATGAGTCTTTGCTATCAGGCATGCTCTAAATGGGACGGTTGAACGTCTAAAGGCTTGTCTTTTCGCCCGTGGTTTTACTCATTAACACGGCCTTGACTACGACAAGACTTTCTTACCTATTGCAAAGTTAAATATTGTCCGTGTCTTGATCTCTCTGGTCGTTCATCGTCATTATACGTTGTATTTGTTGGATGTCAAAAATTCTTTTCCCAATGGTGATCTTGGTGAGACTGTCTACATGCATCAACCTCTCGGCTTTGAGACCATGGGGGAGTCACTTGTATGACACCTCATGAAATCTTTCTATGGTCTCAAATAGCCTCCTCGGCATGGTTTAAAAAGTTCGGTCGGGTTGTTAGTGATGTTGGGTTTACTCGAAACTCGGCTGACTTCTCTTTATTCACTCGTCATTGTCCGACAGGCACCGTTACACTCCTGGTTTATGTTGATGACATTTTAATTATGAGCGACGATTCAAAATGCATCCACATGATCAAGAAACACTTGGCCTTGTTGTTCCAGAACGAAGATTTGAGGAATCTCCTATACTTTCTTGGCATCGAGGTAGCTCGTCGTCCTGATGTTCTTGTCTTATTTTAAAGAAAGTATTGTCTTAATTTTCTTCATGACGCTGACTACTCTAGTTGCAAGCTAGCTGACACACCTATGAATGTCAACCACAAGCTCTGTGCTTTTTCCTCCGACTCTGATATGATTCTACTAAACCTAGAATACCATCGCCGTCTTGTGGGAAAGTTGATCTATTTAATAGTTACAAGATCTGATATATTCTTTTGTTGTTGGGGTTGTCAGTCAGTTTATGCATGCTCCACGAAACTCTCATCTCTAGGCAGTTGAGCGCATTCTTCGATACCTAAAGTCTGCTCCTGGATAAGGGCTCGTATATAAGCCTTCTTTATCTCTATCTCTCATTGTCTATTCTGATGCTGATTATTCTAGATCCTTCGATGATCGCCGTTCCACAAGTGGTTTTTACACATACTTTGGTGGACATCTTGTTACCTGGAGAAGCAAGAAACAATTTATCGTCATACGCTCATTTGCAGAAGCTGAGTATCGATCAATGACCTCTGTCGTCTATAAACTCACATGGCTGGAAAGCCTTCTGGGAAACATGAGTGGCAAATTCTCCTCTCCTTCCATCTTGTTCTACAATAATCAAGCTGATATTCATATTGCCTAATATCCCGTGTTCCATGAACATACCGAGCATATCGAGGTCGATTGTCACTTTATTTGAGAAAATGTTCCACTAAGGAAATTGGACTTGAGGCATGTTCCTGCTGCAGAACAAATCACTGATATTCTTACCAAAGCCTTATCGTGACCACTATACTTTCAGTTTTTGTCCAAGCTTGGTTCCTACGACTTGTATGCCGCAGCTTGCGGGTAAGTGTTGAATAACTTGTAAAGAAAGACTCATTTAATAGGCCCATTAGGGATTAGTTTTACATCTTAGGATGGTATTTAGGCTCTTCTCTCTCCTCCTATATATATGCACACATACTTTTGTTGTATTCATGGGAAATACATAAAAAATTAATAAAATATTATTTTTCTCTCTTCTGTCATGATTTTCTACAAAAGTCAATGAGAGTGATGTCTTCGCCTTCGACATCGATCAATATGCACAATTTTTTTTTGACATTTGTGGGTAGGGAAGTATTGTTACTTACAACTAAATTAGAGGCCATGTCAATGACGTCTAGGTACTCTGTGTGATAAGCTAGGAAGCACCGGTACGGGTATGTGTACCGGATACGATACGTACCCGGTACGACGGTACGCCAAAATTTTAAAAACTGGGGTACGGGTACGACATGATAGGTTAAAACTATATATATATATATCACAAGTGCAATGAATAGTTCTCAAAATATCGAAACATCAAACATAAATCATAACTCGAAGTACAAGTCCACAAATTAATGCAACATAACATGAAGTTTCTAAACATTATGCATTCGTAAATATTACAAAATTTAACATCTTCTATGTTTTTCCAAAACAGATAAAATTAAACTTAAGTCTACTCATCAATATTTTTTTTCCTTCTTCATTGTTGGAGATTAACTTCATTGTTGAAGATTAACATCTTCAATCTCCGGTTAGTCTAGAGACAAGTTAGCCATTTTGTTAATAACTTACGTCGTATTAACACGTTCAATACACGTACTTGTAACAAAAATGTACCAATACTAGAAACATACTCGGTACAGATACACAACTTAATTGGACGTACCAAAACCTCCTAGTATAGAGTCAACTTTTGTTTACTCTCGAAAAACAGACTCCTATTGCAATATGCAGAATGATGTGCTAAGTCCAAGTGTGTCCAAATGTGTATCCGTCGAGTATCGGGTACGTACCGGTACCAGATACGTATCCGGTAAGGGTACGCTGCCTTCGGGGAAGTATCCGTGCTTCATAGGTGATAAGTGTTTTAGTTATGAATTTGGTTTTGGTGGAAGTATGTGTGGGGTCTTGGAAGGATGATTACTGTTAGGTATTGTATCCACAATGTACCTGATTTGAAGAAGCCCCTGAAAAGCTAAGTTGAATTGACAATGTATTTGATGACTTTCTATCAAGTTGTGCTTGCAGTTATTCCATGCTAAGTACACACCAATGTCAGGGTGCAGTGAGTCAATATACACGGGTCTGCGCAACGTAATCCATCGTTGAGCAGATCAGTGCGTTGACTCACGTGTGCTCTCTCTATTGGAGTGTACTTATTTTCAAGTACAGGGCTGAGATAGATCAAGAGCAGAAGGGGAGCAAAGATGGGTCAAAGACCAAGTTCATGGGAAGGAAAAGGAAATTCGTCCAAGTCAAAATCGACGGGAATCACTAAGTGATTCTCGCCGATTCGACGGGAATCACTAGTGATTCTCGCCGAATCGTCGAGAATCAGCCAGTGATTCCCGCCGATTTTATCTGGCTGACTGTCCTTCTTCAAGAATTCTGCTAAGGCAGAATCGACGGGAATCATTAACTGATTCTCGCCGATTCGTCGAGAATAACGTTTGCATTCCCACCGATTCCCGCAGTCTGACTAGTTTTATAACTGGAAATCGGCTAAGGCAGAATCGACGGGAATCGTGAGTGATTCCCGCCGACTTCGTCGAGAATCACCAATGATTCTCGTCGAATTTGCCTTAGACAAATTTGCTCTGCTCGCTGGACCGAACCATGACGGGTTACGCTGTTCGGCCGGGGCTAGGCTTTCTCTTTGTGGGTTCCACAAAGGACTTTAGGGTTGGCCTCAGGGTATATATACATGCTTATTTCGAACTTGAACAAAGAGACATACACGAGAAATCAAAGCCGCCGAGCGTGACCTAGCCGATCGCGGAAATCCTTCCGTCGCCGTCGCCGCTCGCAAGATAGTCGCCGCCGCTGATCTTAGAGGTCCTCTTTGATCTTCCGACGACAGGACCGAGGCAAGCCTAGCGTCTCACGCATCTCTTTCGAGATCTATTGTCTCTCGATTTGTTGAACGAGGATCGCTCTTCATTCCGAATCGATTGAGACGACTGATCCGATTGAGATCTTTGGTAGACCTTGCTTGCTTTGTCAAGAAGTTTGGATCTACAGAGCATCGCCGCCGCAATCGCTTGCCGCCGCCGATCTTGAAAAGATCCTCTCCAAGAGAGTACTCCGGTCGTGGACTCTTCGCCTTCATCAAGAACGCTTCAACGAACGAAGAGAAACATCGGGTTCTCCACAAGTGTAGTTTGTATTTCTTGTACATTCTAATTTTGTTTTGTTGTAAAGGAATAGTGATTCCTTGTTGTAAGGGTTGGGTGCAACCCGTGGTGGAGGAGTAGTGACTCCTTCGGTTGGAAGGGTGCCTTCCGTAGTGTGAGGATTGGATTTCAATCCGGTTGGTGAAGTGACCGAGTCGTCCCTTGGTGGGAGATAGGTCGAAGGGGGAGAGTGGACGTACCTAAATCGGGGAACCACTATAATTGCTTGTGTGCTTTTCTGTGCTGTGTTTGTTATTTGTGCAGGTTATTTAAATTCCGCAAAAGACTGCACGAGACCTATTCCCCCCCCATAGGTGGACTTAGTCGACACTAGATACTTTCAAGTGGTATCAGAGGGAGGTTACTCAACAATAAGGTTAACACCTTGAGTAAGATCCCGTGTCTAGTGTCAAGAAGAAAGAAGATCTCTGAAATGGAAGGACTCAAATATTCAGGGAAGATCCCAGTGTGCACCAAGCTGAACTTTCCTATCTGGAAGGAAAGGATCAGGTACTACATGGAAGCAGTCGACCCCCGACTCTTCATGATAGTGGAGGAGGGACCTTATATCCCCACTAAGGCCTCCACCATTGATCCAACCAAGCAAGTGCCCAAGAAACTTTCCGAAATGGATAAGGATGAGATGGTGCTTGTCGGACTTGACAAGAAAGCTCAGAACATTCTGGTAAGCGCCGCCGATGATTCCATGATGCAGGTTTTCTGCAACTGCAGGACTGCCAAGGACATATGGCACTGCCTGATCATCCTGATGGAAGGCACTGATGAAGTAAGGGATGATCAAAGATCTCTTCTGAACCAGAAGTACGAGGCCTTCATGCAAGGTCCCAAGGAAGAAATCGGAGTGACATTCGAGAACTTCCTGAAGATCGTCAATGCCCTGAAGGGCTATGACAGAGTGTTCACCGATGGTGAACTAAATGACAAATTCCTTAGATCCCTTACTAAGGAATAAGACACCAAGATCTGCGCCATCAGAGAATTTGGCAAGCTGGCTGAAACTGATCCCCAGATTCTGTTTGAGAAACTTCTGTCCTATGAGCTTCAGCTGAACACCAGAAAAGCTGAAGAAGAAGCCGATAAAGCCGCTGCCAGAGAGAAGACTGTGGCCCTGAAATCCAATCACTCAAGGAAAGGCAAGGCAGCCTCGTCCCGTTCTCGGAAAAAGGATGAGGAAGAAGACTCTGAGCCATGCTCTTCCGGCTCAGAGCTATCTGAAGAAGACTTCTCCCTCATCACTCGGGAGTTCAAGAAGTTCCTCAAGTTGAGGAATCAAAGAAAGAGAGACGGCTCCTCCTCCAGACATCAGAAGAAGAATTATTTTTCTGACAGGTATGAATCCAAATAGAACAAACATCGCTCTGATGACATTATTTGTTTTGGATGCAATAAGCCAGGTCACGTTGTTGCTAACTGCCACCAAAGCAAGAGAGATAAGGGGCAGGGAGAGGAGCACATGTCCTCTAGAGATAAGAAGAAGGAGAGGAGCTACATTGCCAAAAAGCCCAAGACACTGATTGAGTCTGATTCCTCAGACTCCAGTGATGATGAGGAAGCCTACTTCAGGCTAGTGGGTCGCTCTGACTCAGAAGGAGACTGCCCCCCATTTACTGGGAAGGTAAAAGATCGTACCCCCCTCTTTGACTCTGACTATGAGTCTCCTGATGATGATCTCGAGGACAGCCCATCTGCCCGTGAAGCTGAGCTCCTCCAAAAGTATGAGCTTCTGCTCAATACTTTTGAGGAATGCCGCAAGAGGTTGAGGGCTCAGAAAAAGGAAGTCAAATTCCTTAAGGCTGAGGGTGTGTCTCTAAGAGAAGAGATCACTAGCTTGATCTCTTTCCGACAGGAACACCTGGGTCTGACTTCTGAGCACTCAGAGTCTCTGAGGCTCCTTGACCTAAAACAGGAAGAAATCAACAAGTTGGAAGAACAGCTTGCGGCAGAAAGGAAGATTGTCAAAATCTTCTCCATGCCCAAGACCGTTCTTCCTATGGTTGATGAATTCTCTGCTCAGACTAAGGGGGCTGGCTTAGGGCATGTGGGTGTGCCTGGTAAATCATCCAGGAGAAACAGAAAGCAGAGGAAAAATAAGACTGCTAAGAAGGCCTCTGCTGTAGAAAAGGGAAAGACTCAACTCGATCCTGTTTTATTCAGAAAGCCTGGCTTTCCCTGCAATGAGCAGGACTTTGAGTCAACCTATGACCACTTCTTCCGGCCCTCGGTTGAAAAGCCCAAGAGCCGGTATGATTGTTGGGCCTTCCCCTGCAACTACGGTGAGAGTGTCTTCAAGGCACCTTATGAGGAAATCCAAGTGGAGGATTATGACCACTTCTCCAACGGCCATAATAGGAAGCAGGCACCAAAAGCCAAGCCTGTTATACTGAAGGAACATGAGGTGAAGAAATCATGTGACTGCTGTCATCATGATGCCTCCACCTCCAGATCCAAGGCCCCGGCTTGACCCACCGTTCCAAGGGTGAAACAGGAGCCTAGGAAACGGTACAACAGATTTGACTGTTGGTGCTATGGCAAAGTTGGTCACTTTGCCGTGGATTGCTGGTTTAATCCAAGATACAACGAGACTCCTCATGTTAGCAATGCGAGGCCGACCACTCGTAGGGTTAACCATCCGAGGGGGAGTGTGCTAACCAGGAATCTAGGACCCATGTTCGATTGAGTTCCTAATGGAAACTGATTCTGTTTTGCAGGTATGTCCAAAAGCCACCAAAACGCCTATCTGGTACTTGGACAGTGGATGTTCCCGGCATATGACTGGGACAAGAAGCCTGCTGCGTGATTACTCTCCAGTCGAAAATGGACCCAAAGTCATCTTTGGAGGATCAGATCGAGGAGTCACCAGAGGTTACGGTATGATTTCCAACTGTATAATCTCTATCACCGACGTGGCCTATGTTGAAGGGTTAAATCATAACCTGATCAGTGTAAGTCAGTTGTGTGATAAAGGATATGACGTTAAGTTCTGCAAGGATAAGTGCTTGATAATATTGTGTGCCTCTTCGGAGACGGTATTAACTGGCATTAGGAGCAGAAATATCTTTTGCTTAGATTTTCTTAGCTTAGATTCTTTTACCCCCGTGTGCCTAGTAGCAAAATGCAGTGCATCTCTTTGTGAACAATGACACAAGAGATTAGCACATATTAATTTCAAGACAATTAATATGTTGTTTTCTAAGAATTTAGTAAGGGATGCCCCTACTATTAAGTGCATCAAGGATAACCCTTGTCCTGCATGCCAGAAGGGCAAATAGACTCGAGCTACCTTTAAGGGCATTGCAGACAAAGACTCCTCCAGATGTCTCTATCTTCTGCATATGAACTTGTTCGGTCCAGTGCAAGTTCATAACTTAGGAGGCAAATCGTATACGCTAGTGATTGTTGATGATCACTCTCGGTTTACGTGGGTGTTCTTTTTGAAACGAAAGTCAGATACGTTTGATATCTTCACGAGTTTTGTCAAGCAGATTCAGAACGATCTTAACTGCTCAGTGGTCAAAATCAGAAGTGACCATGAAACAGAATTCGAGTCTGGTGCTATGACAGAATTTTGTGAAGAACTTGGTATCTTTCATGAGTTTTCCTCCCCGCGTACTCCACAGCAAAACGGAGTTGCGGAGAGGAGAAATAGAACGCTCATTGAAGCATGTATGACAATGTTGAATGACGCATCTCTTCCAAAGTACTTCTGGGCAGAGGCTGTCAACACGGCTTGTCATGTGCAGAACCGAGCGTTGATCAACAAGAATCATCGTAAGACGCCTTATGAGCTATTGAAAGGCAGGAAACCGACCATGTCCTATTTGAGGATTTTTGGCTGCAGATGCTATGTACTCAATAATGGGAAGTACCCACGTACTAAATTCATAGAAAAATGCTTCGAAGGCATCTTCATGGACTATAGTAGCCATAGTCAGGCATATAGGGTCTTCAATAAGAAAACCCTAGTGGTGGAGGAGTCCATTAATGTTGTATTTGATGAAGGAAGCTTGCTTAACAACAATTCTTCCAGTGACATTCTTGAAGATGCAGGTGCAAGACTTGAACAGCTAAGTCTCGATGAGACTGCTAAAGATGCAACTCCCAAGTACGTCAAGGTCTCCACCTCAACGTCAACCGGAGATGATGACAGTCAGGATGGAGAAATCCTCCCAGAAGAGGGAGGAGCCCAAGAAAATGTTAGAGCTCCTGATGCCAGACTCCTAGAGCTCCGACACATGAGGGATCATCCCAGAGATCAGATCATAGGAGATCCTCGTGACGGTGTCAGAACTCGGAGAGGTACAATTAACGAGATTTTGCACCTTAGTTTTCTGTCACAGGTTGAGCCAAAGAAGTTTGACGAAGCGAACAAAGATGCGTCATGGATATTGGCCATGCAAGATGAACTGCATCAATTCGAATGATGCAACGTCTGGACGCTTGTTCCCAGACCAAAGAACCAGAATGTGATCGGCACCAAGTGGATCTTCAGAAACAAACTGGATGAACACGGTGTCATCATAAAGAACAAGGCCAGGCTGGTGGCTCAAGGTTACAGACAGGAGGAGGGGATTGACTTCGACCAAACCTTTGCACTAGTTGCAAGGCTCGAGGCGATCAGATTGTTCCTGGCGTATGCTTCTCACAAAGGATTCACTGTCTATCAGATGGACGTGAAATCTGCGTTCCTAAATGAAAATTTGAAAGAGGAAGTATATGTCGCGCAACCCCCAGGTTTTGTTAATCCTACTTTTCCTAATCATGTCTATTTTCTTAATAAAGCATTTTATGGCTTAAAACAAACTCCTCGAGCTTGGTATGAGACTCTGTCTAGTTTTCTTCTTGAGAACAAATTCTCGAGAGGAAAAATAGACAAGACATTGTTTCTTAGGGAAGTCAAAGGCAAGATCTTGCTGGTGCAAATCTATGTCGATGACATAATATTCGGCTCAACGGACAACAATCTTTTCAAAAAGTTTTCTAAACTTATGCAAGAAAAGTTTGAAATGAGCAGCATGGGAGAGCTAAAGTATTTCTTGGGACTTCAAGTGAAACAGTCTGAGGATGGAATTTTCATCTCTCAGACGAAGTTCACAAATGAACTCCTCAAGAAATTCGGAATGGAGAATGCAACCTCTATGAGGACTCCAATGGGATCCACTGTGTCTCTGGACAAGGATGAGAAAGGGAAACCTTTTGATGAAACCAAATACAGAAGCATAATTGGATCCCTGCTCTACCTTATTGCCAGTAGACCAGATATTATGTTTTCCGCATGCGTTTGTGCCAGATATCAGGTGAACACTAAAAAATCTCATTATGTCGCTGCAAAGCGAATTCTTAGATACCTTAAAGGTACACCAAATCTAGGCTAGTGGTACCCAAGAAACAATGATGTCGAGCTGATAGGCTTTTCAGATGCTGACTTTGCAGGAAGTAGGGATGATAAGAAAAGCACTTCCGGGACGTGCCAATTCCTCGGAAGAAGGCTTATTTCATGGAACAGTAAAAAACAGAATTGTGTCGCAACCTCTACGGCTGAATCTGTGTACATCTCAGCAGGCAGCTGTTGCACACAACTTCTATGGATCAAAAATCAGCTCAAAGATTATGACTTGCAGTTCAGAGAAGTTCCGATGTATTGCGACTCCTCGAGCGCAATAACAATTGCGAACAATCCTGTGTCGCACAACAGAACAAAGCATATTGAAGTGCGCTACCACTTCATTCGGGAGCATGTGGAAAACAAAGATATCTCTCTCTGCTATGTCCTCTCGGATAAGCAAGTTGCAGATATCTTCACGAATCCCCTAGACCAGGCCAAGTTCAGTCTCTTCAAAACTGAACTCGACATGCTGAACTATGAAGAGTGACGACTGTAAGGCTCAAGGCTCTTGGATTAAGGGGGAGCATCAGCAAGGAACTCAAGCTCGAGCACGGATGCAAGATCTGAGGGGGAGCATGTGGCTCCAAGTGAAGTCCCAGATTTGTAGAAGCCGAAAAGGGGAGATTACCCTCTCGGCTAAGGCTAAGGTGGCTGCCGACGTTAAGTATGCTCTCAGGAAAATGGTAATGAATTTCACTCTTAACTGAATTTTTAGTTTATGATTTTCATTCCCATATGATCTATTCACCTTAGCTTGTAGGGTTTAGGCTTCTTCAAATAGGGGGAGATTGCTGGGTATTGTATCCACAATGTACCTGATTTGAAGAAGCCCCTGAACAAGCTAAGTTGAATTGACAATGTCTTTGATGACTTTCTATCAAGTTGTGCTTGCAGTTATTCCATGCTAAGTACACACCAATGTCAGGGTGCAGTGAGTCAATATACACGGGTCTGCGCAACGTAATCCCTCGTTGAGCAGATCAGTGCGTTGACTCACGTGTGCTCTCTCTATTGGAGTGTACTTATTTTCAAGTACAGGGCTGAGATAGATCAAGAGCAGAAAGGGAGCAAAGATGAGTCAAAGACCAAGTTCATGGGAAGGAAGAGGAAATTCGTCCAAGTCAAAATCGACGGGAATCACTAAGTGATTCTCGCCGATTCGACGGGAATCACTAGTGATTCTCGCCGAATCGTCGAGAATCAGCCAGTGATTCCCGCCGATTTTATCTGGCTGACTGTCCTCCTTCAAGAATTCTGCTAAGGCAGAATCGACAGGAATCATTAACTGATTCTCGCCGATTCATCGAGAATAACGTTTGCATTCCCACCGATTCCCGCAGGCTGACTAGTTTTACAACTGGAAATCGGCTAAGGCAGAATCGACGGGAATCGTGAGTGATTCCCGCCGACTTCGTCGAGAATCACCAATGATTCTCGTCGAATTTGCCTTAGACAAATTTGCTCTGCTCGCTGGACCGAACCATGACGGGTTACGCTGTTTCGGCCGGGGCTAGGGTTTCTCTTTGTGGGTCCCACAAAGGACTTTAGGGTTGGCCTCAGGGTATATATACATGCTTATTTCGAACTTGAACAAAGAGACATACACGAGAAATCAAAGCCGCCGAGCGTGACCTAGCAGATCGCGGAAATCCTTTCGTCGCCGTCGCCGCTCGCAAGATAGTCGCCGCCGCTGATCTTAGAGGTCCTCTTTGATCTTCCGACGACAGGACCGAGGCAAGCCTAGCGTCTCACGCATCTCTTTCGAGATCTATTGTCTCTCGATTTGTTGAACGAGGATCGCTCTTCATTCCGAATCGATTGAGACGACTGATCCGATTGAGATCGTTGGTAGACCTTGTTTGCTTTGTCAAGACGTTTGGATCTACAGAGCATCGCCGCCGCAATCGCTTGCTGCCGCCGATCTTGAAAAGATCCTCTCCAAGAGAGTACTCCGGTCGTGGACTCTTCGTCTTCATCAAGAACGCTTCAACGAACGAAGAGGGACATCGGGTTCTCCACAAGTGTAGTTTGTATTTCTTGTACATTCTAATTTTGTTTTGTTGTAAAGGAATAGTGATTCCTTGTTGTAAGGGTTGGGTGCAACCCGTGGTGGAGTAGTGACTCCTTCGGTTGGAAGGGTGCCTTCCGTAGTGTGAGGATTGGATTTCAATCCGGTTGGTGAAGTGACCGAGTCGTCCCTTGGTGGGAGATAGGTCGAAGGGGGAGAGTGGACGTACCCAAATCGGGGAACCACTATAATTGCTTGTGTGCTTTTCTGTGCTGTGTTTGTTATTTGTGCAGGTTATTTAAATTCCGCAAAAGACTGCACGAGACCTATTCCCCCCCCCCCCCATAGGTGGACTTAGTCGACACTAGATACTTTCAATTACCGACAGAGAAGGTGGCGATGGAGGTTCAGGTTGGTGGATGTGTGAACTCGATGGGGGAGACATGGGAAAGGTGAGAGGGGAATCAATGTTATTGTTTTTAAGGCTAGTAAGGCCAGTGCCTGAGAGGGCATAGAACTTTTCTTCGACAAAACGTGCTTGCTCCATTACCCGGGGAAGAGTGTCCTGATTAAGGAGGTGAAAGCATACCCGCATGTGGGGTTGTAATTTGTAACCCATTGATAAAGTAGCCCAAGTAGTACTAATTTGAGAGCCTTAGAACATTTGTGGAAACGTCAAATCAAATTTTGATGTAGGCAGTTATTGGCCCCTCTTTGCAGACTGACCCAAGTTGATCACTTGGTGGTTATCTTATTGATCTATAGTCCCCTATTTGAATGATGTTCATGTTAAGGACGAGTTCGTTTCGCTGGTCGAACGGAGCAAATTGAGAGCAAAGCCCTCCATGTAGATGGTGGATATAGAGATCTTCCGAGTTTCTAGGTTGACCGGTTCAAAAGTTGTTTAGCATTCACAATCCACCTTAAGCGTTCATTGTTGTCAAAAATAATGATGTATAGTCAGTGAATGCTATTTGGATTGGGGTTGTAGGTGAACTTGAATAAGACCACGACTTCGTGATACTGCCAGGGTGTATGCTGATGGTGGCCGGATTCCAGGCCGTGAGCATTATCATTGGTGGTGCAAGGAGACTAATGAAGATGACATGAATATCTCGTACAATCATTTGGATATCAGATGCATTTCTCTCGATGTAATCCATCCATGCAGAGGCGGAGGCAACCATGAGAGCTATTATTTCTTCACGGGTGGCATGGATTGGATGACAGACATGAACCGGAGTGGTCGCGAGACTCATCGGAACTGGAATTGCATGAGGTGGGCGCAAATTGACAATCAAGTTCGTCAACGGGGCACATCCTGCATGAGGATGTATTGTAGGAGGGCACACATGCAAGAAAAGTGATACACGTTAGTCGTATCAAGAATGAGAACAAAAACACGAACTTTCATTGCATTATATAAAAAGTACAATCGGGAGACAAGCTCCTGTAAAAAACTCGAAGTCTGGGTCCTTTAAAGCACTCTCCTCTCCAAGGAGAGACCAAATGACCACACTCAAAAGATAAAAAATAACTCACCCACTAAGGCTCTTTATATCGATGGATCCCCCGTATTATAAGACAAAATACATAAAAACACGTGCGTATCAATACACTAGTCCTAGAAAGTGACTTTGTCCCCAAGGTCAAGCCGAGAAGGGTCTCATGGGCGCGTCAGTGAGACTCGAGCGACTCCTCTGGTGGACGGATGATGTAAACTCGACTCGGGTCTTGAAAAATTAAATGTTTTAAATCAAATTATTTTATTTTGTATAAAATAAATTATGAATTTTTAGGGATAAAATGGATTTTTATTTTGAACGGGGGCCGAGCGGCCAAATCGAGTTTTGCGTGCAAACTCGATTTTTCGGAATTCTCAACTGATGTCCATGTTTTCTTTTTATTGCCTTGTATGAATATTGGAATTAATTTTATGCGGAATTTTAAATAATTTAAGCCTGCCTCTACCGTCCTAACTACCTAAATTACCGGACCTTTTTTTTCAAGCTCTCATTGGACGGTCAACCCGAGGAGTCAACCAACTTCAAAAAGAAAATGCACAAAAGAAATACATGCTCGTAAATAAATGCTGAAAAAATAAAACATGTAATTTAGGATACGACGATGGATGCATCAATTCTTCCGGTGTTGAAAGAGCTCGACCCCGTCGAGACTTCACAAAAGCTGACAATGGAGAGATCAAACATCTTTTCCGGAGCTAGATCGGGTGGAATATCTGGGGCCTTGTTGAGTGGCTCAACTGGTGGCCCAATTCGCGTCTGATCATGAACTAGACCCAACCTCTTGCATTAAACAATCACCAGACCTTCCTTTGAAAAGTACAACTCATGGCGATAACGACCGACCGTGAGTTTGTAATGTTCAAAGGTTGCTTGAAAAATATTAGAATTCTCTTAAATAATTATTATGAGCTTGTACCTCGAAGTAAATATGTTCTTGAAACAAGAGATGATGGCGGTCAGGTGGGCGGGGCAATGTATAGAAAATCTCGTTAGAAGATATATTAAAAGAGTGGTTTTTAGAATTATTACAAGTTAAATATGTCTGTGAAGGTACAAGATCCCATTTCTTTAGATTTGCCCTGATTAAACGTCTAAGAAAATTCTCCAAACACTTATTATCGATTTCCGTTAGTTCATCGATTAAAAAGTGATAAGCGCTACTAAACTCGAGTTTGGTGTCCATTCAACCCCATAATATATTCAAAAAATTGATTATAAAATATTTAATACCTTGTTGCAATTCCACGGATTCGCTTACATCTAACTTAATATCATAAATTTTAAAATTGATTATAATTTTATCTTTTAGAAGTTTCCAAAGAAATTGAGGCAGGACTGGAGTCCCACCAGCCTGCCACCCTGGCGTGAGGAGTCATAGTAGCCCACGGGTCCCACCCGGAGTCCACCCGATAGTCCTTATCAGGTCCGCGAACCGTACACCCCAACCCATCCCCGACCCCACAACAGGGCTGATAGGTTGTTGAGGTCGGGGCTCGATCCCCCGACCTCTTTGATAAAGAACTCTCATGCGTGTTCTCATCACCAACTAATCCTCCGTGAACAGTGACCGACGTGAATAGTGGCGGCGTGAACAGTAACCCGTAAACAGTTATTTGTGAGCAGTGTTCGGTGAAAAGTGATCGGTGAACAGTGATCAGTGATCGGTGAACAGTGTTCAGTACAACGGTAGGGGGTTGGGATTTGGGGCTGTAAGGGCTCAGGATGAGGCTTTCAGAGGGGGAAGAAGAAGACTATGGATGGGTAGTACCTTGGGGGGAAGTTTGAGCGCCTAGGAGTCGTCACCTAGGGTTCCACGACGTCGACACCGAGGGGTGATCGCGAAGTTCCGGGAATAATCTCTCCAAAACCTGCAATGCTTTATTCAACCCACAAGACTCCTATTTATAATAAAATGAAACACTAGAGCATCCCAATCAACGACTATGATTGACCGATAGGAGAGGCCGCTAAAATACATGAATAATGAACCAAAAATATAAACTAATATATGAATTTGACTCGCGTGACATTCTGGACGCAACCACGGAGTCTGATCGTCGATCCGGGTACGCCATATATTATAAGTCGCCAAATCAACCCAGAGCGGGCCCAAAGCTCGTGCTCGTCTCTGCTCCGCATCAGAAATCCTTTAAAACGCGTGTTTTTATCAGGGGTAAAAATTTGTGGATTTCTCACTATCCTTATATCATGAGTTTTCTTAAATATGTTCATAATTTGAAAGTAAATTTTTTCAAACATATTTATATTTAGAGGATAATGAAGTGATATGAAATGATGTTCTTTAAATATAAAATCAATATTTAGTGGTGATTCCATTGCCAAGGCCAAATGATCATTAGACAGTGTTTGTTGGCTTAAGTGTTGGTGGTGGTAGTGACCTATGAGAATTAGGACATATGTAGCTCGACTCGACGTCAGCTAAGGTGTGTGAGCTTATCACTAACCAACTCCATCTTCGAGATTGAAACTGTGTCATCCAAGGTGAGTGTGACATTGCTATTACGTTCTTCCTTTAACAGGGGCTCGAGAAGAGACTCAACGACTACAGTTGGAGATTCAGCGGGTGCAAGTGGAATCTATATTTTAATTGGGATGACATAAATGTGAGGAAGAGACTCTTTTTCCAAAAGTTGGGGCTCATGAAGAGAATCCTCAACTGGAGGGAGTGCTACTGTGGAGCTAAGTTGGGATAATGTGCTTATGGGGGTGGCAACACTAGGCAAATCTATGTCCTTAAAAGTGGGGGCAACGACGAAACTAGTGAGAGGTCTAGCAGTAGACGTAAGCTCAGACTCCACCTTAAGGGCCATACTAGAAACTTCTTCTAAATTACGATAACTGTGCAGCTCTAGTTGAACCCTAATGAGGTAGTGTAACCCGTGCAGGTAACGGGATACAGTCATTTCATCACCCTCCTGAATATCTAATCTAGACTGAAGAATTAGAAATTCTTTAGTGTACTCATCAACTGATAAACCTCTTTGTTGTAGATTTTGAAATATACGATATAAAGTATGGAGATAATCGGGAGAGACATAGTGTTTGCGCATCTCAGATTTGAACTCAATCCAAGTAGTAATTGGAGGCAACCACAACTTATCTCTCATGCGTTGAAGTTGTTTTCACGATTCTAAGGAGGGTCCCTTAAGCCTATGAGTCACATACTCGATTTGTCCATTCAAAGGTACTTGACTTTGACTCATAAGTGATTCTATGTTATGACGCCAATCTAAGCATTCATCAGGTTCTAGTCATCCGTAAAAATCGCTCGGATGTGTGTACTCAAAGCTTTTAAGATTAGTGTTCTCTTCATGCAATACGTGAGTTATGTTAGGGAGAGACGCTGTCATTTCTGTTAAATTTTTTATTCGAGCATTTAAGTCTTCCAAATTATTCTCCAACCGCGCGTTAAATCCCAAGTGATCGACCATTTTCTCCTCTGAATTTGTTTTAGGCTCCGTTCGGGGGACTTATTTTTACCGGTCAAGCGGTTACGACCACATGAACCAGACCGTTTGACATGTGAAAATAAGTCCTCCCAAACGGAGCTTTAATCTCTCAAAATTTATATTAATTGATTTTAAAAATCCTCTTTTTTTTTTGGATTTTTTTAAAGTTTTAAAATAAGATAAAGAATTTAAGATTTTAAAATAAAATAAAGTTTTAAGTTAAAGATCATAATAAAATATTTTTTATTAAAAAAATAGATCATAAAATTTTAAAGAAACGGAAATATTTTGAAAACATTTATTTTTTTAACAAAACCGGATCGCGTGATTCCCGATAGGAGCGGATCACAGTAGCTCTGATACCAAACTGATGTAAACTCGACTCAGGTCTTGAAAAATTAAATGTTTTAAATCAAAATATTTTATTTTGTATAAAATAAATTAGGAATTTTTAGGGATAAAATGGATTTTAATTTTGAACGGGGGCCGAGCGGCCAAATCGAGTTTTGCGTGCAAACTCACTTTCAACGTTGAATCCGCAAATCCGTTAATCGTTATTTGAGAGAAACTCCCTCGAGCGTCTAACAATTTGAATCGCCGCGAGACGTGTAATTCCACTAACAAAGCACAAGTAAAAATTTATGAAAAAATAACGGTAATTAAAGCGATTAGAACGTTCGAGGCAAGCCTTTAATTATTTAAGATACACATAAATTTAAGACCAATTATTTGCGAGCTGGAAATCGGTAAGTTACCACAAGCGGCCGACCCAGTCACAAGTTGAGGAGTAGTGACTTTAGTTGTTGTCGGCGAGTTAGTCAATCAAGCAGGAAGAGATCAGATTTTGAATTGATGCATCCAGTCGGTGGGTTGAGCGACAGAGGGGGGTGCCAGAACAAGTTGCCGAGGTCAACGACACCCCTTGTGCGACAAGGGCTGACGGGCGCCAGAAAAGGATGGCAGGGTCGACGACGCCCGATGGAGGATTGCAGACGGGAGTAACGGACTGTCGGACGGCGGCTCGTGCGGCTGGAAGCGTGTCAATTAGCAGCGTCAGACGACCGGAGATAGGGACGACGACTGGATCTTTGACGGGCGGCTGGGAGTTCGCATGAAACAGGACCAGCGGCTGGAGCTGGCCTGCGGTGGTGGTTGTGACTTGCACGAGAGAACTGTGCCGGTGACACTGAGAAATTGAATTGAAATTTCAATTTCTCTGTATCCGGGTTACCTCTTCCTCACGATAGAGGGGCTTTTATTGCTTTGTTGTTGGCCTCCTTTTTCCAAAAAATGATTTCCATTTAACTTTCCAATCTTTGACCCCAAATAATGTCATTCCTTTAATTTTCTGACTCCTGGCCAATTACTTAATAAACATCTTTCCAAAAGAATTCACAGGCAACAATCAATTTTTTTTTCAAAAAAAACATTTACTTCTAAGTGTGGCTTTTCTAACTATAGCTCCTCAATATATTTTATTCTAAATATAACCTTGAAATTTTCGGAATTCTCAACTGACGCCCATGTTTTCTTTTTATTGCCTTGTATAATTATTGGAATTAATTTTATGTGGAATTTTAAATAATTTAAGGTTGTCTCTACCGTCCTAACTATCTAAATTACCGAACCTTTTTATTCAAGATCTCATCGGACGGTCACCCCGAGGAGCCAACCAACTTCAAAAAGAAAATGAATGAAAGAAATACATGCTCATTAATAAATGCTGAAAAAATAAAACATGTAATTTAGTGTTGGAACCCTACTTGTGATTTGGGCTAGGTTCACTATTAGGTTTGATTAGATGACCCAACATGTAAGTCTAGGATTATAGGTTATTTCCAGGGTCAAAGTCAGCAACACAGTCTCTACTTCAGAAGACTTTAAAGACAGAAGACTTCAAAGGAAAAGCAGTTAAAATGATTGCAAAAAAGTCGTTCGACGATAGCTGAACTCAGCTCGACGATCGTCAATCTCAGATCGACGAACTCAGAGTTCCTTCTCTGAGTTGAGCTTGACGAAAGTCTAACTGAGATCGACGAACTGATATCTCATATCAGAAGTTCAGCTCGACGAAGGACTATCTAAGGTCGACAAACTTGGAGCTCAGATTGACAAGTATATTTTCAGCTAGACGATCTTGGAGCTCAGCTCGATGAAGGAGAATTCTTAGCTCGACGAACTTGGAGCTCAGGTCGACGAATTCATTGCTGAGTTCGACTAACTCCTTCCAGGTTCTGTTTGACTTATCTTCTCTGCAGTTTCTCAGTTCGACTATGTCAGTTTGTTTTCAAATTTTAGTATTATAAGACAGTAATGCTCTGATAATTAATGCTCCATATTCTCAAGAATATAGTCATTACCTGACATCATTAATTATGGTTTTCACAGAGTTATTACTCTACCTTATTTATTGGGACAGTTAGGGAAATGCATTTAAGACAAAATTAGCCGTTCAGGATCCAAAAAATTATGCAGAGGATTTCGGGAAAGAATTTAAAATTCAAATGGTTTTGAATCTGCAATCAATATATAAATTGATTTTTCAAAAGATTGTAACAACAAGAGTTAGTGAATCAGTGAAAAAGAAGAGCAATCATTGAAGAACAACACAACTCATACACACAGAGTTCTTTATCTGCTTCAGGCTTTCAAGAGACAACCAATCAAAATCAGTTTAAAAGCTTGCTGAAGAGCAACATCATTTGAAGGCCTACACCCTGGAGCAAAGCTTCCACTCCCGATCATCTACACAACTCAGGGGAGCTTTGACATCATCAACAAATCCACTAGTCTTCTCAGAGCCTTGAGACAGAGAAGACAACATATTTTTTCTTTTCCCTTTCACTGTGTACAGGGTATTAACTCCCTTCTAAAGTTAGCCTTTTTGGTTCACAAGTCACCTGATCAAAAGACTTGGGATTGGTTTTTGGGCACCTGATCAAAAGTTCAAAGGGTTGTTAGATCTCTCTTAGAAAAATAGATCTTGTGGTGACAGGGCACCTGAGCAAAAATCTGTGGTGGTAGGGCACCTGATCAAAAACTTGTAGTTGATTTCTACCAGGGTGGTAGAATAGTGGATGTACCCAGGTTTATTGGGGAATCACTATAAATTCATTGTGTCGACTGGATTGCCTTTACCTTTTCTGTTTGTGTGCTGTGATTTTCTTCTTATACTTATATATATCACTAACTTTTAATCCGCTATAAAAACAAGTGAATAAATTCTAAAGTACTCTATTCACCCCCCTCTAGAGTTAAGTCAAATCTATCCCTCACTTTCAATTGGTATCAGAGGGAGGTTTTTTGGTTTTACAGGCTAACACCTGAACCAAAAGTTTCTTGATAGATCTCATTTACTCTAGTTTGCTCCCTTTATCATGACACAAAACAAAGAGTTTTCAAGCACCAGACCTCCAGTGTGCAATCTAAATATGTTTGCACTATGGAAGGCAAAGATTAAGCTCTATATGAATTCTATTGATGAAGACATTTATAATTCTATTTTATCAGGTCCCCCTACTCCATCTGCATCAACAAGTACCTCAGTTGTACCACCACCTGAGTGGACAGAGGCTCAGAAGAAGCTGAAAGTTGCAGATGCCAAAGCCATGGACATTTTGGCTCAAACTATGTCTGATGATATATTCCAGAAAGTTGCTGAATGCACTTCAGCCAAGGATATCTGGGATTCCCTAAATGGGATGGTTGTAGGATCTGCAGATGAAAGAAAAGACAGGAGATCACATCTGATCTCTCAGTATGAGAACTTCAAGAAGGAAGAAGCAGAATCAGTTGCTGATATGTACAGTAGACTCAACCTCATAATCAATGAACTGAAATCATTGGACAAGAACATCTCAGTGACAGAGATAAATGCCAAGATCCTTATGTGCTTCCCTAGCACATGAGACTCTAGGATCTGGCCAATCATGGAAGCCAGAAGCCTAAATGAAATTTCTACTGAAATCTTGTTAGGCAAGCTCAAATCCTATGACCAGAGAAGCTGAACAAAGAACCTCTTCTTCAGCAAGAAAAGAGCAAAATATTGCTTTTAAAGCAACTGAAGAAACATAAGCCATTCCAGACAATGAAGATTTATTGAGTCTCTTGCCTAAGAGATTCTACAAGATGACAAGGAAGGACTTCAGGAGAAGATCTTGCAGAAAAGAAGATAAGCTAAGGTATGACAAGACTCAAACTAAAGAAATAGTTTGCTATGGATGCAGAAAACCTGGACACATACTTCCAGAATGTCCAGAGAACCAGAAGAAAGATAAAAGAAAGGAGAAAGACTCCAAGAAACATTCCAGCAAGCCCTCTTACAGCAAATACAAAAAGAAGGAAAAAAGATTTGTGCCTGAAACATGGAGTGAATCTGAGTCAGAATCTTCATCTAATTCCAGTGAAGATGAAGAAGAAGCAAAAACAAAAGAAATTTGTTTGATGACAATCAATGCCTCATGCAATAATTCTGAAGAAGAATCTGAATCAGAATCAGAAGAAGATCAGGTAATCTCAACCTTTGATTTTCATTCAGAACAATTTAAAATTGATTTTAAATTATTATGTAAAGATTTGATTTAATCTGAGAAGGAAATCAAACTTCTCAGAGAGAAATTAATTGAATTTGAAAATGTTTCTTCTGAAAACTTAAAACTTAAAGACGATTTAAAAAATGCTAATAATCAAATATTTTCTTTAGAAACTAAATTATCTGAGGCTAAGCAATTTGAAGAATCCCTTAATGGGAGAAGTATCAAATTGATGAATATCACAAGCATAGTAAATGTCAGGCTAAATGACAAACTGAGCTTGGGAGCTTCATCTAGTCAGCCTGATATTTTTGAGAAAAATATCATATCTAAACTAATTGAATTCATATCTGCTAAAGGAAAAGAGAAAGAAGAATTACAACTTACATATAAAGATACTGAAATTTTATCAAAGACTAAATCAAAGAAAAATAAAAAATCTCATAAAAATGATGTTCAATAAAATTCGTCGAATCGAGATCGACAAAATCAGTATTATGCGTCGAACGGCGATTGACGAACTCTGAACCCAGAATTTGAGTATGATTACTCAACAAAGGGTGCTCGACAAAATCAACATGTTTTGTCGTACAGAGATCGACGATCGTGGAACGCCAGGAATGAGTATTATCATTCTGTGAACCGAGATCGACGAAATCAATACTTTTCGTAGAACTCAGATCGACGAACTCAACTAAATTCGTCGAACTCACATTTTCAAAACAGAAACTTTAATCCTTATCAAAATAATAATCAAACACCAAAATTTGTTAATCCTTTTACTTAGTGGATAATCTCTCGTAGGAGATATCATCCATTAGGTTATAATGATCAACCTGATTGCTCTTATATTACTAGTTATTATTTTGAAAGGAATCAATGACCCAAAGTAACCTGGGTCAAGAACAACTAATCTGTTTTTATACAGGTAAAGGACTATCCTACCACAGAGGAACAGTGGTATTTGGATAGTGGTTGCTCAAAACACATGACAGGTTCAAAGGCCAACCTAAGTGACTTCAAAGCAAAGCTTGGACCCAAAGTTATTTTTGGAGACTCCAATTATGGACAAATAGAAGGATGTAGGAATGTCAAGATTGGAGCAGTCACATTCAAGAAGGTGACATTTAATAAGTGTTTATGTTCAATTACTTCTGATAAAAATAAAACTGTTTTAACTGGAATTAGACAAGATAACATTTATCTAGTTAATTTTAATTCTGCTAAATGAAATCTGTTTGTTCAATCAGATTAATAAAACTAGTGAACTCTGACATAAGATATTAGGACATGTAAACCTTAGGACCATAGCTAAATTATCTAAGAACAACTTTGTCAGAGGACTATCTTCTGGCTCCTACAAAAAGGAAGGACTCTACATGGCTTGTTAATTAAGCAAGCAAACTAAAAATAGTTTCAAATCCATTAATAAAAGTGATTCACCCAAAATCTTGTACTTGCTACATATGGACCTTTTTGGACCTATTGCAGTACATAGTTTGGGATGGAAGTCATATACCTTAGTTATTGTTGATGATTTCTCTAGATTCACTTGCATTCTCTTTCTTAGAACAAGTCAGATAACTTTAAAGTTCTTACAGACTTTCTTAAAAGCATCTAGATTGAGTACTCTACTCAAGTTGCATTGATCAGAAGTGATCATGACACTGAGTTTGATTCTCTTCTCATGTAAGAATTCTGTGAGAAGGAAGGTATCAGACATTGTTTTTCTGCTCCTAGAACTCCTCAACAAAATGGGGTAGCTGAAAGGAAAAATAGAACCCTGGTTGAATCTGCAGGGACATTACTTGCAGATGCTCACTTGCCCCTATCCTTTTGGGCAGAGACAGTAAGCACGACAAATTATGTTCTGAATAGAAGTCTAATTCATAAGCTAAAGGGTAAGACCCCCTATGAATTACTTAAATGGAAGAAACCTAAAATAAACTATTTTAAAGTATTTGGTTGTATATGTTATATTCATAATAATAACAAGAAATATCTTAGAAAGTTTGAAGCCAAAGCTGCAAAGAGAATTTTTCTTAGATATTCCCAAGTTAGCAAGACTTATAGGGTGTATAATAAATCAACTCTCAAAATTGAAGAATCTGTACATGTAACTTTTGATGAGACTAACATGTTTTACAAGGAGAAAGATTCTTCTACCATAGAAAAGTTACAGGTACCAAATCTGTGTGAGAAAATGGATGATTTAATCCTAACACAAGAGGATATATCATATCATTCTCAACAGATTATTGATGAAGATAGTGAAGAAGAAATTCAGGAACAGATTGCTGAAAACATTGTGGCTAATGAAATTCCACTAGAGGAATTAGTACCATAAATGGTTATTGAAGAACCAACTCTACCCACTGATATTGTCACACTTAGAGATCATCCCATATCTCAAGTGATTGGAGACATGTCAGCTGGTGTGCAAACAAGACATCAATTAAATCATGATCAGATGCATGTTTGCTTTCTTTCTCAGATTAAACCTCAATCCGTTAAATTATTGCAATGTGAGAGGAGCTCAATTAATTTGAAAGATGTTGAGTTTGAGATTTAGTTCTAAGACCCAAAGACTACCCAGTCATTGGAATTAAATGGGTCTTCAGGAACAAACTGGATGCACAAAGAGCAATTGTGAGAAACAAAGCTAGGCTGGTAGCCTAAGGTTATTCACAGGAAGAAGACATTGATTATGATCAAACCTTTTCTCCTGTTGCAAGACTTGAAGCCATCAGAATTTTTCTTGCTTATGCTGCCCATTAGAATTTCAAAGTCTATCAAATGGATGTCAAAAGTGCATTTCTCAATGAGAAACTAAAAGAGGAAGTGTATGTTGAACAACCACCAGGTTTTATCTCTTCAACTAATCCCTCCTATATTTTTAAGCTACATAAAACTCTCTATGGTTTAAAGTAAGCTCCAAGAGCTTGGTATGAGATATTAACTAGCTTTCTTTTAGAACATAAGTTCAGTAGAAATATTGTAGAAAAGACCTTATTTATTAGACATCATAAACATAAAATTTTGCTAGTTCAAATATATGTAGATGATATAATATTTGACTCTACTGATTCCAAATTTTGCAAAAGGTTTTCTGACCTGATGCATTCAAAGTTTGAAATGAGTAGCATGAGTGAACTATCTTACTTCCTTGGTTTTCAAGTGAAGCAAACCCCTGATGGTATCTTCATATCCCAGTCTAAATATGCTAAGGAGCTACTTAAAAGATTTGGGATGTCTGATGCTTCAACTATGAAAACACCCATGCAATCCACTGCTGTAGTTGATTCTGATGAACAGGGCAAACCAGTTGATCAAAAAACATATAAGGCTATTGTTGGGTCATTGTTGTATCTTACAGCTAGTAGGCCAGACATTATGTTTGCTACTTGTATTTGTGCTAGATTTCAAGTCAACCCTAAAGAATCACACCTTATTTTACTAAAAAAAGATTTTAAGATATATAAAAGGTTGTCCTAATCTAGGACTTTGGTATCCAACAGTGTCAGAATTTGACTTAACGAGATTCTCAGATGCTGACTATGCTGGATGTAGAGTTGACAGAAAAAGCACATCAGGAACTTGTCAGTTCCTTGGTGATAGACTTGTGTCCTGGTTTTGCAAAAAACAAACTTCTGTGTTCACATCAACTGCTGAAGCTGAATACATTGTAGCTGGTAGTTGCTGCTCACAGATTTTGTGGATTCAAAATCAACTCCTGGATTATGTTTTCAACTTAAATATTCAACTATCTTTTGTGATAATACCAGTGAAATTTCTATTGCACAAAATCCAGTGCATCATAGTATGACCAAACATATAGAGATCTGACATCATTTCATTAGAGATTGTGTGAACAAAAATAAAATTAATCTTGTCTTTTTCTCTACTGATTTACAAAGAGCAGACATTTTTACCAAACCATTAGATGAAAAGAAATATCTGTTCTTCCTAAATCAGCTAGGTATGATTAATGAACAAAACTCAATTTGATTTTTTTTGTCTGTGGTCGACGAATTGGTCACCTTTAATCGAATAGAGATCAACGATCTGTTAACTCTTCTTGAGATTTTCGTTGAACGGAGATCAACGAAATCTCTTTGAGAAACTGTTCGTCGAACGGAGATCGACAAATTTGTTTCAGAAAATATTTTGTCGAACGGAGAACGATGAATTATTTTCCCCCTCTTCAAACTTAGGTCGACGATTTTTATTTCTTTATAAGATTTTTCGTCGAACTGAGTTCGAAGCTTTTCTTTTTCGTTGGACGAAGTTCGCCGCTTCATCTTCTGAAAACCTTATAATTAGGTTTTCTTCAGACTCCATCCCGTGCTTTCCAGTTCCTTTGCACTTGATCTCTTGTTTTACAGGCAATGACGATTTCAGCGGCGACCCTCTCTGGGATGAAATTTGATGCAAGATTTGACATTGACATCGATTCATTCAGCCATTCTGATCAAATCTTCAAGAACATCCTTCAGTTGTTTGAGGCTCCACAGTTAAGAAATTTCATGACCTCTAGGATCAAACTTCCTGTACAGGAAATCAAGGAATGGGTATTCACAACAACTTTTCCAGATCAAACCATCATTACTGGATCGATTTCTGGACACCAGGTTTCTCTTACCCCTGCTATTTTAACTGAAGTTTTTGATTTTATCAATGGGGAAGATGATATTGAATTATCTAGCACTGAGTTTGATGATATGCTCGTTATAATGGGTCACTCCCAGGGAAACCCTAATAAAATGCTGAAGAAGAACTTGCCTGTTGAATACAAGTTTTTGGCAGATGTGGTTGGCAAAGTCATCTTGGGCAAGCACTCTGCTCATGACTACATAACCAGACACCAATTCCTTCTGATGAGGCCCCTGGTTAATCAAAGATCAATGAGTTTGGGTGGAATTGTATTTGATTTGATTAAGAAGAAGATAAGTAAGAAATATGTTAGTTTTGGTAAAGTTCTGGGTATTTTCCTCCAGGCAAAGGTTCCAGAACTTTTGGTCTCCCAAACCATTTTTATCAATGCCTCGAAGAGGCTTATCTCTGCCCTCTTTGGCAGATGGGAGAGGGTTATCCCAAAGCCCTCCAGGGCTTCCTCTTCCAGGACAGCTTCAGAGGACACAAGGGCTGTAGCAGCCACTCACTCAACCCCTGAAGAAGTTCCTACTCCTCCCTCTCCTGCTCATATACCATCTCCTCCTCTTCAACAACCATCCACTGCTATTGCAGATACACCTTCTACTTCCATCCCTCCTGCCTCACCATCTCAACTACAATCACCATTTTACATTCCTGAGGATACACCATCACCTCCTCAATCACCTCTTCCACCACATCTTGATGACATTCCATCCACTTCTACTCATCCAAATCCATTTCTGTCATCTCCAACTTTCAATCTGCTCTCATCTCCATCTCCACAACAATCTCCACCTCTTTCACAAGTTCAGGAAATCATTCCAGATGAACTACCTGATGCCATCCCTCCACCAAATCTTCCACCAACTTTTCCAACCTTCCTACATTCAGACATCCCTCAAGCATTCTCAATCTGTTCTAACTGTGGTAACAGATCCACCTATACCCCCTCTACTCCTGATCCACTATATTTGGATTTCTCTGACATTGCCAATGACCTTCTCAAATTCATTTCACCCACTCTGAAGAAGCTCATAGATGAGGCTATTGCCCCTCTTGTTGCTTCCATTTCCCTTCTTTCTGCTTAGCTGTCTTCCTCCACCTCTGCCCCTTCTTCTGGGGGCTTGGGTTCAGGTCTCTCTGAATCCAAGCAGGGGGAGATGTTCTATGAAGAAGCTCCAGCAGCTCCTGCAGCAACAACAACAACTCCAGCAACAACAACAATTGAAACAGCAGTAGTAGCAATTCCAGCAGCATCAGTAGTCTAAATTCTTGATGATACTGAAATGATTTGTTTTGAAGAAGAGACAGCAACACCAGAAATAATCACTGTTGGTGATTTCATCATTAATCCCACAGTTAATATTCCTTCCTTACTTCATTCTTTTGATACAGTTTATATCTGCACTTTACCAGTTTTTGATATAGTTGATACAGTTTCTGATTATTCTAAAGCAATAGTTTGCTATTCTGCTCCAGTTGATTCTTCAATTTTAGAAGAAATTATAAATAGTTTCTGTAATATTTCTCCCAATATTTATTCGGTCTCTGAGATTATATCAGTAAATGTTATAGAGCCAAAGACTATCTCTCCACCAACTTATGCTTGGGTTGAATCCCCAATGCCAGATATGGATGAGATTATGTTTGAAGACAGATTCAGAAGATATTGATGTACAGGTTAGTACAGAACATATAGAGCCACAACCTCAGGCTGAAATAATAGATACAGAGGTACAACCACAGACTCCTCCTGCATTTTCTGCTCAAATGCTAAAACAGATTGATGATCTGTATGATATTCCTGCTAGTGAATCTGATGATGATGAAGAGTCAGATGATTCAGAGGATGTTGGTTCTAAGAAAAGAAAAACCAAGAAGAAGGCTCCAGTAAGGGCTGTTCCAAAACCAAATCCTACAACAGATACCCCTTATTATATTCTGCACAATATTACACTCACTCCAGATACTCCTTACTGAATGAGGCTTTCTAAAAATGAACAAAAGAGAAGGAAGAAGATGAAAAGGTACCTGATGCAGGACGACGCGTAGGGTTTACGCGTCTGTCGGTTTTTTTCTAGGAAACCCTAAATGCATGCGATTCTTAAATTAATTCTGCAAAAATTAGAGCGGACGCAGCACTTTTAAAATTTTGCAACTTGGATTTTTAAAGCACAAATCGCTATTTTCATTAAAAATGGAATTTTACTTAAATAAAGGTTCAAAATTAAATCCGGGGATGGAAGTTTGCAACTTCGTTCCGTTCTCCTTGTCGTAGCAAAACGGAAATCGTGAACTCCAAATACGTTTCCGTTTGGAGTTTTCGACGTAGCGTTTGCTGACGAAATTCGGGCGAAAACCCCGCAATGAGTCTAATGATCCTAATGAGAAAACTTAGACACACACAAAGGAAGGAGAAAGAAACAATTACCCACGGAAGAGACGTCTTCCATATTCGAAGTCGATGGCGATCACGCGAGGAACTTCTCGTCACCTTCGATCTTCGCTCCGAGGTCGGCCGCTATCGCACACGGGCACCAAAGAGTTAATTCACTCCCTCACACGAGGTGGTCCCACGGAATCACTCAACAAAGTAAGGAAAGCCACACACTAACACGCCTAAAATTCACTCGCACTCACACTCGAAGTGACTCCACGTAACCTCATGCACTTGCGGTGGCTCCACGAAATCTCACACACAAGAGCTTTTGTTCTACCAAACCTTAATCACTCTAATCACTAACTCCATGCTACTCACAATCCTACAACACTGAACCCAAGGATAAATTGCCCTTCATGGAAGCAAACAACAAAGCAGTGGCTGCATCCACATTCAACAACTCAAATCACAACGCACAGTAATCATAATTACTACTGTTCATCATCTCTCTCAAACCTTCAGAATTTAGGCACTCCTAACAAGGAAAAGAAATCAGGAACAGTAATCTACTGTTTATCTTCTCCAAGAATTCACAATCACAGAACTAAACTCCTAAAAAAAATAACTCATTCACGACAATCACAATTTCATCATTCATTCATCAAATTTTCATCAATCATCCTAAAAATACAAAACATATCCCCTTTTATAGGGTTTACAACAACGAAGAAGAAACTCCGGTACCGGCCATGGCGGTAGCTTCGTGGCGTTGAACCGTCGGGAGTTGGGATCGTGCTCTGCGGTTGTAGCCAACGTGGGGGCTAAGGACGTCGAGGAACGGCAAGTGGCGAGTGGTCGAGCTTGAATCCCACTCGTTTTCGGGCCGGAAATGGCGGAATGCGCGTGATCGGGGAAGAGGAACAGTTGCCGCCGCTTTTTCTTCACTGTTTCGCTGAACCGGGTAGGGTTAAAACTTATAAGATATCATATAATATATATATATATATATATATCAAAATATATATATATATATATATATATATATATAACTGTTTATATAATATATATATTTTATATAAAGTTTATATAAAATTGAACTTATATGTATATATATATATTTACAACTTTATATATATATACATATATTTTCACAAACACAAAACACAATGCGACATTTAGGGCCGATAGTGGTCCGGACGGGTGCGGCGACGGGTACTTTTGCGACGCCCTGATCGGGGCTGGTCTCCACCAGTACCATTCTCCTCAAAGGACTTGGAGAGGACCTCCTCTTCCTCTTCCTGCAGCAGGATCAGCAGGAAGTGCTTCTCAAGTTCAAAGGTCTACTTCTCACTCACATCAATTTAGACCTACTCAAAGCTACAAAGACAGACCTTCTAGGTCTTATTCTCAAGGCAGCCATCATCAGAGATCAAGCCAAAGCAGCCATCAGCAGCAGAAATCATCTCAAAGTAGCTTACAACAACATCATGATAATCAAAGCAGCCAGCAGACAGATTAAGGTGTTCAGGAAGAAAAATCAAGTCCAGAGAGGCCTCCTTCTCCTACTTATGATACAGAGTTGGATCCGAACTACAGAATGACCAGGTTTAATGAGCTGATAACTCTATCTCAGATAAGGATTACCAAGGAAGAAGGAAAAGATTCCTCTCAATTTTCAACCATGTCATCTTACAGGAAGAAGGAATTGGACAAATATCAGGTAAAAAAATCTCTTTAATGTTGATACTTATATGAATTTGCACCCAGAAGCTGTAGTGCCCAGAGCTGCATCTGTGAAGATTCTTGGTGCTCAAGATATGAAGATGACTCAACAGCAAGCTGCTGATCCAAAAAGAAAGATGATCTTTACAAAACCTGCTTCAGATCCTTCAGATGCTTCAAAGAAAGACTCATAATTTTCTGCTTATGCTTTCTGAACTTTAATATTGCTGTGTATATTTTCACAAAGCACAATTGTTTATATCTGTTGAAGTTTTATAATTCTGTCAGATATTTTTTTTCTTGCTTTGTGATTTTATTTATTCTGTTTTTATAGTGACCTCACCCAAATAGGGGGAGATTGTTGGAACTCTACTTGTGATTTGGGCTAGGTTCACTGTTAAGTTTGATTAGATGACCCAACATGTATAGTCTAGGGTCATAGGTTATTTCCAGGGTCAAAGTCAGCAACACCTACTTAGATTGTCAGTCTCTACTTCAGAAGACTTTAGAGACAGAAGACTTCAAAGGAAAAGCAGTTAAAATGATTGCAGAAAAGTCGTTCGACGATAGCTGAACTCAGCTCGACGATCGTCAATCTCAGATCGACGAACTCAGAGTTCCTTCTCTGAGTTGAGCTCGATGAAAGTCTAGCTGAGATCGACGAACTGATATCTCATATCAGAAGTTCAGCTCGACGAATGACTATCTCAGGTCGACGAACTTGGAGCCCAGATTGACAAGTATATTTTCAGCTCGACGATCTTGGAGCTCAGCTCGACGAAGGAGAATTTTTAGCTCGACGAACATGGAGCTCAGGTCGACGAATTCATTGCTGAGTTCGACTAACTCCTTCCAGGTTCTGTTTGACTTATCTTCTCTGCAGTTTCTCAGTTCGACTATGCCAATTTGTTTTCAAATTTTATTATTATAAGACAGTAATGCTCTGATAATTAATGCTCCATATTCTCAAGAATATAGTCATTACCTGACAACATTAATTATGGTTTTCACAGAGTTATTACACTATCTTATTTACTGGGACAGTTAGGGAAATGCATTCAAGACAAAATTAGCCATTCAGGATCCCAGAAATTATGCAGAGGATTTCAGGAAAGAATTTAAAATTCAAATGGTTTTGAATCTGCAATCAATATATAAAGTGATTTTTCAGAAGATTGTAACAACAAGAGTTAGTGAATCAGTGAAAAAGAAGAGCAATCAATAATCAGTGAAGAACAACACAGCTGTCATACACACAGAGTTCTTCATCTGCTTCAGGCTTTCAAAAGACAACCAATCAAAATCAGTCTAAAAGCTTGCTGAAGTGCAACATCATTTGAAGGCCTACACCCTGGAGCAAAGCTTCCACTTCTGATCATCTACACAACTCAGGGGGAGCTTTTACATCATCAACAAATCCACTAGTCTTCTCAGAGCCTTGAGACAGAGAAGACAACTTATTTTTACTTTTCCTTTCACTGTGTACAAGGTTTTAACTCCCTTCAAAAGTTAGCCTTTTTGTTTCACAAGTCACCTGATCAAAAGACTTGAGATTGGTTTTTGGGCACCTGGTCAAATGCTCAAAGGATTGTTAGATCTCCCTTAGAAAAATAGATCTTGTGGTGACATGACACCTGAGCAAAAACCTGTGGTGGCAGGACACCTGAGCAAAAACCTGTGGTGGCAGGACACCTGATCAAAAACCTGTAGTGGATTCCTACCAGGGTGGTAGAAGAATGGATGTACCTAGGTTTATTGGGAACCACTATAAATTCTTTGTGTCGTCTGAATTGCCTTTACCTTTTCTGTTTGTGTGGTGTGGTTTTCTTCTTATACTTATATATATCACTAACTTTTAATCCGCTATAAAAACAAGTGAATAAATTCTAAAATACTCTATTCACCCCCCCTCTAGAGTTAAGTCAGATCTATCCCTCACTTTCATTTAGGATGCGTAGAAGGATGCATCAACGTATTAGGTGAAACATCCGAAGCTTAAATGCGCCATGACTGGCTGGTTGTTGCAGATTTATGGTACAAGTGAACAAAACAGACATAGAACTCGACATGGGACTGCCCGAGAGGGGAAGCAATGCCATACCCCCAAAAGATCTTATCCTCAAGGTCGAGCGAGGTGTACACCAGTTGGGCCATGACCTTGATCGGAGGCCGGATGCGAGGAATATTGATGGAGGAAACCCATCCAGATCTTGAATGAGTGTCGTGGGGTCGGACTTTAAGACGCTGAGGATCAGGTAGTGCTTTTTTGGAATGAAATCCAATGAAAAGTTTGGTCGAAGTGGGAGAGTGACAAGATGTGAGGGTGGGGTAATAGTGGGCTTGAGAAATATTGGAAAAGAGAAGTTGGGAGATAAGAGAGCTGACAGGTGGGCGGGGTCTCCAAGAAATTTCGGGGAGCAGAAAAAGCGTGGCGACATGTGAAATGCTGGCGAATTTCCAAGTGAACCCTTTGTCACAAATTTGTCGAAAGGAGAATGGATTGGAGGGCAACCAGTGCAAATCATAAGACGGGGGTGTTAGGGGGGTGCATGTTGCGATCGACAATGGGAGAACGAAGGGGGTGCTGGGAAAGGAGGAATCGACAACGTTTCCAATGGTCAAAGATCCACTGAGGAGTGGCGGTGAGATGGAGGGAGGAGTATGCTTGTCGGGAAGCAGAGAGGTGGGCATGGGTTGTAGAGGTGTGTGTGGAAGAAGCCGACGACGAAGCGCAAGTGCCATGACAGCTTCAATTCAATCGTTTCGAGCATGCATTGAGTTCAGAAAGAGGGTTATGACGAAAAAAGAGTGTGAGGGCCGACAGAATGCGACATGAGGGTTTGGAGGGCTGCCAGAATGCTGCAGGAGCCGCAAGAGGGGCGGCCGAAGGCGGATATAACAACGCTGGAAGGCAGCTGGACCTAGCGGATGGGGCATGAGCCATTGGAAGGAGGTGGCGGGCTCGAGGAGTCACTAGTGGAGGTCAACATGCTCTGGAATCGACGGAAGCGCTACTGGAAGCAGTAGGCAGTGATTGAATTACTAGAGCAGATAGAGGCCGGCGGCGCTGGGAGCGGCGTTCACGCGGAATCTATGCGCGGAGCTCAGGAAGGTCGCGATCGGGAGAGGGCTCCGTGATGGATGCGTGTGGGGACGAATACGCGCGGGAAGTTCTTGATCGGTCATGTGCGGGGACGATGACACGCAAGAGGTCAAGCGTGCAGGGCTTGGGTCGCGCCGCTGAAGCATGACTGTGGTCAACGCGTGTGGGATAGAAAAAATCAGTCGGAAGAGGGAGAAAGATCCGATTAGGGTTTCGTCAGAAACCATAATTGAGCGGCAGGTCGGACCAATTGATACATGTTTGTCATTTGAAGAACGAGAACAAAGAACTCCAACTTGCATTGCATGAAATAAAAGATACAATCGGGAGACAAGCTCCCGCAAAGCTTCTGGGGATTGGGTCCTCCAAGGCACTCCCCTCTCCAAGAAGAGACCAAATAACTTCCCTCAAAAGATAAAAAATAGCTCACTCCCTAAGGATCCTTAAATAAATGGAGCCCCCTCATTATAAGACAATGCATAAAGACATGTACGTATCAAGAGTGAGTTGAAAGGTTTTGGTTGACTGGGTGCGTTGACAGAAGACGAGCTTGCTCATGGGTGACAGTTTGGTCATGAGTCGGTAGAACATGCATACAGAGGCTGATGTTGTTGTTGTTGGGTCCAAGAGGTGTATACTTGATGTCGATGAGCCCATGGGACCATTCGGCGGGACCAATGAATGCGTGGTCATTGATCAATGAGCAAAGGATTTATTTTGTGGACATGTGGATTGATGGAGGCATGATCGTCAAACTGTCAAATAGGACAATTGATTTTGCTAGGGTTGGATGAATGGATGGTTCCACGTGCAGAGTGATTGTTGTAGTGAGGAAGGGCTAACACTCTAGTGTTAAGATAATTATGGGACGGTGAGGTTAAACCAATTGATACGTACACCAATTAAAAGATTGTGCAGGAATAAAAAATTAGATACAAAAACTTACGAGGCATGCCGGTCTTGAGGGCGGATTCCCTATAAGATTTTTTCTCAAATAAAGCTTACAAAAGACTAGGATTCCCTAATATTCTTTGCTATACTCCTTTGTATAAGGAAAAGGATACTCACCTACCTAGAATTACCATACTACCACTGAAGAGGAAAATTACATAAAAGATAAAATTATTTAACTAAAAGAAAATAACTTGTAAATTAGGAGATGCCGACTTCAAACTTCTGTCTAGGGAGGATTCATTGGAGAAATTGTACATATCTGTCAAGGGAATGTATACATGTCTGAAACAATTTTTTATGCTATCATTGTTGCGCCTCTTGGTTCAACTTCATGAATTTTTTTTCCATTCAACCATGTTTAATGCTACATTTAGTATTACCTCTAATTCATTCTTGAGTTTTATATCTCTATTGACTTGTTTTTTAATTGTTTGCAATTACAGGCACTTCCTATATTTCTTGATAAGATTTTTCATCCAATTGTTGCTGTTATCTTGTCTGTAACATTTGTTTTAGCTTTTGGAGAGGTTTGTTTTTTCTCCTTTTAATTATGTTTTTTTCAAAGCTTAAAATTACCTAGCCGCATTCCCAGGTTTGTAAGTTTTTTTTCATGTGCAGGTTATTCCTCAAGCCATATGCACAAGATATGGTTTAGCTGTGGGTGCAAATTTTGTTTGGCTTGTGCGCATCTTGATGATAATTTGCTATCCAGTAGCTTATCCAATTGGAAAGGTATTTGAATCCTTTAACATATAAGGATGTTAGAAGATAGTAAAACAATGTGTAAAAGCCCATTGTAATTGTGGTCCATTTAAGCTTTTGTGTCTTTTGTTTTGTCCCACATTGTATTCTTTGGGACTTCTCTCTTCCTATATATATGTACTCATACTTGAAGGTTAATATAGAATATACAGCCCACAAGTTTCATTGCTCTACTTTTCTACATGGTATCAGAGCGATACGGTCTGACCTGTTTTTTTCTAACTGCCCGCTCCTCCGGTTAATCGGGCGGCTTGTTCTCCTGCTTAACTGCTCTGTCTTGCGGCCTCCTCCTTTTCTAACTGCGGCTAAGTTTTCTAGCCGCTCCTCTCTCTCTCGTGGCTTCCACCTACTCTTCCCCTCTTGCCCCCCTCATTCCCTTTTATAAATCTCTCAGTCAGGTGGGTCCCTCTCTCTCTAACCGCGCGGTTTCTTCCCGGTTACCCGCTTCCTGTCTTCCCTCCGCGGTCTGTCTCTACCCGCCTTCTCGCCTCTCTCTTCTCTTATTCGCTGCGGCTTTATCAACCACTGCGAGCACCGCATCTTGGTCGCGGCATCTTTTCTTGCCGCTGGTGTGCTCATCGTGGCCGTGCGGTCTTCTTTGTTTAGTCGTTGCGGGTTCCCTTGTCGCTGCGGTCTTCTCCCGCGGACTTCTCTTGGCCGCTGCGGCTTTCTTAGTCGCTGCGACTTCTCGCGCGATTTCCTCTTTGCTTGGTCGCTGCAGCTTCTCTACCCGCCGCGGGCTCCGCATCGTGGTCGCGACCTCTTGCCGCTGGTGTGGTGACACCGAGACCGTGCGGCTTCTCCTGGTTTCTAGTCAAGGCGGCTTCTCTTCTCTAACTGCTCCCAGTTGTAGGTTGCGGTCTGCCTCTATCCGCCCGGTCGAGTACCTGTTCGCCGACCTCTGTTCTTCTGGCCTCTGCTACATTCAGATCGCTGCGGCTAGGACTTCTCTCCTTTCGACTACTCCTTGCTGCGATTTCTGTCTTCCCGCTCCGACTAGGCTTCTTCCTGCGGCTAGCCCTTGTTGTTCTCCTTGCTGCGGTTTCATGGGTTCCACTTCTGCCTCTGGCGAGTCCGCTGCTGCTTCGCCTTTGCCACCTCGGGCTGCTTCTTCCTCTACTGATCTTCGGGATGAACTCAGGATTACCACCATATCTCTCAATGACAAATGAAATTTTGTGGAATGGACACATTCAGTTCGTCGGGTGCTCCAGACGAAAGGACTTCTTTATCACTTGACCCGGGCTACTCCTGCCCTTCCCACTGATGAGTGGCTTTGTGATGACGACCGTATGCAATCCTGGATTTCAACTTTATGGATACCGAGCCTTACAAGATGACCATGTATCATGAAACGGCTAAGTCCATGTGGGAGGAACTCCATTCCTTCTATTCTGGCCAAAACAACCTCCAACATTTGTTTGATATCATCACTGATCTTCAATCCCTTGATCCCGGGATGCCAGACGATATGACTTCCTTCGTTGCCAAGGCCAAGACCCTTGTGGAGGCTTGGATACAACAGCAGCCTCCTACTACAGATTTGGGTGCCCAACGGGCACAAAAAGAGGCCGTCGGGATTGCCATGATGATGGTAAGGGTTCCTTCTTATCTGCGTAGTGTTCGAGCTCAGATCCTCTCCTCCGCTACTACTTCCTCTCTCAGATGTCTGCTCAATGCTTCTGAAGGTCACTCCGCCGCCCGAGGCTCCTATGCCTCCCTCTCCAGCTCTTCTACAGCTACCTTCATCACATCAGTCCAATCACGGACCTTCAGCCTGTGGGGGTCGCCATCCGTCTCGGGGACGTGGATGTGCTGGCAAATCCTCTCTTAAATGCCCTTTTTGCGGTCGGGATAATCATCTGGAGGCCACCTATTATCGTAAGCATGGTCTGTCGCCCCACCTTGCTGCCTCCACTAAGGCCGAGTCTTCGTACTCTACCTCTACTTCAGATTCTTCACCCGCTCAAACTGATATTGATGCTCTCCGCACCCAGCTTCAGCACCTCCAAGGGTTGATTGCTCGCTCCTCGGGCTCCGTGGCTTCCATCGCCAATGAAGGTATATCCTGTCTATCTCAGAGTTCCCACTGGATCGTGGACTCTGGTGCCACCCACCAAATTACTTCCCAGAAGCCGCCGCAATAGTTGACATCTCCTCATCCCAAGTTCATCACCGTGGCCAATGGTAAATCCACCCTTGTCTCAGGAGCTGCCGACATCCATCTCACACCCAACTAGGGGTGCAAGTTGAGTTGAGCCGGCTCGAAAGCTCGATGATCCGGCTCGAAAAAAGCTCGACTCGAGCTCGAGCCTGTCGATCTCGAGCTCGAGCTCGATTACGAGTCGAGCTCGAGCTCATTTAATGTTGTTCATGAGCTCGCGAGCCGGCTCGCGAGCTTTTTATTTATACATTTTTTAAAAAAAAGTAAAAAAAAAATAAAAAAAATATGAAAATAAAGCTCATGAGCTAAAAAGCTCGCGAACAGCTCGAGCTCGAGCTCGCGAGCTCGAAACTCGAGCCCGAGCTCGATAAGTTGGCCTTGAGCTCGAGCTCGAGCTGGGATAATTGAGCTCGTCGAGCTCGAGCTCGAAATGAAAAGCTCGAGCTCGAAATGAAAAGCTCGAGCTCGAGCTTGGAAATTTTTCCAAGCTCGACTCGAGCTCGACTCGTTTGCACCCCTACACCCAACCTCTCCTTAACCTCGGTTCTGCATGTTTTGGGCTCCCCGTTTAACTCACTTTCTGTTAGCCAACTTACGCAGGATCTTGATTGCCCTGTTACATTCTCACCATTGTGCTTTGTTGTGCATGATCGACAAACGCGGAATATTATTGGTAGCGGGCGGCTGTCGCATGGGCTCTATCTTCTTGATGTTATTCAATCTGCTCTTTCTATTGTCTCCTCGGTTGAGTGGCATCGTCGTCTCGGGCATGCTCCCCTCCAGATTCTCAAGCAAGCTCTTCCGGATGTCTCCTTGAATGAGTTTACTTGTGAATTTTGTATCTTTGGTAAACAACATCGAGTTTCCTTTAGTCCTGTTTTTCATCGGAGTATTACTCCTTTATCTATTGTCCATTCTGATATTTGGGGCCCTTATAAAGTCCCTAGTGTATTTGGGTACCGCTACTTTGTAACGTTTATTGATGATTACTCTCGTGTCACATGGTTATATTTACTGCGGGATCGTACCAAACTCACTTCTATATTTCGTACGTTCGTTACTGAACTTCGTACTCAGTTCTCTTCTTCGCTTAAAACTATTTGAACTGATAATGCGCGGGAATATATGAGCCGAACGTTTGTCACAATTTGTGCTGAGTTTGAAATTATACGTTAAACATCTTGTGCTTACACTCCTCAGCAAAATGGTGTGGCTGAACGCAAAAATCGGCATCTTCTTGATGTTGCTCGATCCTTAATGCTTCAAATGCAGGTACCCATCGAATACTGGAACTTTGCAGTGTTGACTGCATGTCATCTCATCAACTGTCTGCCTTCCTCTGTTCTCCACTTCGCCACTCCGTTTAGCCTCATCTTTCTGTTTCAATCTCTATTTCCTCTCGCACCTCGGGTGTTTGGGTGTGCCTGCCATGTCCATAATCTTGATCCACCTACGGATAAATTTGCACCTCGTGCAACCAATTGTATGTTCGTGAGGTACTCTCGCACTCAAAAAGGGTATGTATGTTACTCTCCAATCGACCAAAAAGTGGTTGTTTCAGCTGATGTTACTTTCCTGGAAGACCAACCCTTTCACTCATCCACTTTAGTACCTCCACGTGTGCAACCCGTGCCTCGTCCTGCAATCCCAGTCACGACTTCTCTACCTCCTCTTCTTCCAACACCCCACGCGGAACCACCACCACCCAAACCACCTCTCATCTGTGTCTACACTCGCCGCAGTCCGAACTCCGGAGCCCAACCACTGCTACCGTCTACCAGTACTATCTCGTGACCAGCTGATCACGCCTCCGCTTCTACGGCTCATCCACTCGCAAACTACATTTCGTTACATCGGCTCTATCCTCTGCTAAAAATTGCTCTTGCTCTTCCCCTATTTCTCTTCCTAACACTGTGCAGGAGGCTCTTCAACACTCTGGGTGGCGTGCGGCAATGGAGGCTGAGATGTCAGTCCTTTGGGCTAATCACACTTGGGATCTGATTCCTCTTCCTTCCGCCCAGTCCTGCGTTAGCTGTAAATGGATCTTTGCCATTAAACATGCTCCAAATGGGACAATCGACCGCCTCAAAGCCCTTCTTGTGGCTCGTGGGTTCACTCAACAATAGGGCTTAGACTACGCGGAGACTTTCTCCCCTGTCGCCAAACTAAACTCTGTTCGGGTCCTTATTTCTCTTGCTGTTCACCACAATTGACCCCTACATCAGCTGGACATTAAAAATGCCTTTCTTACTGATTATCTTCATGAGACGGTTTTCATGCACCAACCTCCCGTGTTTGAGACCACGGGGAAGTCTCGGGTTTGCCGTCTGCGTAAAGCTATCTATGGGGTCTCAAACAGTCCCCTCGAGCTTGGTTTGAAAAATTTAGCAAGGCTGTTCGTGATATTGGATTTCGGCGGAGCTCGGTTGACTTCTCACTTTTACTCGTCATCAATCAACAGGGACTGTCATTCTCTTAGTCTACGTGGATGATATTTTGATAACTAGTGATGACTCCACCGGGATACAACAAATCAAACAACACTTAAACTCTGTCTTCCAAACAAAAGATCTGGGAAACCTTCGATACTTCCTTTGTCTTGCGGTTGCTTGTCGACCTGATGACCTGGTCCTATCTCAACAAAAATATTGTCTTGACCTTCTTCAGGATGCTGGTTATTCCGGATGTAAACTTGCAGAAACACCTATGGATGTTAACCACAAGCTAAGTGCTCACGGAACAGAGTCAGATTCTCTGCTTACTAATCCTAAATATTATCGCTGCCTTGTAGGAACACTGATATATCTAGCAGTTGCAAGACCTGATATCTCTTTTGCTGTTGGATTGGTTAGTCGCTTTATGCATTCTCCAAGAATCTCTCATCTACAGGCTGTCGAATGCATCCTCAGGTACTTGAAAGCTGCCCCGGGATGAGGGTTAGTATACAAACCATCCTCCTCCTTATCTCTTGTCGCGTACACTGATGCTGATTATGCGGGCTCGCTTGATGATCGACGATCTACCACTGGTTTCTGCACCTACTTTGGAGGAAATCTCATCACATGGCGTAGCAAGAAACAATCGATTGTTGCTCGCTCTTCTGCTGAAGGCGAGTATCGTGCCATGGCTGCTGTCGTTTTTGAACTTACCTGGTTGGAGAGCCTTGTTTGTGATTTGGGTGTCACACTTTCCTCACCAACAACTCTGTTATGCGATAGTCAGACTGCTATACACATTGCAAAGAACCCTGTATTCCATGAGCGAACAAAACACATTGAGGTTGATTGTCACTTTGTCCGGGAGAAGGTCCAACTGAAGAAACTTGAATTGGAACATGTTCCAGCCTCTGAGCAAGTTGTCGATGTACAACCCCATATCCGGCGAGTGAGGTTGGCAGGAGCCAGACCGGCGTGGGTCGAGCAATCCAGATCCCGAGCGAGCACCCAAGGGCGCCAGAGCTCGGCAGCCCCCGACTCGCCCATGCGAGGTGGAACCATCAGGGGGCGAGTAGAGCTGGAGGGCTCACACTCGCCCCAGGCTACTCGGCAAGCGACAGACGAGTAGGGCCAGCCCGGCCCGTACTCGCCCAGACCCAAAGGGAGGCGGCGAGTGCCAGCTCCATCGAGCACTCGCCGCCCCAGGCGAGTGGAGGCTTCAGAGGGCCACTCGCCTAGTTCTATGATGTTTTTTTATCATTTTGCCCCGCTGTCCTGCCCATAGCTGTTCAGAACAGCGGAGTTTGGCTGTTGGCAGACCAGTACCGGGGTATTTCAGTAATTTTAGAGCAACGAGATTGCGCTATTGGCAGGCCATCCCAAAAAATCTATAAATAGGACCCAATGGGTATCTCAGAAGGCATGCTTTCTTGCCCCGATCTTCTTGCGCTTTCTGAGGTATCATTAGCTCGACACTTGGCTAGGGAGGTGAAACGCTCTAAGATCTTTCAGGAGTGTGGTGGGTCCTCCACACCGAGCCCTTGGGTCAGTTCTCTATTCTTTTTCCTTAGTTATTTGGCTCGTGAGAGAGAAGTAAATGTGCAATCACCCCTTCCCCAAGGGTGAACTCCACTGAGACCGTGTTTTCAGTTTCAACATTTTGGTGCGGTGAGCGTGGAGCGTGGTCAGCATCGAAAATCTTCAGCAAGCTCGATGACTGGAGGAGAAGGGCAAGGTTCAGGCGGGGGCAACTCCCCACCCCCACCTCCCCCTCTCGCCACTGTCGGCATGTTGGACGAGTTCAGACAGGAGATGCAGAGTCTCGTCATGTGCGCACTCGGCACTCGTGTCGATTGCTCGACACCAGCAATTCCAGTAGTCGCCACCCAGCCCTTGGCGATGACGCACCCGACAGGCGAGCTGGGAAGGAGGTAGCAGACGGGGGAGGAGAGCGCCAGCTGCAGGGGAGCGTGCTCTTCCCCAGCTCGGCATCTGAGGGCCGGGTCGGCGAAATGGGGGGGGGGCCAGATCCCCCTACTCGCCCAGCAGAGGGGAGGAGCCCCTTCAGCGAGTTTGTTTCATCAGCCCCAGTTCCAGAGGGGTTCCGGGAGCCGGAGATGTCTTACTACACCGGGAAGGGCGACCCGGTCCAACACGTCCAATGGTTTGAGGACGTGGTCTCGATCCGACAAATGTCGGATGGGTTTAAGTGCAGGCTCTTCGCCATCACCCTCAAGGAGAAGACAAGGGATTGATTCCACCAGCTCCCGACCGACTCCATCTACTGTTTTGAGAACCTGCGCCGGGGGTTCATGCTGAGATTCACCACCTCGAGGAAGAGGAAGGAGTCCGAGTCTCTGTTCCGCGTCAAGCAGGGCGTGAACGAGACCCTGGGAAGCTACTTGGACAGGTTCCAGGAGGAGGTTCTCTAGGTGCATGAGAATGGAGCTGAAGAGGACGCCTCCAGTGTCCTTTGAGGCACTGATGGAGAGAGCGACAAAGGAGGTCGACATGGAGGCGTCGAATCCGGAGTTTGCCCGGAAGGTGGTCTGGTGGGCCACAGAGGAAGAGAAGCCAAAAGGTGGCAGAGGTCAGGAGGAGAGGAGAGCTGAACCCCGACAAAGGGAACAACAGCAGCCCAGGTGGGGGCCCCAGGAGCCGAACCATGGGCTAGGTTGGAGGCCAGAGTGGCAGGACCAGGGGCCGCAGAGAGGTTTCCATGGAGGAGACAACCGCCAGGTGGGACAGAGTCAGTTTTACCCTCCAGGTGGGAGGCAAGGCCAGAGACCACCTCTCCCCGACCAGAATCAGGCTATGATAATAGCCATGGGGGAGAGAAGGAGAGCGGGGCGGAGGAGAAGGCAGGAAGCCATGACGGAGCTCCCTTATTGTGAGTTCCACCAAGAAGAGGGGCATGCAACTGGTACGTGCCCCGAGTTCCTCGAGATGAGGGAAGCTAGGGGACGACAACAGTAGCAAGACCGCCAGGGAGTGCAGATTGAGGTCCTGCCTAGAGCAGAGGAGGACAGGTGCGAGAACAGGGCCGATGTTGGAGCCCGATATGGGATCAAAGTGATCCACGGGGGGGGGGGGGGAGTCGAGGCTTCCCGAAAGGCGAGCCTACACAGCATGTATCGCCGGAACATTGGCTCCACATCCAAAACTCCACCCCCCGATGAGAAGATTACCTTCTCGAGGAAGGACATGCCGGATCATGAGGATTCCTTTTGCGATGCGTTGGTCATCCAGACAACCATCAAAAATTTCACTGTCTCCCGGATCCTCATCGATAACGGGAGCTCGGTCAACGTCATTTTCAAGAAGGCGTTCGACGCGATGAAAGTAGAGGCCAAGAGGGTGCTGGCCTTGGACGGGCCTCTGTTCGGATTTTCCGGGGAGAGGAAGGAAGTGGAAGGAGGAGTGAGACTCCATGTTACTCTGGGGGGGGGGGGTAGTCCCGTACTTGCAGGTTCGTCATCGTGGATGCCCCCAGCAGCTACAACGCCATCTTCGGGCGGCCCCTCATCAGCGCCTTGCGCTGTGTCCCCTCGTCCTTCCATCAGTGCTTCAAGTTCAACGCCGAGGGGATCCATGTCCCGGTCAGGGGAGACCCCAAGGTGGCGAGGGAGTGCTACTTCACCGCGGTGAACTCCAGTTCTTGGCAGGAGGGGGCCGAGGAGATGGAGCGTAGGATGGAGGCGGCGGAGCAGGAGAAGGCAGGGTGGAGATGGAAGTGGAGGAGAACCACACCCAGGTGCAGGTGGCGGAGGAAGTCCAAGAGCTGGCCGAGGCAATGGCCGTGGAGGAGGCTGAGGAGGAGGTCCTTGTCCCAGGGGAAGGGGACGTTGGAGAATGGGGGGAGCAGTCCCGCTTGGAGGCTGCAGAGGAGGTGGTGGAGATGGAAGTTCTCACCCTCGGAGGCAGGGTGGAGAAGGTTCGTATCAGCGGGGGGCAGACCCCGGTGGACCAGGAGAGGATGCTGGCATGCGTCCAGAAAAATGTGGACATCTTCGCATGGAGCGCTGCAGAGATGCCAGGGATCGATGCGGACGTGGCCTGCCACCGCCTCAACCTGGATCCAGAAGCCCGCCCCATCCAGCAGAGGAAGAGGTCCGTTGCGGACAAGCTTGCCGAGCCCATCAGGGAGGAGGTGGCCAAACTCCTCAAGGCTGGTTTTGTATCCAAAATACAGTACCCCGGCTGGGTCTCCAATGTAGTCATGGTTAAAAAGGTAGACGGCCGGTGGCGTACGTGTGTTGATTTTCTTTGTTTAATAAATCATGCCCTAAGGATTGTTATCCCTTACCTCAGATCGACGCACTGGTTGACTCAGCCGTCGGTTTCGCTGTAATGAGTTTTTTGGATGCGTTTTCAGGTTACCACCAAATCAGGATGCACCCTCCCGACATAAAAGATGTCTCATTCATCACAGGGGACGGATGCTACTGCTACAAAATGATGCCCTTTGGGCTGAAGAACGCATGAGCAACGTACCGAAAGATGATGGACAGGGTCTTCCGAGAACAAAAGGGAAGGAACCTGGAGGTGTTTGTAGATGATCTTATGATCAAGAGTCGAGATGTTGACTCTCACCTTCGGGACCTGGAGGAAACCTTCACCACTTTGCGCGAGTACAAGATGAGGCTGAACCCCTTGAAGTGCGTCTTCGCGGTCAGCAGGGGAAAGTTCTTGGGCCATCTTCTCACCCCCGCAGGGGTGGAGCCGAATCCTGATAAGGTCAAAGCAATCATGGAGTTGGGTTCGCCTCAGAATGCTAAGGAGGTGCAGCGGTTGACGGGGAAGTTTGCCGGGTTGAGCGGGTTCCTTTCTCGGGTAGGGGAGAAGTGCTCCCCCTTCTTCAAAACATTGAGGGGGGGGGGGGGCAGAAGTTCGAGTGGACCAAGGAGTGCGAGGAGGCATTCCAAACCTTGAAGAGGCAGCTGACTCAGGCCCCGCTCCTCCAAGGGCCAAAGGAAGGGGAAGACCTGTCCCTCTACCTTGGAGTGGGAGCCGAGGCCCTGAGCTCCGTCCTGGTTCGGGAAGTGCGGAAGAAGCAGTTGCCCGTCTATTATGTGAGTCGGGTCATGAGGAAGGCGGAGCTCCGATATCCCATCTTGGAGAGGCTGACCTTCGCTCTGGTCATCTCGGCCCGGAGGCTCCGGCCCTACTTCCAGGCACACTCCATCCGAGTGGTGACTGACCATCCCCTCCGCAACATCTTCGAGGGGGTGGAGCACTCAGGGTGGTTGGCGAAGTGGTCAGTGGAGTTGAACGAGTTCGATATTTCTTTTGTCCCCCGCCTCTCGATCAAGGCCCAAGCGATGACCGATTTCCTGGCTGATTATGTGGTCGAGGTGGCGGAGGCAAAACTCACCCACCCAGTTCCTTGGAAGGTGATGGTGGATGGTGTCTCGTAAGCATTCCTTGGGGGTGGGGGTGATCTTGGAAAGCCCCCAAGGAACAAAGATAGAGCAAACAATAGTTGTCCATTTTCCTATTACTAACAATCAGGCCGAGTACGAGGCGGTGATTGCAGGGCTGCGTCTGGCCAGGGAACTGGGAGTGCTTGACGTGAAGGTCCTCACTGACTCCATGGTGGTGGCTTCCTAGATCAATAGGGAATTTGAGGCAAGGGAGCCTACCCTTCAGTTGTACTTAGCGAAGGTGAAGGGGGTCATCAGCATGTTCCATGTACAACCTCGGGCTCACAGGAGGGAACCCAGCAGAGAGGGAATTAGAAGAATCCTCAAAAGGAGACAAGGCCCTAAGCGAGAGGAGCCCAAAAGCTGGGTCCACTCGCAATAGGCGAGAGGAGCCCAAAAGCTGGGTCCACTCGCAATAAGCGAGAGGAGCCCAAAAGAGGGTCTACTCGCAATAGGCGAGAGGAGCCCAAAAGCTGGGTCCACTCGCAATAAGCGAGAGGAGCCCAAAAGAAGGTCTACTCGCAATAGGCGAGAGGAGCCAAAACGTGGGTCCATTCGCCTGGCGGGTGGGGGTCAAAGGAAGATTGTCTATATGCCGACGGAGGGTCTCGCCTGAGAGGTAGTCCTTTTCAGCCGCAAGGTGGTCCTCTCGCCAAGCATCGGGTCAGCAGAAAGAAATAAGGCCGGTTCAGCAATTGGGTGGGGACCGGTTCAGTTGGCAAGCGGTTCATCCTTTTTGGCCCTTTTTACTCTTTTACCCTCGGGGGTCTGCTCATAACCCTTCAGAACAGCGGAGTTTGGCTGTTGGCAGACCCAACCCAGGGTATTCAGGTAATTTCGCAGGTGCTTGATTTGGTTATTTGCAGTTCAAATCCTGAAGCCTATAAATAGACCGGTAAGGTGTCTGAGAAGAGGGGTGTGGAACCTTCTCTTTCCTTCTTACTCAGACACCTAGCTCAGCACTGGCTAGGGAGGGGAAGGATTCTAGTTCTTCCGGGTGAGCGGTGGGACCTCCGAGCTGAAGCCCCCGGTCTGTTCCTTTAGGTGTCTTGTTGGGAGCGTGGTTCGAAGAAAGTAAGCGTGGGCTGCAGCCTTAGATCCGAGCTTTTAGGAGAAACTAGCCCAACTGGTTTCAACATTTTTGGTGCGGTGAGCGTGGATCGCAGCCTGCGTCGAAGAACTTTGGATCATCTCATGGCAGGAGATCTAGGAGGAGGAGATGAGGGCGGAGGAAATGAGGGCGGGTCCCAGAACCCAGGAGGATATGTTGGGAGGGAAGAATTCATGGCATCCATCGGGGGCATCATGGGGATGTTGCAGCAGATCTCGCAGCGAGGCGAGTGCGTGACCCCTCTACCTCAGGGGCCGGGCCTCTTGCCTCCGGAAGGAGCCGTCTCGGCAAGGGTAGGCGAGGATGCGCCAGGAGGGCGGCCCGGAAAGGAGAAAGTGGTGGAGGGAAGCGGGCGAGACCTGGCAGGAAGGGAGTTGTTCCCCAGCCCGGCGAGCGCCGTCTCGCCAGTAGATCTCGTCGCGCGAGTGGAGACGGCGAGACCCCTGGCGAGAGGGTCCCCCTTTTGCGAGCTGGTTCTTTCGGCTCCCGTCCCGGAGGGGTTCCGCGAGCCTGAGATGGTTTATTATGTGGGGAAGGATGATCCCCTCCAACACTTGCAATGGTTCGAAGATGCGGTCTCCATCAGGCCGATGACGGATGCATTCAAGTGCCGCCTTTTCGCGATCACCTTGAAGGACAAGGCCCGGGACTGGTTTCATCAACTCCCAGCAGGGTCAATATATGGTTTTGAAGATTTGAGTAGGAGCTTCCAGCTGCGCTTCTCGACCTCGAAGAAGAGGAAGAAGAATCCGGAGTCCATCTTCCTGATCAAGCAAAAGGCAGACGAGTCCTTAGCCCAGTACGTGGATCGCTTCCAAGAGGAAATCCTGGACATTCAGGAGGTGCCGGGATTTGCTCTCCAGATGGCCTTTACTGTGGGTCTCAGGGAAGGCTTCTTCAAAATGAGCCTCACCAGGAAGGCACCCTTATCATTTGAAGGGTTGATGGAGAAGGCAGCCAAGGAGATAGCGATGGAGGCAGCGAACCCGGCTTTTGCCAAGAAATTAGCAAGGCTGACGGAGGTAGAGTCCAGAGAACCAGGAGGAGCGAGGCAGCAGGAAGGGAGGAGAAGGGAGGAGCCAAGGGGGCCGGCACAGCAGGAGTTGAGTTGGAGGCAACCGGAAGGCCCGGTTCAAGGGCAATGGAGAGGTCTTCCCCCGGCGGGAAGGAACTACTACCATGGAGGAGCAGGAAGGTTGCCACAGCTGGGGTGGAGACAGGGACCTAGGCCACTCCCACCCCCGCCTCAGCAGGCTATGGCTATAGGCCGGGGAAGAGGAAGAGGAAGAGAGCGAGGAAGGGGGGGAGCCGGAGCAGGGAGGAGAAGGAATCACCAAGAAGGGAGGCAGGAGGGGGAAGTAGCTATACCATTCTGTGACTTTCACGAGGAGGAAGGTCACGCGACAGCTACATGTCCAGAGTTTCTGGAGCTGAAGGGGAGAAGAGGAGCGGGAGAGCAGCAGCCACCGGCGCGGATAGTAGAGATGACCGGAGTGGGGGAGGAGGATAGATGTGTCGATCGGTCAGATGTGGGGGATAGAGGGGGGATCGGGGTGATTCATGGTGGGGTGGGAATCGAGGCTACCCGAAAGGCCAGCCTTCATACAATGTACCGTCGAGGTGTCGCCTCGACGTCGCAAGCCCCGCCCCCGGACGAGAAGATCACCTTCTCCAGGAAGGACTTGCCAGATCACGAGGACCCATTCTGCGATGCGCTGGTGATTCGGACGGCTATCGAGGGTTTCACGGTATCAAGGATCTTGGTGGACAATGGGAGCTCGGTTAATGTCATCTTCAAAAAGGCATTCAATGAGATGAGGGTGGAAGCCAGGAGGGTGTTAGCAGCGGACGGACCGCTGTTCGGATTCTCAGGAGAAAGGAAAGAAGTAGAGGGGGGAGTCGGTCTCCAGGTAACCCTGGGAGGGCTGTCCAGGAACTGCCGCTTTGTGATAGTGGACGCTCCCAGCAGTTACAACGCCATCTTCGGGCGCCCCTTGATTAGTGCCTTTAGGTGTGTACCATCATCTTTTCATCAATGTTTGAAGCTCAATTCGGGAGGGACCCAGATCAGGGTGAGAGGAGATCCGAAGGCGGCCCGGGAGTGTTATGTGACGGCAGTAAACACTATCTCATGGAGGGGGGATGCGGAAGAGTTAGAGAGAAGACTGGAACGGGAGGAACAAGAGGAGAGTAGAGTTGAGGAGTTGGGAGGTGGCATTGCGGAAGAGCCAGTAATGGCAGGGGAGTCAAGGGTCGGAGGAGAAGGGAAAAAGGAGAGAGGAAGGAAAAGAAAAATAGGAGAGATGGAAGAGTCAGTGCTAGGAGGAGGCCCGGTGCGGATGGAGGATAGGTTCGTAGAGAAAATAGACATGACAGTGGAGAGAAAGAAGGGTGGAGAGCGAGAGCTCGGAAACCAGGAGGAGGGGCTGGCAAAGGAAGAGGAGATTCCGAAAGATCAGGAGGAAGAAGAAGAGCCCTCGAGGCTGAAGGCTGCAGTTGAGCTACAGGAGGTGGACATCCTAACAAAAGAAGGAAGGAAAGAAAAGATCAGAATCAGCGGAGAACTCGGTCTTGAGGACCAGGAGGAGATCCGGAAATGCGTGCAGGAAAACATTGATGTCTTTGCATGGAGCGCGGCCGACATGCCAGGGATTGACGCAGATGTGGCATGCCATCGTCTCAACCTTGACCCCAAGGTTCGTCCCATCCAGCAGAAGAAAAGGGCCATCGCCTCCAGGATGGCCAAGCCTATCAGGGAGGAAGTGGAAAAGCTGCTCCAGGCGGGGTTCATATCTGCAAACAAGTATCCAGGGTGGGTGAGCAATGTTGTGATGGTAAGGAAGGGGGAAGGGAAGTGGAGAATGTGTATTGACTTCTCTCTTTTGAATAAAGCATGTCCCAAGGATTGTTACCCTTTGCCTCGAATCGACGCGCTGGTTGATTCAGCCGTCGGTTTTTCACTAATGAGTTTTTTAGATGCCTTTTCAGGATACCATCAAATACGCATGCACCCACCGGACATCAAGGATGTCACCTTTATCACCGAGGATGGATGCTTCAGCTATAACATGATGCCTTTTGGGTTGAAGAATGCGGGGGCGACCTACCAACGGATGATGGACCGGATCTTCCGAGAACAAAAGGGACGGAACCTCGAAGTTTACGTAGACGACTTGATGATCAAGAGCCAAGATCTCAAGTCTCATATCGCGGATCTGGAAGAAACGTTTGCAACGGTAAGGAAGTACAAGATGAGGCTTAATCCGCTGAAGTGCGTATTCGGGGCCTGTAGGGGAAAATTTTTAGGACATCTCCTCACCCCATCAGGAGTAGAGCCTAACCCGGATAAGGTAAGGGCTATCCTAGAACTAGAGTCTCCAACGAATACCAAAGAGGTCCAGCGTCTTACCGGCAAGTTGGCGGGGCTCAGCAGATTCCTTTCCAGGGCAGGAGAGAGGTGTTCACCTTTCTTTCGGACATTGAGGGGGGGAAAGAAATTCGAGTGGACCTCCGAGTGCGAGAGTGCTTTTCTAGCCTTGAAGCAGCAGCTCACCAGGGCACCGCTACTCCAGGGCCCGAGAGAAGGAGAGATTCTTTTCTTGTACCTAGGGGTAGGGGCAGGAGCAGTGAGTTCTGTCCTCGTGCGGGAAGAAGGTAAAAAGCAATTCCCGGTTTACTATGTAAGTAGAGTCCTCAAAAAGGCAGAGCTAAAGTACCCTATCCTGGAGAAGCTAGCCTTCGCCCTCGTTATCTCAGCTCGAAAGCTCAGGCCCTATTTCCAGGCCCATTCCATCCAGATCGTGACAGACCACCCTGTCCGCCGTATTTTGGAAGGGGTAGAGCACTCAGGGAGATTAGCTAAATGATCAATAGAACTCAGTGAGTTTGACCTTTCTTATGTTCCTCGGTTGGCTATCAAGGCGCAAGCGGTAGCAGATTTCTTGGTAGATTACACGGTGGAGGTCAAGGAGGCCGAGACGTCTCCCATAGTAGCTTGGGAGATGCTAGTAGATGGGGCCTCGGGTAAGAATTCTTTTGGAGGAGGGATGGTTTTGATAAGTCCCGAGGGAACGCGGATCGAACAGGCCCTGAAGGTTCATTTCACTCTCACCAACAATCAAGCGGAGTACGAGGCCATTATTGCAGGGCTGAGGTTGGCTCGTGAGCTCGGTATACAAGATATCAGGGTCTCCACGGATTCAATGATAGTGGCAAGGCATATAGAAGGGGAATTTGAGGTAAAAGAACCCACCCTCCAGCTGTACTTAACAAAGGTAAAGAGAATCATGGGTCAGTTTCGCAGTTTCTCAGTCCAACACATCCCAAGAGAGGAAAATACTCGGGCGGATCTGCTCGCCAAGCACGGTCCCCGGGCCGGAGAAACCATGACGGAGCTCTTTAGGCCCTCCATCGAAGAAGGAGAGCTGATGGAAGTAGATCAGCGGGGATCCTGGATGGACCCATTTACCACCTACTTGACAACGGGACGTTTGCCCGAGGGAGAGCTCGAGAAGAAGCAAGTCAGGTACAAGTCGGCATACTACCTGCTAAGAGAAGGGATCTTATACCGTAAGACGTTGTCGGGGCTGTTGGCTCGATGCGTATCCGAGAAGGAGGTCGCGAGGGTGCTGGAAGAAATTCATTCGGGAGAGTGCGGCAGCCATTCCGGGAGTCGGACCTTGGAAGGAAGGGTGTTGAGGCAAGGCTATTTCTGGCCCACCCTTAGGAAGGATGCCGAGGAATTCGCAAGGAAGTGCAGAAAGTGCCAGGAATTTGCCCCTCTTCAGCTCCTCCCGGCCCAAAGGTTGCGCACGATCACAGCTCCATGGCCCTTCGCCATATGGGGGCTAGATCTGGTGGGTCCATTCCCTCAAGCCAGTGGCCAGAGGAGGTTCCTGCTGGTCATGGTAGACTATTTCTCAAAATGGCTGGAGGTGAAGGCATTGGCGAAGGTGACGTCTCAAGTGGTCAAAAGCTTCGTATGGGGGGAAATCATCTGTAGGCATGGGCTCCCTCTGGCCATTGTCACGGATAACGGACCGCAATTTGCCAGCAGAGAGTTCGTGGATTTCTGTATACGACTAGGTATAGACCTTCGGTTTGCTTCAGTGCATCATCCTCGAAGCAATGGGCAGGTGGAAGCCGCGAATAAGGTCATCGTGAATCTCTTAAAGAAAAAGGTGGAAAACTTGAGGGGAAGTTGGGTGGAGCAGCTCCCCTCCGTCCTCTGGGCCTTAAGGACCACGCCAAGTTCTGCCACGGGGGAGACACCGTTCAAACTTTCCCATGGCTCTGAGGCCGTCTTACCTGTTGAGTTTGAGGTTGAGTCACCTAGAGTAGCTGCGGCAAGGAAGGGAGATGAGAAGTGGCTGGTAGATAATGACGAAGAGCAAAAGCTCTCCCTCGACTTGGTGGAGGAGCTTAGAGAGCTGGCATCTATCCGACAGGAGGAGGTCAAGCGCCGGATGTCAAGATATTTTGATAAGCACGTCAGAGTCAAGCAGTTTGAGAAGGGAGACTTGGTCCTCAAGAAAGTGGATGCAGCAGGGAGAGGGGCTTCGGTAGGGAAGCTCAACCCCAACTGGGAAGGTCCTTTTATTGTAAAAGAGGTCTTGAAATCAGGAGGGTATCACCTCCAAGATGTAGACGGGACACCCCTAGATCGCGCCCGAAGCGGCGACGACCTAAAGCGTTTCTATCCTTAACTTTTGTTCATGTTCATTATCTATGCTGAATGAGATGTGGTTTCCTTTGTTTTTCTCTCTCACTTTTCAATGTTAGCCAATCTGGCAAGGCCTTCTGGTACCGCCATACAGTTTCAAATAACTGTCTCCTCAAAGCAGGAAGATTTTATTTTGGAGAGGAGACCCCGAGAAGACCCGCTGTCCAGGCTACCATCGAGCTGGCAGGTCTGTAGGCTCACTCGGTGGTTGGAGTTGGTTTTGGAGAGGAGACCCCGAGAAGACCCGCTGTCCAGGCTACCATCGAGCTGGCAGGTCTGTAGGCTCACTCGGTGGTTGGAGTTGGTTTTGGAGAGGAGACCCCGAGAAGACCCGCTGTCCAGGCTACCATCGAGCTGGCAGGTCTGTAGGCTCACTCGGTGGTTGGAGTTGGTTTTGGAGAGGAGACCCCGAGAAGACCCGCTGTCCAGGCTACCATCGAGCTGGCAGGTCTGTAGGCTCACTCGGTGGTTGGAGTTGGTTTTGGAGAGGAGACCCCGAGAAGACCCGCTGTCCAGGCTACCATCGAGCTGGCAGGTCTGTAGGCTCACTCGGTGGTTGGAGTTGGTTTTGAAGAGGAGACCCCGAGAAGACCCGCTGTCCAGGCTACCATCGAGCTGGCAGGTCTGTAGTCTCACTCGGTGGTTGGAGTTGGTTTTGGAGAGGAGACCCCGAGAAGACCCGCTGTCCAGGCTACCATCGAGCTGGCAGGTCTGTAGGCTCACTCGGTGGTTGGAGTTGGTTTTGGAGAGGAGACCCCGAGAAGACCCGCTGTCCAGGCTACCATCGAGCTGGCAGGTCTGTAGGCTCACTCGGTGGTTGGAGTTGGTTTTGGAGAGGAGACCCCGAGAAGACCCGCTGTCCAGGCTACCATCGAGCTGGCAGGTCTGTAGGCTCACTCGGTGGTTGGAGTTGGTTTTGAAGAGGAGACCCCGGTGGTTGGAGTTGGTTTTGGAGAGGAGACCCCGAGAATCGAGCTGGCAGGTCTGTAGGCTCACTCGGTGGTTGGAGTTGGTTTTGGAGAGGAGACCAGGACTACCATCGAGCTGGCAGGTCTGTAGGCTCACTCGGTGGTTGGAGTTGGTTTTGGAGAGGAGACCCCGAGAAGACCCGCTGTCCAGGCTACCATCGAGCTGGCAGGTCTGTAGGCTCACTCGGTGGTTGGAGTTGGTTTTGGAGAGGAGACCCCGAGAAGACCCGCTGTCCAGGCTACCATCGAGCTGGCAGGTCTGTAGGCTCACTCGGTGGTTGGAGTTGGTTTTGAAGAGGAGACCCCGAGAAGACCCACTGTCCAGGCTACCATCGAGCTGGCAGGTCTGTAGGCTCACTCGGTGGTTGGAGTTGGTTTTGAAGAGGAGACCCCGAGAAGACCCGCTGTCCAGGCTACCATCGAGCTGGCATGTCTGTAGGCTCACTCGGTGGTTGGAGTTGGTTTTGAAGAGGAGACCCCGAGAAGACCCGCTGTCCAGGCTACCATCGAGCTGGCAGGTCTGTAGGCTCACTCGGTGGTTGGAGTTGGTTTTGGAGAGGAGACCCCGAGAAGACCCGCTGTCCAGGCTACCATCGAGCTGGCAGGTCTGTAGGCTCACTCGGTGGTTGGAGTTGGTTTTGAAGAGGAGACCCCGAGAAGACCCGCTGTCCAGGCTACCATCGAGCTGGCAGGTCTGTAGGCTCACTCGGTGGTTGGAGTTGGTTTTGAAGAGGAGACCCCGAGAAGACCCGCTGTCCAGGCTACCATCGAGCTGGCAGGTCTGTAGGCTCACTCGGTGGTTGGAGTTGGTTTTGAAGAGGAGACCCCGAGAAGACCCGCTGTCCAGGCTACCATCGAGCTGGCAGGTCGGTAGGCTCACTCGGAGGTTAGGTAAAGGGGCAGCATATGGATAGGAGTTTCATAATTTGATCAAAAGCAAGATCCTTGTCCCAAAGGAAGAAGAGGAGGAAGGAGTCGGTCCCTCAAGATCCTCTCGCGCCAAGGGGCAAGGCGAGTGGAAGGGTACATGGCTATTCACACCTAGAGTAAGGGGTCTGCTCTTCGGCCAAAGGGCGAGAAGAGGAGTACCTTCGTCTCGCAAACGAAACCAAGCATAATAACGATTCGAGACCCACTCGCGCCTGGGGTGTCCGGGGATAAGGCGAGAGGGAGTGATACGTCCCTGCGCGAGAGCACTGAGGGCCCGCCCACTCGCGCCACAAGTAAAGCTAGCCCCTCCATCGTTAGGCGAGACAAGTCGTGATCTCGTTCCGCAAAGTGAAGAGAGGGTAGGCATACAGGAGAGATGAAAAGAAGGGCCTTAAAAATAAAATGTATATATGTCATCCACAAAAAGAGGCTGTAATACAAAAATGCCTCAGCAGCAAGTATCCAAAAGAGAAAAAGGGGGGGGGGGGAAGAAGAGGAATATACAAAAAACACTGTAAAATAAATCCTCTATTCTTCCGCGCTGGAGGACGGGCCGTCTTCCTCCTCGCCATAAATCTCTGGTACCAGGTCGCGGGCAGTGACCTCCTCGCAGCCTTCCCTGATAACTTCCATCTCCTTCATCATCTTCACGATTAGTTCGGCGGTCCTGATGTTGGCGTCTTTGCAGAGTCCCACGACCTCGGCATGAGAATAATGAGAGGGAGGAGGTTGGGGAATCACCACGCGAGAAGGCGAGAGAGCAGCCTCCTGAAGCCGAATGATCTCGGACTCCATGCTTTTAACCTCCCCTTCCAGAGTAGCTATGCGCGAATGCATCCTATCGGCCGTCTCGGCATCCTGCAAGAGGTTTATTCATTAGGGGAAGTTGAAGGTGAACAAAGAAAGGGAAGGAATTGAGAATGGGGAAACTCACCACACCACCCCGAGCCTTGGCGAGAAGGTTTTCGGCCACGGCCAACCGTTTCTCAAGATCCGTGGACTTCTCGCGCTCTGCCGCCAGGCTCGCCTCTGAATCCCTCCAGCTTTTATTATTGTAAATCAGACGGCGTGAGACCTGGTGCGATAGCTCTAGCGAGCGCATCTGGGATTGCGCAGCCCTTAGGATCAAATCCCGCGAGGGGGGCTCAGCGGCAGCTTCTCGCTCTGCGCCTCCATAAAGGCCAAAGCCCAGAGAGAATGCATGAGCCGTGGGCTGGTCTCGCTCCATCCAGGAAGGAAGGAGGGTAGAGATAGAGACCCGGTTCGCCTCCTTGTCCCATATCAGGGTTGGCTCACCGGCAGCATCCGGGATCGCTGGGCCCATATTGAAGTTCAGATGAGTGGAGGGAGCCGGGCGGCTGGAAGAGCCCACCTCGCGAGTAGGAGATTTCGGGGGGATGTTGTCAGCAAGAGAATCAGGTTGACCCGCCCCGCCAATCGGCGAGACGGTCCGCTGATCAAGAAGCCGAGAAGGGGATTGGGGAGATTGAGAACCCAGAGAGATGGGGGATAAGGATCCCGACACATCTACCATCTCGGCAGGAACTTGCTTCGCCTTTCCAGAGGGAAGAGGCGCTCCTTTCTTGACCTTTGCTTTCTTCGAAGGACTCTGGCGAGACGGGGCGGAGCCTCCTCCAAGCCTTTTCTTCAGGGAGAGGGGTAGGTTTTCTCTCGCCGCCTCAGCTGCCATCGTGGCGAAGGCGACGTCTTTGGAGGGTTTGATGCTGCTTTTATAAGGCGGGCGAACGGGAACATTTCTTTCTCCTGGAAACGGCGAGACGATGCGTTTATAACAGCTATTCGTTAGACCTAGACGAAAATAAAGGGCCCCAGCATTTACCTTCGCCTGGAAGCACAGGAAGGAGGGAGTCGAGGCCGCGCCTCAGGAACTGTACCTCGAAGTTCTTGCCGATGAAGAAGTCACAAAGAAGCTTGTCCGTGCCACTAACCTGGGGAGTGGTATAGAACACCTCGGCTGGCGACACGGGCGCCAGCGGAATGCCACCCATGTTGCCGCGGATGAAGACGAAGCGAGTAATCCAATGATGATTCTTGTTAGGCGTCTCGCAAACCTTGAGACCCTGCCCCGTGAAATAGGAAACGCCGTCGGCATTGGCATGGTAGACAAAAAGCTTGCGGAAGGAGTTCAGGCTGAACTCGATTCGCTCCCTGCGCATGTAGCAGGCGAAGGCAACGAGTACAGAGATGGCGTTTGGGTTCAGCTGCGCAGGAACAGTCCCGAAGTATTTGAGAACCTGTTTCACTTCTGGCCAGAGGGGCAACCTCAGCCCCGCTTCGAAATGCGGGACGGGGAAGGCGAGTTCACCGGGATAGAAAGTGTTGATTGACTCGCCCACTTTTGGAGGGCGGGACTCAAAACCTTCCGGCAAGAAATCGCGAGTAAAGGCGTTGTAGTCCTCCTCGGAAATCCGGCCGGGAGGAAAATCATGGTCACCAAACCGCCTCCCGCATCGGCTTCGCCCCTCGCCTTCTTCAGCCTTCCTTTTCCCCATTCTGGACAGAGAGAGCGAAAAGGAGAATGCGAGAAGAACAGGCGAGACGAGGCACCAGCAGGATCAGTTCGCGAGAAAAGGGAGAGAGAGGTGAGGTTTAGGGCGCCGAGACAAATCAAGAGCATGATCCGGGCCCCAGGGATAGGGGGGTATTTATAGCCCGTTGAATAAAGAGAAAAATACGAAGAGGTGGAAAAAATATATAGTGTAAAGGAAGGGGAAGAGTCGGCCGTCCTTCTCTCTCTCCTAGTCTCGATTGGTGTAGCCTAACGTAAGCCCCAAGCCGGGGGCGAGGCAGTATCCTAAAAAATACAATAAAAATAAAAAGAGTAGTGATTTAAGCACAGATACAACGCGCGAGTCACAGAGTAGAAAAGCGCGGTACTAGAAGTAAAATTATCAAAGGAACTATTAAAAGAAGTTATTAAGCCGACCCATTCAGTAGATCCAAAGAGTTCGGGCGGTAGCCGCGAGAGGAAATGTTATTACAAAACAAAGAGCGGTACAAAGAAAATAAAGGCGTAGGGTGGCGCGAGGGATTCAATCCTTATGCCACCGCCAGCGCCCCCCACCGCGAGACCTCGCGCAGGGAGGACGGTGGGGGAGGTGAAAAGCGCGAGCCGCATCCACGCCGCGACGCGCGAGACGGAGTTGTTGATCGACCTCGTTCAGAATCGCCTGGGGATCGGTCTCGTCTATCTCAATATCAGCATCAACTTCGGAGGTCAAGCGGGCAACCTCCACCTCTAGCCAATCAATCTGCCGATCGGCCGTTTGCTTGTCTTTCTCCAACTCTTGAATCATGATCGCGTGTTTTCGGAACAACTCGGCCACCCTGCGCTTCATCGCCAGCGGATCCATAGGGTCGCCAAGGTAATCTTCTATCTCGTCCATGGGAGGAGGAGGCGAGGAGACCGCTCGCCTCGGGCGCTCCTCAGCAGGCGAGTCTTCGGCAGACGAGTCTACTCGCACATCTGCAAAGGCAAAAACAGAAGGACATAATAAAAAGCGGACGGCCAGAGAAGGCTAGAGCCAAGGGTAGGGGATTCCTAACCAGAGTGGCGAGAGGTCCCAGCGACATGGGAAGGCTCACCATTCTTCCCACCAAGAGTAGAAGGAGGAGTAGAAGGAGGAGGCGAGACAGGGTTTAGATGATGGCTGGCGAGATGAGTTTGTGTGCTACCAGACTGACCGAGGGGTGCGTGGCTTTTCTGAAAAACAACAGCAAAAGGAGCAATGAAAGATAGATAACGAACAGATGAGGTACACAAGGACCTTACCTCCTTTTCTTGGGGGAGCAACGGTGTAGGGGGGATGCGTCTTTTCGGGGGATCCGGTAAGAGTCCTCCCGACGGGGGAACCAGATCGGTTGTTCTCGCCTTCTTTGGGCGAGAAGACGAGGGCGGAGGTGAAGAAAAAGTGCGGGCGGGAATTAGGTTCAAGGCAGCCGCACTCGCCTTGTTCCGCTGGCGCACCAACGCGATACGATCGCGAAAGCTTTTGCTAAGAGACATGGCAGCAGGATAGATGTAGCGGTAACAAAGAAAGGAGGCCTGCTGCACTTGGGGAGGATCCCAATATTTATAGACTCGTGGGGGGGAATCTCACCCGAAAAAAAGATTCCGCTTTAAAGTCGCTGAGGTGACGTGAGCCTCGGTTGGACTTTTCTTTTCGGGCTTAGACAACCCCGAAAAGAGCGGGGATTGTGTACAACCTCGGGCTCACAGGAGGGAACCCAGCAGAGAGGGAATTAGAAGAATCCTCAAAAGGAGACAAGGCCCTAAGCGAGAGGAGCCCAAAAGCTGGGTCCACTCGCAATAGGCGAGAGGAGCCCAAAAGCTGGGTCCACTCGCAATAAGCGAGAGGAGCCCAAAAGAGGGTCTACTCGCAATAGGCGAGAGGAGCCCAAAAGCTGGGTCCACTCGCAATAAGCGAGAGGAGCCCAAAAGAAGGTCTACTCGCAATAGGCGAGAGGAGCCAAAACGTGGGTCCATTCGCCTGGCGGGTGGGGGTCAAAGGAAGATTGTCTATATGCCGACGGAGGGTCTCGCCTGAGAGGTAGTCCTTTTCAGCCGCAAGGTGGTCCTCTCGCCAAGCATCGGGTCAGCAGAAAGAAATAAGGCCGGTTCAGCAATTGGGTGGGGACCGGTTCAGTTGGCAAGCGGTTCATCCTTTTTGGCCCTTTTTACTCTTTTACCCTCGGGGGTCTGCTCATAACCCTTCAGAACAGCGGAGTTTGGCTGTTGGCAGACCCAACCCAGGGTATTCAGGTAATTTCGCAGGTGCTTGATTTGGTTATTTGCAGTTCAAATCCTGAAGCCTATAAATAGACCGGTAAGGTGTCTGAGAAGAGGGGTGTGGAACCTTCTCTTTCCTTCTTACTCAGACACCTAGCTCAGCACTGGCTAGGGAGGGGAAGGATTCTAGTTCTTCCGGGTGAGCGGTGGGACCTCCGAGCTGAAGCCCCCGGTCTGTTCCTTTAGGTGTCTTGTTGGGAGCGTGGTTCGAAGAAAGTAAGCGTGGGCTGCAGCCTTAGATCCGAGCTTTTAGGAGAAACTAGCCCAACTGGTTTCAACATTCCAGACCTTCTCCATCCGGCACGTGCCCAGGGAGGAAAACGAACAGGCTGATCGGCTGACAAAGTATGGTCCCCGGGTGGGGGTACCATCACGGACCTATTCCGCCCTTCCGCCGAAGAGGGGGAGTTGATGGAATTTGGTCAACACCCCTCGTGGATGGACCCTTTCACGACGTTCCTTTCCACAGGGGGTACCCAGAGGGGATGGACAAAAGGAAGTTCAAGTACAAGTCAGCATACTATCTCATCCGTGATGAGCAGTTGTATCGGAAGACTCTTGGGGCTGTTGGCTCGTTGTGTGGCCGAAAGGGAGGTCCAGAGAATCTTTGAAGAGGTCCACTACAGGGAGTGTGAGAGTCACTCCGGGAGTCGGACCCTGGAAGGAAGGATTGTCAGACAAGGGTACTTCTGGCTTACCCTGGGCCACGACGCTGCAGAGTTTTCGCGAAGAAGTGCCACAAGTGCCAGTTATTTGCCCCGTCCAACTGCAACCAGCCCAGCGCCTCAGAAGCATCACAGCCCCCTGACCCTTTGCCATCTGGGGGATGGACCTGGTAGGGCCCTTCCCCCAGGCCAACAGGCAGAAGAGGTTCCTAATAGTAATGATCGATTATTTTTCTAAGTGGTTAGAAGTGAAGGCGCTGGCCAAAGTGACCTCCTAAGTAATCAGAAACTTTATATGAGGGGAGATCATCTGCATGCATGAGTTACCCCAGGCCATTGTCACGGACAACGGGCCTCAGTTTGCCAGCGCTGAGTTCATCAGTTTCTGTGGGCAGCTCGGGATTGATCTCAGGTTCGCGTCAGTCCATCACCCCAGGAGCAACGGGCAGGTTGAGGAGACAAACATGATCATTGTAAACCTTTTGAAGAAGAAAGTTGAAAACCTGAATGAGAGCTGGGTGGAGTAACTTCCATCGGTCCTCTGGGCTCTGAGGACCACCCCCAACACAACCACAAGGGAGACCCTTTCAAGCTCTCCCATGGCTGCGAAGCAGTACTTCCCATAGAATTTGAAGTCCAGACACCTCGGGTGGCAGAGGCTCGGGAAGGTAGGGAGGAGTGGAGAGCCGAGAACGAGGAGGAGCTGCGACTCTCCCTTAATATGGTGGAAGAACAACGTGATATGTCCTCCGTCCGATAAGAAGAGGTCAAGCGGCGAATGGCTAAATATTTTGACAAGCACGTCAGAATCAAACAGTTCACGGAAAGGGACTTGGTACTGAAGAATGTGGATACAGCAGGAAGGTCAACAACAGTGGGGAAGCTCAACCCCAGCTGGGAAGGCCCGTATATTGTCCAAGAAGCTCTAAGGTCGGGGGGGGGGGTACCGTCTCCGAAATGTGGAGGGCGAGACCCTAAGTCACACCTGGAGTGGTGATGACTTAAAGCGTTTCTATCCGTGAAAATGTGTATGTCCACTTCTTCAATAAACATGAAATCTTTTGATGCTCCAACTCTTTTGCAGATCAAACTTGTTATTTGTGAAGCTAAGTCCTGGAAGCTCCCGCTGTCAGGCTTCCACCTAGCTGGCATGATCGGGGTGCAAAGGAGAGTATTTTCGCTCTGGGGTTAGGTCCCGAGACGCTCCCGCTGTCAGGCTCCCACCTAGCTGGTAGGGCCCGGGCCTCGAGTGACATCATTATGACCCTGGAGGGCTGAGCCCGGAGGATGTTCAACACCCGCCATCAGGCTTTCACTTTGTTGATTGGGCCGGTTATAGTACCCGGGTGTTGAGTGAAGGCAAGTATTCTCTCTCTGGGGTTAAGTCCTGAGACGCTCCCGCTGTCAGGCTCCCACCTAGCTGGCAGGGCCCGGTCCTTGAGTGACGTCATTATGATCCTGGAGGGCTGAGCACGGAGGACGTTCAACACCCGCCATCAGGCTTTCACTTTGCTGATTGGGCCAGTGGTAGCACCCTGGGGTTGAGTGAAGGCAAGTATTCTCGCTCTGGGGTTAGGTCCCGAGACGCTCCCGCTGTCAGGCTCTCACCTAGCTGGCAGGTCCCGAGCCTCGAGTGACGTCGTTTTTCCTGGAGGGCTGAGCCCGGAGGATGTTCAACACCCGCCATCAGACTTTCACTTAGCTGATTGGGCCGGTGGTAGCACCCGGGGGTTGAGTGAATGCAAGTATTCTCGCTCTGGGGTTAGGTATCGAGACGCTCCCGCTGTCAGGCTCCCACCTAGCTGGCAGGACCCGGGCCTCGAGTGACGTCGTTATGACCCTGGAGGGCTGAGCCCGAAGGATGTTCAACATCCACTGTCAGACTTTCACTTAGCTGATTGGGTCGGTGGTAGCACCCGGAAGATGGCCTTGGAAAGCGACATTGACGAGTTGGGGGTGCTCTCGGCGAGATGGGACTCGCGGGCGCAGCTCGGCAAGTGGCGAGCCGGGTAATGTTGGCAAATGCATTCCACCCCCTTCAGATATTACTTGTGAATTCTTGGCAATTTCAGTCTAGCATGGGCAAGAGAAGCGGCAGCCCGCTGGCGAGTTTGGTAGCAGTGAGTCTGGCACGGCGAGTGGCCCGCCTCCGGATTGCCTGGGGCTGGCGAGCTCTCAAAATCAACTCACGGGTACGAATCCTAACACATGCATTCTAGCGGCGAGTTCTATCCTAGCGAGGATGCCCAAGGGGAAAGCTCGCAGGCAAATACAGTAAGTTAAAAAAAAGAGAAAAATTCATGTTAAATCCTTTCTTCATTATGCAAAATGATATTACAATGGGGAGCTCTCCTCGGCGAGATTACAAAAGGGGGGAAGAAAAATTAAAGAATTACAAAAAGAAGGGGGTGCGTGTCAGCTCTCGCCTCCTCCCCCAGACTGGCGGTTTTCCTCGCCCCCGGACTTGTGCCTACCCTCGAAGTCCTTGGACGTCTCGAAGAGCGAGCCAAAGCTCTCCTCCCTCTCGCCGGGCGGAGACGGCGGGAACAGGCTCGACATAAGATCTCGGACCGAGATCTCCTCGCAACCCTCCACCAGCACCCCTGTCTCCTTCATGATATGCAGGGTGCATTCGACGGACTCGATCGAGTTGACCCGCAGCCGCTCCGCGACCTCAGCCTCGCCAAAGATTCTCGGCCTCTTGTACGAGAGGGGTCGCTGCCACCCGAGGGAAGGAAGGCGTCTGCCTAGCGGATGATCTCGCTGTCGAGTCCTTTGATCCGGTCCTTCAGCTTTTCGTTGTCCGCCTCCAGCCCGGCGGCGCGAGCCAGCTGGTCCTCATTCGCCTTCTGCAGCTCTGCGGCGCGGGCGCGCAGCTGGTTGTTCTCTTCCTCCAACCCGATGGCACGAGCCTGCAACTCGCTAGCGGCCTCGGCATCCTGTAAGGCGAAAAGGTCAGCAATTTCCACTACGAAAAATCTCAAGTAAAAAGTGAAGGAGGTGCCTGGTACTTACCAACCCGCCGGCGGCTTTGGCGAGTAGGCTCTCGGCAATGCCGAGTTGCCTCGCCAGATCTGCAGCCTTATCCTTGGCCAGGTCGCGCTCCTGCTCGGCTTTTAGCAGGAGGTGGCTGAGGTTGAAGCATCGGCGGATCATCATATGGTGCAGCTCCAGGGCCCGCATTTGGGCTTGCATGCCCTCATGGACGAGCTGGCGCAGGGTCGCGCCCTTGTAGGACTCGACATCCTCGCGGCCATACAGGCCGAAGCCAAGGGCATATGCATGACCAGAGGAGGGTTGGTGGTCTCACCAGGAGGGGTGGAGGGATGAGATGGAGACCCTGTGGGTCTGCTCATCCCATCGAACCATCGGCTCTGGCCGGGTCTTTCACCTTTCCCCTAAAACCGAATAGGGGGTGGCTCTTCGACGGGCGCAGCTCGCGGGCCGCTGCCGCCTCTGCTGCATGAGGAGCGGAGGGCTCGCCACCTCCCCCCCTTTCTCTGACGCCTCCTTCAACGGGCTCTCCGGCGATCCGTCAGGAGAGGGCTCGGGAGAGCTCATGTATTTTGGGCTTTGTTGTTGTTGTTGTTGTCTCTCCCTAGGGATAACCGCCGCCCTTTTCATCTTCTTTGGCGACGGTGGGCGACGAGGCGAGCTGGACCCCGCAAGAGCCGGTCGCTTCTTGCTGGATGAGGGCTTGGAGGACGCCAGCTCATCTCGGCAGACTGCGGCGGTTGCCTTCTGGCGTGCGAGTGGGTCGGGGTGGAGTCCCGAGACCGCAAACGGCGGGTTCTCGGGAATCAGTCTCTCTCCTGCATGAAAAACATGGTTAGAAAATCATATGGATCTGGCGGTTTCGGCAAGAAGAGAAGTGTGCGAGGTATACCTTCGCCTGGAAGGATGAGGAGGAGCGAGTCGAGGCCCCTTCGGAGGAAGGTGACCTCGAAATCCTTGTGGAGGAAGAATTTGTGGAGCTCGGCATCGTTGCCGGACACGGTAGGGGGCGGTACACCTCCTCGCTCTTCTGCAGCGGCGAGTAGGGGATGTTGCCGAGGTCTCCCTTGATGAAGATGATCTTGGACATCCAGTTGTGGTGCTTGTTCGCGATCTCACGAACTTTGATGAAGGAGTCCCCGAAGTAGGCGACGCCGCCGGGAGTCGCCTTGTAGGTGAAAAGCTTCCTGAAGACGGTCAAGTTGAACTCGATCCGCTCCCTGTGGAGGAAGCACGCGAACGCAACCATCATGGTGATGGCGTTCGAGTTTAGCTGCGCGGGCACCGCGCCGTAATACTTGAAGATCTGACAGATTTCCGGCCAGAGGGGTAGGCGCAACCCCACCTCGAAATGCAAGATGGGGAAGGCGAGCTCGTCGGGGTAAAATGTATTGATGGACTCACCCTCCCTGGGTCGGCGCGCCTCGAAGCAGGGGGGCACGTAGCCATTAACGAATTCCGCGAGCTCTTCCTCTGAGGCGTTTCCCTCGAAAAGAGGTACTCGGCAAAATGCCGAGCACACTTGGAGCAACCGTCGGCATCAGGATTTGTCTTGCCCATGCTCGCAGGGTTATCGAGGCGCGAGTACAGGTAGTGGAAAGGGCAAAAGGAGGGGGTGCGAAAGCAATAAAGGCGGTGGACCGGGGTTGGTGAGGGAGCCTATTTATAAAAAAAGAAATCTGAGGCTGAGCCGACCGATCAGCCCGGCTCGCCAACCCCAGCTCGCCGACTTCTGAGGCCTATTCAATTACACGCCGAGCTGAGCCAAAAGACCAATATCTTATTCAAATGGCAAACACTGAAAATCTAAAGAATATTACAAGTTATTACAGACAGGGGTGCGAATACAGATCAAAGAAATCAAATGCAGAAAAAGGGGCTATCTCACATGCGCGCGAGCTGAGGGGGCCGGGTGAGAGTACCGGTAGGCTCAGTAGGGGAGCCGTTTCTACCTACCCCGGCCTCACGTCCCTTTCCCTGCAGGTCGGTGCGATTTGTGGAGCTCGCGTATCACCCCCAGGTTCTTCTGGGAAGCCCGGAGATTCTCGCCGATCTCATCCATAAGTGGAGTTGGGGACGCCGTCTCGTCCGTCAGGCTTCCCTCCACCTCGTCTGTCGGGGAGCCCCTCACCTCGTCCGCAAGCCGCGCGTAGTCTCGCTGCAGCCTCTCATTGTCCTCCTGGATCGAGCGCAGCCCGCGCACCAACTTCTTGAAGAGCATGATCCCTCGTCTCGTCAGCTCGTCATTCTTCACCAAAGGGCCCATGAAGGCCTCTATCGAGTTGGGGGAAGGAAGGGGCGAGCAGCGAGCTGACTCCGAAGAGCCGTTGGCATCATGCTGGCTAGGGGCATCTGCAGAAGAAGTTAATCAACCTTACATGAGGGCAGAGTACTACAAGGAAATTGGGCAGAACGGAGTAACACAAGCAGAAACCTACCTGGCGAGCTCGGCTCCCCCAGCGTGGTGCGAAGAGGGATCAACACCAGGTCCTTGCCACAACCCGGGCGATGAGTTCCCGGGGGGAGAAGGCCAAAGCCCGGGACCGGGATGGTTCCAGCGGTTCTCCCCTCAAGATCGGGAGCGGGAGAAGATTGCCGAGAAGAGGTGCGAGCTGGCGACTTCGGCTTCTGCGAGCCCAACCCCAGGGTCCCAAAGGGGGGGACGGGTCCCGCAGGCGAGTGTCCGGGGATTGAGGCCGCGAGTTGTCATGAAGGGTGTCTATTCGCGGCAGGGAGGACTCACCGTCATTCCGTTGGCTGTCCGGGTCGGCGGAGAGATCAACGATTACTTTACCCTTTTGCTCAGGGGGAAGTTGAGTAAAGTAGCCGGCCTCGTCATCCAGGATAATTTTGAACTCCTGGTAGATGGGCTCGGCCGCCTTTGGAAGCTATTTAGTTTTCTTGGCGGGGTTGGTTTCTGCCAGAGTGCTCGGCTGTTTGCTAAGGGACACCTCGGTCAAGTCGGCAACGCGAGCGGTGGCATCCTCGCGAGCTCGGGCAAGTCTCTCTTGGATCTCTTTGGGGATAGGCATCTCGGCAGGTTTAGAGCAAAAAGAATGACAAAGGTCACCCAGGTACGCACGCACATATATATAGCCGCAGGTGGACCCCACCCGGAAATTCCCTTTGGCACCTGCCGCACTCGCCGAATCCTGTGGGGTTGGATGATTTTTTCCGATCTTGTTCCAACCTCGCAAAGAGCGGGGATTGTGTACAACCCCGTATCCGGCGAGTGGGGTCGGCAGGAGCCAGACCGGCGTGGGTCGAGCAGTTCAGGTCCCGGGCGAGCACCCAAGGGCGCCAGAGCTCGGCAGCCCCCGACTCGCCCAGGCGAGGTGAAACCATCGGGGGGAGAGTAGAGCTGGACGGCTCGCACTCGCCCCAGGCTACTTGGCAAGCGACAGGAGAGTAGGGCCAACCGGGCCCATACTCGCCCAGACCCAAAGGGAGGCGGCGAGTGCCAGCTCCATCGAGCACTCGCCGCCCCAGGCGAGTGGAGGCTTCAGAGGGCCACTCGCCCAGTTCTATGATGTTTTTTACCATTTTGCCCCGCTGGTCTGCCCATAGCTGTTCAGAACAACGGAGTTTGGCTATTGGCAGATCAGCCCCGGGGTATTTCAGTAATTTTAGAGCAGTGAGATTGCGCTATTGGCAGGCCATTCCCAAAAATCTATAAATAGGACCCAATGAGTACCTCAGAAGGCATGCTTTCTTGCCCCAGTCTTCTTGCGCTTTCTGAGGTATTCTTAGCTCGACACTTGGCTAGGGAGGGGAAACGCTTTAAGATCTTCCGGGAGTGTGGTGGGTCCTCCGCGCCGAGCCCTTCAGTCAGTTCTCTGTTCTTTTTCCTTAGTTATTTGGCTCGCGAGAGAGAAGTAATTGTGCGATCACCCCTTCCCCAAGGGTGAACTCCACAGAGATCGAGTTTTCGGTTTCAACAGTCGACATCTTTACTAAGGCTCTATCTCGGCCATTGTATCAGCTGTTCCTATCCAAGCTTGGTGCATACGATTTGTATGCTCCAGCTTGCGGGGGAGTGTTATAAAATAGTAAAACAATGTGTAAAAACCCATTGTAATTATGACCCATTTAAGCTTTTGTCTTTTGTTTTGTCCCACATTGTATTCTTTGAGACTTCTCTCTTCCTCTCTTCCTATATATATGTACTAATACTTGAAGGTTAATACAGAATATACAGCCTACAATTTCATTGCTCTACTTTTCTACAAAGGAAATTATTGCATCAATTAGAGTTTGTTGTTAGATTAGTATCTTAGTAGGCAACTGATTTGTGTACCTGGGTTGACCTGCCTGGACTAAATTGGGGACACCTTACTTCAGGACCGCGCCAAGGACATATAATAATGCCTAAAATAAGTTTCTCGCAGTGTTGAGTCATATTATCCTCAACCACTTGGACAACCTTTTCAATTAGATTGTCTTTTGGATGCACTTTGGGGAAGGACTCTCGAAGGAGCACAAAATTAAAGTAACACGGAATGCTGGAGCAATTTCAATTTTTATTTAAATGTTAATGTTGGTTTATTTCAGCTTTTTGCTCATGTGATAAGCTATTTATTTGTTTTAAGTTGGTTAGTTTACAGGTGTTTAGGGCCCTGTCTATCTAAGCCCTAGTGGACTGTTTTTCTAAGGTTTAAGTAATGAGGTGATTAGATTTTGTCTATATAAGTTTCTAGCAGGCTGCAGTGCTGCACCCTCCGCCATCATCTACAAACTATATATCCCCTTCCCAGCAGCAGGTTGTCGTCCTTCCACAATGACCAGCCACATATTCTCTCTTCAGCAGTTGGCTGACGCCATCCTACAAACTCAGGTCTCCAATTTCTTTCATACAGCGGGCAATCTACTTCTCTCTCAAGTTCTTCTCTACTCCACTAAGCACCCCTGTAGTCTGTGTAGGTCAAGGCTCCACCGTCCCACCATTTGGTAATCATCGAGGATATCTAGAGTTCTTAAAATATTACTAGTTACTAAATATATGTAGTTTACCAAACCCAGGAGTCTTTTTTTATTCTTTCTTTACTTTTTGTCTAGTTTAAAAATAGGCCAAGTGATCAATTAACATAATAATGCTTATATTGAAGGAAGTTAAAGGAAATAAAATCAAGGTAATATGCATACATTATTTGAGATATCTTAATTATCATTTAGATATTTCACTCTCATTACTGGAATGATTATAATATTTTGTTATTTTTTGAGAATTCTATGTTATCTTTTCTATTTATTTCAATCAATTCTATCCATAAACGATGTAGTTGGAAAAGCATCTATTTATTTCAATTGAATTACTCTTCTAAATTTAATAATGAAATATGAACCTGTTACGGGTCTTAGAATGTTGCCCTGAGGAGAGGCCGGAGGTAGAGAAGATGGCGGTGGTGGAGGATACCGTGGAGCCGGAACCGTGAATTCCTAAGCGGGGTTGCTCGTTAGAGGAGAGTGTTATGTGGCGCGTTATGTAGCGTGTGTTCGCGCCGTTTTTTCGTCAATTTCTGCGTATTTATTTTAGCATATTTTGACCCATTGTCGTAAGCCTAAATGGGGGGCCCCTTTTTGGAACCTACTTATGTGTTGTGTGAACAATTTGGAAGGGCAAGAAGAAAATTAGAACAAAGTTCTCTCTCTCTTATTTCCCTCTCTCTCTCTAAAACCCCACGGTTTCTTCCTTTCCCGGGTTTGCCCTAGCCAACATCCCCTCTCGCTCGGAACGAAAGCCCGATTCGACGCTGCTGCTCCTCCTTCCACCATTGCTCCTCCGGTGACACGATCCAAGGGCAAGGGTCGTAACAACTTGGTATCAGAGACCCTCTCCTCCGCTCGGCCGCACCCGCTATCCCGCGAATCGGTCGCACAGTCCTCCATTTCCGCCGATCCTTCCTCCTGCGCACGGGAACATCCCTCCAGTCCACCGACAACCCACGACCAGCCTACCCTGCTCGCCGGCCCGTCGTACAGCTCCGGCGACTTCGCTCCAGCCACTTTGGCGTCGTCCAGCTCCGTCGTCCGGCTCCATCGTACAGCTCCGCCTCTTTTTCCTTCCGCCGGCCTCCTTCCAACGCCACTGGCAAACCGAACTCCTCTATCTCAGATGGCAGATACTCCTCCCTCCCTCGCCGAGCTCATGGCTCTTTTCCACTCTATGTTCGCGACTCAGAATGCCAAGATGGACGCCCTCAACGCCCGGTTGGATGCCCTACAAGGCATGTCGTCTCCTTCGTCTTTGCCTACGACCGACCACCCTTCGGCAAGCCGGGTGGACTCCGCCGCTCCTCCAGGCGCGGACTACCCCATCTACACACGAACTATCCGGATGGACTTTCCTATCTACGAGGGCCGCGAAGACCCTCTTCCGTGGCTTACACGTTGCGACATTTTCTTCGCAAACCACACCGCACACCGGATGAAGAACGCGTCGGCATCGCTTCCTTCCATTTACTCGGTCCAGCACAATTATGGTTCACTCAACTTCTGCGGGAACAACCCAACATTTCCTGGGCAGATTTCAGCACGGCTTGCACCCTTCGTTTTGGCCCGGCTCTACAAGGAAATCCACTCAGCGATCTCGCGAACCTCAAACAGGATGGCTCCATCGACACCTACCTGGAAAAATTTCAGATTCTCCTGTCTCGGGCGACGCCCGTCTTACCAGAGCAACATGTTTCTCTCTTTACTGCCGGCCTCCACGAACGTTTACGTTGGGATGTGGAATTCCTACTGTCACCTAATCTCAACACGGCTATGAGCCTTGCCAGATCTTGTGAACAACGACTGCTGTTAGACTATCCACCTTTAGGACGTCGGGGCTCTCCGGGAGCTTACTCTGTCGCCAGCTTGCTTGACACAACTCCATTCCAGGACGCTCCTCCGCGGCCTACCGTTCGCCGCCGCTTGTCCCGCACCGAGATGGCCGACCGACGCGAGAGGGGCCTATGCTACAATTGTGATGATCCTTTCACGCCCAGACACAGATGCAAACGCCTATTTTGGCTGGAAGTCGACGACCCAACCCAGGATGATATGACGGGTGAAGCAGTGACCCCAATGCCTTTCGATCCACCTTGAGGACAAGCTATCTTCGAACGACGGCGGTGATGTTATGTGGCGCGTTATGTAGCGTGTGTTCACGCCGTTTTTTCGTCAATTTCTGCGTATTTATTTTAGCATATTTTGACCAATTGTCGTAAGCCTAAATGGGGGCCCCCTTTTTGGAACCTACTTATGTGTTGTGTGAACAATTTGGAAGGGCAAGAAGAAAATTAGAACAAAGTTCTCTCTCTTTCTCTTATTTCCCTCTCTCTCTCTAAAACCCCACGGTTTCTTCCTTTCCCGTGTTTGCCCTAGCCGACATCCCCTCCCGCACGGAACAAAAGCCCGATTCGACGCCGCTGCTCCTCCTTCCACCATTGCTCCTCCGGTGACACGATCCAAGGGCAAGGGTCGTAACAGAGAGCCACCAAAATCTTGCATTCAATAGATGGGAACTAGAATTCTTCCTTGCTTCCTTCATACAACACATCCAATGCCTTTATATAGACTACAACATATAAAAAGACAAACAGTAATAATGACACCTAATAGTAGACCCAGAGCTCGAGGCCCCTACATAAAGATACAACTAGACACCTAGATAATAAAAATAATTATAATAATACATGACCCATAACATATGCGGTCCATAACACATACATGGCCCATAACATCGCTTCCGCTGCCCAAAAAGAGCTTGTCCTCAAGCTCGTGGTAGATCACGTGAAGGTGAACGTCATCCGATGCCTTCGTCATTTGATTCCTCGACGTCTAGGTAGAAAAGCTTTTTGCATCCGTGTCCGCGAGTGTACTGCTCGTTGCAATTAAAACATAAACCCCAAGCGCGACGGTCCAACATCTCGGTCCGAGATAAGCGACAGACCGGCGGGACGGGAGGACCCTCGAGACGTCCTTGTGGAGTGCTGATGTTGGTGGGCAAGTAAGCTTCCCGGTCCAACTGGAGGAGGTGGTCGCATAGTCTGGCCTGGCTTATAGCGGTCACTAAGTCTGGCGGGGCCTCAAATTCGGCATCCAGTTGTAGGCGAGCTTGAAATTTGGTTGTGAAGATGAAGACTTGCATTGCTAGCGGAAGTGTGACGTGTGGCAGGAGGAGCTGAAACTGCTCCAAGTAATAATCATCCACTGTGCCCGTTTGAAGAAGTGTCGTAAGAGCATCGAGGGGGTTGCTGTGGATGGTAGGGCCAAAACGTAGGTTGCAATATCGCTTGAAGTCGTCCCATGTCAGGCCTGGTTGGTCGGTGAGGAGACGAGTGACCCATAGCAGAGCTGAGTCAAGTAAGTGAACAGAGGCAAGAGGAAGTCGATCAACGGTTGGAATTTGTTGGTGGCCGATGAATCACTCTCACCTGGTGGGACAGGCCAATGGATCAGTTTTGTCGTCATTGGTGGGGAAGTCCAACCTGGTGTAGCGCAGTTGCATAACCACGTCTTGTCGCAGGAAGGCCGGCGGCTCGTGGCGGATAAGAGGTGGAAGCGGAGGCACTTGATGGTGCTGGCGTGATCCGTAGGTGGAGTGCGACAGTCAATCCATTAAGCTTGAGGGTGAGGGAGGCAATATCTTCCCGATGGCGTGCTTCAACGTCCATATGATGTATTTCAGCGTCCCGAAAGCGGTCCTGAAATCTTGGAGAGCCGCCCTGAAATCTGAAGCGTCGGTCATTGTGCAATCGGAAGTAGCACAGGAGAGAGAGTGGGTGATGAGACGACTAAAATCCTCCGATGCGGTTGATTGGGAGTTGCCGCGGGAGCCACGTCACTACCCAATATTGAGAACAAGAGTAGGTGTTGCTGTTTCTTTTTAAAATAAAAGAGCTGCTTCTTTTTAAAAGGGCGCGACAGGGGGGTTTAGATAAATTGAACAGTCGATAGAAGGGGAAAGAGGTACTGGCTGACATTTGTTAAAAAAGAAAGAAAAGTATGTGGGCCCCGCAGTAAACAAAAAATCACGCGCGAGAGATGCAGCGTCGAAAATTGCTATGGATTTTACTGGCGCGGTGTTCGAGAAAGCAGCGAAGGCGTGCATTTCTCGAGGAAGGCGACATGCAACGTTGTGCGGCTCGAGGAAGGCGTAACGAGAAGCAGCGTAGAATACCGCGTCGACGATTGGAGAAATGCGGGCAGCAAAAAACAAAAAATCACGCGCGAGAGATGCAGCGCCGAAAATTGCTATGGCTTTTACTAGTGCGGTGTTCGAGAAAGCAGCGAAGGCGTGCATCGCTCGAGGAAGGCGACAGGCAACGCTGTGTGGCTCGAGGAAGGCGGAACGAGAAGCAGCGTAGAATATCGTGTCGACGATGGGAGAAATGCGGGTAGCTTGGGGACAAGACGTTGGTTCGGCGAGGTCTGTGACCCAGAACGACGCTCGCTGCTGGAGAACGACGATGGCGCTGGTTCGGAGGCTGCGGCTGTGGCTGTGATTAGTTCTGGCGAGAGAAGAAGAGGGACGGGGGTTTGGTGCGCCGTTCCTTTCAACTGCAGGAACTCTAGCCGAAGGAGGGTCGACTACTGCAGTAGATGGAGTTGCTGCTGATATGATGATGGACATCCCGACAATTGTGGCAGTTTGTCGGGGAAAATGTTGTAGCGAGAAGGAAGTAGAAGTTTTCGCCGTGGAAGGACCGAGGCTCAGATACCAAGTTGTTACCGGTCTTAGAATGTTGCCCGGAGAAGAGACCGGAGGTGGAGAAGGTGGCGGTGGTGGAGGATACTATGGAGCCGGAATCGTGGTTGGCTAAGAGGGGTTGCTCGTTAGAGGAAAGAGCCACCAAAACCTTGCATTCAAATAATGGGAACTAGAATTCTTCCTTCCTTCATTCATACAATACATCCAATGCCTTTATATAAGTTACAACATATAAAATGACAAAACAGTAATAATGATACTTAATAGTAAACCTGGAGCTCGAGGCCCCTACATAAAGATACAACTAGCTATGTTATTAAAGGTGCACGGTGCACCGATGCGCAAAGGGGCCCTGGAGCCTAGGCGAAGGCGCGCGCCTGATGCACGTAAGACGCAAAAATGGGTAAAAAAGGAAATTGAGCGAATTGAGCGCCCAATTCGCTGAAATTATTGAGCGCATTGGGCTCCCAATTCGCTGAAATTATTCGCTGAATTTCAACGTATTGAGCGCCCAATTCGCTGAAATTATTCGCTGAATTTCAGCGTATTGGGCGCCCAATTCGCTGAAATTATTCGTTGAATTTCAACGTATTGGGCTCCCAATTCGCTGAAATTATTCGTTTAATTTCAGCGAATTGGGCGCTTAGGGGTGCCTCAGGTGCGTCTGAGATCATGTTTTTGCCAATCTCCCAAAAAAACAGGTTGAAGAAAACACCTTGAAAGTCCCAGGTGCGCCTGGGAGCCGGTAAGGTGCGCGCCTAGGCGCGCCTGAGCCGCGCCTGGGGCACATCGCCCGCCTCAGCCATGCTGAAGCTCGGCGGGCTGCGCCCGATGCGCCCGACTCCACAGGCGCGCCTAGGCGCGTGCCTTGACAACATAGACAACTAGACACCTATATAATAGAGATAATTATAATAATACGCGACTCATAAATCACACGCGATCCTTCATAGATGATAGAACCCTTCACACCTCTCTCGTAATGGAATAGGCTCAGATAGCTCTATATTAAAAAAAAACTATATATAGTAAGATTACTACTGTATAAATTCAATTTTCTTTTAAGCTATCTACCCTCAATTGTAATGTATTTGAAATTTCAAGTGTATATTTTTCGTTCTTTTTGCTCAATAAAGGTTTAGGTTTTAGTAAATTATTTTTGGCACTTTTCCTTCTCATTCATACAAATGTAGTTTTCACAGTTCCATTTTAATGCACCTTAATGTATTTTTTGGCTGTATACTTTATCATTGGCTTAACCAATGCAACTGCTTTTACTATACTATTTTAAGAACTATCCAATATTTTGCAAGTGACTTGGCTTCGATTGATTGAGCTAATCAAAATTTTTGGCCAAATGAATAAATAAATGTTCATGAAACTTACAGGGAGTGACATTTATAGAATACATGATAATAGAAAATAAATTTAAGTTGTTTGATCATGTACAATGAAGTCTAGAAAATGCACTAATTAAAAGTGCAGATGAAGTTAGTATCAAAATATTAGATAGGAGAAGGGGTGGACCTAAGGTAAAATGGATAAAAGAATGGAAAATAAGGATTCATGAAACTGATCCCGGTAGTTTGGATAAGATTATTGATGATGATAATTTGTGTGTCACAAACGCCTTTATTAGATGCCAATATGGTAGGAGACGGCAGGACGATGGGCTGTAATATTGTGATTCAATTTTTATTTGCATTTATTTCTAATTGTCACATCTTTCTTATTTCATTTAAATCACATTTATTTACGGGCACATGTTGGTTATGAGCACAGGTTTGTTTGGACCACACCCATTTAGTTTATTTGAGATTTTGTATTTATACCCGAGCTCGTGTTAGAATTGGCATGCTTGAGTAGTAATTTCAATTTGGGCATCTTGAGGTTTTAGGGTTCCCTCACACCCCAACGCCGATCTTCCCTCTTCCTCCCTCTTTGCCACACAACAACAGTTTAGCCGCAAGTGAATCCCCCAGTCCATGTGGTGCATACCATTAGGTTGCCTTCGAGTAGCAGTTAGCGTTACAGGAAGTCGCAATTGCTGCTATGCACATGATTGCTTTTAAGGCACAGATCGCGCCCCTTGCGTAGCAACCCATGACGACTTTGACCCTCCTCGCACTCTTGCTCTACTTTCACATTGACGCGCCGCTTTGGACGTTGCGAAAAGGCCCCAACCTCCGACCCCATCATTGGTCACCACCATGGATCTCGAGAAAACAATACTCTTACTTATCTCCGTTTCCTTTTCCTTTACATCCCGTCTTGTGATTGATCCTACACACAGACATGTAATAACCTTGTATCTGAGTCTACCATGATGGGATCCAACGACACCACAGAGGCTATGTTCTAACGAATGCACAAGATGATACTTGATCAACTCGCTGCATCTGAGGATCTGGAACAAGTTGGCCTTGGCTGAACTTTATTCCACATTTCCACCTCAACACAGATGGAGTTAGAAGTAGTCACGAGGGAAACTCCTCCTTCCATTCTGATTGCGAGGAATTTCATGCTTCGTCAAGCTGGAGTTTCTAGCGTATGATTACAAGAGCGATCTGCTGGGTTGGCTGGCCCAGTATGAGCAACTCTTCTCCAAATAGAAAACACTGGCCTTGGAGTAGATCTCGCTCGCCGCCTATCACTTGATAGGATCGTCTCATATATGGTTTTTTCCCTTGGAACTGGAGAAGCCCCATATGGCATTGGATGATTTCAAGTAGTTTTATCATGTGCGTTTCAGACCCCCAATGCGGGAAATTTTTTGAGTCTTGATTTTTCTCAAATACACAAGGGTTATTGACAACTATTTGGAGAATTTCCAGACTCTCCTCTCGCACATGCTTGATATCTGACCTAAGCAGCAGGTCCATCTTCACCGCAAAATTTCAAGAGCACCTCGTTTGAATGTTAAGTTTGAGGGTCCTCCTGACTTCACTACAACTATGATCCTGGCATTGATTTTCCACTACCTCTCAGGCACCTGCCCCTCGACCTACGGGGCAACCATCCTAGGGGTTGTGATGGGCGGCCAACAACGTCCTCACTACCCTTCATTCTTAGACTGTCATCAGCAGAGATGGTTGGACGACGAGCCAATGGTCCCTGCTTCAATCGCGATGAGGTGTACACACTAGGGATCAGTGCAAAAATCTCTTATGGCTAGAAATGGAAGATGATGGGGGCGCAAACCCTACGAATGTATACGAGCCATAGATCTCTCTCCGAGCCATGACTTAGGAACAAAGTCTGTAGATAATGCAGTTACAAGCCCGAATGGGCATTCGAGTATTTCTGTTTGGGCAACACCCACAATTGCATCAGGGGACGATCGATCAGACTCTCGAGCTCACCATTCTGCCCAAAGAGGGCACGCATGTGGTTGTTGCCAATGGAAAACGACTAATCCCAACATATGTGCATGCGTATAGATGGAGGTTCACACAGACATTATGCAGACGGATCTCTGCGTCATTCCACTCCCGAGTATCGATGTTGTCTTGGGGGTTCATTGGCTCCGTACTCTAGGGCCCCAGTGGTCAACAGACTACGTGGAACTCGACTATCCTCCAAGCTAGACTTGCGCTTCGACTACCACCAAATTCAGATGTGTGCTGACAACTTTGTTGTCAAGGCACGCCTGAGCCGCTGGGCTCAGCCCGCCGCGCCTCAGCATGGCTGAGGTGGGCGATGTCCCCCAGACGCTCCTAGGCACGCGCCTTACTAACTCCCAGGCGCGCCTGGGCCTTTCAAGTTGTTTTATTCAACCTTTTTTTGGGGGGAGATGGGCAAAAACATGATCTCAGATGCACCATAGACACCCCTAGGCGCACCTAGGAGCTCAATTCGTTGAAATTTAGCGAATTGAGCGGCCAATTCGCCGAAACTGGGCGAATTGGGCGGCCAATTCGCCGAAACTGGGCGAATTGGGCGGCCAATTCGCCGAAACTGGGCGAATTGGGCGGCCAATTCGCCGAAACTGGGCGAATTGGGCGGCCAATTCGCCGAAACTGGGCGAATTGGGCGGCCAATTCGCCGAAACTGGGCGAATTGGGCGCCCAATTCGCCGAAACTGGGCGAATTGGGCGCCCAATTCGCCGAAACTGGGCGAATTGGGCGCCCAATTCGCCGAAACTGGGCGAATTGGGCGCCCAATTCGCCGAAACTGGGCGAATTGGGCGCCCAATTCGCCGAAACTGGGCGAATTGGGCGCCCAATTCGCCGAAACTGGGCGAATTGGGCGCCCAATTCGCCGAAACTGGGCGAATTGGGCGCCCAATTCGCCGAAACTGGGCGAATTGGGCGCCCAATTCGCCGAAACTGGGCGAATTGGGCGCCCAATTCGCCGAAACTGGGCGAATTGGGCGCCCAATTCGCTCACTTTCCTTTTCCTCATTTTGTGCCTCACGTGCTTCATGCGCACTCCTGCACCTTGCGCCTAGGCTCCAGGACCCCTTTGCGCCTTGGTGCGCCTTTAATAACATAGACCGACAACGAGAAGAAGACATTCTTCTGAACCCATCATGTACACTTTGAATTCTTGTTGATTCTATTCAGACACACCAATGAGCACTCAACCTTCCGGATAATGATGAACGAGGTACTCAGGCCCTTCCTCCAAAAATTTGTTAGTTTTCTTCGATGACGTACTAATCTCCAACTTCGCCTGGGTCGAGCACGTCCAGCATGCTTGGAATGTATTTGTGGCTTTCCATTGCCGCCAACTGTTCCTCAAGCATTGCAAGTGTACTTTTGGCAGGGAGTAGGCCGCTTATCTGTGCCACATTTTCTTGCGCCACCGTCTACCACTCACCAACCTGATCTGCGCTGTAGCGCCCGAAGCACGATCCGCGCCCGACTGATTCACGCTTTCACTATCCATGCCTGATCTGCGTGCATATACCTTGTTCGTGCCCATGAGCGCTCATCCATGCCTATTACAACTGATGACGTCGTCTGCGACTGAGTTTCTCGAATATCGTCCCTGGTCCTAGCGCTGACGGCTCCCGCTCTTGCTTCCAACACTGTTTCCTCCACCCCTGTTCCTAGTGTTGCGGCTCGCCACCGTGTTTCCGCCTAATCCAGTCCATCTTCTCGCGTGTATGCCCCGATTATGTTTCATGGTTCAGTCAGACACTCTCGCAGCTCATCCCCCCACCGATCTGACCATTCTCTCGCTGCCTCGATGCTAATGAGTACATCGCCTTTCCATGATCTAATCTAGCAGTTGTATGTGAGGTTTGATACCTTGATCACAGGCCGCTCGGGCACCTCATCTACTTCCATTGCAGATTCCCCGCTGATTCTTGGCTTTCCTTCAGGACCTACCGTCGAGCCTCTCCCATCGCCTTTTACACTTTACCACTAATCCGCTCCTTTGATGTCCCCATTGTCAAATGCGTCGATACAGATCATCACTCAGGGAGTTTTCAGCTCCGATAGCTTGACCACCTTCCAACACCTATCTGTTCGCCACCCCCGCCACCCAGGAGCATACTTCCCCCGCCCATGGCCCCTCCCCGTCCGTTAGTTGACCTCCAGATGGCAAACCAAGAGTACCACGATCTTCGTACAAGGGTCTCTGTTTCCGTTGTAGACAATCAGACTCACCAATTTATGATTGTTCTCTGAAAAAGCTCTGCATCACCATTGGGGAATAAGAGCCAGAGGTCACCCTTGAGGATTTTGAAGCCCTGGAGGGCGATGACACGCCATACGACGACGAACCCCAAGCAAGGCTTCATCATTTATACTGCGCTTGCGTTGTTGCATCTCTGACCCCCACACCATGAAGCCCTCTGGTTCCCTTTATGACACACCAGTGATTGTGATGATTTACAGTGGGGCTGTGGGATGTCGACTTTGTCACGTACTTGAGGGATGTAGTTGAGCTGATCCGATCGCTCGCCCCTATACCGCCCCAATTGCAACACGTCCTGGACGCTTTCCCAGGAGTCTTTGCCAATGCTACCCACCTTCCACTTATGTGCTTGACCGACCACCGCATTGCCCTTCAGTTAGAGGAGGCCACTATTTACGTCCTCCCCTACCACTACGGGCACGTTCCTTGTGGGCTTGGTGGCCTCATCCGTCCTAGCGCTAGCCTCTTCTCTAGTTCAGGCCTCTTCGTCTAGAAGAAGGATGTCAGTTGTCTATTCTTTGTAGATTATTAGGAGCTCAACAAGACAACTATTCGGGACAAGTGCTGCATAACAGTAATCTAGGACTTATTGGATGAATTGCACGGGGCGATATTCTTCTCCAAGCTCGACCTACGGTCCGACTACTACCAAATATGGGTACACGATAAGGACATCCCGAAAACGGCCTTTCGCACCCATGCTGACCACTGAGTCTGTGATCATGTTGTTGGGTCTCCTGAAAGCGCCAATCACTTTTCAAGGAACCATGAACAATCTCTTTCGTCTAGTCCTACAATGGTATATTTTCGTGTTTTTGATGACATTCTTGTCTACAGTTCCTCTTGGCAGGATTATCTCCGATATTTATAGAAAACCTTGGCCACCTTCCATGTGCATGCCTTCTTCGTGAACCCCATGAAACGCACATTCAGCCATACCGAGTTTAGTTACATGGGGCACACCATTTCGATAAAGGGTGTGGCGATGGAGACTGAGAAGATGGAGGTCGTCCTCCAATGACCGACCCCCTACTCCCTTACGGACGTTCAAGGATTCCTCGTCTCACCGGGTATAATGGACGTTTCATTCTAGACTACGACAAACCTGCCAAGCCCCTCTCCAGCTTATTGAAGAAAGCAAACTCCAGTTCTTTTCAGTGGATGGCGAAGGAATCCATGTCCTTCATGACCCTTCAACAGGCTCGCTACCACCCTTGTACTGACACTTACTAACATTGAACAATCGTTCACTGTTGAGTGTAACACATCGGGCATGGGAATTGGCGTAATTTGATGCAGCCCAGTCAATCAATGGCTTAATTTAGCCACTCTTTAGCACCCACAGTTCGCACACACTCCCTTACGAGACCAAACTCATGGCCCTGGTCCTAGCCGTCCAGCATTGACACCCTTCTCTATTGGGTCGAGGCTCACCATCTGCACCGACCATCATAAACTCAGGTATTTACTAAAGCAGAATATTGCCATGACAACACAACAAGATTGGATAAAGAAATTGTTGGGTTACGACTTCACCGTCGAGTTTTGGTTGGGTCGATTCAATAGGGCCGCTGACTCGTTATCTCGCAGACTTGTCATCGTCACCCTCGCGGGCATCTCCCAACCAGTTTGGGAGGATGGTGTTTCTATCCAGGCAAAAAATCTCCGCCGGCCCGCTCCTCCAACCGATCATCACCGCCCTTCAGACATATCCTACCAATCTACCACTCGACCACCCTTCAATTTGGTTGGGGTCCGGCTTCAACACCAGGAGCATTTGGTTCTTTTGGTGTCTTCCCATTTCATGTCGCGACTGTTGGCTGAGTTTCTCTTGACACCGACGGGCGGGCATGCATGTACTTTTCTAACCTATCGACGCCTAGCCAGCTCGCTCTACTGGTCCGACATGTTAGCGTGTCAAGTTGTTTGTGGTTGCATGCCTCCCATGGTAGTGCGCCAAGTACGAGGCCATATTTCTGGGTGGAATACTGCAGCCCCTTTTCATTCTAGACTGAATTTGAAACGACATCACCATGGATTTCATTTCGAAATTTTCCCGATCCAAAAATGTGGACTGAATCCTCGTGGCCATCTATCACCTGTCCAACTATGCTCATTTTCTCTTGCTCCACCATCTGTTTTCCGCCCTAGTTATGCCACCACCTTCGTGGAGGGCGTGGTACGCCTCCATGGATTTCCCCACTCCATTATGATCTATTGCGCCCATTTGTTCTTGAGCACATTCTCGCAGACGGTCAAAATGCAAGGGACTCAGCTTCGCATAAGCACGGAGTATCACTCGCCGATGGACAGACAATCTGAAATCCTCAATCATTGTTTGGAGATCTATCTTCAGTGCTTTGTCAGTGATCACTAGCATGCCTCGGCGGAGCGGCTACCTTGGCTTAGTATAACTACACCACTTTCCATACAGCTGCGGGTGTAACACCGTTCGAGATTGTCTATGGTCAGCCACCCCCTTTGTTACCTGCGATCTTCCTAAAGAATGTCCCTTCATAGCATTATCGGGTATATTACAAGATCGTGACACAATTATTCTTCAGTTGCGCACCCCATCTTCAGCTGCCCCAAGACAAGATGGTTGCCCGTGACAATCGACATCGCCGTGACATTCAGTTCATGGAGGGAGAAAAGATTTTTATCAAACTCCGTCTATACTGCCAGATCTCAGTTTCCTCGCATGTCCATACTTAGTTGGCGGTCAAGTTTTACGACCCATTTGAGATTCTTGCATTTGTAAGCATTGTGGCATGCCAACTATAGCTACCCCTGACGAGCCGCATCCATCTAGTATTTCATGTATCTAAGCTAAATCGGGTGATAAGTTACCTCTTTGTGGAGACGACATTACCTCCTACTCCATCGGGCACCGCGCCATCGGACTACATCCACCGGCTCATCCAAGGTACACATTTTACTCTGGGATGGTCTCTCCATGGATCAGGTCTTACTGTTTTTGATTGCTGACCCCCATTCGAGGTCTCATGAGTGAACCACGTCACATTTCGCTCCCAGTTCCCACACTTCTGTCTTGAGGACAAGGAGAATTTTTCAGAGGGAGATATTGCTACAGATACAGGCTAGGTGATGGATGCCCTTGTGTGTGGCGTGTATATCGACGTCGAGACCAAGGAGACAAGGGCAATAATCCAAACGATGTGAAAGTGCGAACGCACATCGTGCACTCCAACATCCTTATCTTATTATCTCTTTTCGTATTTGAGGCTCTAGACCCACCCCGATATTTTATTTCTTTTTTGCTCTCTATTTTGTATGTTGTTTGTGTGGTTTGGTCCAGGTTGGTTGAACCATAGTTATTACTGTTTTTTCCCTTGCTTAAGATGGTTGTATTTATACCTTGATTAGAACCCATGCATATTGAATGTTAGTCAAATTTTTATTTGGCTTCAAGAGGTCTAGGGCTCACTTTCCCCTCTCCCCTTGCATCGCTCGGAGCATCAATTGCAATCTTAGGAACTCTCACTACACTCTGTGCGTCCAGCCGTTAGCCCAATCAATTTAGGGATGCTCCTTACCGGGGCATCGATGTAAGCTATTTTGGTTGGAGGCGGTGGAGGACGAAGAAACCACATCATCAAAGAGGAAGAGACGTAAATCTCCCTCCATGCCATTACGTGAGCTCGAAGTTTGCAGACCATGCAACTATTTACCTGGTTTATCAATCACCCCGTCCGAGGGCTAGTTAACTCGAGGAGCACTCACAATTTCAATGTGGAGTATGTGGCTCGAGATCTAAACTACCAATCCGGTCGAAGAAGGAAATGCAAGTGGTTGTCTCCCACGACGAGTCTCTCTATCCCAGGCATTTATGTAGAATTGTAGATGTGTTGTTGGAGGTCCACATTAACTTCATCTGAAAAGCTTCCGCGTCATTCCACTGCCAGGAAAAATTAGTCCTGGCGCATATGTGTGGACTACTGGGATATAAATGTGAAGACCGTCAAGGACAGTTTTTTTTTATTTCAATGGTGTACGTGCTCTAGGATGAGCTACATAGAGCTCGCCTATTTTCAAAGCTTGACTTACTTACCGGATACCATTAGATTCGCAAATATGTAGAGGATGTGGAGAAAACAACTTTTCTCACCCACACCGACCATTTCTAATTCCTGGTTATGCCCTTTGTGCTAAACAATGCACCGTCTACATTTTAGTTTTTTGTGAATGAGCTACTTAGACCCTTTCTTCGCAAATTTGTTCTTAGTTTTTTCGACAATATCTTGATCTATTGTGCCACCTAGGTAAAGCACCACCATCTTGCTTGCTTGGTCTTTGAATTTCTTCGCGCACACAAATTAATTCCTCAAACACCCCAAATGCATCTTCAGCGAGGAGCATTAATATTAATCTGTTAGACTATACTTTGTTACATGCAATTGTTAATTAATTATTCATCCTTGTAATCCCTCTATATATAGAGGCTCCTTAGTGTAATGAAGTTAATCTTTTTGGGTTCACGGTTCAACATGGTATCAGAGCCCGACGTGTTCCACTAACCCTAATCCTCTGCAGCCCACGAAGTTCTGCAGCCCGCGCCTCTTCGCAGCTCCGTCGCTCGCCGCGCGCCGGTCGCCCGACCCCTCCGCAGCCCGCCGCTCGCCGGTCGACCGCCTCCTCCGCAGCCCGCCACAACCCGCCGGTCAGCAACTTCAGCCTCCTCTTCCGCCGTTTTCTCCCGCCCCTTCTCCCGCCTCTTCTGGCGCCGGTTCTTTATGCAGTGATTTTTCTGCTTCCTGCGGCGCCCTCCATCCTTCATGATGGTTTTCTGTGGGTGGATTCTTCTCCCTCTACCTTTCATCTCTTGATGCCCTAATTCTTGGGCTATTTTCTTCTCCGGATTTCTCCCCCCTTGCGGGATTTGTATTCCTGCGCGATGAGTTCTAGTGGCGCGGCTTCTCCGGCTTCTCCCTCTTTCTACCGAAGTTACTCCAGCTCCTGGTTCCGGTGGACCTCCTTCGTCAGTTTTTTTCCGTGGAACCACCGACCATAATACTCCTCAGATCACTACTATCCGCCTTGATGACTGCAATTATCTCTCATGGTCCCGTTCCATCACCCTGACACTCAAAAGTCGGCGTCTCTTTGGCTATGTCACGGGCCAAATGAAGGAACCAGATAGGGCTTCTCCCGACTGGCAGCAGTTGGAATCTGAGAATTCCTTGGTTATGCCTTGGCTTACAAACTCGATGCAGGAGTCCATTGCCCGCAACTACCTCTTTCTTGACAATGCGAACGATATTTGGCGTCGTGCGGAGTCTACTTACTCCTGCCGTGGCAGTGCTGCTCAGATCTTTCAGTTGCGCCGCAAAATCAGCTTATTTCGGCAGGGTGACCGTCCACTTTCCGCGTACTACTTGGAGTTCACACAGCTTTATCAAGAGTATGATCATTTTGACCCTTTTGTCTTTGTCAGTCCTATTGATGAGGCGATGGTTCGGACCAGGGATGACCGTAATCGCATCTTTGAATTCCTTCATGGCTTGCATCGTGACTTTGACCAGATCAGTGTTAAGATCCTGGGACGACCATCGATACCTTCTCTTCCTGAGGTCTACAACATAGTACAACAGGAGTTTGATCGTCGTCAGACCATTCTCCCTGACCCTGTGCCGGAAGGATCTGCTCTGGCCGCTACCACCCCCTCTCATCTTGGTACTCGACCATCCCGGGATCTCAAGCTGAAGAATTCTGATAAGGATCATCTTCTCTGTGATTATTGTGGCAAGAATCGCCACACTCGGGATACCTGCTTCAGGCTTCATGGATTCCCCATCCCCAGGGGGGGTGCTCCACCTCGTGGAGGTCGTGGTTCTGGACGCTTCTCAGGTCGTCATGCTGCTCCACCCCGTGCGGCCCATCTTACCGATGCTACTACAGATATCTCCCCTGGCTACTTTGGTGTTGATGCTTCTGCCACCCATGGTGGTTTTACTGCGGATGAAATGTTGGCTCTCCGACGCATGATGCAGGGAATGTCTACTGAGCCGTCTTCCTCAGCCTCGTCCTCCTACGCTCACACGGGACTGCCAGGTGCCCACTCTGCTATTTCTCCGTCTTCCACTCAATGGGTCATTGACTTTGGGGCCATGGATCATATGACCGGGTCCTCCATAGGTTTTTTTTCCTATACTCCTCTTTCTGGGCGTGATAAGGTGAGCATTGCCGATGGTTCCCGTGCCTCTATTGCTGGCAAGGGTACCGTCCCCTGCTCTTCTCTCACTTTGTCCTATTTTCTTCATGTTCCCACCTTTACTCATAATATCCTTTCAATCAGTCATTTAACTAAATCCATGCATTGCTCTGTGACCTTCCTTCCATCTTGTGTTTTTCAGGACCTGATGACGGGGAAGGTGATTGGCTCTGGTAGCATGGTGGATGGACTCTACGTTCTTGACTCTGGCGCTGTTCCTCCTACCGTGACACTTCATTCCAGCACTACCCACCCTTTATACTCCTGGCATTGTCGCCTAGGCTACCCCTCTATCTCTGTTATGAAGTTATTATTTCCTGCTCTGTCTACTATTGTTTTTGAGACTTTTGTGTGTGATGTCTGCAGTCTAAACAAACATCATCGTACTTCATTTACGAATGTTTCGTTGCCTAGTTCTACCCCCTTTGCTGTTATTCATACTGATATCTGGGGTCCATGCCGTGTTCCTTAAATTTCTGGTTGTGAGTGGTTTGTTACTTTTATTGATTGTTTTTCTCGTACTACATGGTTGTACTTGATACATCGCAAATGTGATGTCTTCTCTGTTTTTAGACGTTTTCACAGCATGGTATCTACCCAATTTCAATCCAAAAATAAAATTCTCCGCAGCGACAATGGTCGCGAATACATGGATTCACAATTTGAGACCTATCTTGCAGATAACAACATCCTCCACCAGACTACATGTGCTTATTCCCCAGCACAAAATGGTGTTGCTGAGCGGAAAAATCGCCACCTTTTGGAGTTTGCTCGCCGTCTCTTGTCCACCATGCATCTCCCAAAATTCTATTGGGGAGATGCTGGTCTGACTGCTGCGTACCTCATCAATCGAATGCCCACGCGTGTCCTTGGGACCTCTACCCCCTTGATACTCTCCGGGTGCCCCCTACACGGCTTCCTCCTAAGGTGTTTGGATGTGTTTTCTTTGTTCACATACACCAACCACGCCCCTCCAAACTGGACCCTCATGCTCTCAAGTGTATCTCTATTGGTTACTCTCCTACTCAGAAAGGGTACAAGTGTTTTCACCCGCCTACCAGGAAAGTTTTTGTCAGTATGGACGTCACATTCCGTGAATCTGAGTCCTACTACCCTCTCTCTGATTCCCCATCTTCGGGTGTTCCCTCAGTCTCCCTGCCCGTTCCTCCACCTTATCCCTCACTTCAGGGGGAGACCCTACCAGTGGAAGTGAGTCCTTCTATCCAAGGTTGTTAGGATCGCGATCCAGATCATAGGATCTTCCGATCCTACGATCCAGATTTTGTAAATCGATCAAGGTTTTGTAAATCGATCCTCATTTTGTAAAGCGATCCTCGATCCGACCCTACTATCAGATCCGATCCTACCTCGAAACGATCTCATCTAGGATCTCGATCCTGACAACCTTGCTTCTATCCCAGTGGTGGTGAGCTCCTCTCCTATGTCTCCACCTTCCTCCATACCTTCACCCCCGACCTTGCAGGTATATACTCAGCATATCACGAGACCAAGCACACAAGTTCCCGCCATGCTACCAGAACAGTCAGTGTATCCTTACTCAGGGCCTTCCGATCTCCCGATTGCCCTTCTAAAAGGTATTCGGTCTTGTATTCGTCATCCTCTATCAAATTATGTATCTTATGCTTCTCTTCCTACCTCCTACAAGTCTTTTGTCTCTTCCCTTTCTACTGAATCTATACCTGTATCATGGCAACAGGCTATAACAATTCATATGTGGCGCGAGGCGATGGTTGAGGAAATGCAGGCTCTAGAGAAGAACCATACATGGGATTTAGTTCCTCTTCCCTATGGAAAGAAACTTGTTGGGTGCAAATGGGTGTTCTCGGTGAAACATAACCCACGAGGAATTGTTGAAAGGTGTAAGACGAGGTTGGTTGCAAGGGGTTATACTCAAACCCATGACATCGACTATCAGGAGACGTTTGCCCCTGTGGCCAAAATGAATACTATCAGGGTCTTACTTTCTGTTGCTGCTTACAAACATTGAGACCTATTACAGCTGGATGTGAAGAATGCCTTCCTCCACGGTGACTTGGAGGAAGAGGTCTATATGTCCATCCCTCCGGGTCTTACTCCGGTTGGTGTTGCAGGAAAAGTATGTAGACTGTTAAAGGCTCTATATGTGCTGAAGCAGTCCCCAAGAGCTCGGTTTGGCTAGTTCCACAAGGCTGTGGTGTCATTTGGATACTATCAGAGCAATGCTGACCACACTCTGTTCATCAAACGTAGACTTGAAAAAATTACTGTTCTCATTGTGTATGTTGACGATATTGTCATAACAGGTGATGATGTTGAAGAAATTCAAAATTTGAAACAGAAGCTAGCTAGAGAGTTTGAGGTCAAGGACCTGGGAAAAATCAGGTATTTCTTGGGAATAGAGGTTGCCAGATCCAAGCAGGGGATCTTCATTTCTCAACAGAAGTACACTTTAGATCTCCTCGAAAAAATGGGAATGAGCGGATGCAGATCGACTGACACTCCGATTGAAGCAAACCACCGATTGGGGCGTGATGATGGAGAGGACATTGAAGATATCTTTGGGTTCCAAAGATTAGTGGGAGGTTGATATACCTGTCCCATACTCGCCCAGATATCTCCTATGTCGTGAGTGTTGTGAGCCAGTACATGCATGCTCCCAAGACCCGACACATGGATGTTGCACACAGAATTCTAAGGTATCTCATGTCAGCTCTTCAACTGCAGGTTTTCAGCACATCACATGAAGTTGTTCGCTTACAAATGAGAATTTATTGGGTCGACACGTGAGATCATACATTTTGGCTGACATTTCATCATTCCAACAGATCATTGCTGAAGTTGCCAAATTCCCCTCAGCAGCGTTGGGGTAAATCAACTTTTGGGATTGATTTCACCATGGAATACTGATGCAATCCGCGTCGTGTCGTTATTGTTATTATTATCGCACATGTTTTCTTACTTTTGTAGCGCATGCTTTCGAGCATTTTTGGGTTGTTTTGTAGCGTAATAGTTGTATTACGCGTGTTATGAGCGCTTGAGTTTTATTTTGTATCGCGCATGTCGATGCAAGAAATGCGCCTTCTAGTTAACGAGTTGTTCGATTTCACAAGCTAGGCAAAGAAGAGGGTTGCGGGGATAGAGGAGAGGTTTGCTGGGAGCAACTGAGAAGGTTGATCGGGTACTGTCGAGCAGACAACTACTTTGGTGGTTAGTTTTGCAGGTTGATGTCGAGAGAGGAGAGAAGAAGAGAGGGGGCCGCTAGCAGCGACAACAACACACTTCGCCCGTCGCGGCTTGAATGCCACTCTTGCGACGAGCTTTTCCTTTAATCAAGAAACAAGATTACAACTTGCTATTGCACCTTTACAGGAGAAAGCAGTAAAGGGTACAAAGGGGAAAGCTGGCGGCTTAGGAGAAGAATGCCAGAGGCCGCGCGGGTTGACCAGGAAAGGTCGGCGGACCGCGCGGTTACTGATCAAGCAAGGTCGGCGGACCGCGCGGTTACTGATCAGGCAGCTCGCTGGACTAAGCCGGGCAAACTGCTTGATCAAGTAGAGAGAAGGGAGCAGGTCGCGCGGATTGAGAAACAGAGTCCGCAGGAACTGATGCCGGGACCTTGACGCATCTTCCGCGTCCCTTAATGAGAGGTATGAGGGCCTATTTATAGGCTTGAGGAGGTAACGGTCTTGGTAACTTCACCCCCGACGAGTCGGTGAGTTATGCGAGTACAAATGCCGAGTCCGCGGAGTCCGCGCCAGGCCGCGCGGTCTGGGACTTATCTGAAGCTGGTCTTGCTGTTGGTGGACTGGGACGAGTTCGCCTCTGCTGCTGAGCGAGTTCGCGCTGGGTTGTGCGAGTACAAATGTTGAGTCCGCGCCAGGCTGCGCGGTCTGGGACTTGTCTGAAGCTGGTCTTGCTGTTGGCGGACTGGGACGTGTCCGCCTCTGCTGCTGAGCGAGCTCGCGTTGGGTATGCGAGCTGAGGAAGAGTCCGCCCGCTGCTGGGAAGAAGCGGACACGGAAAACTAAAGGGCTAGCTGGCGGACTGCTGAATGAGTCCGCCCAGCCCGCTGCAGAGAGGAGGCAGATCGCCGGCTGTCGAGCTGGGGTTCATCTGGCGGACTGCGCAACGAGCCCGCCTAACTCGCGGCGGACGGATTGAGCGGGCTGCCTGCTGGTGGCATCCTTTGCTTGGGGACGAGGGTTGGCGACCTGACGGACTGAAGATGAGTCCGCTAGATATAATGCGGGTTGGAGAGCTGGAGGGAGGAGAGAGTCCGCCTCCCTTAGGCGGACTGAAGACTGAATCCGCCACCTGCTGAGCACGTCGCTATCGAGCGGTCTAGGCGGATAGGAATGCGAGTCCGCCACATTGTTGGGCAGTTCTTGCCAGAGAGGAAAAATGAACTATTGCGCGGTTAGCCGAACAAACCGCGCGGTCTGCACGGGCGGACTGAGGCAGCAGTCCGCACCCCCTGCAGAACGAGCGGGAGCTGCGCGACCTGGACGGTCTGGCTAGAGAGACCGCCCTAGTCGCGCGGACTGAGCGGACTGAGAGGTCAGTCCGCCCACCCTTAGAAGGAAAGGCTGACAGGCCGCAACCTCCTGGAGCAGGCCGCAACCTCCTGGAGCAGGCCGCGACTTGCGAGTTGGCTATCTTAGGAGGGATCGCCGATTTCTGGGTTAACAGCGCACATTGTTCGCGCAAATTTTGTTTGGCTCGTTGGTGTGACCGACCAACGAGACCCTAAATGCATAGGTCCGGTATTTTAGGATATAGGTTAATTAGGGCAAGCTAGAAATAATTAACTATTTTATTTAAATGTCCCCTATCCCTAACAGCTGGCCCCGCCGTGAAATTCCCCTCAAATTTCTCTCCAATAAGCCACTATTGCATTACAACCATTATCAAAGAAATTCATATGTTCTAACATTTCCTATGTTTAAGGTTTGCCAATATCAATTTAAACCTAATCCTCCCTTATAAAACCTTCCCACCCCTCACTGTTATAGCTGGCTGGGAAAGAATTGAACGAAATCCTTTTTAGGTTCGTTCGATTCAATCCAGTGCCGCCTTCCCGAGCACCTACAACCTTCCTCTTCACCTTCCAGGAGACCTGTCAGCCACACCCACTCTGCCCGGGGTATACCTTTCATTCTCCCGCTCTCAATCACTAGTTATTTTGTGCTTGAATTTTTTAAATGAATGGTTAATTATGAAGAGCTTGCCCGATTAATTTCATTCCCTAATTATTGTTTTTTCTACGTGCTAATGACCCCACCTAATTTTCTGTGCTTGTGGAATTGAGTCTCATGACGTTCTTATGTTTTTGTGGTAGTCTTGCGTTCGCGAGCGATGCCTTGGCTGCTTAGTTCGTTAAAATAGTCCGCGAAATTCTCTCGCGCCGCATTTATTTTAAAAGAATTCATTTTTATTAGCTGTCAAAACTACACCCCACCTCGGTTTACATCAGTTTGGTGTGGCTTCTAGGATATCTCACTCCTATCGTGGGATAACCGAGAGCCGGTCGTTTTCAGATTCTAGGTTTAGATTTTTTCGTTAAAACAAAAATGGATGATTTAGATACGCGCATTCAAGCTTTGTGGAAAGCCGTTGAGTTCGTCACTGCAGAACTCAAGCAGAATCTGAGTGGGTTGTGCACCTCTGTTCACAACCTAGAGATGACAACACACACGCATTACGCTGCTCCTGCATACCTCCACACTTCATATCACATAGTTGAACCCGAGGTTAGGTGTTTCGATAGTCCTCCACATCTCGTTAGTTTCACGACGAGCACCTCGACCACACCCACTCCCACCGTGACGCTCACTTCATTCAAAGTGATTCTTCCTGAGCCCCTGCTCAAGGAAGAAAAGTTTCCTCTTATCTTTATCAGCCCGACTGATGTCGTGACTCCACGTGTCTCCGTTATAGCACCCCCTTCGATCGAAGAGTTTCTTCCTGAGCCTCTGCTCCAGGAGGAAGAGTCGTCTCCTACCTTTATCACGCTAGCTGAAGTCGTGGATCCACTTGCCTCTAGGACATCACCTATTTTAGCAACTGAGTTATTTTCTGAGCCACCGCTTTCAGAAGAACTTACTAGTGATGCGTCACTCACCTCAGATGACACTTCATCGCACTCTCTTCTCCCAGAGGAGTTGGTTAGTGATGAGGCCCTCATCTTGGGTGACAGACTTGTTCATCCTATGTCCTGCCCTTCTTAGCATACTATCGCTTCAAACCCTTGAGCCCACAGACATTGTTCTTGGTGGCCCCGCTCCTGTGGCCCCCGAGGCACCACCTTTCATCGACTTTGTATTCGACGAGCACGCATTTAGTCCACATCACTTCTCTTTAGTTATAGACGAGCATGTTATACCACCACCTCACTATCGTTCGAGGTCTGAAACTTCTAGGTTTACTCGTATTGAGGGAGTCAAGACGATGCTTAGATTTTTTACTGCTCATCGGGACACTCGCTTCAAAGGTTTTTTATGACAAATTTTACACGGTAAAATTAGGATCTTCTTAAAATTTTGTGACACGAGTGACACTTCATCGGGTGAAATCAAAGCGATAGTCGATCCTGGTCTAGCATACGTTCGTAGGTGTCTATCACGTGAGAGTATGTTACGTCGTGAGTTACTGATTCCACGGGTTATTTCCACTTTCCCATTTCTCCTCCTGCCTCCTGTTTGCCCTACACATCTCCTCTTTCATCTTTGGAAAGCTCTAATAGTTACTGTTTATTTAAATATTTAGCATGAAATTTTGACTAATGGATTGCGAGTTTTTTGGGATGAGAGGTTACTTGCAGGTTTTGGGTCGCAACCATAGCATCAGCATGACAATATGCAACATCTCTCTGATCGACGCTTGGACTTTCTACTTGCAGGTTACATCGAGTCTCGTCGGGATCGAGCTCTTTCAACTCCGGGAGAATTGATGCAATCCGCGTCGCGTCGTTATTGTTATTATTATCGCACATGTTTTCTTACTTTTGTAGCACACGCTTTCGCTCATTTTTGGGTTGTTTTGTAGCGTAGAGTTGTATTGTGCGTGTTATGAGCGTTTGGATTTTATTTTGTACCGCGCACATTGTTTTCTTACTTTTGTAGCGCACGCTTTTGCGCATTATTGTTATTGAATTTTTTTAATGAATGGTTAATTATGAAAAGCTTGCCCGATTAATTTCATCCCCTAATTATTGTATTTTCTACGTGCTAATGACTCCACCTAATTTCATCCCCTAATTATGAAAAGCCTGTGGAATTCAGTCTCATGACGTTCTTATGTTTGTGTGGTAGTCTTGCGTTCGCAAGCGACGCCTTGGCCGATTAGTTCGTTAAAATAGTCTGCAAAATTCTCTCGCGCCGCATTTATTTTAAAAGATCTCATTTTTATTAGCTGTCAAAACTACACCCCCACCTCGGTTTACATCAAACACCTTGTGGGAATGCTGAATGGAGCGTGTAACGCTCTTTCTAGTCGTTGTGAAGAAGCTATCGTACTGGCTATCATAGAGCGCAAACCGCACATTCTTACCCAAATACTCACTCACATTGAGGCTGTCGAAGAACCTATTCAGTGGAGTTGCGTGGATAGGCTGATTCGATACAAAGGGAATATCTATCTTTTTCCGACATCTCCATCGTTGTCACTCATCCTAAGCACCATACACAACATGACTCACGAAGGCACGGGGAAGACTTTGCAATGAGTGCGAACTAATTTTTATTGGGAGGTTCAGGGGTTGTCAAAAAAGTTGTGCGACCATGTGCCACTTGCCAAAATTTTGTAGACATGTCTGACACGGCAAATGCAGCCCCTGCACATTCCAACGCAGATTTGAGATATCTATGAACTTGGTCGATGGTTTACCTCTTTCTCAAGGGAAATCAATTCTATTTGTGATGTTGTCCTATTTTTTCAAAGGACACATTTCTTTCCCTTGGCCCATCTGTATACAGTAGTTAGTATGGTGCATGCATGCCCTCTTCGAGCACATAGTCCATCTTCATGGATTTAAAGAGACAACTTTCCGACTGCAGTGCGGTCTTCATGGTGAGGTTCTTGCGCGAGTTGTTCCACCTCGGCGGTACCAAGTTGGACTTTTTCTTCGTCTACCTTTCGTAGTCAGATTGTTAGACTGAGATCATGAACAATGCCATTGAGATGTACTTGAGGTGCCTTGAGGGGGGACAACCCCAAATTTTGGTGGACACCTGACATGTGCAGAATATTGCTACAACTCTTCCTATCATTTACGAATCCATTCAAGACAATCTACATGCCATCTGCGGCCAAATTGGATGAAGTTGATCAGCTACTACAGAACATGAATAGCATCTTACCAGTAGTGTTTGTGCGTCTCTTTCGGGCCTATGGGAGAATAAACAAAGATATATTGTTAGGACAAATACACTCTGATAGACTTCAAGGTGCGCTCTTGAGTTTGGTTGAGCTACGACCACATCATCAGCTGATGGTTGCACAACGCCTGATCAATAAGCTATTGCTCCACTATTACGAGCCAGGTGACAAAAATGATTGGTTCAGTGGCTTCTCGCTTGGTACTTCTCACAGGCACAAGCATATATGACGTGTTTTATGTCTCCCTCATGAAGCACTTCGTGGAAGACCCTCCTGCTAACATTTCCAATTTGCCTCCATTGTTTGACGGACGACTAGTGTGTATGCCATTGAAGGCAATACGGTCCTGTCTCAACCGAGCCATGTCCAAGATACTCATTCAGTGGGATAGCTAGCTGCACAAAGAGACTTGGGAACCTCTGAGAGATTTCCAAAAGGCGTACCTTGACTTCTTCGAGTTTGAAGATGAGTTCGATTTGGAGGGAAGTTGACGGCGCGCCTCGATCGACTCGGGTGTATTCCCGCAGGAGGCGGTGATCCTTTGCCCAGATGGACGATCAGATTCCATGGTCACGTCTGGATGTGCGATTTGAGTCACCTATATTTTGCGTTTTTTCTTTTGAGATGCATTTATCCCCCGATCGGTCCAAACAATTTGAGACGTCCGATTCCGTTAGTTTGATTTCAGTTTGTGGTATAGTTATAGTAGGCGGTTTTTATGTTAGGGTTATAATAGTGGCTGATTGGTGGTTCGAAGGTCATCGATGATTTTGCAAGAGAACTTATAACTGTTCGGTCTGAACGGTGCGACGCCGACGTTTTCCTCTCCTGGCGCGACTCCGGGAAGCCCTCCTCTGCCTCCCCCTTCCTCTCCAGTAAGCCTCCCACCGCTAGAGCCCCTCACTGCCTCCACTTCCAGGCCGATCATCTTCCGCCCTCCTCCCATGCCCGCAACAGGCGAAAACCTCTCCTGCAGCGCCGACTAAGTCCACTCCGCCGGAAAACCCCTCCGACCCCTCCCTCTGCCTCTACTCATCTCGCCGATGCTTTCCCCTCCTAGTGCCTGCCTCCCCGTCAGCCCCGGCCTCCTCCCTGCCCGACCCAGCCACCTCATTTCCCTCTCCATTAACAATGCCTCAGCCCGTGTACTCCTCTAGCATGCTAGCCCCTTCCTTCCCTCCCACAACTTCCAACTCAAGACCCTAACTCCTCCCACCTGTAGCCCCTTACTTCCCTAACAGTCCTCCCCCCATCAAGATCTCTACCCTGACACCGTTCCCCGCCAGCTTTGACCTTGGAAATCTACCCACACCCGTCCTGCTGCCACCTACACGTGTAAATTGTGGCATGTCATTTCCTTTATAGTTGTTTATTCTGGGATACTTGTGTTGTGATGGATTTCAAGTTTATTGTGTTATTAGTTCATTTTGTCGTACAATTTGTGGGACGTATTCTGTGTGTGCTTAATTAATTGCACCTTGCTTAGTTTGTGATCAATACTTGTTTTATTATATCAGAGTTTGACAAAGATCGTGCACCTGCTATTTTTTTATAATAATTAATTACTTGTTCTAATTTTAGCGGACGACTCTTGCACTAGCATTACACGTCATTGCATATAAGTGTGTATTTAGAGGGTCCTCTCCGCGTCGGCCTTACCCTTGCATCAAATTGGTATCAGAGCCCTAGGTTTGGGCTATATATTTATATGTGTAGTGATAGGTTTTATAGAGTCTTTAGGTTCATTTATGTCTAGTTATCGTCGGCGTTCATCTCCTCTATTTGGGGATCTCGAGTCCACCTATAGCCGATCTCATAGAGCCCATTTAGAGAAACCCTCATGTTATCATGATGATTATTATCTCTCATTGCATACCACTCCTAGAGATTGTGTTGACCCCTCGACGCGATTCCATAATGCTAGAGGCGATTACCACGATGAGAGGTCCTCACGTAATCATCATTACACCTCTTCACGACTTTATTATGATAGAGTTGAGTATCGTTCAGGTTTTCGTCGTTACGCATCTCCTCTAGTTGAGGAATCTGAGTTTGGATACGTGCAATCACCATTGCACGTTCGTAGGGACCACGCCCACCCACGAGTTCAATCTAATTATGTTAGGAACTACTGTCTAGATGACCCTCAGGAACCCTATAGAGATCACCATCGTCAAGACCCTCCTAATATTCCACGAATAGAGTTACTTGAGACTGAATTTCAACGATTAGTTCTTGACCGCTTTGATCTCTTAGATCAATTTGATTACATAAGATCTACATTAGGAAGAAAGCTTAAGGATTTGGGTCAAATCACCTATTCATCTAGTAGTGCTCCCACTGATATGAGAGACCTGACACCTGATTTTGCTACTTCCTTTTTGACGAGACCGGTGTCCATGTGATCTTGTAGTTGAATCTGATCATGACCTTATGATACAGGTGGAGAGCGGTACTAGTATGACTAGTGAGCGTGGTCACGTGAGTGAGGGCGAGCGACCCAGTGACACTGTTATGTCATATCCATCCTTCACACCTCACTTAGACCTTGTGTCCCCTTTGGGCAGGGTTCCTGTTCTCGACACTATACTGATTGCCCCATACTTGAGTCTGAGTACTCCTTACTCTTTCCTTAGTATCATCTCAAGTCACATAACTAATAAGAGCCGAGAGCATAGTGTTGATTTCATAGTGACTACCTCACCCACTTATAAGAAAACTACTTTTATCAGCGATACTCATTTGGAGGATTATCTCACTACTAATGATGTCATTGTTGAACTTCCTGATAATCCTCCTGATGAGCCACTACTCCCTTGAGAAGTTCATGATGATATCGTTGACTTTGTTGTAGGTGATCTACTTGTTCCCATGGACACTACCGTTATTGGTGCTCTCCTCTTGGAGGACCATCATGTCATTGTTGACCTCTCCGGGATCAAGTCCCCGAGAGGCTCATTTGATGAGCTTCCCTTCCTGCACTTTAATGACGGGTCGTGTAGCCGCACTAGTGATCATCTCACACGTAATGACTTTTGGTATACACCCTCTGGTGAGTCACCTGACAGACTTTATCATTTAAAAGATACCCATTCACCTGTGCATCACACTATTTTGTCATCATCTACGACGTACCTACGGGTGATGACGTCAGTCACGCTAGATTTTTCTATCGATCACCCGATGAGCCTCCTGATAGGCCACCCGATGTTAGAGGTACCCAAATCATTGTTAGGCTTTCTCTTAGGAAGTGTGTCGAGTATGTTGTGCTCCATTTGCATCATTCGCTTCATTTTTTTGAGTCAGTTGAGGTACTTGTTCATCATTTGCATGCACTGCATGAGTCGGTCTGTCACAAAATTGCAGCTTGTAATGATTATTATAAAGACCGTGCAGAACAGCATAGGAGGGAACAAATCCTTGAAGCAGGAGAACAAATATTGATTCGCATTCGATCTGAGAGGATCCCACACGGACCGACAAAGAAATTAAGCTCACGCAGGTTGGGCCCCGATACAGTCGTATGACGGATTGGTACGAACGCAAATGAGATAGACTTCCCTCATGGTATGGGTATCAGCCGAGTATTCAACGTAAAAGATTCGACTCCTTACTATGAGGAGCGCGTGTACGTGGACCCCTCTTCTACACCTCTACCCGTGCCTTCATCTCCCATAGCCCCTCTACTCGAACCTTCACCTCCTAGTGCCTCCACCAGTCCCTCTTTGTTGCCACCCGCGGAGTCGCGCCATGCAGATCGTATTGTACCATCGACGGTTCCACCGACACAACAGCTAGATGGAGATATATTATGGTCAGACGGAGATACATTATTACCAGACAGAGATACATTATTGCCAGACGGAGATACGTTGCAGCTAGAGCCACTAACTTCTACAGACGGTCTACTTCAGATCATCGGTCATGACTTCTACACTACGGGCGGGCGAGATATTGTGCGCTATCTTGTCTGTTAGGGCTGTCTTCCTTTGCACAATGCTACTTGGATATCTTCAGAGGAGCTCGAGAGACTTGCCTCACTGCTACACAATGATTACGACCATCTTCACTCACTGAAGATGAGTGCTTTCAAGCCGGGGGGAGTTGACGACGCTTCACGACCGACTCGGGTGTATTCTCATAGGGGGCAGTGATCTGTTGCCTAGATGGCCGATCAGAGTCCATGGTCGCGTCTGAATGTGTGATTTGAGTCACTTTCATATTTTGCGTTTTTTGTTTTGAGATGTATTTAGCTCCTGATCGGTCCAAACAATTTGAGCCGTCCGATTTGGGTAGTTTGATTTCAGTTTGTGGTATAGTTATAACACACAGTTTTGATGTTAGGGTTATAAATAGTGGTCGGTTGGTGGTTCGAAGGTCATCGATGGTTTTGCAAGAGAACTTGCAACTGTTCGGTCTGAACAGTACTACGCCGACGTTTGCCTCTCCTGGTGCGACTCCAGGAGAGCCCTCCTCTGCCTCCCCCTTCCTCTCCAGTAAGCCTCCTATAGCCAGAGCCCCTCGCCGCCTCCCACTTCCAGGCCGATCATCTCCCGCCCTACTCCCAGGCCCGCAACAGGCAAAAACCTCTCTACAACGTCGTTTTCCTCTACTCATCTCGCAAGTGCTTTCCCCTCACAGTGCCCTCCACCCCGTCAGCCCCGACCTCCTCCTTGCCCGACCCAGCCATCCCATTTCCCTCTCCATTAATAGTGCCTCAGCCCGTGTACTCCTCTAGCTACTAGCCCCCTCCCTTCCCTCCCACTACTTTCAACTCATGACCCTAACTCCTACCTGTAGCTCTTCCTGCCCCCAGCCACACGCCCTCCACCAAAATTCCTACCGCTTACCCCTTTCCCTAACAGCCCTCCCCCCATCAAGATCTCTACCCCGGAACCTTTCCCCGCCAGCTTTGACCTTGGAAATCCACCTGCACCCGTCCTGCTGCCACCTGCACGTGTAAATTGCGGTATGCCATTTCATTTATAGTTGTTTATTTTGGGATACTTATATTGTGATGAATATCTAGTTTATTGTTCTATTAGTTCATTTTGTCTTACAATTTGCGGGACGTATTGATGCAGAGCAGAGACGAGGGCGCGTTTTGGGCCCGTTCGGGGCTGATTTGGAAACTTTTCATATATGACGTGCCCGGATCGACGATCGGGCTCCGCGATTGCGTCCGGAGCGTCGTCGCGAGTCAAAATACTATATTACTTTTTTTTTCAGTTTATTTTGATGTATTTTTATGGGCGAACCCACCGGCCAATCATAGCCGTTGATGGGGATGCACTAGCTTCTCTTTAATTATAAATATGATGTAGAGGGGCTGATTTGAGTCATTGTTGGATTTGGAGAAAAAGCATTCCCGGATTCCAGCGATCCCTCCCCGGTGCCGACGCCGTGGAACCCTATGTGACGACTCCTACGCCGCCAAACTCCTCCCCATGGTAATCCCTACCCCCACCTTCGTTTTCCACCCTTCAAATCCCACTTCCAGCCACCGAAAATCACCCAAACCCCTCCCCAATACAGCTGTCCAGGAATTACGAGTACTGTTCACAGTACTGTTCGCGTGTACCGTTCACGGGAACTGTTCACGCCAGATCACTGTTCACGCCAGATCACTGTTCTCCCGAAACCCTGTTCACCTGAAACACTATTCACTCCTGCCTCCACCTTCCCCTCCTCCCAAATCCGCCAACTCCCCTCCGTGGATCCACCATCCTAACAACCCAAAAATTCTAGATCAGTCCAGATCTAGGATTCTAGCCACCCGATCCGTTATTTACACCGCACAAACCTTCCATTCTTGCCCGAATCCGCTCCTATATAGCGGATCTACCCATCCCCGGCCCGGATCTACTCATTCGTGGCCGGATCCGTCGTTTTACCATCCGTTATCACCATTTTCCGCCGAGGGCAGCCACCGTCACCGTCATCTCGCCACCGGTTCCACCCCCGGTCGCCGATCTACACATCCGGCCCTCCAAATCTTCAGTGTCTCGGTTCATCCCTCTACGTGGTGCTATTAATTTTCATTGCTTAAATTAATTGTTGTCGTCGTCCGACTGTCGCATTGCATTTAAGTGTTGCATTAACATATTCCCCGTACCTACACGTAGAGTTGTTGTTCCCGTGCGCCACGACACTATTCCTACATCAAATTGGTATCAGAGGGCAAGGTTAGACCATTTGCATGCTTTGTAGTGGTAGGTCATAGAGAGTCTTTAGGTTCATCCATGACTAATTATCGGCGTCGTTCCACTCCTCTCTTGGGAGATTCTGAGTCCGCCTCTTTCCAATCTCAAAGAGCGACTTCAGAGAAATCCTCACGTTATCATGATGATTATTATCGTCTGTGGCACACCACTTCCCAAGAGCGTGTCGACCCACCAACACGACCTCACTATGCCAGACATGATAAGTATGATGATTGTCGTCGTTCATATCCTTGCACGCGTGCGGATCGTGTTGATCCTTCGACTCGACCCGATTACCTTAGGGATGACTATTATGAGGATCGTCACTTTGAGAGAGATCTTGAGAGTCAGTTCGTACAGTTTCCCCTTCCTTTGACGGCTCATCTAGTCCCGAGTATTATCTTGATCATGCGAGGGCATATTGGGCTAGCGTTGAGAGGACCAACGAGCGAGACCGTTTTTGTCGCATCACTAGTTGGGTGGACATGAAGCGTACATTGTGTTAGAGGTACCTACCTTCATCATATCGGAGTCGCTTGCTCGACCAATTATTTTTCCTTCAGCAAGAATCCATGTTTGTCGCTGAGTACAGAGATTGCTTTGATGAGTTAGTTGTGAGGAGCGATATCTGAGAGGACTCAGCCATGACCACTTGCAGATTTCTCTCACCCCAGCGAGATGCTTAGCCCCGTGAGTGACCTACCTCTTGTTTCTGACCCGTCTCTCGTGACTCCGACGGAGGGTGAGCCTGAGCGACCTATTGAGTATGTAGTGTTGTGCCCCTTACCCACACCTCCACTTTTGACATGTCCGGGGTTGATTAACACTCATACCCTAAACTCATGTCTTGACACCGCACCCGCAGACCCAGTCTTGAGTGTAGGTCTATGTCACTTTTCCCTTGGCATTACCCTGGGCCACGTTATGACTGAGAGCTCAGAGCTTGGTGTTGATCTCGTAGTGTCTATGTCACCCATGCTCAGGGGCACTACCCCTTTCGATGGTACTCATCGGGAGGACCTTGACCTTAGTGACGAGCCCTATGACGAGCCCCCCTGTTGAGCCTCCTGATGATCCGCCACATCTTGGTGAGGTTAAGACCCGGGTGAGCCACTCAGGTAGTCAGGTATGACGTCTCTTTCATTATCTTCTCTGGCCTTGCCCCAGAGAAGGGACCTTGAGTGGAGCATGATATATGTAAGGCTTACCTTGATTCCACTTGAGTATGCTCATATTGTGAGGACCTACCTTATGACGCCTCACACTCTGGATGAGTTTTCGGACACGCCACCCGCTGAGCCACCCGATGAGTTCTTTCTTGTCTGGGACGCTCACCATATTTTAGAGTCACGACTTCTAGTTCGTGCACACGATTTTTACTCAGGTGGTCGTCTCCTTCGTGATGACTTTTCTTACACACCTCCTGGGGACCCCCCTGATGCGCTACGTTCCCCGAGAGACATTTGGCTCTTTACGAGCCCGTATTTGAGTATAGTTCTCTCTCACGGTCATCTGAGCACTCGTCACACACGGGATGAGTTTGTCTACACTCCACCAAAAGAACCTCCTGATAGGCCACCCCATTTTAGAGACATCTCAAGCATTATTAGATTTTCCTATAAGAAGTGTACTGTGTCTGTCGTGTTGTCTTTGCATCATTTTCATTACCTGCATGAGTCTGCTGAGTATTTTGCACAATATTTACATGATTTGCATGAGTCGGTCCGCCGACGAATAATAACAAGTAATGAAAATTACAAAGCCCATGCAGATAAGAGAAGACGGGAGCAAATATTTAATGTAGGCGAGAAGGTAATGGTGCGAGTCCGCCCCGAGAGGCTCCCTTAGGGGCCTGCCAAGAAGTTAAGCGCGAGGCGAATGGGTCCGTACTCCATTATTAGCCGTATTGGGACCAACGCCTACCGACTTGACATCCCGGCCAGTATGGGAATTCACCCTGTGTTTAATGTTGAAGATCTGACTCCGTACTATGAACCTCATGAGTATGTGGACCCGAGCAGTGGAGATGCCCAGCCACCCCCATCCCCACTGTCGTTACCATATCATCCTCATACATCCTCACTCATTGTTGACCTCCACCCACCCGGGGACTCGTTTTCTTTGGTTTCCCCGCAGGCACCACCGATCGCACCAGGATCCACCACTCGTGAGTTGAGCGTTGAGAGCTTCATGGAGACCAGACTCCACCAGTGCATTCCCACTACAGACGTTGGTGACTCTTGGGTACTTGCAGCAGAGCTTGATCGATTCGCCCCTGGACTTCGACTTCAGCACATCCGTCTCCATTCACCGGAGATGAGATCTTTTCAGTCAGGGAGAGTTGATTGGCGAGGACACTTTCCAGCGACGACACTGGGCGACCTCTGGTGGACTTCTTCGAGTTTTACCCGACATGCAGCGAGAGAATTTTGATCCCTATTCATCTGGAGATGAATTCTTTCAAGACGGGGAGATGATGCGGAGCAGAGACGAGGACGCGTTTTGGGCCCGTTCGGGGCTGATTTGGCAACTTTCCATATATGACGTGCCCGGATCGACGATCGCGCTCCGCGATTGCGTCCGGAGCGTCGCCGCGAGTCAAAATACTATATTACTTTATTTTTTATCAGTTTATTTTGATGTATTTTTATGGGCGAACCCACCGGCCAATCATAGCCGTTGATGGGGATGCACTAGCTTCTCTTTAATTATAAATAGGATGTAGATGGGCTGATTTGAGTCATTGTTGGATTTGGAGAAGAGGCATTCCCGGATTCCAGCGATCCCTCCCTGGTGCCGACTTCGTGGAACCCTAAGTCACGACTCCTACGCCGCCAAACTCCTCCCCAAGGTAATCTCTACCCCCACTTTCGTTTTCAACCCTTCAAATCCCACTTCCAGCCACCGAAAATCACCCAAACCCCTCCCCAATACAGCTGCCCAGGAATTCCGAGTACTGTTCCCGGGCACTGTTCCCGGGCACTGTTCCCGACAGATCACTGTTCACCCGAAACCCTGCTCACCCGAAACACTGTTCACTCCTTCCTCCACCTTCCCCTCCTTCCAAATCCGCCAACTCCCCTCCGTGGATCCAACATCCTAACAACCCAAAAATTCTAGATCAGTCCAGATCTAGGATTCTAGCCACCCGATCCGTTATTTCCGCCGCACAAACCTTCCATTCTTGCCCGGATCCGCTCCTAAATAGCGGATCTACCCATCCCCGACCCGGATCTACTCATTCGATGCCGGATCCGTCGTTTTACCATCCGTTATCACCATTTTCCGCCGAGGGCAGCCACCGTCACCGTCGTCTCGCCACCGGTTCCACCCCCGGTCGCTGATCTACACATCCGACCCTCCAAATCTTCAGTGTCTCGGTTCATCCCTCTACGTTGTGAGCATTTGTTGTATTGTATTCGGTGACTTGACATTTTCATTTGGTATTTTATTATATTGTGCTGAGATTATTGTTGGCTAGAAATTGGTTCTTTTATGCTAACAATTGCAGGAGGAATTATTTACCGCACGTTTGCTTAGGCCCTCCGAGCGGAGGAAGCCGTTGCCGAATTGCTAAAATTAATTGTTTGCTTCTTTATTTTGATTAACTACGTGGTGCTATTAATTTTCATTGTCCCTCTACGTTGTGAGCATTTGTGGTATTGTATTCGGTGACTTGACATTTTCATTTAGTATTTTATTATATTGTGCTGAGATTATTGTTGGGTAGAAATTGGTTCTTTTATGCTAACAATTGCAGGAGGAATTATTCGCCGCACGCTTGCTTAGGCCCTCCGAGCGGAGGAAGCCGTTGCCGAATTGCTAAAATTAATTGTTTGCTTCTTTATTTTGATTAACTACATAGTGCTATTAATTTTTATTGCTTAAATTAATTGTTGTTGTCGTCCGACTGTCGCATTGCATTTAAGTGTTGCATTAAGATATTCCCCGCACCTACACGTAGAGTTGTAGTTCCCGTGCACCACGACCCTACCCCTACATCACGTATTCTGTGTGTGTTTAATTAATTGCACCTCGGTTTGTTTGTGATCAATACTTGTTTTATTATATCAGAGTTTGACAAAGCTCGCGCACCTTCTATTTTTTTTTATAATAATTAATTACTTGTTGTAATTTTAACGGACCACTCTTGCACTAACATTACACGTCATTGCATATAGGTGTGTATTTAGAGGGTCCACTCCGTGTCGGCCTTACCACTGCATCAGAAGTGATGTCAGGAATGCGTTCATAGGCCATTCATATAAGCGGAAGATGGGGAAGGAAGGGCTTAGATGCACTCCTATCTTTTAATACTTCAGGATATGTTTTTATTATATGTTTGCTCGTTATTATTTTTGGTGCATGTGTGATCCGGTTCGTACAATAATACTGAAAAAAATTCAAACAATAAAACTCACGTGAAAGGGGCCGTAGGCGACGGGGCGGAGATCATGTGATCGTCGAAGCAACGGCGGCTACCCGGAGGGGTAATAGTTGTTGTTTGGTGGCTGCTGGAGAGGTAATGTGGCTATTTTGCGGATGGGATGGGTTGGAGATGCTGTATGGAGGTTTGTTATCGTCGGAGGGGGTGGCGAGGGTCGTCTAGGATTGGGAGAAGGGTGGAGGTGGTTGGACGCTCACTGGACTGAGCTTGGGAGGGTTGGCTGAAGCAGGAGTGTGGCTAAATTGTGATTGGCAGGCACTGGACTGAGGTTCCAGTGGCTGGAGGCTTCCTGTAACTACTCCGCTAGGGTAGGGAAGGATCATATTTCGATGGAGGAGAGCTGCCTGCAGCCAGGATACGGTGGTGGAGAGGTAGATGCAGCCATGATATGGTGGAGGAGGGTTGTGGGAGGCGTAATTGGGTTTGTCCATGCCTGGAAACAACACAGGAGGGGTGGTTGTGCTGGACAGTTGCTGGGAGGCTGCTGTAGGAGGGTTTCCAAGGTGGCAGCTGTTGTTGGTGTGCTGTTTAGAGGGACAGCGGGGCTATTTTAGTGTTGGGGAAGGTAGAAACACAAAAAACAAAGGGGGAAACAAGGAGGAAGATGATACTTAGGAGTTGACACCTAGGGCTCATGGAGTCGGCACCGCAGATGACAGGTGGCTCAAGGAAGATGCCTCCAAAATGTGTTGCCTATGTCGACTGCCTCTATCTCTTATTTATAATAAAACATGAGTTAGGACAACAGTCTTAGATGACTATGATTGATCGTACACGATGGTTTTCCAATCTCAATAAATAAAACACTAAAAAATAAAACAAGTACACAAAGAATATCAAAACGTCGATCCGGACGCAACCGCAGACTCAGATCATCCATCACACAACGCTAAATATGGCAGGTAACAAATCTTTCCCGAATAGCCCAAAACTCATGCTCCACCATCTCGTTGATTCCCATTGAGGTTTAGAGTTTCCTCTCTTTTGAATGCAACCCCCTCTCCCCATGCGCCGCTTGGTGTGCCAATTACTGGCCCAGCAGTGCTGGTTTCCCCCCTGTGCATCCATCCACCAGACCAACAGTGTTGGCTGCTCTGCACTCCCAAATGCCAGTCCAAGCAGTCCTGGTCTGCCCCACACACCCCCCTGCCATCTCCTTTCAGCAGTCATCCTCCCCCACTACAACCCTTCCACTCCCCCTCCAAGGAAGCTGTAGCAAGACTCCAAACTTCGATCCACCATTGGTCTTCCCCTCCAAGAAAGCTGCAGCAAGGCTCCAAACTCTGATCCACCATTGGTCTTCCGAGGGGTTTGACCCCCTTCCATGAGGGTAATTTGATCCTTCCTACGGGTTTGTGACAGTCAACTAGTATTGTATTAAACATTATAAAAATAGCCTAATTTTGTGCCTCATAAATTTAGTTTAGATAGCTGCCCAATTTGATTTATGTCATTCACTAACATTCCTACTTATATTTATCAAAAAAGACAAAAAACGTGCTTATTCAGATCATTTTTTAACTCGTTAACATTTGTTGCAGCTTTTAGACTATGCACTTGGACATAATGATTCAGCACTCTTTAGGCGTGCTCAGTTGAAAGCTCTTGTTTCTATTCATGGCAAAGAGGTAAAAAACACTTATTTGAAAACTACTACGCATGTAAAAAGAATTTACGGTCGTTGGTAATTCTATGGCGTATTGATGATTCATAAATGGCTGGTAAAGTATATATACACTAATTTTTTATTGTCTTCTGTTGATGCAAAAATATTAGGCTGGTAAAGGGGGAGATCTTACCCATGATGAAACAACAATAATAAGTGGTGCTCTTGATTTGACGGAGAAGGTATGTTATTATTTCAAAATGCAATCTAAGTGATTAATATTTTGATATCTAAAGATACTTGATTTTTTAAGCCTTTCACGATTTGATATTTCCCTGGCTAATCACTTGTATTTGTTGTGGGCATTTTTGTATATTTCAATGATTTTTGAACGCGTACTTGTTTTTTCATTAAAACATTTGCTATGCCACATGGCAGCAATAATCAGCTGCTTAATACGAGGTGTGAAGCCATCAGCGATTTTAACTATGTTTTCAGGCTCTATTTGTTGTGGTGGGCCATTATTGAAGATTTTCATACTACTAGTCATACTTCTCATATACTAGGTCAACCGGTGTTAGCTCCTTTTCTTCATTCCATCTCCGTAGACAGCTTCCTTCTATTCTAATTATCCCACTATTATTCTCTCTTTTTTCCTCCTTTTCTTTCTTTTGAAACCTATTATGGTTCGTTCAGTTAGACAAAATTTGAGCTTCGAATTTGAATTGGAGGTCCAATTCCAGAACCTCCAATTGTAATTCTAGAGTCCGACTCCGTCCAAATGAGGTCCATGAGTTGGATAAAATTGGGGCTTCGGAATCAAAATTGGAGGTCCAATTCCACTGTAAATGGACCTCTAATTCTATTTACATTGTCCCAATTCCTTCTAAACGAACCGACCTTTGTGGACTTTGTAGAGAGAGATGCAAGAGAGAGAAAATAACCCAAAATTTTATTATTATTCTAAATACTGGAGTACATACACTTATATAGACAGAAAGAGAGGGGGAGCCTTCTACATCTACAATGTGGGACTAAATAGAATATACATGAGCTTATACATAGGCTCCTCCTAATGGGATTTTTCATTACATTTTAACACTCCCCTGCAAGTTGGAGCGTACAAGTCATAGACACCAAGCTTGGATAAGAACTGATGATATAATGTCCGAGAGAGAGCTTTCGTGAATATATCAGCAACTTGTCCTGACGCAATGACATGCTCTAACTCCAACTTCTTCGATTGAACTTTTTCCCGAATGAAGTGACAGTCGACTTCAATATGCTTGGTTCGCTCATCTAATACGTGATTCTTGGCAATATATATGACTGCTTGACTGTTACAGAAAAGAGTGGCCGGAGAGGAGAGTTTGAGGCCCAAATCACTGAGAAGACCCTCAAGCCAGGTGAGCTCAGAGACAACCGTCTGCCATAGCACGGTGCTCGGCCTCAGCAGAGGAGCGAACAACAACCGACTGTTTCTTGCTACGCCAGGTAATAAGGTGTACACCAAGATAGGTGCAAAAACCAGTCATGGACGCCTATCTTCAAGGGAACCTGTCAACATTAGAATACACAACAAGAGACAGAGAGGACGGTTTGTAAACAAGTCCTTGTCCTGGAGAAGTCTTCAAGTATCTGAGAATCCGCTCAACGACTTCGAGATGAGATGTCCGAGGAGCATGCATAAATCGGCTCACAAACCCAACAACGAATGAGATATCAGGTCGTGTAACCGTAAGATAGATTAGTTTCCCTACCAAGCGTCGGTAGTGCTCTGGATTTGTCAGAACAGGATCAGTTCCAGATCCATATGCAGACTTGTGATTCACATCCATAGGAGTGTCTGTAGGTTTGCATCCTGAATAGCCTGCATTTTGCAGTAGATCAGTGCAGTACTTCTGTTGGTATAAGACAAGTCCATTAGGTCTCCTTGCAACCTCAAGCCCAAGGAAGTATCGAAGATTGACCAGATCTTTTGTCTGAAACGCTGAGTTTAAATGTTGTTTGATGTTTCGGATCCCGGTGGTGTCGTCGCCCGTTATTAGAATATCATTAACATACACAAGGAGAATTACAGTGCCTGTTGGTTGATGACAAGTGAAGAGAGAGAAGTCAACAGAGCTCCGTGTGAAACCAACCTCACGAACCACTTTATTGAATTTGTCAAATCAAGCACGAGGAAATTGTTTGAGACCATATATAGACTTCCAGAGATGACATACATAAGACTCCCCCATAGTCTCAAACCAGGACGGTTGGTGCATATAAACAGTCTCTTGGAGATCACCATTGAGAAAGACATTTTTGATGTCCAGCTGATGTAGGGGCCACTGTCGATGCACAACAAGGGAGATCAGGGCTCGAACAGTATTCAACTTGGCGACCGCGGAGAATGTTTCGTCGTAATCAATGCCTTGTGTTGAGTGAAACCCCTGACCACAAGGCGGGCTTTGAGACGGTCAACAGTGCCATCTGGAGCATGCTTGACAGCAAAGAACCATTTGCAGCTAACACAAGACTGGCCGGGAGGGAGAGGAACTAGGTCCCAAGTCTGAGTCTGGTTAGCTTAGAGGGGTATCATTTCTTCGTCCATGACCACACGCCACCCCGGGTGTTGGACAACTTCCTGCAAAGAGTGAGGAATAGAAATGGTGGAGAGAGATGACAAATTTGAGAAGAGGCGGAGATAGGCGATGTAGAGAGACATAATTCGCCATTGGATGAGCCGTAGAGGGTGTTGCCGAATTATCAAGCCGCGAGATAGCATCGGTAGAAGGGAGCTGTTGCAGGAAAAGTTGTAGATGTCGGATGTCGGGTTCATGTCGGTTGGGGTTTGAAATGTCTTATGTCGGATTGCGGGGGATATATCGGGGATATTTTACAATATCGGATTTTAATGTTTAAATAAAGATAATAGTGTTTATAAACACATTTTTTGCAAATAAGTAAAAATGTAGAGACAAATAACTATAGCAAAGTACAAACAAATAAGTATTTATAACATTTTCTTTGAAATAATTTTGAAAGATAAAGGAGAAGTGATGCACCCTGCGGTGCATCGTAATATTTTATCGTATTTATTTATATACCGCATTTATGTACTTGTTTCATGTTATGTACTTGTTTTATTGTCTGGCTCATCGGCTTGACCACCCGATGAGATCTTAAATAAATGAGTCTGGTATTAATAGTAGTAGGACAGGAACGGCAAGCCCAACATTAATTAAAAAGGTGCATGATTGGAAACATTTCAAATTTAAAAAGTGTCTTGCATGATTTTAGGACATAGTTTGGAAACATTTCAAATTTTAAAAAGTGTCTTGAATGAAAGATTCTATTTTTTGGAAAGAGAATTAAGAGAGGGATATTTCTTGCCCAAAATGGAGAGATATTTTTAGTACATGAATGGAAGATTTTATCTTTTGGAAAGAGAATTAAGAGAGGGATATCTCTTGCCCAAAATGGAGAGATATTCCAGCCAGCATATAAATTCCACGGTCATGTGCAGTGAAAGGAGGTCGGACAGAGTTTAGAACGGGAATCCCGGTTCTTTGCTCATTGCTGACAACCACTTCCTCCACCGCACGTATCGCCAACATCGCTCAGTTCGGAGAAGCGCCACCGCCTGGAAGCCCGTGCGCGAACATACGCCGAAAGTCCTAGCCCCGTCATCGCTAGCCCGTGTCGGCGCCTCCCTGCCTGCCCGAAGAGTTGCAAACGGACCGTCGTCGACTTCGGAATCTGCTTCCGACGGTCCGGCCTGTTCACGCCGTCGACTTCGACCCGTACCCGGCTGATAGATCTTGGGGCACTGCTCCTGTGCGGGACCGATTGGAATTAGGCTCGCTTCTGCCGCTGTTTGGTATACCGGTCACTCCTTTTTTCTTAGTATTGTTTCATGCACTTCATTTAATTACACTGCTCCTGTGCGGGACCGATTGTGTGCAATACTGATGGCCGACTTGTTGTCACAATACAGAAGGATGAGTCCTTTTTCTTCGAGACCGAGATCACGCATTAAGGCACGAAGCCATAAGCCTTCACAGACCCCTTGAGCCATAGCTTTGAACTCGGCCTCCGCACTAGAGCGTGCCACAACTTGTTGCTTCTTGCTCCTCCAAGTAACAAGATTGCCTCCAATGAGAGAACAATATCCCGAAGTTGAATGTCTATCATCAACCGACCCTGCCCAATCAGCATCAGTGTAGACTTCAACTTTTAGGCCGGTGTTTGGGGCAAACAGGATACCCCTTCCTGGTGAAGACTTAAGATACCGTAAAATTCTGTGGGCAGCCTCCATGTGTCGGGTTTTGGGAGCGTGCATGTACTGGCTCACAACACTCACTGCATAGGAAATATCTGGGCGAGTATGAGACAGATATATCAACCTCCCCACTAATCTTTGGAACCCTGAGACATCTTCGATGTCCGCTCCATCATCACGCGATAAACGGTGATTTGCTTCAATTGGAGTGTCGGCCGGTCTGCATCCACTCATTCCCATCTTCTCGAGGAGATCTAACGTATATTTTTGTTGAGAAATGAAGATCCCCCGCTTGGATCTGGCAACTTCTATTCCCAAGAAATATCTGAGTTTTCCCAGGTCCTTGACCTCAAACTCTCCAGCTAGCTTTTGTTTCAAGCTCTGAATTTCTTCGATATCATTACCAGTTATGACAATATCATCAACATACACAATGAGAGCAGTATTTCCAAATCTACGTTTAATGAACAATGTGTGGTCAGCATTGCTCTGCTAGTATCCAAATGACATCATGGCCTTGTGGAACCAGCCAAACCACGCTCTTTGGGACTGCTTCAACCCATAGAGAGCCTTCAACAGTCTACACACTTTTCCAACAGAACCAACAGGAGCAAGACCAGGGGGAATCGACATATAGACCTCCTCCTCCAAGTCACCGTGGAGAAAGGCATTCTTCACATCCAGCTGAAATAGGTCCCAATGTTTGCAAACAACAACGGAAAGTAAGACCCGGATAGTATTCATCTTGGCCACCGGGGCAAACGTCTCCTGATAATCAATGCCGTGGGTTTGAGTGTAACCTCTTGCAACCAATCTCGCCTTACATCTTTCAATAATTCCTTGTGGGTTTTGTTTCACCGAGAACACCCATTTGCACCCAACAAGTTTCTTGCCATTGGGGAGAGATACCAAGTCCCATGTATGATTTTTTTCCAGAGCCTTCATTTCCTCAATCATCGCCTCTCGCCACACAGGGATTTCCAGAGCCTGTTGCCAAGATGCAGGTATAGAGGCAGCAGAGAGGGAAGAGACAAAGGACTTGTAGAGGGTAGAAAACACAGCATAAGATACAAAATTTGATAGGGGATGGTGAGTACAGGACCTGGTACCTTTTCGAAGGGCAATCAGAAGATCAGAAGGGCCTGCGTCAGGGTCCACTGAGTGTTCCGGTAGCATAGTGGGGGCTTGTGTGCTTGGGCGCATGACACGCCGGGTATATACCTGCAGGATCGGGGGTGAAGGTATGGAGGAAGATGAAGGTATAGGAGAGGAGCTCTCCTCCACTGGTATTGGAGGACTCACTTCCACTGGTAGAGTCTCCCCCGGAAGTGAGAGATATGGTGGAGGAACGGGCAGCGAAACACCCGAAGACAGGGAATCACCTGAAGACGGAGAGTCAGCGATAGGGTAGTAGGACTCAGATTCACGAAATGTGACATCCATACTGACATACACTTTCCTGGTAGGAGGATGAAAACACTTGTACCCTTTTTGTGTAGGTGAGTAACCGATAAAGACACACTTGAGAGCACGAGGATCCAGTTTAGAGGGGCGGGGTTGATGGATGTGAACAAAGCAAACACAACCAAACACTTTAGGAGGAAGCTGCGTAGGGCGCACCCGGAGGGTATGAAGGGAAGTGGAATGCCCAAGGACACGCATTGGCATTCGATTGATAAGGTATGCCGCAGTCAGGACAACATCTCCCCAATAAAATTTTGGGAGATGCATGGTGGACAACAGACAACGAGCAACCTCCAGGAGGTGGCGATTCTTCCGCTCGGCCACACCATTTTGGGCTGGAGAATAAGCACATGTATTCTGGTGGAGGATGCCGTGATCAGCAAGATAGGTTTCAAACTGCGAATCAATGTATTCGCGTCCATTGCCACTACGAAGAACTTTTATTTTAGATTGAAATTGACAGGAAACCATGCTATGAAAGCGCCGAAAAACAGAGAATACATCACTTTTATGATGTATCAAGTACAGCCAGGTAGTACGAGAGAAATAATCAATAAAAGTAACAAACCATGCACACCCAGAAATGGAAGGAACACGACAAGGACCCCATATATCACTATGAATAACAGCAAATTGAATAGAACTAAGTAGCGAAACATGCTTAAATGAAGTACGATGATGTTTGTTTAGACTACAGACATCACAGACAAAAGTCTCAAAAACAGCATTAGACATAGCAGGAAATAATAATTTCATAATAGAGATAGGAGGGGTGCCCAGACGACAATGCCAGGGGTACAGAGGATGGGTAGTGCTGGAATGAAGAGCCATGGTAGGAGAAGCAGTGCTAGGATCAAGAACATAGAGACCGTCCACCATACTACCAGAGCCAATCATCTTCCCCGTCATCAGGTCCTGAAAGACACAAGAGGAGGGAAGGAATGTCACAGAGCATTGCATGGAGTTAGTTAAATGACTGATTGAAAGAAGATTACGAGTAAAGATGGGCACATGAAGAACCGAGGACAGGGTGAGAGAGGAGTATGGGATGGTACCCTTGCCAGCAATAGGGGAAAGATAACCATCAGCAATACTCACCTTATCACGCCCAGACAAAGGGGTATAGGAAACAAAACCTGTGGATGACCCGGTCATATGATCCGTAGCCCCAGAGTCAATGACCCATTGAGTAGAAAGACGAAGAAACAGCTGAGTGGGCACCTGACAGTCCTGTATGAGCATAAGAGGACGATGGCTCAGTAGACATTCCCTGCATCATGCGTCGGAGAGCCAACATTTCATCCACAGTAAAGCCACCAGGGGTAGCAACAGTATCAGTACCAAAGCAGCCAGGAGAGGTATCTGGAGGAGCATCAGCAAGATGGGCTGCACGGGGCAGAGCAGCATGTCGACCTGTGAAGCGGCCAGAACCACGGCCTCCACGAGGTGAAGCACCCCCTCTTGGAGTAGGAAATCCATGAAGCTTGAAGCAGGTATCCTGAGTATGGCGACTCTTGCCACAATAGTCACACAGGAGATGATCCTTATCTGAACCCTTCAACTTGAAATCCCGGGATGGCCTAGTACCAAGAAGAGAGGGAGTGGTGGTAGCAGCCAAAGCAGAGCCCTCCGACACAGAGTCAGGGAGAAGCGTCTGACGACGATCAAACTCTTGTTGTACAATGCTGTAGACCTCAGGAAGAGAAGGTATCTGCGGTCGGCCAAGGATCTGAACGCTGATCTGGTCAAAGTCACGATGTAATCCATGAAGAAATTCAAATATGCGATTATGGTCATCCCGGGCCCGAACCATTGCCTCATCGATGGGACTTACAAAGACAAGAGAATCAAAATGATCATACTCTTGATAAAGTTGTGTGAACTCCAAGTAGTACACAAAAGGAGGACAGTCACCCTGCCGAAGTAAGCTGATCCTGCGGCGCAACTGAAAGAGCTGGGCAGTATTGCCCCGACGAGAGTAAGTAGTCTCAGCACGACGCCAAATATCAGTAGCATTGTCGAGGAAGAGATAGTTGCGGGCAATGGACTCCTACATAGAGTTGATAAGCCAAGACATAACCAAGGAGTTCTCGGACTCCCACTGCTGCCATTCGGGGGAATTCCTATCCGGTTCCTTCATTTGGCCTGTGACATAGCCATAGAGGCGCCGACTTTTGAGAGCAAGGGTGATAGACCGGGACCACGAGAGGTAATAGCCGTCATCAAGGCGGATGGTAGTGATTTGAGAGGTATTATGTTCGGTGGTTCCACGATAGGTAATAGCCGGAGAAGAGACACCGGAAGGAGCCTGAGTGACTCCGGTTGAGAGAGAGGGAGAATCTGCGCCATTAGTCTCCATAGCTAAGGAATAGAAATCCTGAGGGAGAGGAAAAAAAGTCCGGAAGAGAAATCCGGAGAGGGAAACAGCCCAAGGATTAGGGCATCAAGAGATGGACGGAGAGGGGGAAAGGATCCATCCACAAGGAAGCCATTACGAGAAGAAAATGGCGCCGGAAGAAGCAGAAACTCACTGCAGGATCATTCCGGCACCAGAAGAAAAAAAATCGGAGGGCGTGCGGTCGGGAACGAACGCCGAGAGGTGCGGCGTGCGGAGAGGGGCGGAACGGCGAGCGGCTTGCGGAGCGGGAGGCGCGAGTGTGGATCGGGAGCGGAATGGCTTGCGGCTTGCGCGGGAGGCACGAGTGCGGGAGCGACGGGCGACGGAAGAGCGGCGAGCGCGCGAGTGCGGGAGAGCGAATTAGGGCACGCGTGCCTCTGATACCATATTGACCGTGAAAAATGAGATTTTTTTATTGCAATACAAGGGGACCTCTATATATAGAGGTGTTACACCTAATAAACACATATAAGAAAATATATAATCTAACACAAATTAATAAACTTTTAACGTCCAAAGCGACGAGTTTGATTTTCGCGCTCGAAAATTCAGTTTTTTTGGCCAACTCGGCTCTTATTTTCAAATTAATATTTAATTTCGAAAGTGAACACCGTCATTTAATTTCTAACAAAATAGATATTTGCTCAAAATTTTCAATACAAATTCGAGTTACATCAGTTTGGTATCAGAGGAAGTCGATTCACTCCTATCGTGAGTCAATCGATCCGATTTATCTAAAAAAAAGAAGATTTAAAAAAAATTATTTTTATTTATTGACAAAAAAAGAGAGATCTAAAAAAAATTTATTTATTGTCTTTCAAAATTTTATTTATTTATTTTTGATTTTCTTAAATAAATTAATTATTTTCTCCCACTCGGGAAAGCTCTATAAAAAAAAAATTTAAAAAATTAAACAATTAAAATTTTATTTAAATCTATTTTCAAATATTTTGATGGAAAAATGAGTCGATCAGTTAGAAAACAACGTAGGAGATTTGGCTCGACGCATGAGTGAATTAATGAAAACGGTCGAGACGCTCACTACCGGTATGGGTAGTGTCACACATATCATGAACGGATTACGCACTTCGGTTAATAATATCGAAGCGACTTTGGACGTCAATCGAACACCTGCCCCAGTGGTCGAAATCGACCCTGACCATAGACCTCGGGAACTCGTACGCCCCGATCCGGAGGGCCATAACGAACCACGACACCAACCCCGTTGGGATGTGGGAATCAAGTTGGACGTGGGTGATTTTGAAGGGCGAATAGAGCCCGAGTGTTGCCTTGAATGGTGTGAACGGATGGATCGTTTCCTCTCTTGGAAGCAATTGCCCCAAGTTAGGCAAGTTGAGTATGCCACGCTTAGACTTAAAGGATCCGCGTTAGTTTGGTGGGGACAACTAGAACGGTCTAGGTTCAATTTAGGTATGCCCCCGATCACAACATGGAACGATTTCAAAACTCAACTGCGTAAGAGATACGTTCCGTCTGATTACATGCAAACCCTGTATCGTAGGTTCCATAATCTACGACAGGACAAATTATCCGTCGATGAGTACACAAACGAGTTCCTAGTCCTGCAGTCTCGCCTCGACCTCCGAGAGGACGATGACATGACCGTTTCCTGTTATCTGAACGGGCTACGCTACTCTATTCGAGATCAGTTGGAACTCCTTGATTATAAGGATTTAGGAGAGGTTACGAGTCGCGCACGTAGAGTAGAGACACTGCAGAAACGCACATCTGGAAATAAGACTACTGATAAGTCCAACCCGACTCACACTTTCACCCCTGTCGGGTCCTCTCGACTGGTAGCGTCCACGAGCACCCCAGCACTCCCTGCCCCTCCCAACAAGGGCAAGGAGATTGTAGGCACTAGACCCCAGCCTGGGACGTTTAGATGTTTTAAGTGTATGGAGCCGGGTCATAAGTCTTGTGAGTGTCCGCGAAGCCACTTCGTTGTCATCGTCGATTCTGAGAGTGGGTCAGAACCTGAGTATGGAGTATTCCTTAGTGAATCCCAGACTGATCCAACCCCCGAGACTGAGTTAGAGGGTGAGTACGAAGTTGAGGGAGAACAGCCTGAGCAGTTAGTGTGTGTTCTCCAACATAGTCTCCTATCCCCCAAAACACCTACTGACGACGACTGGTTGAGAAACAACATCTTTCGTATCACCGTACGCATACAGGGGCAGTTCTGCTCCATCATTATAGACAGCGGTAGTATGGAGAACTTTGTTTCTCAACGCATGGTTGAAAAGTTGAAATTAAAAACGCAGCCCTTAGGAAAGCCCTATAGTCTGTCATGGGTCACTAGTAGCACTACCATTCCTATCACGCACCAGTGTCTCGTAGAGTTTTCCATAGGCAGTACATATCAGGACGCTGTATGGTGTCATGTAGCTACTATCGAGGTATGTCACATCTTGCTGGGACGACCTTGGCAGTACGATAGACACGTAGTTCATGATGGTGTGAAGAACTCTCACTCCTTCGAGCGCAATGGTCGCAAGATCGTTCTTCTCCCCCAGAAGAATGGTCTTGTTCCCAGAGCCCCCGAGAGGACTTCACCCCCTTCTACCACTGTCTCCGCAATATCCTTTCCCTCCGCCACCATGTTACTGACTGGATCCCAATTCCAGGAGGGGATGAAGGATAGCGAGGTCGTTTATATGTTATCTGGTATCGATACCACCCCCGCTACATTAGACATTCCTAGTACGGTGCGTCCCCTCATAGATGAGTTCTCTGAGATCATGTCGGAGGAGCTACCCGATCAGCTACCTCCGATGAGAGACATACAACACTGCATAGACCTCCTCCTAGGAGTTAGCTTACCTCATTTACCCCACTATCGCATGAGTCCGAAAGAGCATGAGGAGCTGCATAGGAAGGTGACCGATCTGATTTTGAAGGGTCACGATAGAGAGAGTATGAGTCCGTGCGCCGTCCCCGCACTCCTAGTTCCTAAGAAAGATGGGACATGGCGCATGTGTGTAGACAGTCGAGCGATAAATAAAATTACGATCAAATATCGTTTCCCAATTCCCCGATTGGATGACATGCTAGATATGCTTAGTGGATCCCAAATATTTTCAAAGATTGACTTAAAAAGTGGATACCATCAGATTAGAATTCGACCTGGGGACAAATGGAAAACTATGTTTAAAACTAAGGAAGGATTATACGAGTGGCTGGTTATGCCTTTTGGGCTATCCAATGCGCCCAGTACGTTTATGCGAGTGATGAATCAAGTGCTTAGGCCACTCATAGGAATCTGCGTAGTGGTGTACTTTGATAATATTTTGATTTATATCACTGATCAGGATCAGTACATGATTCATCTTAGGCAGGTCTTAGAGATCCTACGAGAAAATAAGCTATATATAAACTTGAAGAAATGCACATTTTTGACGGATAGCCTGACCTTCTTAGGATATATCGTTTCTTCTGAGGGTATTAGAGTTGATAGAGAGAAGGTTAAGACGATAGAATCGTGGCCCAGCCCTAGGACGATTACTGAGGCTCGAGGATTCCATGGGCTAGCATCTTTTTATCGACGATTTATTCGAAACTTTAGTACCTTGATAGCACCGGTGACCGATTGTTTAAAAAAGGGTCTGTTTATCTGGACTGAGGAATCCGAGCAAACATTTCTTTTGATGAAAGAGAGACTCACGAGTGCACCTGTATTGGCGCTGCCTGATTTTGAGAAAATATTTGAGGTTGACTGTGACGCATCGATCATAGGCATTGGCGCAGTTTTGAGTCAGGAGGGTCGCCCCATTGCATTCTTTAGTGAGAAGTTGAACGAGTCCAAGACCAGATATTCCACGTATGACTTAGAGTTTTACGCTATCGTTCAAGCTCTCCGTCATTGGAGACACTACCTGATTCAGCGCGAGTTTGTGTTCAACACTGATCATGAGGCTCTGAAGCACCTGAACTCCCAGAAGGAGATCAGGCGTCATGCCAAGTGGGCTGCTTACCTGCAGGAGTTCACGTTTCACTTGAAGTACAAACCGGAGTCACGAACCGCGTTGCCGACGCCCTTAGTCGTCACACACATTTGTTAGTCACCCTGCAACCGTGCATTATTGATTTAGATTCACAACGCAACCAATACGCCACTGATCCGTTCTTTCACGATATCTGGAGCTCATGTCAACACAGTGGGACTGATCCCACCACACAGTACGTCGTCAGTGAGGGATATCTGTTTAGGGGCACGCGCCTCTGCATCTGCGAAGGACCGCTTCGAGAGACATTACTTAGGGAGATCCACTCGTCTGGGTTAGGTGGACACGTAGGTCAATCTAAATTATTAGATCTCGCCAGCGCTCGTTACTATTGGCCACATATGAAGCGAGATGTCACTGAGTTCGTCAGACACTGCACCACGTGTCAGTTGTATACGGGGCATGCTCAAAACACCGGATTATACACTCCCTTACCGATACCTGAGCGACCATGAGATGATATCTCGATGGACTTCGTTAGGACTTCCTCGCACTCCGTGTAGAAAAACTTCTAGTGCTGTACACGTTGCCGAGCTTTTTTTTAAAGAAATCGTTAGACTGCACGGAATTCCTAAGTCCATCACTTCTGATAGGGACACTCATTTTATGGGGTATTTTTGGAAAACATTGTGGGCCCGACTAGACACTAAACTCGAATTTAGCAGCGCATACCACCCTCAGACCGATGGACAGACTGAGGTTGTTAATAGGAGTTTGGGGAATCTTCTTAGGTGTTTGACTGGGGAGAATCCAAAACAATGAGACCTTATACTGCCACAAACTGAATTTGCATTTAATAATTCTACTAATCGCACCACAGCTAAATCTCCTTTCGAGATTGTCTACGGATTCCCCATACCACATCTACTTGATCGCCACTCTCTTCCGACTCATGAACGTATTTCTTTTGATGCGTAAGCCCATGTTGATTATTTAAAGGACTTGCATAAAACTATTACTAATAAATTGCGAGCGACTTCTGAAAAATATAAATCCATGGCCGATCGACATCGCCGGGAGTTATCTTTTTCAGAAGGAGATTGAGTGTTTGCTTATTTCAGGAAGTAGAGATTCACTCCGGGCACTTACCATAAGCTACAACAGAGGAAGTTTGGCCCATTCCAAATTCGGAAACGCATCAGGGAGAATGCTTACCTCCTAGATTTGCCCGTTGAATTCGGTACCTCCCCGATATTTAACGTGGCCGATCTGACACTGTTCTATGGAGATCCACCCAGTTCCAGTCCGAGCCCACCTATGGCAGCCCCAGGATATTCCTCCCGACTTGGCTCCAGTACAGACTCCCACCACTGAGAAGATCGATCAGGTTCTTGATGTACGAGAATTTCGTACTCGCCATGGGACTTATCAACGCTACTTGGTCTCCTGGCAAGGACGAGACCTTACCGACAGCTCTTGGATCAGCACTGACGAACTACGCCGCCGCCGCCCAGATCTCTCTATTGCTAGTTTTGCGAATTCTCGACGGGGTCGAGCCTTTTTAACCCCGGGGGAATTGATGCACCCTGCGGTGCATCGTAATATTTTATCGTATTTATTTATATACCGCATTTATGTACTTGTTTCATGTTATGTACTTGTTTTATTGTCTGGCTCATCGGCTTGACCACCCGATGAGATCTTAAATAAATGAGTCTGATATTAATAGTAGTAGGACAGGAACGGCAAGCCCAACATTAATTAAAAAGGTGCATGATTGGAAACATTTCAAATTTAAAGTGTCTTGCATGATTTTAGGACATAGTTTGGAAACATTTCAAATTTTAAAAAGTGTCTTGAATGGAAGATTCTATTTTTTGGAAAGAGAATTAAGAGAGGGATATTTCTTGCCCAAAATGGAGAGATATTTTTAGCACATGAATGAAAGATTTTATCTTTTGGAAAGAGAATTAAGAGAGGGATATCTCTTGCCCAAAATGGAGAGATATTCCAGCCAGCATATAAATTCCACGGTCATGTGCAGTGAAAGGAGGTCGGACAGAGTTTAGAACGGGAATCCCGGTTCTTTGCTCATTGCTGACAACCACTTCCTCCACCGCACGTATCGCCAACATCGCTCAGTTCGGAGAAGCGCCACCGCCTGGAAGCCCGTGCGCGAACATACGCCGAAAGTCCTAGCCCCGTCATCGCTAGCCCGCGTCGGCGCCTCCCTGCCTGCCCGAAGAGTTGCAAACGGACCGTCGTCGACTTCGGAATCTGCTTCCGACGGTCCGGCCTGTTCACGCCGTCGACTTCGACCCGTACCCGGCCGATAGATCTTGGGGCCACTGCTCCTGTGCGGGACCGATTGGAATTAGGCTCGCTTCTGCCGCCGTTTGGTATACCGGTCACTCCTTTTTTCTTAGTATTGTTTCATGCACTTCATTTAATTACACTTGGGCTTGCCGTTGCGTTCTCCTTATTATTAATAGCGTTATTCATAAATTGTTGAATGTTATTCATGTTTGTGGCTGTATAAATCTCGTAACGGATCCGAACCGTAAGACGCGAAGAAGTTTCACTCGAACGCAAATTAATAAACTTTTAACGTCCAAAGCGACGAACTTGGTTTTCGCGCTCGAAAATTCAGTTTTTTTGGCCAACTCGGCTCTTATTTTCAAATTAATATTTAATTTCGAAAGTGAACACCGTCATTTAATTTATAACAAAATAGATATTTGCTCAAAATTTTCAATACAAATCCGGGTTACATCAAGAAGCCCATGTAATTATGAAAAGTTAGAGGGGAGTTTTCTTAGCTATTTCGAAAATCACTATAGCAGAAGTTAACAAAATAATGTTAACATAAGTTAGAAGTGCACAGGAGAAACAAAAATCACTACAGATTTACACAAGGAAAGGTATAAACTTAGCTATTGCAAGAAAGAAACATAACTATAACATAAGTAAGAAGCTTACAGTAACGCAAGTTTAATAAAACTTTTAGATCTTATGACTTGATCAATATAGCTCCAAATAAAACTTTCAACTGTTGCAGAAACAAGAAGAAAGAAGAAGAAAGAAGAAGGGGGGTTACAGTGGAGTGAAGTAGTAAAAACCCTAAAGCCCGGGGTCGACTCCTCGCGTCCTCGCCTGCGATGCCGATTCATAGAAAGCCCGGCATCGTCTACTCCTCGCTTGCGATGCTGATTCGTTGCCTCGTCATCGGAGGAGCTGTAGAGTGTCCGACCACTCCGCCAGAGCGAAACTCTCCCGTAAAATTTAGGGTAGAGCGAGAAATGCCGAATGTGCGAAATGGACTCGTGAAGTAGAAAAATACGGGTACCGTGAACTTTGTTTTTTTATATATTAAATATACTAATCGAAATATCGGGTTAGAGATATATCGATATATCAGGATATATTGCTGTTTTTTTACAAAACGTTATTTTTGTCAAACAAATCGATTTTGTTGCGGTTTGCACCCAAAACCTTTATGTCGGCCGACATGTCGGACATGTCGGCCGACATCTACAACACTGGTTGTAGGGCATTTGTCCGGGATGAATGACTAGTATAGACACGGAGAAGTGGAGGAGGTGGTGGAGGTAATTCTGGCACTGGGAGTGGAGGAGTTGTGTGTGGCAAAGTCGTGGCAGGGACAACCAGACGAGTAGTGGAAGGTGGAGGCAGTGTGGAGGAGGTGGAGTAGAAGGGTTGTGCCTCAAGAAAGGTGACATCAGTGGAGACGAGCACCTTTTCGACCGCATGAGAGTGGCAGACGTATCCTTTCTAAGTGCGGGAGTAGCCAACAAACATACAGTTTGTGGATCGAGGGACAAGTTTGTCATGCGGTGGTCCAAGAGAGTGGACATAGCAGGTACAACCAACGACACGGGGAGTGAGGGAGAATGGAGACTTGGAAGGAAATAAGAGGCCGAACAGAGAAGCGAAGTCAAGCATGGAGGAGGGCATGCGATTGATGAGATGACATGAAATAGAGACAGGATATACCTTCGGTGGAGAAAGAAGCAACCGAGCCAGATGAGCGATTAACGTCTTGGAGCTGCTGAAGCTGTAGGCGAATGTCGTTGATATCTTGCTGGGTAGACGAGTGTGACTCGGTTGGAGTAGAGCTTGGGTGATGAGGAGCAGCGACAGTTGTAGCAGTAAGATGAGGCGGCAGTCCATGCTTGTGGTAGCAGGTGACTTCAAGATGACCATCCCGACCACAGTGGGTACACTTGAGAGTAGAGCGCCCGCGCATCCTCAACCTCGATACATGAAGCGACCTCCCCGATTAAAAGAGCCACGAGCTGGAGGAACATGAGTAGGTAAGAGGGGCTGCTGGAGCAGAGCCGGAGAGATGCTGGAAGGAACCTAGGATTGTGGTATAACCTTGAGCAGTATGGAGCAAACATCAGATAAGGATGACGTAGTGGAAGAGGAAAGAATCTGAGCCCTAACGTTGTGAAGATGACTGGGAACACGGGTCATCATCATAGCGATCCCAACAACTTCCTTCTGTACCCATTGAGTAGCAAGATCTGTGGAAGGGGGATGATGTTGTATCCAGGCTTCCACCAGAGTTTTAGCTTTCGCAACAAAGGAAGTCAAGTCGCCCGTGACTCCAGGCTCTAGTGATTGAAGGACAGAGATAATGTCAAACAGGTGTTGTAAGCTGTCCTTGCCTAAGTAGAGAGAATGCAACTCATCCCACATTTCCTTGGTTTTTTCATAGTACATGGCGATTCGGTATGTCTCGGTGTCCATGAAATTAAGCATCCAGGATTGGACCCGACCGTCATCACGGAGCCAGTCATCGGTAGGGTCAGCAGGTTTGGCCCGAGTGAGATGATGGAGAAGACCCTTGGTCTGTAGAACACGACAGACTGAATGACCCATTCGACAAAATTGGCCTTCCCGCTGAGAGAGATGGTGGTTATGCGAAGCTCATCACAAACTTCAGAAGGTGGGGCAACAACACGTGTGGGAAGAGAGGGAGTTGCCGTAGAGCCCATAACAACAAGAGAACGGTGATCTGGCGACTAGAAGAAGGCGGTCGGGCGGCTAGAAGAAGGCGGACAACAGACGACGGCTTGGCGACTAGAGGAGGGCAAGCTGCAGACAAGAGAAGCAAGCCGAGAAAATGCAGCTAGGAGAGCTCGCAACGGCTAGAGGAGAAACAGGCTTAGACGACAACACAACGACAGAGACCCTACAGCCCACGATGAACAACAAGAAGACCGGGAAAACCGCGCGACAAGTAGTGACAAGGAAGAGGAGGTCGCAGCGGGCAGACTGTGCGACAAGCAGTGGCAAGAAAGAGGAGGGCGCAACGGGCAGACCACGCGACAAGTAGCTGGAAGACCGCGCGACAAGCAGACTCTGCATAATAAGAGGTCGGCAAGGGCAATCCGCTTGAGAGCTCAACCAATCAGTCCGCGTGACAAGAGAAGCCGAGATCGATGGGATCGTGAAGCGGAGACCGCTGGGAGTAGCGGGAAGAGGCCGAACCAGTCAAAAAGAAGCGGGCCCAAAGGAATCTCTATACCCGGTCAAAAAAGAACCGGAGTTGTGTCTCCATTGGCCACAGTGATGAACTTGAGATAATCATAGTGCATGTATTGAGGTGGCTTCTGGGAGGTATTGTGGTGAGTAGCACCGGGGTCCACGATTCAGTGAGAGCTATGAGAGAGAAGCGGGTAGAGAATAGGAAACCACAGTAGGAGGCAGACACTGCAGGAGCGGTTAGGGAGGAAGGAACGCGGCTAGCAAAAACACTAACTGTCTAGAGCAAGACCGATGAACGGTTAGGGAAGAGGGACCGCAGTTAGCAAAAACACTAACCGCCTAGAGCAAGACCGATAGCTCTGATACCATGTAGAGAGAGATGCACGAGAGAAAAAATAACCCAGAATTTTATTATTATTCTAAATACAGGAGTGCATACACTTATATAGAGAGAAAGAGAGGGAGAGACTTCTACATCTACAATGTGTGACTAAATAGAATATACATGAGCTTATACAAGGGCTCCTACTAATGGGCTTTTTCATTACATCTTAACAGACTTGAATAGGTTGAAATCTCTTCACACTAGCACAGAATCAACCCACAAAATGCTATAGCTTACCTAAAAGAAGTTACATGGAAGTTACTAAATTGGTGGAATTTTGATTGATGATTTTTATGGAACTCTCCTCTATAAATTACATTCTAAATGTCAGTGCTTAGTTTTTGAAATCTTGTACTTGTTTTTATTTCATATCTTGTGTGCTGAAAATGAATGTTTTTATACAGACTGCTGAGGAAGCTATGACACCCATTGAATCAACATTTTCTTTAGATGTCAATTCCAACTTGGACTGGTGAATCCTACACTTGTTCCCTGTTATCATTGTATTCTAAATTGTAGCATGAAATTACAATTGATTTATTGATTAAATTTGTTTCATTTTTCCAAATAACACTTACCTCTCTACTCATAAATTTCTAAATTCTTCAAAGTAATGTGTAATATTTCTTCTTTCAGGGAAGCAATTGGCAAGATTCTAGCTCGGGGCCACAGTAGAGTCCCTGTTTATTCAGGAAATCCAAGGAACATTATTGGTCTTCTGCTGGTTTGTACCAATTTCTTGTAACAAGTATACATGTAGCAATTGGACTTCCAATCGTTAAATTTATTTGCTTCTCCAGGTGAAGAGTCTCCTCACTGTTCGGGCTGAGACAGAGACACCAGTTAGTGCTGTTTCTATAAGAAGAATTCCCAGGTTTCTCAAATTACCTATTTTCATTTTGTTACTTGTATAAAATGTTTCTTTATAGGCTCATTTATTGGGACATCCCCTCTAGCTTTGCATTATTACAGAAACCTCTCCTTTGTGTATATGTACATTAACAATGTAAACTCAGAGAGGGGTTTTTCATAATTTTCAAGTATAGAGGGTAGGTCCCTGTAATTATGCAAAGTTAGGGGATTTTTTAATTAATTATGCCTTTCTTCTTAAATTAACAATTTGACCAGGGTCCCAGCAGACATGCCTCTATATGATATACTGAATGAATTTCAAAAGGGAAGCAGCCATATGGCTGCTGTTGTCAAGGCCAGGGGGAAAAAACATCTCCCTCCCACTGAAGGAAACACGTTTGAAGAAAACAAAGAATCTTATGGAGAATCTAACTTAACAAGTCCTTTACTGTCAAAAGTGGGAGACAACTTTGTTTTGGATATAGATAAGGGTCAAGATAAGCAAACTAATGGCAACAAATCCACTTCTTTGTTAGACAGTAATGTAACAACTGATACGGCTGGTCGTCCATCAGAAGATACCGAAGACGGAGAAGTTATCGGCATCATCACTCTTGAGGATGTTTTTGAAGAACTTCTACAAGTAAATAAAACTGAATTCCTCTACTTGTTTACCATTACAAAATAGGGTCATTCACTGAGTTTCTCCCCTTTAACTTTGCATAATTACAAGGACCTCTTCTCTATCTTTCAAAATACCAAAATCTCCCTTATAAGCTTATATAGTTAGCATACATGTATAACAAAAATCCCCTCTTAAGGTTACATTGTTCGGTTTTTTTGATAGAGAGGAGGTCCCTGTAATTATGCAAAGTTAAAGGAGAGTTTTTCGTAATTATTTCGTATAAAAATACTCAAAAATCATTTCTAGTGATTCAAATCCTTGAATGTTTTCCATCATTCAATCCCTTTGTCACACTATGGCTCTATTTGGGATAGTGGTGGTTGTGGAAACGTTATGTTCCCACCGCATTGCTATTTTTAGTGGCATGTGGTTTCCTGGTTTTGAGAAAATTGCTTGTCAAAAATGTGTTTTCATGTTTTTTTAAAGCAACATACCTTTCCACTTCCTGAAAAACTAAAATGAGTTTTCCGCATTTTCATGTTTTTCTTTTCATCGGTCTACACTTCTTATCCTACTGATTTTCCTTCCACTGATTTTGTGAATTTTATTTCGTTGTATGGATCTTTGTTTTCAAAGCTAAAATATGGTGTTGTGAATTCTCATTTACTTGAATATATAGTCTCTTGGAATTTTGTTCTAGATTTGCTTGTGAACTGTAGGAAGGAAAAATTCGCTACGTGCCTTGCTTTGGTCCTCTCCGCTGAGGAAAGTAATTGCTTGCTAGTCCGAAAGAAAATTGCTTTCGCTTATTTATTTTTAAGTGCGTGGTTTGATGTTTATTGCTAGCTTATGATTATGGTCGTTGTTCTTTGCATGGTCTCATCGCACTTAGTGTTAAGGCCGTAGGGTCAACATCCCACCACCCACTAGAATTGTATTGTAGTTTCGCACCACACACCCTATCCTACCCTACATCAATTGGTATTAGAATCAAGTTAGGGCCTTGTCTATGCTTCGTAGTGGTAGGGTTTTTATATCCCCAATATTTGAACCACACGTCACTACTGACTGAACAACTAGCTCAAATTTGGACACGTCTCTAGCCGAATTCCAACGACTTGTCCTAGACTGTTTTGGGCCTTTTGGCATTATAGGCACTCCGTTTTATGACTTTCGTCATGAACTTGTTGAAATAAATAATCGGCTAGAAAATTTAGAAAACCTTAGAGACACGTCGGCACAGCAAGATGACCCTCTTGAGGGTGATCCCAACATACATCCTTATTCCGACCAGCGTCCGATGGGTGTTCAGCCTCCTTTTGAGCGACACCAACGGGATATTCCCTGTCGGGGTCCTCACCATCTATGAGGTGGAATCAAAAGCACACCCTCGAGAGCCTCCATGCCCTACCTATGCCAAACACCAACATCACTGCTACGGGCCCCGTTTGTTTCCACATGATAATAGAGATTGCGCGCCTCTGCATGTTCACCGTGATTATGGCATTGATGAATATTATGATCCCGGTCATAGTGAGCGTGATCCCCAAGCTGCTCGACACGACTATGCCCACTATGAGTACTTTAAGGATTACCCGGAGCCACGCAAATGTGTTTTTCTACCAGAGGATGACATCACTAGGCGCATTCACATCAATGCTTCTTCTTTTGACTGTCACATTGACCAGAAGGTTTTTAGCGTTTTTCTACTTGACATGGATCAATATTTTGAGTGGTACGACATAAGTGACGAGTGATGTGTCGGTTTACCAAAATGAAATTACATGGGCAAGCTAAAGTATTCTGGACCAGTGTTGAGAGGTCAGCTAATAAGGAGGACTCTTTTGCAACTAACCGATGGAATGATATGAAGCAGAGACTAAAACACTAGTATCTCCCCACGTACTACAAAGAACAACTACTTGATCAGTTATATGGCTTACGCCAGGTGACGCTTACTGTCGCTAAGTACATGTCTCGCTTTGATGAACTTGTTGTTAGGAGTGACATTTCAGTGTAGCCCATTGCCACCGCTTCTCGTTTAGGGATGGCCTTCGATTTGATATTTGTAGGGAGTTGATTCCACATCGCCTCGCGAGCGTTGAGCAGATCTATCGGCTGGCTTTAGAGTATGAGTAGTGCCTTCGCTCTTTGGGGCCAAGGCAAGGTCCCTCTAGACCTTACGGCTCGATGTTTAGGAGGCCTGCCCCACCATAGACTGCAATAACCGTGCCCTCCCGTACCCCCGTCAACACGAAGGGTCAGGCCGCCATCATTGAGCATCCCAAGTTGGGGGGATCTAGTGTTATAGATGTTCAGACAGAGGACACGTAGCGTCTCAGTGCCCTACGCGAAACCTGCTTATTGAGGAAGGTATATATGTAATAATTATGTTTAAAGTATGCGGTGTGTAGGGAAGTCATTACCTGTCTTAAAGTATGCTTGGCTTAATATAAATACAAAGTAGATGGAATATCTTAATCCCATGAGATAAGATATAAAGTGTATGGTGTGTTGTATAATTTAAAGTAAGAATAACGTGTGATGTAAGAAAGGAATATCATATCCCTTAAGATAATATATAAAGTATGTAGTGTGTCATAGAAGTCAAGTAAGAAATATCCTATCTCTTAAGATAAGAATGAAGTCTAATGTAATGTTCCCTCCATGACTCAATTGGAAATGACACTTCTGGATTTCTCCAGCTGACTATAGACGAGGGTCCCCTTGCCAACATTCGAGTTCGCTCCAACTTATATAAGAATCAGAAGCTTTGATTCTTCGACTTCTCCGACGACCATATACTCGAAGACAGATCCAGTTTGTGGTAAAAAAATCTCTCAAGCTGTTTCTCACAGTTCTGCTATGCTCATTTGTTCAATAACCACTGTAGTTCCGTGTCACAAAATAGATAAAACTATGTTCACGTTCATGACAGTATAAAAACACAGTTTCTCCAAACAACGCAACTGCGTTAATGATCGCAGTTTCCAACTACTGTGTTCATTACCACAGTTTCCAACTACTGTATTCACAACCGCCACTGCCCCCCCCCCAGACCTTTAATCTATTTGAGCTAATAACCTGCGAGGGCTAATATTAAAATTAATATAAGATATAAATGTTGCACGTTCACATGATATCATGTGGGTAGGGCAACAATAATAATGCTAAATAGTTGCCTTAATGAAGATTATGTACTGGGGTGGAGCTGTAACACCCCCATCCGTCAGGTAGAATATAACAGAAGGTCCGGCCGGGGCCCTACGTCATATCCCACAAACAGTCAATAGAGTTACGTATTGAGATCATAATTCAATCACGCATCCTAACTCAGAGTACATTCTAGCAGAAGATAAGTTTAATGAGTTTAGAACCCAACCACCTGAACGTCCACTGAAATCCATTTAGGAATGATAACAATAATATATAGAAAGTTATGGCCTTAAGGCCTTACAAAGTTTCCTCAAATGATAATGTCTTACATACTTTGGCACGCAGTCCGACCACACATAAAATAGTTAATAGTAAAGACAACTATGCTTTGGCCTTCGAGGACCGGCATATCATTTAGCTATCATGGGCTTCAACCCACTATTTCCAGCTTGGCTCTGTGACACCTGCATGAAATCATCCCACCACAAAGGTGGCAAACAAAGCAACGCTCAACATAAGCTGACAAAATTATAACGACCCCACCCCTCACTCGGGGTGGCGGTGCTCCTTCCCTGCAGACATTTATCATATGTATATATATATAATGACAAGCATAACGCGCAACTTAAGCACCATTCACCACGAACGTTGGCACTACCAACAACACGCCCCGTGCACTCATGACACATTATCGGTGTACCAGAAATACCCAGGGTCCCACCTCCGTTCTCAGCGACGGTTAGCATAATTTGAGCATTCACTTGTCTTTCCGATCCGAAGCCAAAGACCCACCTGATGCTACAGCAAAGTTATGCTGAGATTCAAGCCACTGACTCACTCCAAGCTAATCGCCAAAAGGTTGGGTACAGTTTAGCTCTTTCCCATTACTCAAATCGACAGACGCAACAAGCCACGACGCGGGTCAGCCTCCCATTTCCCGTTCACAACAATACATAACTCAGATATGTATCAAGGCTAACATTTATATAAGATATAAATGTTGCACGTTCACATGATATCATGTGGGTAGGGCAACAATAATAATGCTAAATAGTTGCCTTAATGAAGATTATGTACTGGGGTGGAGCTGTAACACCCCCATCCGTCAGGTAGAATATAACAGAAGGTCCGGCCGGGGCCCTACGTCATATCCCACAAACAGTCAATAGAGTTACGTATTGAGATCATAATTCAATCACGCATCCTAACTCAGAGTACATTCTAGCAGAAGATAAGTTTAATGAGTTTAGAACCCAACCACCTGAACGTCCACTGAAATCCATTTAGGAATGATAACAATAATATATAGAAAGTTATGGCCTTAAGGCCTTACAAAGTTTCCTCAAATGATAATGTCTTACATACTTTGGCACGCAGTCCGACCACACATAAAATAGTTAATAGTAAAGACAACTATGCTTTGGCCTTCGAGGACCGGCATATCATTTAGTTATCATGGGCTTCAACCCACTATTTCCAGCTTGGCTCTGTGACACCTGCATGAAATCATCCCACCACAAAGGTGGCAAACAAAGCAACGCTCAACATAAGCTGACAAAATTATAACGACCCCACCCCTCACTCGGGGTGGCGGTGCTCCTTCCCTGCAGACATTTATCATATGTATATATATATAATGACAAGCATAACGCGCAACTTAAGCACCATTCACCACGAACGTTGGCACTACCAACAACACGCCCCGTGCACTCATGACACATTATCGGTGTACCAGAAATACCCAGGGTCCCACCTCCGTTCTCAGCGACGGTTAGCATAATTTGAGCATTCACTTGTCTTTCCGATCCGAAGCCAAAGACCCACCTGATGCTACAGCAAAGTTATGCTGAGATTCAAGCCACTGACTCACTCCAAGCTAATCGCCAAAAGGTTGGGTACAGTTTAGCTCTTTCCCATTACTCAAATCGACAGACGCAACAAGCCACGACGCGGGTCAGCCTCCCATTTCCCGTTCACAACAATACATAACTCAGATATGTATCAAGGCTAACATTTATATAAGATATAAATGTTGCACGTTCACATGATATCATGTGGGTAGGGCAACAATAATAATGCTAAATAGTTGCCTTAATGAAGATTATGTACTGGGGTGGAGCTGTAACACCCCCATCCGTCAGGTAGAATATAACAGAAGGTCCGGCCGGGGCCCTACGTCATATCCCACAAACAGTCAATAGAGTTACGTATTGAGATCATAATTCAATCACGCATCCTAACTCAGAGTACATTCTAGCAGAAGATAAGTTTAATGAGTTTAGAACCCAACCACCTGAACGTCCACTGAAATCCATTTAGGAATGATAACAATAATATATAGAAAGTTATGGCCTTAAGGCCTTACAAAGTTTCCTCAAATGATAATGTCTTACATACTTTGGCACGCAGTCCGACCACACATAAAATAGTTAATAGTAAAGACAACTATGCTTTGGCCTTCGAGGACCGGCATATCATTTAGCTATCATGGGCTTCAACCCACTATTTCCAGCTTGGCTCTGTGACACCTGCATGAAATCATCCCACCACAAAGGTGGCAAACAAAGCAACGCTCAACATAAGCTGACAAAATTATAACGACCCCACCCCTCACTCGGGGTGGCGGTGCTCCTTCCCTGCAGACATTTATCATATGTATATATATATAATGACAAGCATAACGCGCAACTTAAGCACCATTCACCACGAACGTTGGCACTACCAACAACACGCCCCGTGCACTCATGACACATTATCGGTGTACCAGAAATACCCAGGGTCCCACCTCCGTTCTCAGCGACGGTTAGCATAATTTGAGCATTCACTTGTCTTTCCGATCCGAAGCCAAAGACCCACCTGATGCTACAGCAAAGTTATGCTGAGATTCAAGCCACTGACTCACTCCAAGCTAATCGCCAAAAGGTTGGGTACAGTTTAGCTCTTTCCCATTACTCAAATCGACAGACGCAACAAGCCACGACGCGGGTCAGCCTCCCATTTCCCATTCACAACAATACATAACTCAGATATGTATCAAGGCTAACACTCACAGCTACCTAAATACGGGCCCCTTAGGATTTCAGCTCAACACATTGACCCCCAGGTCTTCAAGAGACAGGCCTCTCAAAACAATGGCCCCCAGGTCTCCACGAGACAGGCCTCACCAAATAATGGCCCCCAGGTCTCCACGAGACAGGCCTTACAAAACATTGTTCACTGGGAGCTACCGCCGCGCGGTGGGGGACAGATGTCACGACCCGCATTTTCTCAACAAATAAATCATATCAGAGCAAGAGAAAATACGTGTCATGATGCTACGTCGTGCAGGGGATAACTGCACACGTTCAGGCAAAACTCCAGACTCTATATCTTTGAAGAAAATCATAATTTAATATGAAAGAAAACCAGTTAAATTTGATGGCCGTATCCCTCGGCACAGTGGATCAGCTAGTCTACAATTTAAAATATATTTATACGCAGCGAAAAATATTTTGGTTAAGTTGATATTCTAAATGAGCATAAGTGTCCCCGAGTGACGACTCATGGTATGCACGACTCTAAATTTAATATAGTATAAAAAATAGCCTTTACGTTACTTGGGAAAGTAGTGTTTTAGTTTTATAAACATGACGTGCATGAGGTACATATAGTAATGCTTTTAGAATTTAAAATACCTAACATGCAACCTAGTATAAATCATTCCCAGAAAGCAAGTGAACAACCTCCAAATAGGCAAAAATAGCAGTTTCAGTTCATACCCAACATCACAAGTAAGACACCAGTGGGCGTCAACAACCTGATACGAACCCACTGGTGAGTATGCATGTCTATACAGAAGGAAGAAAACTACCTCACAAGGATGAGGAACAACAATCTCAGCTACCCAGGAGGCCACAAGAAAGCTCCACAAGAAAACTAGCCGCTCAACTGGCTACAACCTGAACCTGAGACATTCAAAGAAAGAATACCTCAGCAAGAATATAATCAAAAGAAGTGGAGCATTAGATTCTTTAGCAATAAAAGAAGAGGTTTACCAACCCTGCAACAAATGCTATCAAAAAGGAAATAATCAAGACAGCAAAAAGAATCACTGTCTAAAGAGCAATTAAAGCACACCAAGTGCAAGAATGAATAACGACATGCTCTGCCAAACACCTGCAACAACAACAAGGCAAACATATGCCAATAGAAATAGCCATATGAAAGGAAAGGAGCTAACAGTCCTAACTTTGCGAATTATTGGTCGTGGTAAAACCTTGGGTCTGGGTTGGTGGCAAAAAAAACAGCCCTCTTCCAAACAAATAGACCCAAACATACTCAAGGGTGAAAAAAAAACCAGTGACAGCTACAGGGTCCACACACCTAACCATACCAGCCCAAAACGGCCTAACTGGTGGTGACCACAGCTTAGTACACACCTTTCACCCCTTACAGAGCCACCAGAAACGCCACTTTCCATAATCCACGAGTCGGCATTCAAAAACTAGCCGATAACAAAACACCCCCCTAAGGGAAAAAGCCACACTAACAATCCTGGAGAAAACACCATCCCAAGGAAAAAGCGTCGAGTTCACTCGACGCGGCGTTGAGTGAGCTCCACTCACTCAACGCCAACACCCAGCGGAGAAGGCGTCGAGTTCACTCGACATCGCGTTGAGTGAACTCCACTCACTCAACGCCAAATGACTTAACCGCAAAAAAACTCACTCTCGGGACGACGGCGTTGAGTGAGTTCAACTCACTCAACGCTGTCAACGCCAAACAGTTATAGGCGTTGAGTGAGCTCCAGCTCAGTTGGTGATGAGGGCTGTTGAAGGCGCCTTGTTAAGGATGTGTCGGGTTCGAAACCTGCCCTCAACAACCTACTGTGCTGAGAAACAGGCCAGTGATGGGTTGGGGTGGCGCTGGGCTGCAGCCCTGTAGCGGGCCACGTGGCGAGACACGCTGTGCGGCCCATGGTTGGGTGCGGCAGCCTCTGAGCTCTAAACCGGGCCTTTACATAAAAAGTGCTGAGAAACAGGCCAGTGATGGGTTGGGGTGGCGCTGGGATGCATCCCTGTAGCGAGCCACGCGGCGAGATACGCTGCGCGGCCCATGGTTGGGTGCGGCAGCCTCTGAGCTCTAAACCGGGCCGTTACATAAAAAATGCACTTTTTATGTAACGGCCCGGTTTAGAGCTCAGAGGCTGCCGCACCCAACCATGGGCCGCGCAACGTGTCTCGCCGCGTGGCCCGCTACAGGGCTGCAGCCCAGTGCCACTTTTTATGTAACGGCCCGGTTTAGAGCTCAGAGGCTGCCGCACCCAACCATGGGCCGCGCAACGTGTCTCGCCGCGTGGCCCGCTACAGGGCTGCAGCCCAGCGCCACCCCAACCCATCACTGGCCTGTTTCTCAGCACAGTAGGTTGTTGAGGGCAGGTTTCGAACCCGACACATCCTTAACAAGGCGCCTTCAACAACCCTCATCACCAACTGAGCTGGCTGCCGCACCCAACCATGCAGCTCAGTTGGTGATGAGGGCTGTTGAAGGCGCCTTGTTAAGGAGGTGTCGGGTTCGAAACCTGCCCTCAACAACCTACTGTGCTGAGAAACAGGCCAGTGATGGGTTGGGGTGGCGCTGGGCTGCAACCCTGTAGCGGGCCACGGGGCGAGGCACGCTGTGCGGCCCATGGTTGGGTGCGGCAGCCTCTGAGCTCTAAACCGGGCCGTTATAACAGACTATCGATTCTTCCCCTCCAAAAGGGTGTTTTCCTGGAGGCCCACTCCAGTACTCTCTCTGCAGTCACCTGCACACCCCGCAACTCCGAAATTTACACGCTTACCGCAGAGTCTTCTCTGGGATACAGAACAATCATCACTAATCCAGACCAACCTTCCCGGATGGGCTTCACATAGCATGCCTACACCGTACTTCGATTCCGGATTCTAAACGCAAAGATAATGAGGATACACGGATCAACCCGTCGGGAGGATCGCTTCCACGAGTTCGTGGAGTATCTACCTTTATATGCTAAAACAAAGGACTTCACATGTCCAAAAAGAAGGATCGTTACCCTTGACGTTCGTTTCATCGCCATGGGAGAGAATCTAACTGGATGGAAATGACCGCAACGGTTTTTCCTCCGTAGATCCGAATTCGGCTCGCGAATCGGAGCTCTGAAATCCCAACGACGGAGGGATCTCCTTCGTTCGACTCTCCACCTCTCTTCTCTAGCCGCCCAGGAGAAGTTAGCCCTAAGAGAAATGAATTGAAAACGTAATTTCCTAGGCTTTAAACCGAGTTACCGTTGCGCGGTAACTAGCTACCGCCGCGCGGTACCTCAAACATCGGCTTGCTTCACACGCCCACCGCCCACGACCTCCAATCACGGGCCGACACGTGTCCACGCTGTAACTGTCATGATACCGCCACGCGTTAACAACCTACCGTCGCGCGGTAGACGATGCGTCGTATCAACGCGCCGCCCTCGACAAACCGGCGTTACCGCCCCGCGGTACCTCACAGAGAGGTATTCCGAGTAAATCGGTTTTGCTACCGCCAGCGTTAAACCTGCCGCCGGGCGGTAGCTCACAGAGCACTCTGTCGATAAATCGACCATGCTACCTCTGCATGGTATCAACCTATCGTTTGGCGGTAACTCACTGAACGCTACTGTGACAAAATCCAGCATACTACCGCCGACGTTAACCCTACCGCCGGGCGCTATCTCACAAAAACCATTTCCTGCGTCGGGAAACTTGGGGCTTTATAGGAGCAATACCTAGTTTATGGAAATTTAACAATATCTATGTGGTTGCCGCACCGTGGCCCCTCATAGTAGTGGGCCTGACCCAACACACTTGTTTACAAGGTCGAGTAAATCTGAATTGTTCCTGGCTCAAACCGCTCTTAGCCTTTTTAGAGAGATTTTTCACAGTTGTGGCTCCATCAACTCACACCTTTCTTCTCTTCCTCCTTGCCTTCGGACGATACTTCGTCCAATTTTCCTCGAGGGATGCTTAAAATGGAGGAGGCGGTAGAATCTGGTTCAGGCAGAGGACACGTAGTGCCCCAGTTCCCTATGCGGAACCTGCTTGTTGAGGAAGGAATATATGTAATAATTATATTTAAAGTATGTGGTGTGTAGTGCAAGTCACTTTTTGTCTTAAAGTATGTGTGACGTAAGATAAAGACTAAGTTGATAATATCTTATCCTATAAGATAAGATATAATGTGTGTGGTGTGTCGTATAATTCAAGATAAAAATATGGTGCGATGTAAGAAAGGAATATCTTATCCCTTAAGAAAAGATATAAAATATGTAGTGTGTCCTAGAAATCAAGTAAGAAATATCTTATCTCTTAAGATAAGAATAAAGTTTGATGTAAGGTGTCCCCTCCAGGACTCAACTGGAGATGACAATTCTGGATCTCTTCAGATGACTTAACTGAAGATGACAATTCAGTATAGTCAGAGTTTCCATACTCAACTGGACATGACAATTCTGGATCTCTTCAATATACTTGAGTGGAAGGACTGGGATTTCTCCAGTATGTTGTTGGCGGGTCAAGCAGAACATATGTGATAGGGTCCATAGGGATACCATTAATTGTACATAGGAGTGTCTTGTGGTCTTTCGTCAGAATTAGGCTATTGTATACTTGCTTATGCCAAAATGCACAGTAATACTATTTTTGAACGATGATACTATCTTCCTCAATGCTTAGAGGTTTTTGGCTTTCAAGATGGATAAGAATATGCTTTTGTTCATGTACTCCATTTAGACTTTTTCCTTCTGGTCTTAAGTTTTCTCGCCAAATGCTGGTGTCTCCAAATAGGTTTAGCCATTTGAGGAGTTGTTTTCCATAAAATACTATAGGACCATGTGGGCTTCTTTAGAAAAGTCAAAGTAAAAGTTTTCCCTATATTCAATTATAATCAAAAAAGAAAACCTAGGATGTAATGGAAAGCTGGCAAGGAGACCCCGTCCAAGCTGTATTGTTTGATATAGATTCTTTAGAAAGCAAGCAGACGGGGCAGAGATCTTTTTTGGAGGACAAAATAAAGTAGTTTGGCCTTAATGTGTGCTGGATGATCTCCTGGCTCAAGATAGTAGATGGCTGGGAATACACGAGATATCGTTCTCTGAGTCCTGGATAAGAAATATAGGAGAATTTTTTTTACTTTGATGTGTCGAACCTCAAATTTTCACTAAGAGAACCAATTAGCACATCACAAGAGTTGGACCTTCGGTAGCATCTTTTGTTTGAATTGTAGAATTTTGGGAAATGCTGACATCCATTCCTATTAGGAAGCGTTGTCCAATAAGATGAAATTGGAACGTCTCGATTCCCCTTTTTACGGCTAGGATTTCCTTGTATGCAGAGTGATAGTGAAGTTCTCCACTTTTGAATGCTCCACTCTTGTATCCGCAGATTTGTCGCTTCCCACTTATTTCTTCCAGTAATATTGATCCCCAAAAACAATCACTATCGTCAGTCTGAAGGACTCATTTACCTGTCACCTGATGATGTAATCTTGAGTGGTGGCAGATTCTTTGTTTAATGAGCTCACCGGACATATCCAACAAGCAATACCTTAGTGTTTATTGTTTGCAGATGATATCGTTTTGGTCGACGAGACGCTCAAGGGTGTCAACGCAAAACTTGAATCTTGGCAAGACACTTTAGAAAGAAGGTGTTTAAGTTGAGCAGGGCAAAGATGAAGTATATGAAGCTTAAATTTAGCAGTGCAAGAAGGAAGGATGACTTCTTTATTAAGTTGGGTGACCAAGATATTTCCCGTAGTAAGTATTTTAAATATCTTGGATCGATAGTTCAAAAAGACGGAGGTATTGATAAAGATGTGACACATAGAATTCAAGCGGGTTGGTTGAAGTGGAGAGGTGCATCAGGAATCTTTTGTGATCGTAAAGTACCATTAAAACGTAAGGGCAAGTTTTGTCGTAATGCAATTAGACCAACGATGTATTATGGGTCCTTTTATGACATCCTTTAATGGTGTTATTTAGAATGAATTATTTCTTAATATGTTTTTATTCTGTTTTAAGAGTCACATCCTTATATGATATCGTGTCCTTTTTAGTCGCATGTCCAAGTTTGTCATTATTTCTTTTAATGTTCTTTCCTTTTTGGTATTGATTATAAGTCCTATTTAAAGCACCTAGTGGGTCTTGTATCGGTATGAATGAATGAAAGTTCTATTTCCCTAACCCTAAAAGAGATCGTGGAAGCTCTCTCTATCTCGAGCACGCCCCGCTTAGGAAGCCACGGTTAATGCTCCGTAGTATCTCCTCCACTGTCATCTCCACCTCCGGCCTCTGCCCCTGCAACATTCCAAGACCCATAACATGATGCTCAATGGTTCTGAGTGTTGGGCAGTGAATTGTGTGCATGAGAAAAAAATGGGAGTTGCGGAGATGAGAATGCTTAGGTGGATGTGCGGACACACGAGACTGGATAAAATTAGGAATGAATGTATCGGGGATAAGACATGAGTAGCACCAATTGCAGAGAAGATGTGAGAAGCTCGACTAAGATGGTTTAGACACATACAAAGGAGACCATTAGAGGCACTTGTTAGGCGTTGTGAGAGTCTAGTCACTAGACATGTTAAATGAGGGAGCGGTAGACCAAAAAAGACTTGGAAATGAAACTATAAGGGAAGACATGATGTACTTAGGCATTAGTGAGATTATGACAAAAGATTGGGCATAATGACGACAAAGGATCCATATGGCTGACCCCACTATAGTGGGATAAAGGCTTGAGTGTTGTTGTTGTTGTGTATCAGTGCACGCTTCATTTTAAAGTGGTGCATATTTCCTGAGCCGATTAATGAGAGGAGTTCTGAACTTGATCAAATCATGAATAAATTATGCAATGTAATTAAAATGCCCAGAAATGTTGGACTTGCTTGAACATTAAGTTCTCATCAGGAAAATGATCCAATTGTGTTGCAATGTGAGGTTGGAGTTGATACTATCCATTTGAGATTTTCATCCCCAAGAAACTAATCTCTGTTTCTCCAATAATCATCTTTTTCTCGGATAACATAATGCCATAATATTTAACCAAATCATGGAACTTTGAGAGCAAGAAATTATGAGAGTCAGCGTCCAGTGAGAACAACAAAATATCATCAATGCAAACCAATGCATTACCCGTGATGGGCTGAAAATCCTTGGCATAGCCTTCTGAAATTGTGAAGGAGCCGGTTTTAGCCTGAAGGTTACAACGGTCCAATGGTAGTGCCTTTCTGGGATTCAAAATCCAATCTTTTTTCTATCATCGGGATGAATACCAAGTTACCAAAAACCTATTTTAAGTTTGAACTTGAAGAAAATTTTTTCCTGAGGGAGTTTCTGGAAAAGGACTTTTCGGTAGAGGAAAATTATCATCTTCACGAAAATGATTGAGAGGTTGGTAATTTATCACCAGTCTTATCTTTCCTCTAGCTTTCTTGGACCTTTTGTTTGCATAGAAGACTTCACAAGCCCATTGTGACTTTGTGGATTCAATTAACCCTTCTTGCTGCAGCTGATCAACTTCTTTTATATCAAGCACATAATGATGTAAGTTCATACCTTTGTGGCCCGCTTTCATTGGGTTGATATCTTTATCCTTTTTGAAAGGCAATGCGACAAACAATTCTAGATTCTTCCACAGAGGATGAGCGCACTGCTGAAAAAATTATGTGTGAGATATTGTGCAAGAGGTGCAGGCCATATCGTCCCTTATTGGGCATAGGATTTCAACTGGGTAAAGATATAAATTCTTTGTCCATGACAACAAATGATTTTATATTTAGCTCTTGTTCTACGAGACCCTCGTCAAAGAGTGCAAAATGTTAAATCTGATGAGTAGGTCTTTTCCATGGAGTTCTGAGCCGTAAACTTGGTGCTTGATATGTATCCTGGAGAGATTGAATGTAGATGGGTTTGCTAATCCGAGTGATCGCGAAGGAGTTGTAGTTGGCTGCTCTGAATGATTTGTAATAAGAGTTCCAATATTCCTTTGGTAAAATATTGGGCTTCATGATGGAAGATACAACTCCTTTGTTGAAGAATGCTATCACTGGAATTGGTTTATCCCATTTCCTTGATAAAATATGGATCTTTGCAGAAGAAGTTGGCTAGCAAAGAAGATTTTATTCAGGCATAAAAGTATACATATCATCATCAAAGAGAATCACGTCATCATCAGATTCGGCAGATGAGTGATAAATCCACTCCGAGGGCAAGAATTGTATCAAGATCTGCCTCATCATCAATATAAATGTGTAACTCAATGTCATCATTATCTATCTTCAATTTAAGAAATCTTTTAATGAGTCATGAGCTCTTTTCTTTATTTGGACATTCTTTAGCAAAATGTTCCTTATTTCTGCATATATAACACCTTGATGATTTCTTATTACTTTTCATTTTTTTGAAGAATTTCTACATTTTGAGAAAGTAATTCATTCCTTCTTTTTTGTATTTGAAAATTGTGTTTTTTTGCAAGCACAAGATGTCTTTTTCGCTTTTGATCTGGAGATCATTGTGCTCACAAGTTGAGCTTAGGTTCTTGCTTTGGTCTTCAATCTATTTTAGGAATATCTTCTGCTTGCACAATTTTTCAAGTGAAAGTAGCACATTTTGGTATAACTCACTAATAGAAGTGTGGCTAATTGAAATATTCTTTACTTGGAGGAGCCGAGATGTTACATTTTTAAGAGGCTATGGAAGCTAATTCGTAAAAGTCTACTTTAAGTTGACGTCATTGATTCCATTAATGACACATAACCGTTTTGACATTTTCTCGTAATGAGTTTTCAGATCTTTTCTTTTATACGAGCAACATCTCATGCTTAAGTATTCTTCTGTGAGTTGAGTAGTATAGTGTGTGAGTTGAGTAGTATAGTGTTCCCATGCTCCCAAGAATACATTGTGGACATGTATAATCAGTGCATCCACATTGGGTTGTTTGACCCGACACTTTTGTTTTCTCATTTTCAACAGTTGGATCTTCTGTAGGTGGTTTAGCCATTAGAATGTCAAGGGATATGTTTTTTATTATTTGAATCTTCACAACACTTTTCCCATAAGGATGGTGTTTTCCCTTAAGACTGTGGCTGTGTAGCTATTTTGTTCAGCAATGAATATATAAAATTTTCAACCATAAGACAAGAAGGTGGTTAGGTAGGTGGTTGGGTTGTAGGCAACTCTTTAGGACAAGTTTCTTTAGATGGTGATTTTGCTTTTTCTTTTTGAAGATTGAGGTGCTTCATAGTGCATCCTTGGGAGGAATGCTGCACTTGGGAGGACTGTCGCATTATTGAAGGGATTGTGATCAAATGAGTTTAAAGTTGATATTGGTTGGGAATATCTGATAGGGATCCCACACCATCAGTTATCAAGTAGTTATATTATGTTTGTTTATGTTATCTAGTCGAGTCCTTATGTATTGAGTCGAGTCTGTGATGTATCGAGTTGAGTTGTGTCGGTTCGTATTATGAGCAAGTGTATCAAAGGATTAATCTAAAGTTCTTCTCTCTCAAGCTTCCTCTCTCTCTCTCTTTAGTTCATCTTCTCATCTTCTTTCTCATTCTAGGGTTTGCCCTTGTATCTTCCCTCCACTCCCTCGACGAAGCCTCCGAAATAGAACCTTAAGGTATCAAAGCTTTCCTTCCTCCCCTTGCTCCTCTTCTTCTACTGCGCCTCACGACATCCGTCCACGTTCAAACAGTCGTGCCTCTTTTCTCCTCCGCACGTCACCGCTTCTTCGTCAAATCGCACCTCTATTCGCCGACCTCGCAACCCCTGGTTACATCTATGTTCGTCAGCGACGTTCCCTCTCCTGTTTGCATTGTTCCCGTTCACGTCTTCATCATTCCCGTTCACGTTCGCATCGTTCCCGTCGTCCGCTGCTTCTAGACGGCGCACCCCCTCGACATCCAGCAACCTCTTCATTATCAACGTCATGCATCTTCATCGACCCTAAGCAAACCGCAGTGCCTCGCCTTCATCGACGACATACGACGGGCTCTTCTTCCGCATTGAGAACATCCAACGACCCCTTCCTCGACCTCGTCGTCCCCTTCCAGACCTGTACACGTTCATCCCCCATCATCATCACCGCTCCTCTTTTCGATAACCTCCCACCCGCAACTTATCGATCAGCCTCAACTTCTTCTCTCCCAACGAGTCTCGTGCCTCATTGATTCTTTTTGCAGGACGAACTTTCCACTGAGATCGGCATGCGCCTCCTGCTGCGACATCGAGCAGCCAATTCTTCATCGACCGCCTCCTCTCCTTCTGATCATCATTGAGTCGTTGCGCCTAATCCCCCTCGAGCTCCGGGACGCACGTTCCCTCCCATCAAGCCTCTTGCCTCGAGCCTCCCAAACCGCAGCGGGCCCTTCTTAATTGGTGCGCTTGCCAGTGAATTGATTTTTGTAATTAATTCTTGAATTAATTATTTAATCCATTAATTGTGATGGACATGAAAATAACCGACGTCGAGGCGTGGGATTTTCTCCGTTTGCTAAAGGATTCCCTTCGGGATGCCTCGACACAACTCATCGCCGACATCTGCAATGGGTCAGGGGCAACGACTACTCTGTCGTGGTCGATGTTTCCGCCATAGCTATCCATACCACTGCTGGACTCTGCCGACCAACCGCCGACAACTCTCACCTCCCCTGCTGTTTAGGCAACTACAGTAGTTTCCTCTTCCTCCTTCAGTCGTAGATGCTCCACCACTCTCCACGGTGGTTGTCATGTCGACATCACCTCCTATAGTCTCCGCCCTCACAGTTTCCTCTAATGACATCGCCGCCTCTTCTACTTGTCCTTCCTCTGTCAACCCTACTATGTTGGCCCCTGCTATGCTGACCCCTACTATATCGGCCCCTATGACCATTCTGCCACCCGTTATATCGCCCCCTGTTCTGCCGCCTTGCCAAGCACCTCGCCGTATCTTCTCTGACAACCTACTATGTGGGTCCCTCTTGATCCATTCCTCCCGCCGACCATTATTTCCCCGGCCTTCTCACCATCGCCACTCCATCAGACCTATTCCTTCTGCCACTTGTTTCCTCGATGGCACCACTTTTTCTCTCCTCCACCCCCTCTTCAGTGACACGCTATCAGACATTGTTTTGGAGAGAAATCAAGGAATCAGATGATCTGATCATCCCTGCGGAGTTCAAGCTTGAGGGAAAGCTCGGTTTTGAGGCGGGTAGAGATGACAGGGATTCCACGACATCAATTATCAAGTAGTTATATTATTATGTTTGTTTATGTTATCGAGTCGAGTCTTTATGTATTGAGTCTGAGTTGAGTTGAGTTGAGCCGGTTTATATTATCTTTATTATTATCCTTATTTTTGGGTCTTTAAATTGATCGGTCATTGCATGAGCATGTGTATCAAAAGATTGATCTAAAGTTCTCTCTCAAGCTTGCTCTCTCTAGTTCCTCTTATCATCTTCTTCCCCATTCTAGGGTTTCCCCTTTTATCTTCTCTCCTCCATGCCTCGACGAACCCTCTAAAATAGAACCTTAACAATATGTTGGAAGTGGAGGTAAATAAGAGGTGTAAGATGTGGCTTCATAATATCCTAGGGAATGGTATTGCTTTAGAGTTTGGATAGAATGAAGTTGGGCTTTGAGACCCTTGAGCTCCGCCTCTTTTGGGGTCAAGATTGGTGAATTAAAAGAAACAATGCTGACTAGTTGGAGTAATTCATTGTGCTGGAGGAGTTTGGTTGAACATAATTCTCACCGCCTCGCCCTTCTTTCTTATAAACGATGACTTTACAGTGTGAATTGGTTGATTATCGTTCTGTATCTTCTTATAGTGTGTGACCACCCACAACTCTGGAGGATGTTTAATGAGCTCATCTTTTGGATGTTGCTTTGGGATATGGACGCAAGAAGAGCTGGAATGGGCATCTATCTCAAGGTAGAGAGCGTCTGTATCTTGAGGAAGGTTTAAGTCCAAGGAAGTATTTTGTACCCGTTAAGCTATTTGATAGTAGAGCATAACTGCGTATGTTCCTACAACTTGAGGTGCTACAACAATCTAAAGATGGACTTTAAGGTTGTTGTAGATAAGACGATCATCAAGTCTCTAGTTGAAATTCGAAAGAGCATCACAAATACTGTGTCATCATTCAGGGTAGTCGGGATTGTTGTGATACATACATGTATGTATTGTTGAAACCTGTGTCAAGCAGTGCTAGTCTAGCAAATCGGTCACTGTATTTAACAAAGGGAGGTCGGTCACTGGAATCCTACTATCTTCCAAAAAGTAATCGATCTTATAAAGCAAATCGACATTTTTTGAGGTAGAGGATGAACTAAAGGAACTACGAGGAGAATAAAATGAAGAGGAAGTGGTAAGATGATTAGCCATAGATTTAAGAGTCTTTATTTCTCAGAAATCTCCTTTAGTGCTTTGGTGTCTTACTATCACACTGAATGATACAAATGTTCTAAAATTCTTGTGATAATTTGAGCATATGCCCACCTCCACACTTCATAGTAGCTTATAGGGCAACAACTCACAATCAAAACAATAATTTTCATTGGGTTCTGTTTATAAGATTTATGGTGTAGAGGACCTCTTAGAAAGAGCAACCATAGAGCATACTTTCTATGAACCATATATAAGCCACCATGAACACCGTCGGTTCAACACGAGAAATAAGGGGAGGGGTTTTAAGCTTCCATGGCTCTGATACCATGATTACAACTCACTCAAAGGTTATTGCTTAAAAATATTAGCCATGACTGAGATGCCCCAACCATTATCCATTATTTTAAATGTTCTTCGACATGTCTGACATATCTCCTGACATGTCATTTGTAAGGGCAAAACGATAAGTTTTTCTAAAAAAATAGTTTGTCTTTTTGTAAAATATATGCCGACATGTCTGAATTTTTCCGATATATCGGCCGATATGACTTTTAAATATATCATCCGTTATTTTAATTTATGTTATATTAACAGACTAATAACATATGTTTAAATCACTCATATATATTATATTATGTATGTTTAAATCGATTAAATTTATTTCATTTTTAAATTTTTATTTTTACAGCTAATTTTGTATAATTATTTCACAGTTTGTTAATTTTATATTACAAAAAATATGAAAATATTTAATACATTAATTAATTGTTTGTAAGTTTTTAATATAAATTTATAAGTTTAAAAAGACTTATAATCAATCAAGGATTTTTAACTTTTAAATCTTCTTTATTTGCAATAAACTTTTTTTATCAAAATAAGATTATTGTACACTATTAAATATATTTTAAAATATATCATTTTGTAGTTGTTAGTAAAATTTTATCTTAGATACTATTTGATTTTATTTCGTAATATAAATAACTCATTTTTATTTATTTATTATATTATTTTTCTATTTTTATAACATATAATTATAGCTAGTATACATAAAAATAAAATTTCTATTTACAAGACATGAAAATCCGATATTTTAAAATATCCTCGACATGTCTTCGACTTTTGATATCCAATATTTAATAACTCAATCTGATATGTCACCGACATCTAATATTTACAACATTGACCGTTACAACTTAATCCTTATTTATAGTAGTCCTAGAGGAGACAATTTACATCAGACTTTATTCTTATCTTAAGAGATAAGGTATTCCTTACTTTTCTTCTATGTTACACTACATACTTTATATCTTATAATTAAGGGATATGATATCCCTTTCTTACATCACACGTTATTCTTTTCTTGACTTATACGACACACTACACATTTTATATCTTATCTTATGGGATGAGATATTCCATCTACTTTGTCCTTATCTTCAGTACACTATTTTCGACTTTCACTACGCATTATATACTTCAAACATAATTATTACATATATTCCTTGGAGAGCCTAGTCTTGAGGTTGAAGAGGAGATTGTTGAGGAGATTGCGGTCACTATTGAGGAGGGTTAGGAAAGTGATGTTGAGAGATATTTGGAGATGAGAGTAGTTAGACGTCTCATGCACACCTCTCATGCGAATGAGGACTAGTGCCAGACCACTGTCTCTTATACTCATTTCCCTAATGTAGACGATCCCTACAAGCTAGTTATAGATACTGAGAGTTGTGTGAATATCGTCGCCTAAAAAGGTCTAAATCGTATGCAGGTAAAGGTCAGGCCTCACCCCCACCCATATCGTGTCATCTGGGTAAACAAATTCGCGATATAGGTCACAAAACAATGTCTTGTTTTGATTAGCCTTGCTACTTTTTAGGATCAAGTGTGGTGTGATGTCATCCCTATGGACATTGCACATGTCTTGCTTGGCAAACCTTGGCTATACGATCATGTTGCTACGTTTTTCGGCCGATCGAACACGCGTGCCTTTTATGATAAAGGTTGAAAGATTACATTGTCCCCTACCTAACCCTAGAAGAAATCCAAGGATCTAATTGAGCCATCGTTAGTACGAGCTCCTCGAGACCCCTACACATCTTGAGAAGTAACGAGTTTTGAGGAACAACGCCGATGCTGGTATGTTGTAAATATCGGATGTCAGTGACATCAAATTTAGTTTTTAAATGTCGGATGTTGGAAGTCAGAGACATGTCAGAGATATTTTAAAATATCAGATTTCTATGTCTTGTAAATAAACTTTTTATTTTTATGTATAGTAACTATAATTTTATGTTATAAAAATAGAAAATAATATAACAAATAGATAAAAAATGAGCCATTTATATTACAAAATAAAATTGAATAGTATCTAAGATAAAATATTATTAATAAATACAAAATGATACATTATAAAATATATTCAATAGTATACAATAATTTTATTTTAATAACAATAAGTTTATTGCAAATAAAAAATGTTTAAAATTTAAAATATTTTGATTGACTAAAAGTCTTTTCAAACTTATAAATTTATATTAAAGACATGCAAATAATTAATTAATACATGTATTAAATATTTTCATATTTTTGTAATACTAAAAAATTGAGAAACAATTATACAAAATTAGTTGTAAAAATAAAATGTTAAAAAAATCGAAACAATAAGTTTAATCGATTTAAACATATATAATATAACATATATAGACGATTTAAGTATATGTTGCTAGTCTGCTAATATAATATAAAATAAAATAGCGGGTGATATATTTAAAAATCGTGTCGGTCTATATATCGGAAATATCAGACATGTCGGCCTATATTTTACAAAATGACAATCTATTTTTTTTAGAAAAATCATTTTGCCCTTAAAAATGACATGTCCGGAGACATGTTGGAGGATATTTAAAACAATGTTTATGTAGTAGTGGCTACTATGACATCTGATTGCCCTATTGATGCACCTAACCTCCACCCAGATGTTCATTCCCCTTTGGATGAGTTTGCTAACATTATACCTGATGAGCTCCCTGACGAGTTACTACCCCTGCGGAATATTCAGCACACTATTGGACTAATCTTGGGATCTTCATTCTCAAACCTACACCATTATCGTATTAACCCCGACTAGCACGCGGAGCTCAAAAGTCTGGTTGATGAGCTTATTCGAAAGCATTTCATTTGTGAGAGTTTGAGCCCTTGTGCGGTCCCCTCCCTTCTTACCCCTAAAAAGGACAACGATTGGCGCCTTTGTATTGATATTTGGGCGATCAATAAGATTACTGTGAAGTATTGCTTCCTTTTTCCCCGATTCAATGATCTGCTCGACACGATGGAGAGCGCCCAGATTTTTTCTAAGATCGATTTTCGTAGTGGGTTTGACCAGATCCGAATTCGAGAAGGAGATGAATGGAAGACCACATTTAAGACCCGGAACGATATGTACGAGTGGTTGTTCATGCCATTTGGGCTATCAAATTCTCCAAGTACCTCCATACAAGTTATGATACGGGTGTTGCAGCTCTATATGGGTAAGTTCATAGTCGTATATTTGGACGACATCCTGATTTATAGTTATACTTATGTTGATCATCTTATGCATTTGAGACTCTTATTCGGTATCATCCGCAAGGAGAAGTTATTCATGAACTTAAAGAAGTGTTCATTTTTGTTCGAGTCGGTCAACTTCTAGGGATTTATCGTCTCCTTCACTAGAGTATCTATTGATGCAGAAAAGGTCAATTCCATCCGCAATTGGCCCATACCCTCGACTATTAATAAGGCCTGCAACTTTCAAGGACTTGCTACCTTGTATAGGAGGTTTGTTAGAGAGTTTAGTACAATTATGGCCCCTTTCATGAGTTGCCTCTGCAAGGGCAATTTTTTGTGGACCGCTGTGGCCACTCAAGCTTTTGAAGATATTAAGGACAAGTTGACTGTCGTTCCTGTTTTGAGACTCTGATTTCGGTAGAGTCTTTGAGGTCACTTATGACACGTCCGCTGTTGGTATTGATGGTGTATTGAGTCAAGAGAGACACCCAGTTTCTTACTTTAGTGAGAATCTAAATAAAGCCAAGCATAAATACTCGAACTACGATCAAGAGTTTTATGCTATTGTACAGTCTCTATGCTATTGGAGGCACTACCTCCTGCCTTGGGAGCTTGTACTCTATTTTGATCACCGGACATTGCTTTATTTAGGCTCACAGACGATGTTAAGTCATCGGCATGCCAAGTGGGTTGAGTACATACAAGATTTTTATTATGTTCTTAAACACCGTGTCGGTGTTGAGAACAAACTCATTGATGCGCTTAGCCACTGAGTCAAGTTATTATAGACGATGAGAGCCCAATTGGATGGGTTCAAGCGAGTTATCACGGACTATCCGACTTGTCTGACTTTGGAGAGTTATACACCGCTTTATCGAGGGATCCTCCGGACCCCATCAAGGGGTTCCAAATTATTGACGCCTATCTGTATCGGGGCTCCTACCTTTGCATACCCAGGACCTTCTATCGTGACTGCTTAGTTTGGGATTTGCATGCGGGCAGCGCCGCCAGACATTTTGGTAGGACAAAGTCAATAGCTATAGTGAAGGACCATTTTTATTGGTGAAGTCTGAAGAAGAATGTGGCTCGTATCGTCCGATAATGTCATATTTGTCAAACGACTAAGGGCACTAAACAAAACATTGACTTGTACACCCCGCTACCAGTTCCACGCTGCCCTTGGGAGGTCATTAGTATGAACTTCGTGCTCGGGCTATCTTGCGCTCTGAGGAAGCACGAATCCATCTTCGTTGTTGTCGATCGGTTTTTAAAAATGACCCATTTTATTGTATGTAGTATGACCGTCGATGCATCCCATGACATGTCTTTATTTGTGAGAGGCGTCTTTAGATTATATTGTCCACCAAAGTCTATAGTGTCGGATAAGGACGTGAAATTTATGAGCTATTTCTAGAAGACGTCGCGAAAAACTTGCACCACCCTTCAGTTTTTGTTGGCTTGCCACTCTCAGACTGAGGCGTTAAATATGAGTTTAGGGAATCTTCTTATGTGCTAGTAGGTGAGCACACATCTAGTTGAGACTCGGTTCTCCTTATTACGGAGTTTGCATAAAGTAGTTCAGTCAATAGGTCTACCGGGTTGAGTTTGTGTCATATAGTGTCAGGTTATAAACCTAGGAAGCATATTGACCTTATCCCCGTCCCATTAGAGTCCCTCTCTAGCGAGTCAGTTGAGTCATTTGCACGTCACTCGCATGAATTGCATGAGTCGGTCTGACGAAAAATCATTACTAACAATGAATATTATAAAACACACAGATGAACACAATCAAGTGTGTATATTCCTGGAAGGTGAACATGTGATGGTGCGAATCCACGCTGGTAGGCTCCCTCTGGGGCCTTCCAAGAAGTTAAGCGTTATGCGAATGGGTCCCTACACAGTCATGAGACACATTGGACAAAGGCCTATGCGCTTGATATCCCTGCGAGCATGGGAATCCATCAGTATATAATATTGAAGACCTTACTCCATACTACGAGTCTCACGAGTATGTGGATCTGTATTGTTGAGATCCCCCCAAGCCTACAACATGGCATTTCTCATCCCACATCCACTCCACTCTCCAGCCCCACCCACCTGTGAGTTTGGCTACTATGGCCTTACCTTTGTCTCCATCGATCGCACTAGATTCATCTACCCATGAGTTGAGCGTTGAGAGCATTACTGTGGTCTTATCACATGAGTATGTCCCCTATTCAGACGGTCTTGTGTGTCGATACTTGGTACACTGGTGAGGATGGCCCTTCATCGATGAGACATGACACTTGGATTGTTTTTGCAGATCTTGACTGACTCGCCGCTGCACTTCAACTATAGTACGTTCGTCTTCATTCATCAGAGATGAAGGCCTTTCAGTTGGGGGGGGGGGTCCATCAAAGTTGTCTCACTGTAAGCCGGGACCCATATTCGTGCATTCGCGCAGGACTTGATTGGATCCACAATCCGAGTCCATGGATGCATCCGGCAAGCCGTTTACCTATTTTTTCATATATTGTATCACTATGTTTTGGTTTATTTCATGTAATCGGGCCTACCACATCTCCGGCCAATCATAGACATCGATGCTGGGGTGCCCTAGTATTGTTTTATTATAAATATAGAGTATGGGGGCTGCTGGAGGGTATCACAGATTTTTGAGAAGTACATTCCCGGAATCCGGCGATCCCCTCAAAATAACGATTCCGCGAGGTCCTAGGTGACGATTCCTAGGTGTTTTCCCACATCCCAAAGGTATCCCCTATCCATTGCCTCCTTCCTTCCCCCTCCTAAGCCTCAACCAACCCCTCACTCACCCCCAACCCCTAGCTGGCCAACCCAAACAGTAGCAGCCAGAGTTTTCCCTCTCCCACTCTCTGTTTTCCGCCCACCTGTTTTCCTCCCTCCAGCAAACCACTTCCTTCCGCCCTACTACACTTGTTGCACTGCAGCCCTGCCGTTTCTCCTCTACCAGCTGATCCAGATCAAGCCACCACTGCCATTTTTTCCTGCTGCCGAGCCCTACCCTTCCCAGGAAACCGTCCAGCCCAGTTCTCCTCCAGCCGACCCCTTCCCAGCTCCCCATCCTCTCAGATCCAGCCCCTCCTCCCAGATCCAGCTCGCTCCTCTCAGATCCAGTCCGCCGACCACTATATTTTCAGATCTTCAGCCACCATCATGACATACATCGCCGGATTTACCCTCCCACGGCAGCCTCCGTACTTTGTGAGTTTTATTTCGTTGCATGGATCTTATTTTCTAAGCTAAAATGTAGTGTTGTGAATTCTCATTTGCTTTGATATATAGTATTGTGAACTTTTGTTCTAGATTTGCTTGTGAACTGTCGGAAGGAATCATTCGCCGCGTGCTTGGCTTTGGCCCTCCACATGGTGGAAAGTTATTGTTTGCTAGCCCGAAAGAAAATTGCTTTTGCTTGTTTATTTATAATTGTGTGGTTTAATTTTTATTGCTAGCTTTTGATTATGGGCGTGTTGTTCTTTGCATGGTCGCAGCGCACTTAGTGTTAAGGTCATAGGGTCAACATCCCACCACCCACTGGATTGCATTGTAATTTCGCACCGCACGCCCTACCCTACATCATGGTTATGGCTGAAAAGATGGTCTTTTTGGCATCCTTGTTCACGTTAGTCATGGTTTTTTTGGAGCAATCTTTTTTCTTTTGTTTAATTGGTCATTTATTTGTCCTATGCTGATCATGGATGGATCTGATGTTGTACAGGAGGAGATTGTTGATGAAACTGATGAGTATGTTGATGTCCACAAAAGGTGGTTGCAAAAAAAATTTGTTTTTTTATTTAAAGTACTGCTTATCTTCGATGGTTTAAGTGCGTGAATCAGAAAGAATTTGGATAGTTTAATGAATTTTTTTTTCAGGATACGCGTGGCTGCTGCGGCGGCGGCATCTTCAGTTGCACGGGCTCCATCAAGTAGAAGGTTGACTGGTCAGAAGGCGGCAGTAAGTAACCTCCAAGGTCTTTCCTTTAAAGGATGTTATTTTACTAATGAGTTGACTAATGTCCCATGTTATAAACTTTTAACTGTGGCTCTAGATTTGAAAGTCGATCTCTTATCTCTCTTTTGATTCAAGTACACATTTTCCAATTCAGTAGTTGAATTATTTACATTTCTTACAATGAAAATTGCCACCCCTTTACATTCAACATTTTAGGGTGATGAAAAATATGATATTTGAATTTAAAATTTACTTACAATCATGCGATTATACTTTATTACTCAAACTCAATCTAGGATTGATCTTTACTTGGACAAACTATACCATTCATTAGGTCTAACTCACCGTTGAGCTTCAAAAATAATTATAAGGTGGAGCTTGGATCCCAATCTCGATAAAGCGTAGTGGAGTTCCACATTCTGGTATCTTTTATGAGCAAGAATGCAGTTTTGCGCTCGATTAGGCTGTGATTGCTGGCGTGTATTCAGAATAGAGGTCAAAATGGTGTTCTTACGTTGTGGTCGGAGAAGTCACCCCAAACATAGCCTTACTTTCTAACTTGATTCATCGCACCTGAAAAATCCGCTAATTTCGTACTAATTTTTTTTTCATGTTGTAAATCTGAATTAGGGGGCACAACATCGGCAAGGGCACCCGCCGCCTGGAATATTGAAGAAACCCGGCGAGGGAGACTCCAACACTGCTAGAAATAAATAAGCATCCTTGAATCTCATGCGGTGAAAAATACTGAGTTTCTCTCTTTCCCACCTATGTTTTTTCATTCATGGATTTTTTAAGCCACTTATTGTAAATTTCAAAATGTTTTGTAAGTATAGGTAGTATATGGACCTGAATGTGCGAACGTTGATGACAGTTAAGCTTTGTTGTTAAATGCCGGTATAAATCTATGAAATAAACTGTAAATTCAAAATAAATGGAGGTGTTCAGATCACTTTGGAATTGTGTTTATGATTTATGACTCAATGATTTGTATGTTGTTAAGGTATGTTGGGGTATTGGTTATTATTTGAGAATATTAGGAAAAGTTGATGTAAAGGCTCATTAATATGGTCCATTTAGGATTCTAGTTTAGTCCCACATCTTTTGAATCGTTGTCTTTCTCTCTCTTCTCTCCTATATATTTGTACTCATACTTGTATTGTATACTGGAAGAATGATATACAAGGTTTAGCTCTCTTCTACATGGTATCAGAGCCAAAGATCCGGCCTGCGTTTTTCTAACCGCCCACTACCTTCTGGTTTGCCAGGCGGTCTCTGCTTTCCTTAATCGCACCTCGTCTGTTGTTTTTGCTTTCCTTAACCGCATCCTGTCTGCGGTCTCTTCTTTTCTAACCCGTCTCTTTTCTTCTCTCCTGTGGATCCGCCTCCCCCCTCCCCTCTCCCCTTTTTATAACCTCTCAAGTCTGCTCTGTGGGCCCACTCTCTCTTTCTCTTCCTTACCGCGCGATCTTCTCCTCTTGCCGGATTAATCCTGCCGTGCAAACTGACCGCGGGTTGCTTCTCCTTGCCGCTGCAGATTGCTCTCTTTCTGCTGGGGTTTGCCTTTCTGGTTGACAGCTTACCCCGGTCTCTCTCTTGTCGTTGTGGTCTTTTCTCCCTAACCGCGCGATCTTCTTATTACTTCGACCTTCTCCCTTGATAGCATGGTCTAGTCTTAGATCGTTGTGGTCTGTTCTTTGGCCTCTCTTGTGCCGGGTAATGCTCTTGTCTATCCACTGCTTCTGATCGTGGGTTCTAACTGTTGCATCTGTCTGTTGTTTCTAGCCGCTGCACCTGTCCACTGCTTATGTCCGCTACTTCTGATCGTGGATTCTAGCCGCTGCACTTGTCCACTGTTTATAGCCGCTGCTCCTGTCTGATGCTTCTGTCCGCTGCTTTTGGTCGCCGCGTTTGTCCGCTGCCTCTAGTCGCCGCGTCTGTCCGCTGCTTTTGGCCGCTACGTCCGTTCGTACGACCTTTATTTTTCGTTGCTGGTTCTCTACTAACGGTTTGGGGTATCCTGCCTAGTCGTTGAGTATCTGTTCGTGCTGCCTCTTCGCGACTTGTCTGCTAAGTCATGTGTGTGCTCCTAATCGCTGCAGCTCTAACCGCTGTGAGCTCTGTTTCTTAGTCGTGGACTCTCTTGTCGTTAGTGTGTTGTCGCCGTTACCGTTGCGGGTTCTTTTCTACCCGCTAGTGTGTTAATCCACCGTGACTGCTGCGGGCTCTATCTCTTAGTCGCGGCATCCCTCTCTAACAGCTGCGGGCGCATGGCTTCCGAGGATTCTAATGTCACCTCCACTCTGCCTGCTCGTGTTACGGCTCTGGTTCCCGAGCTTCGCGATGAACTCCGGATTACTATTATCTCCCTCAGTGAGAAGCAGAATTTTGTGGAATGAGTGCACTCAGTTCGTCGAGTATTACAGACAAAATGACTTCTTCATCGCTTGACTCGAGTCACTCCTACCGCCCCCACCGATGAGTGGCTTCGGGATGATGGCCGGGTACAGTCATGGATGCTCAACTCCATGGACACCGAGCCCTATAGGATGACTATGTATCATGACACGACGAAGACCATGTGGGAGGAGCTCCATTCTTTTTATTCTGGGCAGAATAGTCTTCAACACTTGTTCGACATCCTCTCGGATCTTAAAAACCTTGATCTTGGGGCTCCCGGTGATATGATCTCCTTTGTTGTTAAAGCCAAGACCCTGGTCGAGGCCTGGATCCAGCATCAGCCTCCTACTACAGATCTTACTACTCAACGGGCCCAGAAAGAAACGGTCAGGATTGCGATGATGATGTCCTGAGTTCCTTCTCACCTGCACAGTGTTCGGGGCCAGATTCTCTCTTCTACTATCACTCTATCTCTGTTAGATGTGTGTTCTATACTTCTGAAGATTACACCGCCCCAGGATGCTCATGCGACTCTCTCCAGCTCTTCTACAACAACCTACACCTGCTCCGCCAGATCGAGGTTTCTCGGCCCATGGGTGACGCAGCACATCTTGGGAACGTGGCCGGTCTGACAGATCTCCGTTTAAGTGTACGTATTGTGGTCGGGATGGTCATCTTGAGGCCACCTACTATCGCAAACATGGCCTGCCTCCACATCTTGCTGCTCCTGTTATGACTGATCCTCCCACTTCTCCTACCATGGATTTTGCAGCCTCTGCCTGAGAAGACATTAATGCTCTACGCATTCAGCTCCAACAACTACAAGGGGTGATCTCTCGCTCCTCTGGATCTGTTGCGTATGAAGGTATATCTTGTCTCTCACATGGCTCCCACTGGATTGTGGATTCGGGATCCACCCACCATATTACTTCGCAACGCCCTCCGCAATATTCGATGGTTGCCCACCCCAAATTCATTATTGTGGCTAATGGTGATACCACCCCTGTATCTGGCACTGCTGATATACCTCTCACACCCACTCTCTCTGTCTTCTGCTCTTCATGTTCCAGGCTCACCATTTAACTTGCTTTCTGTTAGCCGCCTTACTCAAGATCTTAAATGTTGTGTTACCTTCTCATCCTCTACCTTTGTTATGCAGGATCGGCAAACGCAGAATATCATTGGTAAGGGTCGGCTGTCGAATGGGCTCTACCTCCTCAATGTTCCTCCTGCTCTCTCCATCGTCTCCACTATTGATTGACATCGTCGTCTTGGGCATGCTCCCCTCCAGATTCTCAAGAAAGCTCTTCTGGATGTCTCCCTGTATGAGTTTTCTTGTGAATCTTGTATCTTTGGCAAACATCGTATTTCCTTTCATCCTACTTGTACTCGGAGTGATACTCCTCTATCATTAGTACACTCTGATATTTGGGGACCTTATAAAACCCCTAGTATGTTTGGTTATCGTTATTTTATCATTTTTATTGATGATTACTCTCGCTTAATCTGGTTATACTTACTCCGAGATCGTGCTGAACTGACCTCTACATTTCGTGCATTTTTTATTGAAACTCGTGCTCAGTACTACTCTCCTTTAAAAATCATTTGCACTGATAATACTCGGGAATACACTAGCCGGACATTCTCGAATTTTTGCACAGAGTTCAACATTATACATCAAATCTCGTGTGCGTATACGCCTCAACAAAATGGTGTGGCAGAGCGAAAGAATCGTCATCTTCTTGATGTTGCTCGGTCACTCATGATTCAAATGCAGGTTCCCACTTTGTTTTGGAACTTTGTTGTGTCTGCAGCATGTCACCTCATCAACCACATGCCATCCTCTATGCTCGACTTTTCCACTCCATTTAGTCTCCTATTCCCGTCACAATTCCTGTTTACTCTCACGCCTCGTGTGTTTGGCTTGTACTTGTTATGTTCACAATCTTGGTCCGCCCACAAATAAGTTTGCCCCTCGTGCAAGCAAATGTATGTTTCTCGGGTACTCTCAGACTCAAAAAGGCTATTTTTGTTATTCTCCAACTACTAACAAAATGACTGTCTCTACCGATGTCACCTTTCATGAGGATCAACCATTCCATGACTCACCTTCTGCTTCTGCTCCTCTCTCCCCTTCCATACCTCGTCCAACCATTCCTGTCACATCTTCCCTACCACCTCTTCTTCTCACTCCACTTTCGGCACATGTTCCACCTAAACCGTCTCTTCTTCGTGTATACACTCGTCGTACCCCGGTCTCTGGAGCTCTACAACAGCCCCCTCCACCGGTGCTATCCCGCGTCTGATCCAGTATCAACATCTACTGCTCACCACATGACAAATTATGTATCTCTGCATCGCCTATCTCCACCTCTACGCAAGTTTGCTCTCTCTCTCTCTCTCTCTCTCTCTCTCTCTCTCTCTCTCTCTCTCTCTCATCTCTATTTCTAACTCTGTGCAGGAGGCGCTTCTTCATTCGGGGTGACGTGCGGCTATGGATGAGGAAATGATCGCTCTTTGGTCTAACCAGACTTGGGATCTGGTTCCTCTTCCTCCTGGGCAATCTTGTGTCAGTTGCAAGTGAGTGTGCCATCAAGCATGCTCCAGATGGGACAATTGAGCGACTTAAAGCCCGGCTTGTGGCTCGGGGGTTCACTCAACAACAGGGACTTGATTATGATGAAACCTTCTCTCCCGTCGCCAAGTTGAACTATGTTCAGCTGCTGATCTCCTTAGCTATTCATCGTCACTGACCTCTCCATCAACTGGATATCAAAAATGCCTTTTTAAGTGGTAATTTTCAAGAAACGGTCTACATGAACCAACCTCCCGGGTTTGAGATCACGGGAGAGTCTCGTGTATGTCATCTTCGGAAATCTATTTATGGTCTCAAATAATCTCCCAGAGCTTGGTTTGATAAATTTAATAAGATCGTTCGCAAAGTTGGATTCATGAGGAGCTCGACTGACTTCTCTCTCTCTCTCTCACTCGTCATCAATCAACTGAAACTGTCATTCTCTTGGTTTATGTGGATGATATTTTGATTATTGGTGATGACTCTATATGAATACAAAAAATCAAGCAACACTTAAACTACGTCTTCCAAACAAAAGATTTGGGGGCTCTCTGATACTTTCTTGGACTTGAGATTGCAAGACGACCTGATGGTCTTGCCCTTTCACAACGAAAGTACTGTCTTGATCTCCTCCAAGATGCTGGCCACTCTGGGTGCAAACCTGTGGAAACCCCAATGGATGTCAATCACAAGTTATGTGCTCGTGGAACTGACTCTGATTCTCTGCTTACGAACCCCGAGTATTATCGTCATCTTGTAGGAAAACTGATATATCTGACAGTTACAAGATATGATATTTCTTTTGTTGTTGGAGTGGTCAACCGATTTATGCATGCTCTTCGGATCTCTCATCTCCAGGCAGTAGAATGCATCCTCAAATATTTGAAGTCAGCTCTTGGACAAGGATTGGTATACAAGCTATCCTCCTTTCTATCTTTTATTGCATATTCAGATGCAAACTATGCTGGCTCCCTGGATGATCGACGTTCCACTATGGGTTTTTGTACCTACTTTGGAGAGAATCTTATCACTTGGTGTAGCAAGAAACAGTCTGTGGTTGCTCGCTCTTCTGTTGAAGCTGAGTATCGTGCAATGACGGTCGTTGCATTTGAACTCACCTGGCTTGAGGGTCTTCTGGGTGATTCGGGGGTCACTATATCCTCAACAACAACTTTGTTTTGCGATAGTCAGTCTGCAATCCATATTGTCATGAATCTTGTGTTTCATTAGCGGACTAAGCACATTGAAGTTGGCTGTCACTTCATCTGTGAAAAGGTTTAATTGAAGAAGTTAGAGCTAGAGCATGTTCCTGCATCTGAAAAAGTTGCTGACATTCTCACCAAGGCATTACCACGACAAATGTATCATCAGTTCTTATCCAAGCTTGGTGCCTACGACTTGTACGCTCCAGCTTGCGGGATAATGTTAGAGAATATTAAGAAAAGTTGATATAAAGACCCATTAATATGACTCATTTAGGATTCTAGTTTAGTCCCACATCTTTTAAATAGTTGTCTTTTCTTCTCCTGTATATTTGTTCTCACTTGTATTGTATAATGGAAGAAGGATATACAAGGTTTGACTCTATCTTCTACAGTCATCCCATAACAGATATAGGGTTAATTATCGGGATCTTTCCTGCGAGTTTGCATAATTACAGATACCTCCCCTCTATGTTTTAATATTACAAAGACCTCCCCTTCATGTTTCTCCCCCTTCTGTTAAAAAATGAATGGAAAGTATGTTTTCAGCAAATAAAATATATTATATTCTTATTTTACCTTTTGTAATGAAATACAAGTGTAGGGGGGTCACAATCAAAGAGGACGAAGAAGATCAAAGTAGATCGAGCAAGCTTTCGACTGAAGAAGGCGACCTGCGCCATTGTCGCAAAGTGCACTTCTCGCCTAAATAGGGCAAAACAGAATTGAAAATGTGAAATGACGGAAATGAGATCATTAGGGTTGATTTAGAGTAATGGTATATACGACATTTTAATAAACTAGGTGAAAAAATTTTGGACGGAAGAGTGAGATTGTAAACTGAGCAATCTTGGAGGGGAGCTCTTTGTAATATTTAAATATAGAGGGGAGGTACCTGTAATTATGCAAACTCGCAGGGGAGGTCCCGGTAATTAACCCACGGATATATGAAAAGTTTATTAGGGTGGATATATTATATGGTTTGCCCTCACCAAGCTTAAACTTTTTTGTTGAATATTTTATTGTGTGTATTTGAAATACTTTTACTATTTCTATCTAGAGTTTCACATCTATGATACTGAATACATGTTAAAAAAAGTGCTATAATTGTAGTTTCACATATAGTAGTTATTTGTGGGTGACTTCAGTATTTGATTTTGCATTTGTGAATGCATCTTCAATCAAGTGGAATAGTGGATAGAGCTTTGGTAAGGCGATTTGTGAGATGTGCTGGTTTGCATTTATTTGGTTGGGTCTAACTCATTATTCTTGACTTTTTATGCCATATTAAATTAGCTTTGAGTTAATTATGAGATTTTTGAATGTTGATACAGGGTAATAATTAGTGATTACATTTAGGCAAAGGAAAGTAATTGGTTATAAATTTCCCCTAAGGTGAACGAATTAGTCCTAGGAGTTGTTTGTTGGTAGAAGAAGGCATACAACCTTAGGATAAAGTGTCTTTTAGAGGAGAAGAGTGTTAGGGTTGATCTAAGGCTCTCTTATATATAGAAAATTTATCCCAGAAGAACATATTGCCTCTTTTGTAGAGAATTGATTTCTCTTTGAAGAAAATTATTATGAAGGCTTTTAATCCTCTTTATAATCTTGTGAGATTGAGCAAACTATGGTTAATTGACTTATGTTGCGCCGATATGGTTGGTATCCATGCCATTGTGATGTAATGCTCTTATGAAAGTTGGCTATATGGGCATGATGCTATATGTGCATGATGGGAATAATGCAAGCGTTCTTGTTACCCTCAAAAAGATGAATTTGACGACCAAGCATCTATTTTGGTGTTCATCTCGTAGACTTGCCCTATCTCAAGAATGCCAGTCTCTTTTTGGACTGACTACTAGTGGAAAAAGATTCATAGATTAATCCCAATAAATATGGCAATGATCAATGAGCATTACTTAGTGTTCGTTTGGCACGGCGGTGACAACCGTGAACGTGGTAACGGATCATCATCCGTTTGCTCTGACGTGTTTGTATGGTGGTTGTAGACAAAAAACTCACTCTAATGAAATGTGTGTGACATGACGACGGTTTTGACCATCACCAAGAAAAAAATTTGAACATAAAAATGAATGAAGTTCCATGGGTGAGGTCGAGCATTACGATTCATAATCACTGCGTTCACAACCGCCACCAGCGTGCCTAATGGACCCTTACTATACTGGTCTAACCAAACTAGCATTTCATGACAATTACTATCGTTTCATACAATGAAATAGAGGAAAATATGACATGATATATTATTGTATATATGCACATCATTACTTAACCGATGACAAAGCAAACTCTTTGATATTACTCATATCTTGTAGTTTTATTATTTACTCATCACACTCTCTAAATATTAGACTTATAAGTTTAGCCGCGATGCGGAGCTATTGGTTGTTGAAGATGATACGAGATACTTGTGTTCTCTTCCCTTGAGAGAGATAAGTTAGAAAACATTAAAAATAACCTATGAAACTCCATGATTTAAGTACATATGTAGTTGATTAGCTTTATATTTGATGGGATTCTCCCTGAAATTCTCAAATTATGAAGATCTCAATCAAGGGCACGGAAGTAAGCCACCATGACCGAGCGAGCCGCGCTCGCCTCAAAAGTCCGAGAACACCCTGAAAGGGGCGCCGAGCCAAAAATGGCAAATACGTGTGGCACACCCCAGGGCAGACGCACGTGCCCGGGAGCCCCATGCGCGCGCATGGCGCTCCCCCGCACGAGTCTCCTTTGCGCGTGCGCGCCGGCGACTGCCTCCGTCGTCGTCGGGTGTCGCCGCCGCCGGGCGACCTATCTGGGTAGCCCGAATCAGTTGGGGGGGGGGCACTTTCATCATTTTGCTAAAATTGAGGATTCAGGTGAACAAAATGGTGCGACGTCATTCGCCAACACAAAATCCATCCTGCCGCAATTACCACCAAGACCCTTCAAAAAATTATAAAAGGGTCCTAGACCCTCATTCGAAGGCAAGCAACTCCAGAGACTAGAGAGAGCTTTGACTTTTTCCGGCGAGGTCATGAGACTTAGATCGATCCTCCGCTTAGAATTCGCTACACTCCCTCTCTAGCGTGAAGGCGTCTCAAGGCTTCAAAGACGCGACATTCTTCTCCACAGGTGTACTCTCATCAAGGCTCCGACTCAGTAGGAGCGCTTCTATCGAGACTCCGATGAGTTAGCGATTTTCCCACTGGTGCGCTCTCGTTTAGGCTTTAAGGACTTAGTTTTTTTCGTTGTTTTCATACTCAGTACTTGTAACGGAGAGGTGACTTGTCACCCTCCGAGGAATTACCTTACCTCTTGTAAACTCCAACGAGATAGTGGATTTTGGCCTGACACGTGATTTTTCACCATTTCCGGGTTTTCCACGTCAAAAAAGCCTTTTGTATTTTGCTGTTGTTTTTAATTAACGGTTTGCGTGTCCGGTCCAATTCTGAGCTAAGATGATCCGATTCTCCGGACCGGGGGAAAACCGAGTGACCCGCAATAATATTAAAAAACTTTTTCCCTGTAAAATGAAGTTTTTTTGTAACTATAAACTGCGTGGTCATTAATATGTTTATTGTCATTGTCTTTTGCTGCAAATTTTTGAGAACCCTTGTCTCTCTTTCCCATAACAAACATAGAGTTGTCACGGTTCTGGTTCGATTCCGGTTCTACTAAAACCGTGGACTGAATCGCTAAGATAACGATTCTTTAAATTAGAACCAAAACTTTATTTGGTGTTCTGGTTCTAGTTCCGGATCCAGAATAATTTTTAGAATCATCAGGTCAACGGTTACGGTTAGGTTCAACAAGAACCACAACGAAACCGACCACTAACGATTCGGTCCGGTTCTATGTGATTCGGTCCGGTTCTATGTGATTCGGTCCGGTTCTGTAGAAAGAGAGACGCGTGAGAGAAAAAATCACCTTGAATTTTATTATCTCAAAAGAATAAGAGTACATACACTTATATAGAGGGAGGAAGAGGGAGAGACTTCTACATTAACAATGTGGGACTAAATACACTATACATGAGCCAATAATAATGGGTCTCTCCTAATGGGCTTAATTCATTTTATCTTTAACACTCCCCCGTAAGCTAGAGCGTACAAGTTATAAGCGTCAAGCTTGGATAAGAACTGATAGTACAAAGTCCGAGAGAGTGCTTTGGTGAAAATATCTGCAACTTGACTGGATGCCGAGACATGTTCCAATACTATCTTCTTTGATTGAATATTTTCCTGAATGAAGTGACAGGTCAACTTAGATATGCTTTGTGCGCTCCTGAAACACCGGATTTTTGGCAATATGTATTGATGCTTGACTGTTGCAGAGCAAGGTAGCAGGAGAGGAGAGTTTGAGACCCATATCATTGAGGAGACCCTCAAGCCAGGTGACCTCGGATACAACCGCTGCCATAGCACGGTACTCAGCCTCAGCAGATGAGCGAGCAATAACAGTTTGTTTCTTACTACGCCAGGTAATAAGATGTCCACCAAGGTAGGTGCAAAAACTAGTTGTTGAACGTCTATCATCAAGAGATTCTGCGTAGTCAGCATCAGAGTATGCAACAAGAGAAAAGGAAGTCGATGGTTTATAAACAAGTCCTTGTCCAGGAGCCTTCTTTAAATATCTGAGAATCCGCTCGACAGCTTGGAGATGAGAGGTCCAAGGAGTATGCATGAATCGACTTACAACTCCAACAACAAAAGAGATGTCAGGTCGTATAACTGTGAGGTAGATTAGTTTCCCCACCAAGCATCGATAGTACTCTGGATTGGTAAGAACAAGGTCATTCCCAGAGTCATGTGCAGATAGCTTATGATTCATATCCATCGGAGTGTCTGTAGGTTTGCATCCAGAATAGCCCGCACATTGTAGAAGGTCGATACAATACTTCCGTTGAGATAGGACCAGACCATCAGGTCTTCTTGCAACCTCAAGTCCAAGAAAGTATCGCAGATTACCCAGATCTTTTGTCTGAAAGACGGAGTTCCGATGTTGTTTGATATTCTGGATCTCGATGGTGTCGTTGCCCGTGATCAGAATGTCATCCACATAGACAAGAAGAAGAAGAACCCCTGTTGCTTGATGACGAGTAAAAAGAGATAAATCAACAGAGCTCCGAGTGAATCCCATCTCGCGAACCACTTTACTGAACTTATCAAAACAGACGCGAGGGGATTGTTTGAGACCATATATAGACTTCCTGAGATGACATACACAAGACTCCTCCATGGTCTCAAATCTAGGTGGTTGGTGCATATACACAGTCTCTTGGAGATCGTCATTGAGAAAGACATTTTTTATGTTCATTTGATGAAGGGGTCATTGGCGGTGAACAAGAGAGATTAGAACTCGAACAGTATTCAGTTTTTCCACTAGAGAGAAGGTTGTCATAGTTGAGGCCATGTTGCTGAGTGAAGCCTCTGACCACAAGACAAGCTTTGAGACGATCAACTGTTCCATCAGGAGCATGTTTGATTGTAAAGACTCATTTGCAAATAACACAAGACTGATCAGGAGGAAGGGGAACAAGGTCCCAAGTCTGGTTAGCCCAGAGAGCTTTCATCTCTTCGTCTATGGCCGCACGCCATCCTGAATGGTGTAGAGCGTCCTGCAAAAAGTTAGGAAGGAAAATAGTGGAGAGAGGGGGCAAAAGTGCGAAGAGGCGGAGAGAGGCGATGAAGGGATATATAGTTTCCCATGGGATGAGTTGTAGAGGGTAGTGCTTGATCGTCAGTGCGCTGAAGATCATCAGTAGAAGAGGACTGTTGTCGGGCTGCTATCCGGGATGAGTGTCGAGTGTAGACATAAGGAGGTGGAGGAGGAGGGAGAGGTGGTGAGGTTGTCACTGTAGGAGGGGAAGATATGGGAGGCAGAGATGTGATGGGGACAGCCAGACGAGGAAGAGTGGATGGAGGTGGTAGAGCGGAGTCGTGGGAGAAAAAACTTTCATCTTCATTAAAGGTAACATCAGCAGAGACAAGTACCTTGTTGACTGTGAGAGAGTAGCAAACATACCCCTTTTGAGTACGAGAGTAGACAATAAAGATACATTTGGTGGCACGAGCGACAAGTTTGTCACTTGGTGGTCCGAGAGAGTGAACATAGCATATACAACCAAATGTATGAGACGTGAGAGAGAATGGAGGCTTGGAAGGAAAGAGGAGACCGAACGAAGAGGAAAAGTTAAGTATGGAGGAGGGCATGCGATTAATGAGATAACAAGCAGTAGAGACAACAAAGTTCCAATATTTGGCGGGAACCTTCATTTGAAGTATGATTGACCGAGTGACATCAAGAAGATGGTGATTCTTTCGCTCTGCCACACCATTTTGTTGGGGAGTATACCCACACGAGGTTTGATGAATTATCCCAAATTCGGTGCATAAATTTGAGAAGTTGCGACTAGTATATTCACGAGCATTGTCAGTTCGAATCTTTTGTACTGTAGTAGAAAATTGCGTACGTATTTCAACAATAAAGGAACGAAAGATAGAAGTCAGTTCAGTATGATCACGAAGTAGATAAAACCATGTGAGGCGTGAATAGTCATCAATAAAGGTTACAAAGTACCGATAATCAAAAATACTGGGAACTCTATAAGGACCCCAGATATCAGAATGAACTAAAGAGAACAGAGTACTACTCCGATTACATGCAGGGGGAAAGAAACACGATGCTGCTTGCCAAAGATACATGATTCACAAGAAAAATCCTGTAAAGAGACGTCAGGAAGAGCTTTCCTGAGAATCTGAAGAGGAGCATGGCCAAGACGACGATGCCATTTGATGGATGGAACAATAGAGAGTGAAGTGAGAAGAACATCCAGGAGATAAAGCCCGTTTGACAGACGTCTTCTACCAATGATAGTCCGTGTTCGACGATCCTGCATGACAAAAGAAGAGGGAGAAAAGATTAGACAGCAATCAAGATCACGAGTAAGCCAATAGACAGTAAGTTGAAGGGAGATCCCGGAACATGAAGCACTGAGATTAATGAGAGGGTAGTGAAAGTTCACCTAGTGTCAGCTACCTTCACCTATGGGGGGGATAGGTGTCTTTGCAGCGTATTTGCGGAATTAAGATTTACCTGCACAAGAAAACAAAACAACCAAGCACAGAAAATACACAGGCAATTTATAGTGGTTCCCCGATTTGGGTACATCCACTTTCCCCCTTCGACCTATCTCCCAACAAGGGACGACTCGGTCACTTCACCAACAGGATTGAAATCCAATCCTTGTACTAACGGAAGGAACCCTTCCACACGTAGGAGTCAACACTCCCACAACCCGGGTTGCACCCAACCCTTACAACTAAAGACCAATCGGTCTGATATAAAGAAATTGAAAATGCTTGTAAGAAATACAAACGACGTTTGGAGAGTAAGGTGTCCCTCTTCGTTCGACGACGTGTTCTTGAAGTCAACGAAGAGTCCACAACCCTAGATCTCACTTGGAAAGAATCTTCCCGAAACCGGCGGCGGCTTAAAGCGGCGGCAAGGTTCTTGGAATCAGCGGCGGCGACGGAGAGCAGCAGCAGTGCCAACTTGATTCAAACTTCGTAGCGAAGGAAGCAAGGTCTTCCAACGGTCACACTAGGATCGATCGTCTCGATCGATTCGGAAGGGGAAGGATTTTCCCGATCAACGAATCAAGAGACAAGGGATCTCTGGTTAGACGCGTGAGACGCTAAGCTAGCCTAAGCTTCGGTCGCCGGAGATCTGGAAGAACCTGAGATCAGCAGCGGCGACAAGTGCACGAGCGGCGGAGAGATCGGCGGAGCGTTAGGGCTTGTCGGCGGCTCGTGCTTTTTGAAATCTCCTGTCTTCTGTTCTTTACTGTTCATACATACGGAGTATATATACATTAGGTCAAGTATATGACCGTTGTGGGTCCCACCGATAAGAAGACTTGAGCCCGGTTCGAAACAGTTTAAATAATTTGAACCGGTCCAGAGAACAACAGGAAATCGCCTAAGTCAAATTCGTCGAGAATCGTAGGTGATTCTCGACGAATCGGCGAGAATCACTTATGATTCTCGCCGACTTCTACTTAGCCGAATTCTGGCTGTGCAGATACAGAAGCCGGGGAGAATCGGTGGGAATCACTTTTGATTCTCACCGAATCGTCGAGAATGCAAGGTCATTCTCGACGAATCGGCGAGAATCATAAGTGATTCTCGACGATTCTGCCTTAGAAAATTTCCCTGCCTGTGTCAAGATAGCCGGCTCAACCCGGCGAGAATCATCTAGTGATTATCGATGACTCGTCGAGAATCACTCATGATTCTCGACGAATCGGCGAGAATCACTTAGTGATTCTCGACGATTTTCACTTAGACGAATTTCGTCTTTCCTCTCGAGAGCTGGTCTTTGGCCCATCCTTGCTCCTTGTCTGCTCTTGCTTTATCATAGCCCTGTACTTGAAATTAAGTACACCCCAATAGAGAGAGTACACGTAGGCCAACACACTGATCTGCTCAACGAGGGATTACGTTGCACAGACCCGTGTATATTGACCCACTGCACCCTGACATTGGTGTGTACTTAGCATGAAATATCTGCAAGTACAACTAGAAATATTTCATCAAATACATTGTCTATTTACCTTGGCTTGCACAGGGGCTTCTTCAAATCAGGTACATTGTGGATGCAATACCCAACAATCTCCCCCTATTTGAAGAAGCCTAAACCCTACAAGCTAAGGTGAATAGAGCATATAGGAATGAAAAACCGAAACTTAAAAGTGAGGTGATAGGGATATGCATTACCCGTTACTTGAGAGTAAACTAGAACATTGAGCTACCTTAGCCTTAGCCGAGAGGGTAATCTCCCCCTTTTCGGCTTCTGCAAATTTGGTTCTGGTGCACCTGACACCATGCTCCCCCTCAGTCCGTGCACTTATGTTGTCACTTGAGTTGCTGGCAGATGCTCCCCCTAGATGCACGAGCCAGGAGCGTCTGGAGTCTTTATTCCTCATAGTTGAGCATCCCCAATTCAGTTTTGAAGAGACTGAACTTGGCCTCGTCCAAGGGCTTTGTGAAAATATCTGCAATCTGCTTGTCCGTGGGGACATAGCAGAGAGAGATGTCCTTGTTCTCCATGTGCTCCCGAATGAAGTGGTAGCGCACTTCAATATGTTTCGTTCTGCTATGCGACACTGGATTGTTTGCGATGGCAATTGCACTTGAGGAGTCGCAGTACATTGGTACTTCCTTGAACTGGAGATCATAGTCTGCTAACTGGTTCCGTATCCATAGGAGTTGTGCGCAACAGCTTCCTGCCGAGATGTACTTAGACTCTGCTGTGGAGGTTGCGACACAATTTTACTTCTTGCTGTTCCAGGAGATAAGCCTTCTTCCGAGGAATTGGCACGTCCCAGAGGTGCTTTTCCTGTCATCCCTACTCCCTGCAAAATCAGCATCTGAAAAACCTATTAGCTCGACATCATTGTTTCTCGGGTACCACAAGCCAAGATTGGGAGTACCTTTAAGGTATCTAAGAATTCGCTTTGCAGCGACATAATGAGATTCCTTAGTGTTCACCTGATATCTGGCACAAACACATGTGGAGAACATGATATCCGGTCTACTGGCAGTAAGGTAGAGCAGGGATCCAATGATGCTTCTGTATTTGGTTTCATCGAAAGGTTTACCTTTCTCATCCTTATCCAGAGACATAGTGGATCCCATTGGAGTCCTCATAGAGGTTGCATTCTCCATTCCGAATTTCTTGAGGAGTTCATTTGTGAACTTCGTCTGAGAAATGAAGATTCCTTCCTCAGACTGTTTCACTTGAAGTCCCAAGAAATACTTCAGCTCTCTCATACTGCTCATTTCAAACTTTCCTTGCATAAGTTTGGAAAACTTTTTGCAAAGATTGTTGTCCGTTGAGCCAAATATAATGTCATCGACATAGATTTGCACCAGCAAAATCTTGCCTTTGACTTCCCTGAGAAACAATGTCTTATCTATTTTTCCTCTAGAGAACTTGTTCTCAAGAAGAAAACTAGACAATGTCTCATACCAAGCTCGAGGAGCTTGCTTTAGGCCATATAGCGCTTTATTAAGAAAATATACATGATTAGGATAAGTAGGATTGACAAAACCTGGAGGTTGAGCAACGTATACTTCCTCTTTCAAATCTCCATTCAAGAAAGCCGATTTCACGTCCATCTGATAGACTGTGAATCCTTTGTGAGAGGCATAGGCTAGGAATAGCCGGATTGCCTCGAGCCGAGCAACTGGTGCAAACGTCTGGTCAAAGTCAATCCCCTCCTCCTGTCTGTATCCTTGAGCCACCAGTCTGGCTTTATTCTTGATGATGACTCCATGTTCATCCAACTTGTTTCTGAAGATCCACTTGGTGCCAATCACATTTTGCGTCTTTGGTCTGGGAACCAGCGTCCAGACTTCGCATCTTTCGAATTGATGCAGCTCCTCTTGCATGGCCAAAATCCACGATGCGTCTTTGTTCGCTTCGTCGAACTTCTTTGGCTCCACCTGCGACAGAAAGCTAAGATGCAAGATCTCGTTAAGAGTACCTCGGCGAGTTCTGACACCGTCTCGGGGATCTCCAATGATTTGATTTCTGGGATGATCCCTCACGTGTCTGAACTCTAGAACTCTTGCATCAGGAACTTCAACTATTTCTTGGGCATCTCCTTCTTCTAAAGGATTTGCCTCATTTTGAGCTTCAACTTCTCCGATCGGCGTAGATGTGGAGACTTTGACATACTTTGGAGTTGCATCTTTCTCGGAATCATCCAGTTGAAGCTTTTCGAGTCTGGCACCTGCAGCTTCAGGAAGACAACTAGAAGTCTTGCAGTTAAGCAAGCTTCCTTCATCAAATATAACATTTATTGATTCCTCTACCACTAGAGTTTTCTTGTTGAAAACTCTGTAAGCCCGGCTATGGCTACTATAGCCCATGAATATGCCTTCGAAGCATTTTTCACCAAACTTAGTACGCGGGTACTTCCCATTATTCAGTACATAACATTTGCAGCCAAAAATCCTCAGATAGGACAAGGTTGATTTCTTGCCTTTCAGTAGCTCATAAGGAGTCATACGATGGCTCTTGTTGATCAATACCCGGTTTTGTACATGACAGGGCGTGTTGACAGCCTCGGCCCAGAAGTATTCTGGGAGAGAAGCGTCATTTAACATTGTCGTGCATGCTTCAATGAGTGTTCTATTCCTCCTCTCTGCCACTCCATTCTGTTGAGGAGTGCGAGGGGAGGAGAACTCATGAAAGATACCAAGCTCTTCACAGAACTCTGTCATAGCCCCAGACTCAAACTCTGTTCCGTGGTCACTTCTGATTTTGACCACTGAGCAGTTAAGTTCGTTCTGTATCTGCTTGACAAAACTGGTGAAGATGTCAAACGTATCAGACTTGCGTTTTAAAAAGAACACCCACGTAAACCGAGAGTGATCATCTACAATCACTAGCGTATACGACTTTCCCCCTAAGCTATGAACTTGCATTGGACCAAACAAGTCCATGTGCAGAAGATATAGACATCTGGAGGAATCTTTGTCTGGGATGCCCTTAAAGGTAGCCCGAGTCTGCTTGCCCATTTGACAGGCAGGACATGGACTATCTTTGATGCACTTAATAAGGGGAGCATCCCTTACTAAGTCTTTGGAAAACAGCATATTAATCGTCTTGTAATTAATGTGTGCCAATCTCTTGTGCCATTGTTCACAAAGAGATGTACTGCCTTTAGCAACGAGGCATACTGGGGTAGAAGAATCTAAACTAAGAAAGTCTAAACAGAAAATATTTCTGCTCCTAATGCCTGTTAATACGGTCTCCGAAGAGTCACATGACATTATCATGCATTTATCCTTGCAGAACTTAACGTCATACCCTTTATCACATAGCTGGCTTACGCTGATCAGGTTGTGATTTAACCCTTCAACATAAGTTACGTTAGTGATAGAGAGTATACCGTTGGAAATCGTACCGTAACCTCTGGTGACTCCCTGATCAGATCCCCCAAATATGACTTTGGGTCCATCCTCGACTGGAGAGTACTCCCTCAGCAGGCTTCTTGTCCCGGTCATGTGACGGGAGCATCCACTGTCCAAATACCAAATAGGAGTTTTGTTGGCCTTTGGACATCCCTGCAAAACAGAATTAATTTGCCTTAGGAACCCAATCAAACTTGGGTCCTAGATTCCTTGTTAGCATACTCCCCCTCGATTGGTTAACTCTACGAGTGGTCGGCCTCGCATTGCTAACATAAGGAGTCTCGTTATACCTTGGATTAAACCAACAATTCACGGCAAAGTGACCAATTTTGCCACAGCACCAGCAGTCAAACCTGTTATACTTCCTCTTGGGCGCCTGCTTTACCCTTGAAACGTGGGGTTCAGCTGGGGCCGAAGACCTGGAGGTGGAGGCAACATGATGACCACAGTCACATGACTTCTTCACCTCTTGGCTTTTCAGTGTAACATGCTTGGCCTTAGGTGTCAGCTTCCTATTATGGCCGCTAGAGAATTGACCATAATTTCCTAAATGGATTTCCTCATAAGGTGCCTTGAAGACACTCTCACTGAAGTTACGGGGAAAGGTCCACCCATCATATCGGCTCTTCGGCTTTGCAACCGAGGGCCTGAAGTGATGCTCATATGTTGACTCAAAGTCATGTTGGTTACAGGGAAAGCTAGGCTTTCTGAACTCAACAGGACTGAGTGGGGCCTTTCCTTTCTCATCAGCAGAGGCTTTCTTGGCAGCCTTATTCTTTCTCCTGTTCCTGTTTCTCCTGGACGAGGAGCTAGATACCCCTACGTGCCCCAAGCCAGCCCCTTTGGCTTGAGCAGAGAAGGTATCAACTAATGGAAGAACAGTTTTTGGCATAGAGAATCTCTTGACGATCTTCCTTTCTGCCGCAAGTAGTTCTTCCAACTTGTCGACTTCCTCCTGCTTAAGATCAAGGAGCTTAAGAGACTCTGAATGCTTTGAAGTCAGGTCCAAGTTCTCCTGTCGGAGGGAGATCAAACTGGTGATCTCTTCCCTCAGGGATACACTCTCACCTTTAAGGAATTTAACTTCCTTTTTCTCCGCCTTCAGTTTCTTTCGACATTTCAGGAATGTATTGAGCAAAAGCTCATACTTATCTATGAGTTCAGCTTCAAGGGCAGAGGGGCTATCCTCAGCATCATCATCCTGAGACTCAGGATCAGAGTCAGAGTCGGAGAGAGGGGTGTGAGCTTTTACCTTCCCAGTAAATGGGGGGCATTCTCCTTCTGAGTCAGAGCGACCCATTAGCCCAAAGTAGGCTTCCTCATCATCACTGGTGTCTGACGTGTCAGATTCACTCAGCGTCTTTGGCTTCTTTGCAATGTAACTCCTCTCCTTCTTCTTGTCTTTTGAGGACCTGTGCTCCTCTCCCTTTCCCTTTTCCCTCTTGCCTTGATGGCAGTCGGCCATGACGTGTCCTGGCTTGTTGCAACCAAAGCATATAATGTCAGAAGAGCGGTGTTTGTTCGGTTTGGAAACATACCTGTCAGAAGAATAGTTCTTCTTCTGATCCCTTGAGGAGGAGCCGTTTCTCTTTCTCTGATTCCTCAGCTTGAGGAACTTCTTGAATTCCCGTGTGATAAGCGATAAATCTTCCTCAGATAACTCTGATCCGGAGGAGCTCGGCTCAGAGTCTTCCTCTTCATCCCTCTTCCACGCACGGGAGGAAGCAACACCCTTACCCTTTCTGGATTGAATGGCTTTCAGAGCCACCGTCTTTTCCTTGGCCGCGGCTTTCTCTGCTTCCTCTTCAGCCTTCCTTGTGTTCAACTGAAGCTCATAGGACATGAGCTTCCCGAACAGAATCTGAGGGTCGGTTTCCGCAAGTCTGCCAAACTCGCGGATGGCGCAGATCTTTGTGTCCCATTCCTTAGTGAGTGACCTAAGGAATTTATCATTGAGTTCACCGTCAGTGAACACTCTTCCATATCCTTTGAGTGCATTGACGATCTTGAGGAAGTTTTCGAAGGTGACTCCGATCTCCTCCTTTGGCCCTTGTCTGAAGGCCTCATATTTCTGATTGAGGAGGGATCTCCGATCGTCCCTCACTTCATCTGTGCCTTCCATTAGGACAATCAGACAGCTCCAGAGATCCTTGGTTGTCCTGCAGTTGCTGAAGTTCTGCATCATAGAGTCGTCAACTGCGCTTACCAGGATGTTCTGAGCTTTCTTGTCGAGTCCGAACAGCACCATTTCGTCCTTGTCCATTTCCGAAAGTTTCTTGGGCACTTTCTTGGTAGGATCAATGGTGGAGGCCTTAGTGGGAATGTAAGGTCCCTCCTCCACTATCATGAAGAGCCGGGGGTCGACTGCTTCCATGTAGAATCTGATTCTTTCCTTCCAGATAGGAAAGTTCAGTCTGGTGCATACTGGGATTTTGCCGGAGTGCTTGAGTCCTTCCATGGAAGATCTCTGTCTGCTGCTTGACACTGGTGGCAGGATTCTACTCAAGGTGTGAACCTTTTTGATGAGGAACCTCCCTCTGATACCACTTGAAAGTTCACCTAGTGTCAGCTACCTTCACCTATGGGGGGGGGGATAGGTGTCTTTGCAGCGTATTTGCGGAATTAAGATTTACCTGCACAAGAAAACAAAACAACCAAGCACAGAAAATACACAGGCAATTTATAGTGGTTCCCCGATTTGGGTACATCCACTTTCCCCCTTCGACCTATCTCCCAACAAGGGACGACTCGGTCACTTCACCAACAGGATTGAAATCCAATCCTTGTACTAACGGAAGGAACCCTTCCACACGTAGGAGTCAACACTCCCACAACCCGGGTTGCACCCAACCCTTACAACTAAAGACCAATCGGTCTGATACAAAGAAATTGAAAATGCTTGTAAGAAATACAAACGACGTTTGGAGAGTAAGGTGTCCCTCTTCGTTCGACGACGTGTTCTTGAAGTCAACGAAGAGTCCACAACCCTAGATCTCACTTGGAAAGAATCTTCCCGAAACCGGCGGCGGCTTAAAGCGGCGGCAAGGTTCTTGGAATCAGCGGCGGCGACGGAGAGCAGCAGCAGTGCCAACTTGATTCAAACTTCGTAGCGAAGGAAGCAAGGTCTTCCAACGGTCACACTAGGATCGATCGTCTCGATCGATTCGGAAGGGGAAGGATTTTCCCGATCAACGAATCAAGAGACAAGGGATCTCTGGTTAGACGCGTGAGACGCTAAGCTAGCCTAAGCTTCGGTCGCCGGAGATCTGGAAGAACCTGAGATCAGCAGCGGCGACAAGTGCACGAGCGGCGGAGAGATCGGCGGAGCGTTAGGGCTTGTCGGCGGCTCGTGCTTTTTGAAATCTCCTGTCTTCTGTTCTTTACTGTTCATACATACGGAGTATATATACATTAGGTCAAGTATATGACCGTTGTGGGTCCCACCGATAAGAAGACTTGAGCCCGGTTCGAAACAGTTTAAATAATTTGAACCGGTCCAGAGAACAACAGGAAATCGCCTAAGTCAAATTCGTCGAGAATCGTAGGTGATTCTCGACGAATCGGCGAGAATCACTTATGATTCTCGCCGACTTCTACTTAGCCGAATTCTGGCTGTGCAGATACAGAAGCCGGGGAGAATCGGTGGGAATCACTTTTGATTCTCACCGAATCGTCGAGAATGCAAGGTCATTCTCGATGAATCGGCAAGAATCATAAGTGATTCTCGACGATTCTGCCTTAGAAAATTTCCCTGCCTGTGTCAAGATAGCCGGCTCAACCCGGCGAGAATCATCTAGTGATTCTCGACGACTCGTCGAGAATCACTCATGATTCTCGACGAATCGGCGAGAATCACTTAGTGATTCTCGACGATTTTCACTTAGACGAATTTCGTCTTTCCTCTCGAGAGTTGGTCTTTGGCCCATCCTTGCTCCTTGTCTGCTCTTGCTTTATCATAGCCCTGTACTTGAAATTAAGTACACCCCAATAGAGAGAGTACACGTAGGCCAACACACTGATCTGCTCAACGAGGGATTACGTTGCACAGACCCGTGTATATTGACCCACTGCACCCTGACATTGGTGTGTACTTAGCATGGAATATCTGCAAGTACAACTAGAAATATTTCATCAAATACATTGTCTATTTACCTTGTCTTGCACAGGGGCTTCTTCAAATCAGGTACATTGTGGATGCAATACCCAACAGGTAGGAGTAAGTTGTGTAACACCCATATCCGTCGCATAGCATATAACAGTAGGTCCGGCCGGGGCCCGACGCCATATACTACGCACAGACCGGTTGGTTACGCGTTGAAACCAATCAACCAATCATAACGTCCTACACAACACCTAGCGGAAGCAATTATTAAGTTGCAAGAAAGGAAAGAACCCAGCCACACGCATGAATGTCCACTACACAAACCAAATAGGAATGTACAATACACGAGTACGGGCCATAAGGCATTACAACAGTTTGCTTTAAATAAAGTGTTTTCCAAACCTCGGCACGCAGGCCGGCCATACATATTAAACGGGGAAAACATAAACATTTAGGCCTTCGAGGGCCGGCACAGCTTCAAGGGCTTTAGCCCGCTATTTCCCGCTTGGCTCCGCATCACCTGCAAGCCACAATCCACCGCCCGGTGGTAAATAAAATAACGGTCAGCTATGCTGACCAAATTATAACGATCCCGCCCCCAAAATTGGGGCGGCGATGCTCTTTCACTGCACGTTATTAGTAGGCAACAACAATAGTGTAAACACACTTCATCACAGGCGTAGGCTCGCACGGCCACACACCCCATGCACTCAGGGCACATTCACGGCGAACCGGCCAACGCCACGTCAATTCAAGCCATAGACGTTCCCGTTCCACCACCGCCTCTTGGACGGCCAACCATATGAGCATTTTTCCTTCCTGGCCTTGGTCACGGCAATTTAAGCCATAGACCGCCGAAGACCCTCATCCATGCCAACGGTCCTACCGAACGACATAGATCGGGTACGGTTCCGCCTGACCCGTGCTCACACCGCAACGGCAGTTTAAGCCATATGCGCAGGTCAAGACTCACCGAGTCCCGTTTCCACCACAATAATCACATAACCCGGTTATGTTCACGTTGGCTCCCTGGCCATCGTGTTGGCAAAACTCGCTTTTGCCCAGTTTTCCGGGTGCACCTTGGAGTTAATCTCCAAGGCTCCCTGTTGCAATCTACCACGTAGAAAACCCGAAAAACGCCCAAACACTCGGAGTCTTCCCCGGTTCATATGCAATGCAACATCACCGATCCGGCTCTACTTGTCCGGATAGGCTTCATACACAATGCCTATGTCCGTTTTCGCATACAGACTCTATATAAGGGGGACTTTACATATCTATCTCAAGGAACGCTCCAACTCTTCGCTCACTCGCGTGAGAGGGCTTCCTATGCAAAGGGAAAAAGGGCTTCACAAGCCCAAGGATGAGAAATCGTTACCCTTGCGTTCTTCCGCGGCGCCATGAAAAGCTATGCGGATGAAAAGCACCGCAATTTCCTTGCCTCCGCGGATCCGAAGTCGGTTCGCAATTTGGAGCTCCGAATCTCCTCCGGCGACCGGATCTAGCCCTTCTTCCTCCTCCTTGCTCTCTCCTCTCTCTAGATTTTAGAAAGAGAACCACTCAAGAGAAATGAGGGTTTCTAAACCCTATTCCCGGGTATAACCCTGGGGAAACAACCCCCAGCCGTCGGATCTCAAATCAAAGAAACGAACGGCCTTGATCGGGCCTGAAAATACAAAATCTGCGCCGAACACGGGTTGCAACACGGCCATGTGCCTGGCCGTGTCACCCATTCGCCGTCTCGACCGACTCAAAAACCAGCACACGGCATTCGACACGGCCTCCGACACGCCCGTGTCACCTGTGACACGCCCGTGTCGGGACCCGTGTCATGCCCCCCCGTGTGCAATCGGCCAGCTTTCCCAACCCGAGAAGGACACGGCCTGCGACACGGCACCCGACACGCCCGTGTCGAATTTGACACGTGTAACACCCCAAAATGTTGTAGGAGCGACGAGGATCACTTTTGGCCAAGACAAGGTTTTGGTGCAGGTGACACGGGCCCCGACACGGGCATGTCGGAGGCCGTGTCGGGCGTGTCGAGCTCGGGCCGTCGAGCTGGCCGTGTAGTCGACCAGTTCAGGTCGACGATGGTCGTGTGGAGGAACACGGCCTAGGACACGGACGTGTCCCAGGTCGTGTCACACCTGGGCTGTACGGTGGGGTACACGGGCAGTGACACGGGCACGAACACGGGCGTGTCTAGTTTGACACGGGCGTGTCTGATGCCGTGTCACCAAGCCATGTACCTCTCTGACTGCGAAGTGTTGATCGATTGCACACGGGGGGCGTGACACGGGTCCCGACACGGGCGTGTCACAGGTGACACGGGCGTGTCGGAGGCCGTGTCACATGCCGTGTTGCTGGTTTTCAATTTTGGTCGAGACGGCGAATGAGCTACACGGCCAGGCACACGGCCGTGTGTGAACCCGTGTTCGGCCCAGTTTTTGGTGATTTCAGATCTAATCCTGGCCGTTCGTTTCCTTGGCTTTGGATCCGACGGTGGGGGGCTGTGTAACGCCCCGTCTTTTCAGCGATTATTTTTATTCTCGTTTGGCGTTACGATGACGCGTTTCCGTGGCTTGTGCCATGTGTGGAGTATGGTTTAGCTCCTTAGAACTGAGTGCCCTGTTTGGTAGCCTGTTGGCAAGATCTCCCTAGCAAACCGAGTCGTTTTGGTGACCGGTGAGGCCTCTCGGGGAGATGTTTGTGTTTGGCTTCGTTTGGGTGTAACTCGAGTTCTGTTCGTCGAAAGTTAATTTCGACTTCGCCGTTGTGTTCGTAGCGTGGATATTTAGCTACGGTGCGAATTTCGTCGAATTCCGAGGTGAATCGGTTTTCGAGTCGATTTGGTGCTTTATGTAATTTTGTAATTAATAATATAATTATATAATTATATATATATATATAGTATTAGAATGAAAGCCATCATCTTCTTCACGATAGAAACCGCCGGTCCTGTACGAGAGAAACGAGTAACCGCCGAGCCTTCCCTTCGGACGCCGATTCCCGGAGCGTTTGTGGACGGAATTCGATTCCGAGAGTGGATTCGGATTGCTCTCGTCGAGACCTTCATTCCTGCGGTAAGAAATTCGATTTTCGTGGAGTTTTGGAAGGATTGGAATTTTCAGTTTTGGAAGTTTTCCGCCATTAATGGCCGAATCTTTGTTCTAGGTGTTGCGGCCATTTTGATCCGTGCGAAGAGGAGGAAAGCAGTCCAAAGCTTCGCTGAGATTTGAGGCAAGTGGTATTCTTACCCTTGCCAAGTGTTTTCTTTGGTTATATTTGCTGAAATTGAAATCCCGGTTAGCCCAGGTTAGAGGCCTTGTTGTTCTCATTTTCTTGCTAACTATAGGGCTTAGTTCTTCCTACTGAAACCCCCCCTATGTTGTGATGTTTGGAATCCAAATTGTCGGCGTGGAGCCGTTGTTTTCCTTTATTTTTGAATGTTGCTCTGGTTCGGGTATAGCCGAGAGGGAAAGTTAGGAGGGGGGGGGGGTGTGGTTGCCAATTTCCTTCGTTAAGATATTATTCGAATGGTTAGGCATAGTTTGAATGGTAGTAGCGTGCGGCGTTGAGAGTTGTCTACTGCTACTGCAGTGGCGTGAGTCGTGTGCGCGTTCCGGTGTCGTTCGGGAAATTCCAAACGGTGCAGGTTGACCGCGCACGGTCATCAACCTTTAGGGCGCACAACCACTGGTCGTGTGCCTCTGTTCGTGCGCGTATAAACTTCAGTTTCCAAAGTTCTGTCTCGGGCAATCGCACGAGCGCTGACATCAGTGCGCACGACCACTGATCGTGCGACACTGATCGTGCGCAGTTGCTAGGTTTTCTGTCAGGTTTTCCAGGTTCGTTTCGCACGATCATCAGCCGATGAGTGCGCACGACCACTGATCGTGCGACACTGATCGTGCGCTTTGTATATTTTCTGTTGATAAGCGAATTTAGATGGTTTCGAGTGCGGGAGTTTAGATACTCAAGTGGCAAGCAACTACTCGAGTTCTGGATCTTCTGCCTTGGTCGTTCGACTGTTGTCGAGCTCCGTTTTCTTTAGTGGGCTTGTGGGTAGTGGTATTACTTTGGCGGCAAGTGAGGCTAGCTCACTCAACGCCAAGGTTTAGGTAGGCACTGAGTGCGTTTCACTCAACGCCTAGTCGTGTTGGTTTATTTCAACACTCTTCCTTTACCTTGTATTTCGTTTCCGAGTGGATTTTTCCAATTGTATTTCTGGGTTTTCCTTGTCGGCCGTTTTCTTTATTTTTCCTAAAGGCCGAATCGTGGGTCGTGAATAGTAGTGGTGGTTGTAGCTCTTTATGGGGGTGGAGTTGTGTGATATAGCCAAGGCCACCCATGGATTTCTTGCTCCAGGTACGGGCTGGGCATGTCGGGTGGAAGGTCCCTTGTGTTTTCACGTGTTGACCCTCGAGCTTTTGACTTGGACATGGTGGATTGGGGGACTGCGTTTGCCTTCGATCCGGTTCCTCGTTGTTGTTTTTGCTACTATCACTTCCCGCAGATTAGGGTGTTAGAAGTTTCTTCTTTGGTAGTTTGCAGCATTCTGGCTCTTGGTAGCCTAGTAGGCCCTGCAGGATGTGGTTCCTGGGCTGGATCGTTGCTGTTTCTTTGCACGTTGTGCATTTCTTGTGGTCCTGTTTGGACAGTTGTGACTCTTTCTACTGCATGTTTTCTGTTATTTTGTCCTTTGGTTGACTCTTTCATGCAGTTTTACCTTGATTTTTGCTTGCTGAGGTATTCTGTTTTCTTTTGGAATACCCCAGGTTCTGAGCTGTAGCCAGTCTGGTGGCTAGTTGGAGGTGGTGTTGTTGGTGGACTTCCGGACCTTTGGAGTTTTGTTTACCTTGTTTGTGAGGTTGTTTTCAGTACTTTCTTACAGACATATATGTGTGCTGGTGGGTTCGTGTCAGGTTGTTGGCGCCCACTAGTAGTTTTTACCTTGTACTAGATATATACTATTGCTGCTACCATTTATTTTTCTGGAGATAGTCTACTTGCTTTGAGAAGGTTTTATGCTAGGTTGCTAGTTATTTTTAAACTATAATTACTATTATAAATGAAGCTCATGATCAGCATGTTTTGTAAACTTAAACACTACTTTCCAAATCACGTACGAAAACCGTTTTCTTATATATATTATATAAACTAAGTGTAGTGTCTTGCATAGCATGAGTGGTTCTCTTGGGACCCTTATGCACTCTTTAGGGTGTAAAACCTAATTAAAGTATTTTTCCGCAGCGTTTAAATATAGTTTTCTTTTGTGGACTAGATGATCCACTGAGCCGAGGGATACGGACTCTAAACATAACTGATTTTTCTATTCATTAAGCACATGATTTCCTTGCATAAAGATTGTAGTTGGATTTGCCTGAGCGTCAGCAGTTATCCCCTGCTTGACGTGGCATCATGACGCGTGTTTTCTCTTACTCTGATAATTCTTAATTCGGAGAAAATGCGGGTTGTGATAGTTGGTATCAGAGGGAGGTTGCTTGACAAGTTAGTTGGGCAACCTTCCTTGGATGCTTTTATTAGTTCAGCATCATGTCATTCACACACCGATATGTCATCAGCACGTCTTGGCAAAAGCACGAACACTACACTCATAGCATAACATGAAGTATACGGGGCATATTATGTAGTATGGGATGCATAATATGTGTTCGTATATGGATCCACCATAGGGGCTACATGTGAGGGTTATGTAGTATGGGATGCATATCCTCACCACATGACTGCGACTAGCGCGTTTCTTTTTCGTTGCATGGAAATGTTATGTAGTATGGGATGCATAACATTTTCATGTGTACGCCGCTCATATCATGCATTAGGGCCTTTTTAGAATGCATAACACAATCATGCATATCATAACATTGCATAAGCACAACGCGCCGAGCTAAAGATTTGCAGGATGACATATGTACACACATAAATTTTCAAACTAACATAAGTTCATGCATCCGATCTAGGCACAAGAGTTGGTGAGGTGGTGGTTAACCATCCTAGGTTAGGACATATCATCTAATTATTGTGAAGAAGATAAACTCTCAGAGCAAGTTTGGCAGCTTTAAGTCTATATCTACATATGTATTGTCTGTACTGGTAGTCGGTTCTCGTCGTGGGATTTGGATCTGATTTGCGTTGTATTGATTTTTTTTAGGATGGCTAGGCGTCCTGCGACTCGATCAACTCCCCTGTCTGAGGGTGAATCTTCTGGAGCTCAGAACGATGCGGTGATCGAGGGTCTGCGTCAGAGTAGCGAAGCTATGGGTAGGCAGTTGGAGGAGGTGCAAGCCCAGATTCAGTCTTTGGTGGCAGTTGTGGCAGGGCAGGCTCAAGGTGCGCAAGTTCCTGCGGGGGGGGGGGGGGGGGGGGGGGGTTAGCTGTTCCTCCTCCTCCTGCACCCTTGAGACCTCCAGTGGTGGTGCCAGCAGAGATGGCCTTCATCTCGCAGTTTCAGAGGCTGAGCCCTCCCACTTATGATGGGAAGGCAGATTTCATGGTGATAGACGACTGGTTGATCTCCATGGAGGAGATGTTCTCGTACTCAGGGATTTCAGATGATCAGAGGGTGATGATAGCCGCCTATCAGCTTAAAGGTTTGGCTAAGAGTTGGTGGCTGAGAGAGAAGGAGAGCCTGGTAGCCGGATGCTCTTGGGAAGTGTTCAAGGAGATGCTGTTGAGGAAGTTCTTACCCTCGGTCGAGCGTGACCGCCTCATGAATGATTTCCTCTATCTGAAGCAAAGGCAGCTCACGGTGGGTGAGTATGAGATAGAGTTTAGTAAGTTGAGCCGTTTTGCCCCTGGATTGGTCAGCGTTGATGCTGATCGAGTTAAGCGATTCCTCGGTGGTTTGAGGAGTGAGGTGCAGCAGTTGGCCAGTGCTTATGGGACAGTGACTTATGCTGGAGTTGTAGAGGCTGCTCTTAAGGTTGAGGCCATTGAGACGGCGAAGAGCAGAGGCCAGCAGTTGAGGAAGGATAAGAGGAAGTTGGTAGAGGAGAAGAAACCCCTGGTACCCGTTGCTGTTCCGGGAAAGAGGAGCAGGGTGGTGTGCAGTTTTTGTGGCCGGTCAGGCCATCCTGTCGAGAGGTGTTTCAAGAAGGCGACAGCTCAGAAGAAGGAGCAGGTTCATGCTATTCAGGGTGCTCCTGGGAGAGATGTCTCCTGTTCAGTTTGCAAGCGATCCGGGCATGATGCAGCCCAGTGTTGGTCCAGGGATAGAGTCTGCTATCAGTGTGGGCAGAAGGGTCACGTTAAGTCGAGGTGTCCTCAGGTCCAGTCAGCTCTTCCTGCAGTTCCATTGCAGGCATTACCTCCACCTCAGCGTGTGGACAAGGGAAAAGGGAAGCTGAACGTGATTTCTTCCGAGGAGGCTCAGACTTCGGCCCAGGTGATCTCAGGTTAGTAGTTTGTTGTTTTCTTTCTAGCCTGGTAGTTTAGTTGCTAGTTTATTTGCGGTACTGTTGTGCTAGTTCCTTAGCTTTGTGCGTTCCTATAGGGAAATTTAAGGTGAAGAACCGCTGGGCGCGTGTTCTGTTTGACTCCGGCGCTACCCACTCGTTCGTGGCTAGAGCCTTTGTGGAGCGTCATCGGTTGTCTCTAGATCGTGTTCGGGATTCCTTCCGTGTCAAGTTTCCCTCTGGTGAATCTGTGTTGTCAGATTTGGGTATTTTGGATTGCCCGGTTTTGTTGGGGGATTTTCTTGCGAAGGCGGATCTGAAGATGATTGATCTAGAGGACTTCGATGTCATTTTGGGCATGGACTGGCTCTCTCGGTATGATGCGGTCATTCAGTGCAAAGGAAAGCGCTTGGACTTCATCAGGGACGACGGTCAGCCCGGCAGCGTGTATGCTGATCCGTGTCAGGATTCTCCTGTTCTCTCTACGGTATGTGTTCAGAGATTGTTTCTTTCTGATTGTTGTGTTTGTTTAGTCTCGGCGGTTGGAACCGTTGATAGCGTGCCACGCTTGGAGGAGATTCCTATTGTTCGTGGTTTCGCCGATGTTTATCCTGATGATCTTCCTGGTATCCCTCCTGAGCGGGATATGGAGTTTGTTATTGATTTGGAGCCGGGTACGCGTCCTATTGCCAAGGCGTCGTACCGGATGGCCCCTCGTGAGTTAGAGGAGTTGCGAATTCAGTTAGATGAGTTGTTGGCTAAAGGTTTTATCAGGCAGAGTTCGTCGCCTTGGGGTGCTCCTGTTTTGTTCGTAAAGAAGAAAGATGGGTCGATGCGGCTTTGCATTGACTATAGAGAGTTGAACAAGGTCACTATCAAGAACAGGTACCCTCTGCCGAGGATCGATGATTTATTTGACCAGTTGCGTGGTAGCACGGTGTTCTCCAAGATCGATCTTCGTTCGGGCTATCATCAGCTCAGGATCCGTGAGGCAGATATTCCACGGACTGCGTTTAGGTCGAGGCATGGGCACTTTGAGTTTTTGGTGATGTCGTTTGGTCTGACCAACGCACCATCAGCCTTCATGGATATGATGAACAGGGTGTTCAAGGATTTTCTAGACAAGTTCATTGTGGTCTTCATTGATGACGTGTTGGTTTATTCTCGCAGTGCTGAGGAGCACGAGCAGCATTTGCGTTTGGTCCTATCAGAGTTGAGGAACCACAAGTTATTCGCCAAGTTGAGCAAGTGCGAATTTTGGTTGCCTCAGGTTTCTTTTCTAGGCCACGTGGTGAACAAGGATGGGATCTCGGTTGACCCAGAAAAGATTGCAGCAGTGACGGATTGGAGTAGGCCGAATACTCCTAAGGAGATCAGAAGTTTCTTAGGGTTGGCTGGCTATTACAGGAGATTCGTGGAGGGTTTCTCTTCTCTAGCCGCACCGTTGACCAAGCTGACTCAGAAGAATGTGGCATTTGTTTGGAGCGAGAAGTGCGAAGAAGCTTTTCAGGAGTTAAAGAGGAGATTGTGTACTGCTCCCGTTCTGACCCTTCCTACTGAGGGCGTGGATTATGATGTGTATGTGGATGCTTCGCATATAGGACTGGGATGCGTATTAATGCAGGATGGAAAAGTAATCGCTTATGGGTCAAGGCAGCTGAAGACTCATGAGAAGAATTATCCAACGCATGACCTTGAGTTTGCAGCGGTTATCTATGCGTTGAAGTTGTGGAGGCACTTACTTTATGGGGCTCAGTGCAAGATTTTTACTGACCATAAGAGCCTGAAGTACGTGTTCACGCAGAAAGAGTTGAATCTGCGTCAGCGGCGGTGGCTTGAGTATGTGGCGGATTATGATGTGGAAATCCATTATCATCCGGGCAAGGCCAATGTGGTGGCCGACGCCCTGAGCCGAAAGACGGGAAAGATCTTTAACCTCTCCGCCGATCGATTAGTTGAGGAGTTCCTCCTTATGGATATTTCAGTGGGATGTTGTAGTTTGCAGAGTAGCTTATCAGTGGAAGAGCCGTCCTGGATTTCTTTGACTAGGCTGCATCAGAAGGACGATCCGGATCTGTTGCACCTTTTTACCAGGACAGAGAAGGGAGAGTTGCCAGATTTTTCTATTGATGATGCGGGTACTTTGAAGTACCGCGGCAGGTTTTGCGTTCCCGCTGTTGGGGACATTAAGAGTATGATTTGCAGTGAGGCTCATGGTTCCAGCGTTGCCTACCATCCAGGATCTACGAAGATGTACCGTGACTTAAAGCAAATTGCTTGGTGGTATGGTATGAAAGGAGATATAGCCCGATATGTTGCTGAGTGTCACACTTGCAAGCGTGTGAAGGCCGATCATGGAAGGCCCGGTGGTAAGTTGACTCCGTTAGATATCCCGACTTGGAAGTGGGAGAGTATATCAATGGACTTCATTACGGGTTTGCCAAAATCCCCGAGAGGATTTGATTCTGTTTGGGTTATAGTGGATAGATTGACGAAGTGTGCTCACTTCGTGCCTTATAAGATTGATTACCCGATGAAGAAGTTAGCGGAGTTGTACTTGAATGAAGTCATCCGACTCCACGGTGTGCCGGTTAGCATCATTTCTGATCGAGACTCCCGGTTTACTTCTCGTTTTTGGCAGAGTCTGCAGGAGGGTTTGGGTACGGATCTGAGGTATTCTACTGCGTACCACCCTCAGACCAATGGGCAGACGGAGCGGGTCAATCAGATTGTTGAGGATATGATCCGGTGCTATATTTTAGACCACGGTGGAGCGTGGGATGAGCGTCTGCGACTCATGGAATTTGCTTATAATAACAGTTATCAGGAAAGCTTGCAGATGGCTCCGTTTGAAGCTTTGTATGGGAGGCGCTGTAGGACTCCGTTGTTTTGGGCTGAGGCTGGTGAGAAGCCTTTGTTGGGTCCTGATGCTCTGGAAGAGATGGAAGTCGCCGCGAAGCTTATTCGGGAGAAGCTTCGTTTAGCCCAGGAGAGGTATGAAAAGAACGCCAATCGGCGTAGGTCTGCTTTGGAGTTTTTAGTAAGGGATCATGTATACCTCAAGGTTTCTCCAATGGTTGGTGTGAAGAGATTTGGTAAAAACCGGAAATTGGACCCAAGGTATGTGGGCCCGTTCGAGGTCTTGGAGCGGATTGGTGTGTCTGCATATAGATTGGATTTGCCAGCGAACTTCCCTGGTGTTCATAATGTTTTTCATGTTAGCCAATTGCGGAAGTGTGTGCGCAGCAGTGGGCAACTCTTGGATGTTGTGCCCCAGTTAGAGCCCAACCTCTCTTTCGTTGAGGTGCCAGTTCGTATTTTGGATACTCAGGAGCGTGTGCTGCGAAAGAAGTCCATACCGATGGTGAAAATTCTATGGAAGAATCAGGATTTGGAGAGCGCGACTTGGGAGCTAGAGTCGGCCATGAGGAGGGCGTACCCTCACCTGTTTCTCTGATTTGATCGGTATGTTTCCCTTTGTAACTTCTGTTTGTTACCTTTTCCTTCTGTTGTAGGAGGGTTGTGCGTAAAGTTTCGGGACGAAACTTTCTTTTAGGGGGAGTGACTGTAACGCCCCGTCTTTTCAGCGATTATTTTTATTCTCGTTTGGCGTTACGATGACGCGTTTCCGTGGCTTGTGCCATGTGTGGAGTATGGTTTAGCTCCTTAGAACTGAGTGCCCTGTTTGGTAGCCTGTTGGCAAGATCTCCCTAGCAAACCGAGTCGTTTTGGTGACCGGTGAGGCCTCTCGGGGAGATGTTTGTGTTTGGCTTCGTTTGGGTGTAACTCGAGTTCTGTTCGTCGAAAGTTAATTTCGACTTCGCCGTTGTGTTCGTAGCGTGGATATTTAGCTACGGTGCGAATTTCGTCGAATTCCGAGGTGAATCGGTTTTCGAGTCGATTTGGTGCTTTATGTAATTTTATAATTAATAATATAATTATATAATTATATATATATATATATAGTATTAGAATGAAAGCCATCATCTTCTTCACGATAGAAACCGCCGGTCCTGTACGAGAGAAACGAGTAACCGCCGAGCCTTCCCTTCGGACGCCGATTCCCGGAGCGTTTGTGGACGGAATTCGATTCCGAGAGTGGATTCGGATTGCTCTCGTCGAGACCTTCATTCCTGCGGTAAGAAATTCGATTTTCGTGGAGTTTTGGAAGGATTGGAATTTTAAGTTTTGGAAGTTTTCCGCCATTAATGGCCGAATCTTTGTTCTAGGTGTTGCGGCCATTTTGATCCGTGCGAAGAGGAGGAAAGCAGTCCAAAGCTTCGCTGAGATTTGAGGCAAGTGGTATTCTTACCCTTGCCAAGTGTTTTCTTTGGTTATATTTGCTGAAATTGAAATCCCGGTTAGCCCAGGTTAGAGGCCTTGTTGTTCTCATTTTCTTGCTAACTATAGGGCTTAGTTCTTCCTACTGAAACCCCCCCTATGTTGTGATGTTTGGAATCCAAATTGTCGGCGTGGAGCCGTTGTTTTCCTTTATTTTTGAATGTTGCTCTGGTTCGGGTATAGCCGAGAGGGAAAGTTAGGATGGGGGGGGGTGTGGTTGCCAATTTCCTTCGTTAAGATATTATTCGAATGGTTAGGCATAGTTTGAATGGTAGTAGCGTGCGGCGTTGAGAGTTGTCTACTGCTACTGCAGTGGCGTGAGTCGTGTGCGCGTTCCGGTGTCGTTCGGGAAATTCCAAACGGTGCAGGTTGACCGCGCACGGTCATCAACCTTTAGGGCGCACGACCACTGGTCGTGTGCCTCTGTTCGTGCGCGTATAAACTTCAGTTTCCAAAGTTCTGTCTCGGGCAATCGCACGAGCGCTGACATCAGTGCGCACGACCACTGATCGTGCGACACTGATCGTGCGCAGTTGCTAGGTTTTCTGTCAGGTTTTCCAGGTTCGTTTCGCACGATCATCAGCCGATGAGTGCGCACGACCACTGATCGTGCGACACTGATCGTGCGCTTTGTATATTTTCTGTTGATAAGCGAATTTAGATGGTTTCGAGTGCGGGAGTTTAGATACTCAAGTGGCAAGCAACTACTCGAGTTCTGGATCTTCTGCCTTGGTCGTTCGACTGTCGTCGAGCTCCGTTTTCTTTAGTGGGCTTGTGGGTAGTGGTATTACTTTGGCGGCAAGTGAGGCTAGCTCACTCAACGCCAAGGTTTAGGTAGGCACTGAGTGCGTTTCACTCAACGCCTAGTCGTGTTGGTTTATTTCAACACTCTTCCTTTACCTTGTATTTCGTTTCCGAGTGGATTTTTCCAGTTGTATTTCTGGGTTTTCCTTGTCGGCCGTTTTCTTTATTTTTCCTAAAGGCCGAATCGTGGGTCGTGAATAGTAGTGGTGGTTGTAGCTCTTTATGGGGGTGGAGTTGTGTGATATAGCCAAGGCCACCCATGGATTTCTTGCTCCAGGTACGGGCTGGGCATGTCGGGTGGAAGGTCCCTTGTGTTTTCACGTGTTGACCCTCGAGCTTTTGACTTGGACATGGTGGATTGGGGGACTGCGTTTGCCTTCGATCCGGTTCCTCGTTGTTGTTTTTGCTACTATCACTTCCCGCAGATTAGGGTGTTAGAAGTTTCTTCTTTGGTAGTTTGCAGCATTCTGGCTCTTGGTAGCCTAGTAGGCCCTGCAGGATGTGGTTCCTGGGCTGGATCGTTGCTGTTTCTTTGCACGTTGTGCATTTCTTGTGGTCCTGTTTGGACAGTTGTGACTCTTTCTACTGCATGTTTTCTGTTATTTTGTCCTTTGGTTGACTCTTTCATGCAGTTTTACCTTGATTTTTGCTTGCTGAGGTATTCTGTTTTCTTTTGGAATACCCCAGGTTCTGAGCTGTAGCCAGTCTGGTGGCTAGTTGGAGGTGGTGTTGTTGGTGGACTTCCGGACCTTTGGAGTTCTGTTTACCTTGTTTGTGAGGTTGTTTTCAGTACTTTCTTACAGACATATATGTGTGCTGGTGGGTTCGTGTCAGGTTGTTGGCGCCCACTAGTAGTTTTTACCTTGTACTAGATATATACTATTGTTGCTACCATTTATTTTTCTGGAGATAGTCTACTTGCTTTGAGAAGGTTTTATGCTAGGTTGCTAGTTATTTTTAAACTATAATTACTATTATAAATGAAGCTCATGATCAGCATGTTTTGTAAACTTAAACACTACTTTCCAAATCACGTACGAAAACCGTTTTCTTATATATATTATATAAACTAAGTGTAGTGTCTTGCATAGCATGAGTGGTTCTCTTGGGACCCTTATGCACTCTTTAGGGTGTAAAACCTAATTAAAGTATTTTTCCGCAGCGTTTAAATATAGTTTTCTTTTGTGGACTAGATGATCCACTAAGCCGAGGGATACGGACTCTAAACATAACTGATTTTTCTATTCATTAAGCACATGATTTCCTTGCATAAAGATTGTAGTTGGATTTGCCTGAGCGTCAGCAGTTATCCCCTGCTTGACGTGGCATCATGACGCGTGTTTTCTCTTACTCTGATAATTCTTAATTCGGAGAAAATGCGGGTTGTGATAGGCTGCTCCTGGGTGGTTTTAGCAGGGAATAGGGTTTTGAAACCCTTATTTCACTTGGGTACTCTCTCTCTAAAATCTAGAGAGAAGGGAGAGCTTGGAGGAGGAAGAAGGAGGTCAACTCCGGCGGCCGGTGGAGATTCGGAGCTCCAAATTGCGAGCCGTCTTCGGATCCGCGGAGGCAAGGAGATTGCGGTGCTTTTCATCCGCATAGATTTTCATGGCGCCGCGGAAGAACGCAAGGGTAACGATTTCTCATCCTTGGGCATGTGAAGCCCTCTTTTCCTTTGCATAGGAAGCCCTCTCTCGCGAGTGAGCGAAGAGTTGGAGCGTTCCTTGGGGTAGATATGTGAAGTCCCCCTTGTGTAGAGTCCGTATGCGAAAACGGACATAGGCATTGTGTGTGAAGCCTATCTGGACAAGTAGAGTCGGATCGGTGATGTTGCATTGCATTTGAACCGGGCAAGAATCCGGATGTTTGGGTGTTTTCGGGTTTTCTACGTGGTAGATTGCATCAGGGAGCCTTGGAGATTAACTCCAAGGTGCACCCGGAAAACTGGGCAAAAGCGGGTTTTGCCAACGCGATGGCCGGGGAGCCAACGTGAACATAACCGGGTTATGTGATTATTGTGGTGGAAACGGGACTCGGTGAGTCTTGGCCAGCACATATGGCTTAAATTGTCATTGCGGTATGAGCACGGGTCAGGCGGAACCGTAACCGGTCTATGTCGTTCGGTAGGACCGTTGGCATGGATGAGGGTCTTCGGCGGTCTATGGCTTAAATTGCCGTGACCAAGGCCAATAAGACAAAATGCTCATATGGATGACCGTCCAAGAGGCGGTGGTGGATTGTGAACGTCTATGGCTTGAATTGACGTGACGTTGGCCGGTTCGCCGAGAATGTGCCCTGAGTGCCCGGGGTGTGTGGCCGTGCGAGCCTACGCCTATGGTGAAGTGCAAATACTTTATATAATTGCCTATGCTAATAAAGTGCAGGGAAAGAGCATTGCCGCCCCGAATGTGGGGGCGGGATCGTTATAATTTGGTCAGCATTGCTGACCGTTGCTATTGTTTGCCACCAGGCGGTGTTTTGTGGCTTGCAGGTGCTGCGGAGCAGAGCGGGAAATAGCGGGCTAAAGCCCTTGTTGCTGTGCCGGCCCTCAGAGGCCTAATTGCTTATGTTTCTTTCTTGTTTTTCATGTATGGCCGGCCTGCGAGCCGAAGTATGAAAACACTTCTTTTGTTAAGTGAACAGTGTAAGGCCTTAAGGCCATTTCTCTTTTGGTGTATGTATACATTCCTGAGTTTGTAGTGGACATTCATGCTGTTGTGGCTGGGTTCTTATTCCTTTTACAACCTAATAAATTGCTTCCGCTAGGTGTTGTGTAGGACGACATGATTGGTTGAATGGTTTCAACGCGTAACCAACCGGTCTGTCCGTAGTATATGGCGTCGGGCCCCGGCCGGACCTACTGCTATATGCTATGCGACGGATAGGGGTGTTACAAATTGGTATCAGACTACTGGTTTCGTTCAAACTTAAATGAATTCGTGGACGAATTCACTTTAAGGGGTGGTGAGCACATGTGTGCGTCATCGTTATAACATGAAAAGAACCCATGAATGTCCACTTAGGAATGAAAATACACATGTTTGAGGAACCTGCGTGTTCCTATAATTGCTGTTTGCAATAGTGTTTGGTCGCTTATCGGTGTTTTTACACGATTATAGGTGACCAGAAGTGGTGCTGGGCCGTCTGAACGGCCAGGTTCTGAGGCGAGCAGTGCGCCAAGCGATGCACCTGCAACACCTTTGTCTGCTGAGACCATTAGGTTGGTGGCAGAAGCGGTCATGGCAATGATCAATGCGCAGCCTGCAAGGCAGGTGCAGTAGCCTGCTCCTACCGTGGAGCAAGTACCGCTTCAGACGGCAGAGCAAAGGAGGGTTGAACAAGTAGTTTTGGAGCCAGAGTTGCCTCGGAGAGCAACTGAAAGACAACTGAAGCACGTGATGGGCTTTCATCCACCGGTATTCACGGGGGTAGAAACCCCGACCCAAGCAGAGGATTGGCTCTCAAGGGTCAACAGGGTGATGACTGCGACGGAAATGGAAGAGTGGCAGAAGACCACTATATCGACGTTCCTTTTGGATGGGGACGCAAGACTATGGTGGGAAGGCCTAGAGCTACATCAGTTGCGGGAAAGGCCGTTGGCCGAAGTTTCGATGGAGGAGTTTGCGAGACTATTCATGGCTCGATACCTCCCCTTGGCGCAGAGAATTGTGCTAGAAAGCGAATTTCAGAAGTTGGTGCAAGGGGATTACATCGTTGATGAGTACCTCCACGAGTTTACTCGGTTGGGGAGATATGCCGGCGCTACCTTCGCAGACGAGGAGCGTAAGACGAGCCGCTTCTATGAAGGGCTAAGAGACGATTTAAGGTTGCTACTGTCGGGGCCCAAGGCGCAGGGTTTCATGACCCTGGTCAGTTCGGCCCGGTCCTTGGAGAAGGACATGAAGAATGTCCAAGCAAAGAAGGAATCCGGTAGTAAGAAAGCGGAGTTCAAGGCACCGACTATGTCGAAGTCGGGCTACCGCAGATTCTATAAGAAAGCTAAGACGTCGGGTCCAGCTTCTTCAGGTGCCTCGGGGGTAACTACCAATCGAACCCCGGGCGCTTGTTTCACGTGTGGAAAGACGGGGCGCTTTGCCCGTGATTGCTGGAGTGGACGCTCAAAGTCCGAAAGGAAACAAGGAGCTACTTACGAAGAGAAGGGCAAGACGGTGGAGTCAACCGCGTCCCACTATGCTTCGACTCAGCCTAGAGTCTATAACTTGGGCCAGTAGGAGGCCATCAAGCAAGCGGATGTGGTGACAGGTATGAGTTAATTTATAGCAAGTTAGCTTTAATACTGTTATCTATTGCTTGTTAGCCTAATATTGTTTGTATAGGCTTTGTTGTGATTAGTGATAGTCCGACACGGGCACTGTTCGACACAGGAGCTTCACATTCCTTCTTGTCCGAAAGTTTCATATCGCGCATCGGAGTCCCTTCTTTGATGGCGAAGGACAAGTTGGATGTGCTGCTCCGAATGGGTGCTCGATGCGTGCGGACAGGGTGTGCGCCGTAAAGGTTCACATTGGGAGCCAAGAGTTCGACTTGCTAGCGTCATTGCTGCCGCTAGTAGAGTTCAACGTGATCTTTGGGATGGATTGGCTTTCAGAGCAGAAAGCTTGGATTGACTGTGACCGGAAGGAGGTCAAGCTGGGTGTTGGGCGGGGGACAACATTCGAGGGACTCAAGGGGTTGAGCAAGACGCTGATGTCTGCTCTTTAAGTGGTAAAGGCAGTTCGTGCTGGTGCAGAGCTGTTCTTCGCAATAGTGGGGGCTGTGGAGCCAAAGTCCATGTTGGATAGCATTCTCGTGGTTTGCGAATACCCCGATGTATTCCCGGATAGTCTCCCCGGAGCCCCACCGCAGCGGGAGATTGATTTCACCATCGAGCTCGTGCCGGGGGCCAAACCGGTGTCACGTGCTCCGTATAGGTTGGCGCCTAAGGAGATGTCAGAGTTGAAAGTTCAGCTAGAGGAGCTAATGGAGCAAGGTTATGTGCGTCCAAGCTCATCGCCTTGGAGCGCACCGGTCCTCTTCGTTAAGAAGAAGGACGGGAGTATGCGGCTGTGTATCGACTACAGAGAGTTGAACAAGCTGACGGAGAAGAATAAATACCCGATCCCGAGGATTGATGATCTCTTTGATCAGTTAGTCGGATCGTCGGTATAATCCAAGTTGGACTTGAATTCGGGGTACTATCAGCTGAGGATCAGGGAGTGTGATATCCCGAAGACGGCGTTCAGTACGAGGTATGGGCATTTCGAGTTCACGGTCATGCCGTTTGGACTGACGAATGCGCCATCGGTATTTATGGACTTGATGAACAGGACGTTCCGAGATTTCCTGGATCGCTTTGTGATCGTCTTTATTGACGATATATTGGTGTACTCGCAGTGCGAAGAAGATCACTTCAAGCACTTGCACCTGGTGTTGGAGACTCTGAGAAGGAATGAGTTATACGCAAGGTTCTCCAAGTGCGAGTTCTGGCTACCCTCGGTAGCGTTCCTTGGTCATATAGTGAGTGGGGAAGGTATAGCGGTGGATCCGGCGAAGATTGTTGCGATACGGGAGTGGCCTGCGTTGTCTTCTGTCGCGGAAGTCTGTAGTTTTCTCGGGCTTGCCGGATATTACAGGTGCTTCGTAGAGAACTTCTCGCGGTTAGCATTACCTCTCACGAAGTTGACAAGGAAGGATCAGAAATTCTTGTGGACGCAAGAGTGCGTGCAAGCTTTTGAGGAGCTGACGAGGCGGTTGACCACGACGCCAGTGCTTAGTTCGTCGAGTGGGACCGAGGGCTTCGAGGTGTATAGCGACGCTTCGGGTAGTGGCTTGGGCTGCGTGTTGTTGCAGCATGGGAGCGTGATAGCGTATGGATCGCGTCAGTTGAAGGTGCATGAAAGAAATTATCTGGTGCACGACTTGGAGTTGGCGGCCGTGATATTTGCACTTAAGCTGTGGAGGCACTACCTATACGGCGTAAGGGTCGATATATATACCGATCACAAGAGCCTAAAATACTTGTTGGATCAAAAGGATCTTAATATGAGACAGAGGAGGTGGATGGAGTTCCTGGGGGACTACACCTTCAAAATACATTATGTACCCGGGAAGGGCAACGCAGTTGCGGATGCGCTGAGCCGCAGGGCTCCCGCCCAAGCCAACTGGTTGTCGGTGCATGATGAGCGGCTAGTACGGGAGTTGGAGGAGCTTGAGATCTGTTGCTTTGACAGGCAGATGAGCGCCAAAGCAATGTTAAACTGGACAGAGGTGCAGTATGACCTGGCTGACCGGGTTCGGCAGGCATTGTAGTTAGATGACTCCATGAAGGAGCTTATGGAGGCAGCGTTGGATGGGTCAAATTCCCAGTTTTCAGTGGAAGATGGTTTATTAAGGAAGGATCATCGGTTGTGCGTCCCGAGTGGGGGTAACCTCCGGGCGGAGTTGATGTACGAGGCTCATCATACCAAGTACTCAATCCACCCAGGGAGCACGAAGATGTATCGTGATCTCAAAAAGTTGTTTTGGTGGCCGGGGCTCAAGAAAGATGTGGCGTTGTACGTGGCTAAATGCCAAACGTGCGCCTTGGTGAAGGCGGAATGCCAAAAGTCGGGACGATTTCTGAATTCCTTGCCTATACCGGAGTGGAAATTCGACGATATATCTATGGACTTTGTGCACGGGTTGCCAAGATCGCAGAAAGGGAACGACGCCATCTGGGTGATCGTAGACCGGCTAACAAAGGTGTCACACTTCATTCCGCATAGGAAGGATGATCCAGTGGAGAAATTGGCAAAGTTGTATGTTGACAATATTGTTAGGCTGCATGGTGTGCCCCGTAGCATTGTGAGTGATCGCGATGGGCGGTTCACGTCAAATGATTGGAGGTTGGTGCAGCAGATGTTGGGAATAAAGTTAAAGTTCAGTACAGCTTTCCATCCGCAGACGGATGGGCAGACCTCGAGGGTCAATAGAACGATGGAGGACATGCTACGCATGTGTGTTCTGGATTTCGGTAAGCATTGGGAAGACCACCTGTATTTGGTGGAGTTCGCGTACAACAACAGCTACCAAGCAAGTATACAAATGGCACCCTTCGAGGCCCTGTATGGTAGGAAGTGTCGCACGCCGTTATGGTGGCTTGAAACGGGTGAGACAAGGTTGTACAAGAAGTAGGAGGTGGAGAGTGCTACCTCGTTAGTGCGGATCATTCGGGAGCGCTTGTTGATCGCTCAGGACCGGCAGGCGAAGTATTACAATGCCAACCACCGGAACGTGGAGTTCGCGGTAGGTGATTGGGTATATCTGAAAGTGAAGCCGTTCAAGGGGGTTTCGCGAGTGAGACGCTTGAAGAAGCTGAGCCCAAGATACCTTGGACCTTTTGAGGTTCTGGAGCGAGTCGGCGAAGCGGCATACCGTTTGAGGCTATCGGAGGAATTAAGTGGATTACATGATGTGTTCCACATTTCTGTGTTGCGGAAGGCGGTGCAAGAGCCTTCGCAGGTGATCGCGGCTGATCAAGTGCCGGTGGACGAGGGGTTGACGACTAGGGTCAAGCCCATTCGTATCGAAGATGTTGAGGTCAAGAGACTCCGTAACAAGGAGATCCGGATGGTTAAGGTCCAGTGGGATAATTGCGGGCGAGAGGAGCTCTCTTGGGAACGGGAGCAGACTATGCTGGAGGAGTACCCGGAATTGTTCCGCTCAGGTACTGATTTACGTTAAGTCCTGTTTTTTTTCCTTTATTAATTTCGTGGGCGAAATTCTTTAAGGAGGGTAGAATTGTAACACCCCAAAATGTTGTAGGAGCGACGGGGATCACTTTTGGCCAAGACAAGGTTTTGGTGCAGGTGACATGGGCCCCGACACGGGCGTGTCGGAGGCCGTGTCGGGCGTGTCGAGCTCGGGCCGTCGAGCTGGCCGTGTAGTCGACCAGTTCAGGTCGACGATGGTCGTGTGGAGGAACACGGCCTAGGACACTGGCGTGTCCCAGGCCGTGTCACACCTGGGCTGTACGGTGGGGTACACGGGCAGTGACACGGGCACGAACACGGGCGTGTCTAGTTTGACACGGGCGTGTCTGATGCCGTGTCACCAAGCCGTGTACCTCTCTGACTGTGAAGTGTTGATCGATTGCACACGGGGGGCGTGACACGGGTCCCGACACGGGCGTGTCACAGGTGACACGGGCGTGTCGGAGGCCGTGTCACATGCCGTGTTGCTGGTTTTCAATTTTGGTCGAGACGGCGAATGAGCTACACGGCCAGGCACACGGCCGTGTGTGAACCCGTGTTCGGCCCAGTTTTTGGTGATTTCAGATCTAATCCTGGCTGTTCGTTTCCTTGGCTTTGGATCCGACGGTGGGGGGCTGCTCCTGGGTGGTTTTAGCCGGGAATAGGGTTTTGAAACCCTTATTTCACTTGGGTACTCTCTCTCTAAAATCTAGAGAGAAGGGAGAGCTTGGAGGAGGAAGAAGGAGGTCAACTCCGGCGGCCGGTGGAGATTCGAAGCTCCAAATCGCGAGCCGTCTTTGGATCCACGGAGGCAAGGAGATTGCGGTGTTTTTCATCCGCATAGATTTTCATGGCGCCGCGAAAGAACGCAAGGGTAACGATTTCTCATCCTTTGGCATGTGAAGCCCTCTTTTCCTTTGCATAGGAAGCCCTCTCTCGCGAGTGAGCGAAGAGTTGGAGCGTTCCTTGGGGTAGATATGTGAAGTCCCCCTTGTGTAGAATCTGTATGCGAAAACGGACATATGCATTGTGTGTGAAGCCTATCCGGACAAGTAGAGCTAGATCAGTGATGTTGCATTGCATTTGAATCGGGCAAGAATCCGGATGTTTGGGTGTTTTCGGGTTTTCTACGTGGTAGATTGCATCAGGGAGCCTTGGAGATTAACTCCAAGGTGCACCCGGAAAACTGGGCAAAAGCGGGTTTTGCCAACGCGATGGCCGGGGAGCCAACGTGAACATAACCGGGTTATGTGATTATTGTGGTGGAAACAGGACTCAGTGACTCTTGGCCTGCGCATATGGCTTAAATTGTCGTTGCGGTATGAGCACGGGTCAGGCGGAACCGTACCCGGTCTATGTCGTTCGGTTGGACCGTTGGCATGGATGAGGGTCTTCGGCGGTCTATAGCTTAAATTGCCGTGACCAAGGCCAATAAGACAAAATGCTCATATGGATGACCGTCCAAGAGGCGGTGGTGGATTGAGAACGTCTATGGCTTGAATTGACGTGACGTTGGCCGGTTCGCCGTGAATGTGCCCTGAGTGCATGGGGTGTGTGGCCGTGCGAGCCTACGCCTGTGGTGAAGTGCAAATACTTTATATAATTGCCTATGCTAATAAAGTGCAGGGAAAGAGCATTGTCGCCCCGAATGTGGGGGCGGGATCGTTATAATTTGGTCAGCATTGCTGACCGTTGCTATTGTTTGCCACCGGGCGGTGGTTTGTGGCTTGCAGGTGCTGCGGAGCAGAGCGGGAAATAGCGGGCTAAAGCCCTTGTTGCTGTGCCGGCCCTCGGAGGCCTAATTGCTTATGTTTCTTTCCCGTTTTTCATGTATGGCCGGCCTGCGAGCCGAAGTATGAAAACACTTCTTTTGTTAAGTGAACAGTGTAAGGCCTTAAGGCCATTTCTCTTTTGGTGTATGTATACATTCCTGAGTTTATAGTGGACATTCATGCTGTTGTGGCTGAGTTCTTATTCCTTTTGCAACCTAATAAATTGCTTCCGCTAGGTGTTGTGTAGGACGACATGATTGGTTGAATGGTTTCAACGCGTAACCAACCGGTCTGTCCGTAGTATATGGCGTCGGGCCCCGGCCGGACCTACTGCTATATCCTATGCGACGGATAGGGGTGTTACAACACGCCCGTGTCAGGGCCCGTGTCATGGCCCGTGTGCCTTCCTCAGAAAACAGCCCAAAGTGACACGCCCTGGGACACGCCGGTGTCCCAGGCCGTGTGCCTCAACTCGACGATCTCCGACCGCCAAAACGTCGACCACCTGACCCGTGGCCGAACACGCCCGTGTCACGCCCGTGACACGCCCGTGTCACGCCCGTGACACGCCCGTGTCACGCCCGTGACACCTGCTCCAAAATTCAGACTGGGCCTAAAACATCACCCGTCCCTCTTTTGAGTTTCGGGGTGTTACAACTCTCTCCCCCTTAAAAGAATTTCGCCCACGAAATTTACTAAAGGAAAACCATAGGAGCTTAAAACTTTTAACGGTACCTGGGTGGAATAACTCCGGGTACTCCTCCAGCATGGTTTGCTCCCTTTCCCAAGAGAGCTCCTCCCGACCGCAATTATCTCATCGGACCTTAACCATCCGGATCTCCTTGTTACCGAGCCTCTTGACCTCTGCATCTTCAATACAAACGGGCTTGAACTTAGTCGTCAACCCTTCGCCCACCGGTACTTGATCCACTGCGATCACTAGCGAAGGCTCTTGCACTGCCTTCCGCAACACAGAAATGTGGAACACATCGTGTAGCCCACTCAACTCCACCAATAGCTTCAAACGGTAAGCAGCTTTGCCGACTCGCTCCAGAACCTCAAAAGGTCCAAGGTATCTTGGGCTCAGCTTCTTCAAGCGTCTCACCCGCGAAACCCCCTTGAACGGCTTCACTTTCAAGTATACCCAATCGCCTACCGCGAACTCCACGTTCCGATGCTTGGCATTGTAATACTTCGCCTGCCTGTCCTGAGCGATCAACAAGCGCTCCCGAATGATCCGCACCAACGAGGTAGCACTCTCCACCTCCTGCTTCTTGTACAACCTTGCCTCACCCGTTTCTAACCAAGACAACGGCGTGCGACATTTTCTACCATATAGGGCCTCAAAGGGCGCCATTTGGATACTCGCCTGGTAGCTGTTGTTGTACGCGAACTCCACCAAATACAGGTGGTCCTCCCAATGCTTCCCGAAGTCTAGAACACACATGCGGAGCATGTCCTCTATCGTTCTATTGACTCTCTCGGTCTGCCCATCCGTCTGCGGATGACAGGCTGTGCTGAACTTCAACTTTGTCCCCAGCATCTGCTGCACCAACCTCCAATCATTGGACGTGAAATGCCCATCGCGATCACTCACAATGCTGCGAGGCACACCATGCAGTCTAACTATATTGTCCACATATAGCTTTGCCAACTTCTCCACCGAGTCGTCTTTCCTATGCCGAATGAAATGCGATACTTTAGTTAACCGATCTACGATCGCCCAGATGGCGTCGTTGCCCTTCTGCGACCTTGAAAACCCATGCACAAAGTCCATAGATATGTTGTCGAACTTCCACTCCGGTATAGGCAAGGACTTCAGAAATCCTCCCGGCTTTTGGCACTCCGCCTTCACCAAGGCGCACGTTTGGCACTTAGCCACAAACAACACTACGTCTTTCTTAAGCCCCGACCACCAAAACAGCTTCTTGAGGTCACGGTACATCTTTGTGCTCCCTGGGTGGATCGAGTACTTGGTATGGTGAGCCTCGTACATCAACTCCGCCCGTAGGTTACTCCCGCTTGGGACGCACAACCGATGATCCTTCCTTAGCAACCCATCTTCCACTGAAAACTGGGAATTTGACCCATCCAACGCTGCCTCCATAAGCTCCTTCATAGAGTCATCTAACTCCAATGCCTGCCGAACCCGATCAGCCAGGTCATACTGGACCTCTGTCCAGTTCAACATTGCTTTGGCGCTCGTCTGCTTGTCAACGCAACAGATCTCAAGCTCCTCCAACTCCCGTATCAGCCGTTCATCATGCACAGACAACCAGTTGGCTTGGGCGGGAGCCCTGCGACTCAACGCATCCGCAACCGCATTGTCCTTCCCGGGTACATAATGAATCTTGAAGGTGTAGTCCCCCAGGAACTCCATCCACCTCCTCTGCCTCATGTTAAGATCCTTTTGATCCAAAAGGTACTTCAGGCTCTTGTGATCGGTATATATATCGACCCTTACGCCGTATAGGTAGTGCCTCCACAGCTTAAGTGCAAATATCACGGCCGCCAACTCCAAGTCGTGGACCGGATAGTTCCTTTCATGCACTTTCAGCTGACGCGATCCATAAGCTATGACGCTCCCATGCTGCAACAACACACAGCCCAAACCACTACCCGTAGCGTCAGTATACACCTCGAAGCCCTCGGTCCCACTCGGCGAACTAAGCACTGACGCCGTGGTCAACCGTCTCTTCAGCTCCTCAAACGCTTGCACGCACTCCTGCGTCCACAAGAATCTCTGATCTTTCCTTGTCAACTTCGTGAGAGGTAGCGCTATCCGCGAGAAGTTCTCTACGAAGCGCCTGTAATATCCGGCAAGCCCGAGAAAACTATGGACTTCCGCGACAGAAGACAACGCAGGCCACTCCCGTATCGCAACGATCTTCGCCGGATCCACCGCTATACCTTCCCCACTAACAATGTGACCAAGGAACGCTACTGAGGGTAGCCAGAACTCGCACTTGGAGAATTTCGCATATAGCTCATTCCTCCTCAAAGTCTCCAACACCAGATGCAAGTGCTTGAAGTGATCTTCTTCGCACTGCGAGTACACCAATATATCGTCAATAAAGACGATCACAAAGCGGTCCAGAAAATCTCGGAACGTCCTGTTCATCAAGTCCATAAACACTGATGGCGCATTCGTCAGTCCAAACGGCATGACCGTGAACTCGAAATGCCCATACCTTGTGCTGAACGCCGTCTTCGAGATATCACATTCCCTTATCCTCAACTGATAGTACCCCGACTTCAAGTCCAACTTAGAATATACCGATGATCCGACTAACTGATCAAACAGATCATCAATCCTCGGGATCGGGTACTTGTTCTTCTCCATCAGCTTGTTCAATTCTCTGTAGTCGATACACAACCGCATACTACCATCCTTCTTCTTAACGAAGAGGACCGGTGTGCTCCAAGGCGACGAGCTTGGACGCACATAACCTTGCTCCATCAGCTCCTCTAGCTGAACTTTTAACTCTGCCATCTCCTTAGGCGCCAACCTATATGGAGCACGTGACACCGGTTAGGCCCCCGGTATGAGCTCGATGGTGAAATCAATCTCCCGCTGCGGTGGGGCTCCGGGAAGACTATCCGGGAACACATCGGGGTATTCACAAACCACGGGGATGCTATCCAACGAGGACTCTGGCTCCACAGCCCCCACTATTGCGAAGAATAGCTCTGCACCAGCACGAACTGCCTTTACCACCTGAAGAGCAGACATCAGCGTCTTGCTCGACCCCTTGAGTCCCTCGAATGTTGTCCCCCGCCCAACACCCAGCTTGACCTCCTTCCGGTCGCAATCAATCCAAGCCTTCTGCTCCGAAAGCGAATCCATCCCAAAGATAATGTCGAACTCTACTAGCGGCAGCAATGACGATAGCAAGTCGAACTCTTGGCTCCCAATGTGAACCTTTACGGCGCACACTCTGTCCGCACGCATCGAGCATCCATTCAGTAGCAGCACATCCAACTTGTCCTTCGTCATCGAAGAAGGGACTCCGATGCGCGATATAAAATTTTCGGACAAGAAGGAATGTGAAGCTCCCGTATCGAACAATGCCCGCGCCGGACTATCGCTAATCAAAACAAAGCCTATGCAAAACGTATTAGGCTAACAAGCAATAAACAACAGTATCTAAGTTAACTTGCTATAAATTAACTCATACCTGTCACCACATCCGCTTGTTTAATGGCCTCTTGCTGCCCCAAGTTGTAGACTCTAGGCTGAGTCGGAGCATAGTGAGACGCGGTTGATTCCACCGCCTTGCCCTTCTCTTCGAAAGTAGCTCCTTGCTTCCTCTCAGATTTTGGGCGTCCGCTCCAGCAATCGCGGTCAAAGTGCCCCGTCTTTCCACACGTGAAACAAGCGCCCGAGGTTCGGTTGGTAGTTGCCCCCAAGGCACCTGTAGAAGAAGCTGGACCTGACGTCCTAGTCTTCTTGAAGAATTTTCGATAGCCCGACTTCGACGTAGTCGGCGCTTTGAACTCCGATTTCTTCCCGCCAGATTCCTTCTTAGCTTACACATTTCTCATGTCCTTCTCCAAGGACTGGGCCGAGTTGACCAAGGTTAGGAAACCCTTCGTAGAAGCGGTTAGTCTTTCGCTCCTCGTCGACAAAGGTAGCGCTAGCATATCTCCCCAACCGAGTAAACTCGTGGAGGTACTCGTCTACAGTGCTATCTCCTTGCACCAACTTTTGGAACTCGTTCTCCAATGCGATCCTCTGCGCTGAGGGGAGGTATCGAGCCATGAACAATCTTGCAAACTCCGCCATAGGAACTTCGGCCAACGGCCTTCCCCTCAACTGGTGTAGCTCAAGGCCTTCCCACCATAACCTTGCGTCCCCATCCAAAAGGAACGTCGCTATCGTGGTCTTCTGCCACTCTTCCGTTTCTGTCGCTGTCATCACCCTATTGACTCTTGAGAGCCAATCCTCAGCCTGGGTTGGGGTTCCCGTTCCCGAGAACACCGGTGGGTGGAAGCCCATCACATGCTTAAGCTGTCTCTCAGTTGCTCTCCGAGGCAACTCCGGCTCCACCGCCACCTGCTCAACCCTTCTAGGCTCCGCCGCTTGGAGCGGCACTTGCTCCTCCGCAGGAGCAGGCTGCTGCACCTGTCTTGCAGGTTGCGCATTAATCATAGCAAAGACAGCTTCTGCCACCAATCTAATGGTCTCGGCAGACGAACTTGTTACAGGCGCTTCACTTAGCGCACTGCTTGCCTCAGAACCTGGCCGTTCTGACGGCCCAGCACCACTTCTGGTCACCTATAAACGTGCAAAACACCGATAAGCGACCAAATACTATTGCAAACAGCAATTATAGGAACACGCAGGTTCCTCAAACATGTGTATTTTCATTCCTAAGTGGACATTCATGGGTTCTTTTCATGTTATAACGATGACGCACACATGTGCTCACCACCCCTTAAAGTGAATTCGCCCACGAATACATTTAAGTTTGACCGAAACCAGTCCTCTGATACCAATTTGTAACACCCCTATCCGTCGCATAGCATATAACAGTAGGTCCGGCCGGGGCCCGACGCCATATACTACGGACAGACCGGTTGGTTACGCGTTGAAACCAATCAACCAATCATAACGTCCTACACAACACCTAGCAGAAGCAATTATTAAGTTGCAAAAAAGGAAAGAACCCAGCCACACACATGAATGTCCACTACACAAACCAAATAGGAATGTACAATACATGAGTACGGGCCTTAAGGCCTTACAACAGTTTGCTTTAAATAAAGTGTTTTCCAAACCTCGGCACGCAGGCCGACCATACATGTTAAACGGGAAAAACATAAACATTTAGGCCTTCGAGGGCCGGCACAGCTTCAAGGGCTTTAGCCCACTATTTCCCGCTCGGCTCCGCAACACTTGCAAGCCACAATCCACAGCCCGATGGTAAATAAAATAACGGTCAGCTATGCTGACCAAATTATAACGATCCCGCCCCCAAAATCGGGGCGGCGATGCTCTTTCCCTGCACGTTATTAGTAGGCAACAACAATAGTGTAAACACACTTCATCACAGGCGTAGGATCGCACGGCCACACACTCCATGCACTCAGGGCACATTCACGGCGAACTGGCCAACGCCACGTCAATTCAAGCCATAGACGTTCCCGTTCCACCACCGCCTCTTGGACGGCCAACCATATGAGCATTTTGCCTTCCTGGCCTTGGTCACGGCAATTTAAGCCATAGACCGCCGAAGACCCTCATCCATGCCAACGGTCCTACCGAACGACATAGATCGGGTACGGTTCCGCCTGACCCGTGCTCACACCGCAACGGCAGTTTAAGCCATATGCGCAGGTCAAGACTCACCGAGTCCCGTTTCCACCACAATAATCACATAACCCGGTTATGTTCACGTTCGCTCCCTGGCCATCGTGTTGGCAAAACTCGCTTTTGCCCAGTTTTCCGGGTGCACCTTGAGGTTAATCTCTAAGGCTCCCTGTTGCAATCTACCATGTAGAAAACCCGAAAAATGCCCAAACACCCGGAGTCTTCCCCGGTTCATATGCAATGCAACATCACCGATCCGGCTCTACTTGTCCGGATAGGCTTCACACACAATACCTATGTCCGTTTTCGCATACGGACTCTATACAAGGGGGACTTTACATATCTACCCCAAGGAATGCTCCAACTCTTCGCTCACTCGCGAGAGAGGGCTTCCTATGCAAAGAGAAAAAGGGCTTCATATGCCCAAGGATGAGAAATCGTTACCCTTGCGTTCTTCCGCAGCGCCATGAAAAGCTATGCGGATGAAAAGCACCGCAATCTCCTTGCCTCCGCGGATCCGAAGTCGGTTCGCGATTTGGAGCTCCGAATCTCCTCCGGCGACCGGATCTAGCCCTTCTTCCTCCTCCTTGCTCTCTCCTCTCTCTAGCTTTTAGAAAGAGAACCACTCAAGAGAAATGAGGGTTTCTAAACCCTATTCCCGGGTATAACCCTGGGGAAACAACCCCCAGCCGTCGGATCTCAAATCAAAGAAACGAACGGCCTTGATCGGGCCTGAAAATACAAAATCTGCGCCGAACACGGGTTGCAACACGGCCGTGTGCCTGGCCGTGTCACCCATTCGCCGTCTCGACCGACTCAAAAACCAGCACACGGCATTCGACACGGCCTCCGACATGCCCGTGTCACCTGTGACACGCCCGTGTCGGGACCCGTGTCACGCCCCCCGTGTGTAATCGGCCAGCTTTCCCAACCCGAGAAGGACACGGCCTGCGACACGGCACCCGACACGCCCGTGTCGAATTTGACACGCCCGTGTCATGGCCCGTGTGCCTTCCTCAGAAAACAACCCAAAGTGACACGCCCTGGGACACGCCCGTGTCCCAGGCCGTGTGCCTCAACTCGACGATCTCCGACCGCCAAAACGTCGACCACCTGACCCGTGGCCGAACACGCCTGTGTCACGCCCGTGACACGCCCGTGTCACGCCCGTGACACCTGCTCCAAAATTCAGACTGGGCCTAAAACATCACCCGTCCCTCTTTTGAGTTTCGGGGTGTTACAAGTTGTAGATCAGGAGCTCCAGACACCGGAGTAGTGTTTCCATTTGCCACAGTGATAAACTTGGGATACTCAGTGATCATGTACTGAGGAGGTTTCTGAGAAGTAATGTGATGGGTGGCTCTAGAATCCAAGATCCATTAAGAGTTGTAGGAGAGACATGAGATACCTTCAGAAGAAAAAGAAGCAACCGATCCAGAGGAACGATTGACCATGCCTTGGAGCTGCAGTATCTGTAAGTGGAGGTCATTGATATCCTTATGAGCAGTCAAATGGGGCTCGGTGGAAGAGGGACCTAAAGGAGCAGCAGCGACAGTAGTAGCAATGAGATGAGGAGGCAAACCATGTTTGCGATAGCAGGTAGTTTCAAGGTTTCCATCACGACCACAGTAGGTACACTTGAGAGTAGAGCGCCCAGCACGTCCCCGACCACGAGACGTGAAACGGCCTCCCCAAGTAGAAGATCCTCGGCCAGAGGGAGCAGGAGTAGGGAGTAAGGGCTACTAGAGCAGAGCCGGAGAAAAACTGTCTAGAGCCTCGGGAGGTGGTGTAACTTTGAGCACCATTGAGCAAACATCAGATAGAGAGGGTATAGTAGAAGAGGAGAGAATCTGGGCCCGAACGCTGTGAAGATGACTAGGAACACAAGACATCAACATAGCAATCCCAACAGCCTCCTTCTATGCCTGTTGAGTAGTAAGGTCTGCAGAGGGAGGTTGGTGTTGTATCCAGGCCTCTACCAGGGTCTTGGTCTTTGCAACAAAGGAATTTAAGTCACTGGTGGTTCCAAGATTCAGTGATTGAAGAGCGGAGATAATGTAAAAAAGGTGTTGTAACCTATCCATGCCAGAGTATAGGGAGTGCAATTCATCCCACATGTCCTTAGCCGTTTCGTAGTACATTGTTATGCGGTAAGGCTCTGTGTCCATAAATATAAGCATCCAAGATTGGACCCGGCCGTCATCGCAAAGCCAGTCATCAGAAGGGTTAGCAGGTTTGGCCTAAGTAAGGTGAGCGAGCAGACCCTTTGTCTGCAGAACACGACGAACGGGATGAACCCATTCGACAAAGTTGTCCTTTCCACTGAGAGAGATAGTGGTGATGCGAAGTTCAACACAAACCTCGAGAGTCAGGGCAGCAGCATGGGCGGGCAGAGAAGGGGTACCCACGGTTGAGTCACTGGATGCCATGGCGGATAACAGAAACAAGCCGGGCAGCTAGCAGCTTAGAGCGGCGGACTGAACCAGCGGATTGAAGCAGCACAGAGTAGACCGCGATAGGAACAAGCGGTGGACTGGAGAAGGAGCTCGCAAGGGAGAAGGAGCTCGCAAGGGAGAAGGAGCTCGCAAGGGAGAAGCAGTTCGCAAGGCAACAACAAGATGCGAACTAGAACAGGAGCTCGCAAGAGAGAAGAAGGAGAGCTACTTGGAGCAGTCCGCAGCGAGCTGACCAGTATGTTGCGAGCGAGAAGAGCTAGGCAGGAGGGAAAACCGGGGCAGACCACAACGAGCTAGGGAAGAGAAGTCGGGGCGGGTTTGCTATCCGCGGAGACCTGAAGCGGGAAGAGAACTGAGCAGGGAAGAAAACAGGTCGCAGCGACTTGAAGCAGACCGCAGTGAATAGGAGCACAGAGCTAGGAAGAGTAGGTCGCGACGAGTAGAAGCAGGTCACGGCGAGAAAGGTCAAGAGGCAAGGAAGAGTAGGTCGTGACGACTTGAAGCAGGTCGCGGCGACTTGAAGAAGGTCGCGGCGACTTGAAGCAGAGGGCGGCGAGAAGGCAATAACCTGTGGACCCCACGAGTCCGAGAGAGAAGACTAGAAGAAGCCCGGGGAGGAGGGTGGAACCACGAAGAGAAGAGGAAGCAGATTAGAACAAGCAATCTGAAGCAGCCAAACGGCTATGGCAGTTAGAGAGAAGGGCGGGTAGGATCAGGCAGTCCGCATGACAGAAGCAGTTCGCTGGCGAGTAGAGGCGGCGGATAGAAACCGGAGACTGCAGGAATGGACGATTTCCTCTGATATCGTGTAGAAAGAGACGTGTGAGAGAGAAAATCACCCATAATTTTATTATCTCAAAAGAATAAGAGTACATACACTTATATAGAGGGAGAAAGAGAGAGAGACTTCTACAATTACAATGTGATACTAAGGTGGCGTTTGGCGCGGCTTATGATCTCCGGTGCGTTTCCAACGCACTGCAATTTTGACAATAAGCGCCGTTTGGCGCGGCTTGTTTTAGAAACGCCGGTTGGGTTCAGCCGCATTTTCTTATCTATCGCTAGCCGCTGTTCTTTTCCACGTCCAGCCGCTACCTTCCTCCCGATAACCTAACTAGCGGAGTCGAGCAGAGCCCCGCGCTGGACTTTCTTCCCCAATCGACGACAGGATCCTCCCCTATTTACCGACGGCCGGCGATTCTCCTTTGCTTCCCGTCCACGAAGAAGGCCGACGCACATTGGAAGCTTTTCCCGTCCACGAATCGATCCGCTTTTTTCACCGTTAACCCTACATTGAGGTATACTCCTTCATCTTTCATATCCTATGCAAATTTCGGGTTTCTTTAGGGTTTAGGGTGCTTGTAAATCTTTCCCTCATCTCCATCTTCCACCGTCTTCCTCGATGCACAACCCAGTCCCGATTAGGGTTGTTCGCGAGCGGAGCTGGAGTAATTTCGGGTTTCTGTGATTGTTTTTGTGTGTGTCTGTGTGTATATGAGTGTTCAATTTTTTTTTCTGTGTGTGTGTATATTGTGAGAATGTGTGTATATGTATATATATGTGTGTGTGAATATCCTATGTGTGTGTGGAGATGAGGGAAGGACGGTTGAATATGAGTGTTGAATGTGTCCTTCCCTCATCTCCATATGAGTGTTGAATGTGTCTTTTGTGTGTGTGTGTATATATGTGTGACTATGTACATATATGTGTGAGTGTGTATGTGTGTTTATGTGTGAGTGTATGTATATATGTGTGTGTGTGTTTGGGTATTTGTGTGTGTATATGTGGTTGTGTGTGTGTGTATATGAGTATGTGTGTGTGTGTATATTTGTATGTGTGTGTATGTGTGAGTGTGTATATATTTGTATATGTGTGAGTGTGTATATATTTGTATATGTGTGAGTATGTATATATGTGTTTATGTGTGACTATGTATGTGTGTTTATGTGTGAGTGTGTATGTGTGTTTATGTGTATGTGTGAGTGTGTATGTGTGTTTATGTGTGAGTGTATATATGTGTTTATGTATATATGTGTTTATGTGCATAAAGTTCTATTTTGTCTATACTTATACCACAAACCAAAAATGAACAACCATCAGATAGAAATTTCAGTGGAACACCGCCAGAGATTTTATATGACAGACGTTACATGCCCTATTTTAGAAATTGCATTGGAGCGATAGATGGGACACATGTTCACGCGTGCGTGCCAGTTGGAAGTCAGGTACCGTACATTGTGAGACGCGGTAGCCCAACTCAAAATGTCATGGCAGCTTGTGATTTTAATATGTGCTTTACTTTTGTTATGGCTGGTTGGGAAGGATCAGCACACGATAGCCGTATATTCAACTTTGCCCTGAGTGATGCACGTTATAATTTCCCTCATCCACCTCATGGTAACTATTAACTTTGCATTTATCTATATATTCATAATAATATTTGGGCAACTAAATAATTATCATTAATGTGCAGGAAAATATTACTTGGTTGACTCTGGCTATCCAATGCAAAAGGTTACTTAAAACCTTATCAGGACACGCGATATCATCTACCAGACTTTGCTCGTGGTGGTCGTCGAGCTGAAGCATGTCGGGAGATGTTCAATCATGCACACTCATCGCTTAGAAGTGTGATAGAGCGCTCGTTCGGTGTTTGGAAGAAGAAGTGGGCCATACTACGAGACATGCCAAGCTATAGTTTCGACAAACAAGCACGTATTGTGATCGCCACGATGACACTACATAATTTCATACGTCGCCACCCTTCGCGTGTAGATATCGATTTCATTGAGTCTGAACAAAGGGATCCATGTCTTGGGATGATCTCGCAAAGGCGGGAAGAAGATTGCTCTGACACTGCTGCTGGTGTAGAAGAGATGATCGCACTGCGTGATATTATTGCAGATCAGGTGTTCGAAGCTAGAACATAATTTCCGCGTTGGGTGTTACGTTACGTAGAATTTGATAAATGTATGAATGAAATTTTATTTGGCACCAATGTATGAATGAAGTTTTATATTGTGTTAAATTTGGGAAAAAAAATTAATTCAAAACTCCATTTTCTATCCAAACAACTTTTTGAAAACTCCGTTTTGTAAACTCTGTTTCACCCAAACAGTTTTTTAACAAAACTCTGTTTTCCAGAATCAGCACTTATTCAATCAGCAACAGTTCATCAGCAGCTTTCCATCAGCAACAGCCCAACCACACAGACCCTAAATACACTATACATGGGCCAATACAAATGGGTCTCTCCTAACGGGCTTAATTCATTTTATCTTTAACAGGTTCCAATCAGCTCCATCTTTATATTTGTGTCACTTGCCACATCTTTCTCAATTTATTATCGTGGTTATGCTTTTAATATGAGACTTTTACATTTTAACAGACATAAATATTCAATTTTTTATGTGTAAGCTTATCAACGGAAAGAACAACTAAGGCTTCGTTTGGTTCGGCTTTTCACCGTCTCTGTTTGGAGCAAACGCCGCAAGATGGCGGGTAAACAAACGGGCGTCGGTGGCGTTTGCTTCGTTTGCACCCGCAGCAAGGAGGAAATGACCTCTATCCGCTCTGTTTCGACCCCCGCCTCTCCCCCTCCAGTTCCAAAGTCTCGTTTCGACCCCCCGACTGCACCCACCACCGCCGAACCAAATATAGCCTAAATATGCTAGAAATATATGAGAAAGTAATTAATGAAAAAGTGGACAATGCAAGAGTTTTTGACTTTATTTTTGATCTTATTATTTCAATATGTTTTACTTACATCTCTTTCTATAGACTTCTTAAAGCATCTCCAACTGATCGGCAAGCTCTAGGATTGTCGATCGGTTTTGTTCCAACTGAGCTCTAAAAGCATGTCTATGCCCTCTTTCTTCTTCTAAATTTAGAGGGAGAGAGAAATTGAAACCACTCTATAATTTATTTTAATATTATTTTATATTTTAATTATTTAAATGTTTTTTATCAAACTCATTGCATAATTTATAACATTCGTAATTATTAATATAATTTTCGAGCTTTAACATATAATATATCAATAAAATCGTTTTGTCGAGATCTAGAAAACAAGACTAATATTGAATACATTTTAAGAATTATTTATCATATTATTATTAAAATATTATTTTATTAGGTATATAATATTTCTTGCTAATAGAGACAAATATTTTTTTATCGACTAATGTTTTTTTTACTAATAGTCAATTATTATTTTGCATATTTATCATATAATATATATTTTTGACATATAATATTTCAATATATTAATAAAAATATTTATATTTTTAAATATGGAGAACAAGGTTATAGTTGAACAAAGAAGTTCTTCATATTTAGAAAACCTAGTACAATGGGGATCTCTAACAGAGGCGGGGACAACAACTCCTTAGCACATACCTCCCTGGTCACTGACAAGTCACTTGAAAGGACATTTGCGAAGCAATACTGTTAGTACGAATCACCTCGCCAACATTGACCAAACAACAAGAAATCTCACTAGGAGAACACTGAATCAGGTGGAGTTTTGCTAACTTCATCCTTTGACTCAGCGATCTAGCTTCTTGGAGGTTCCTTCTCGCGAGAAATTGCGCTTTTCTTATTGTCGATCTTCTGAGCCTCGCCTCCTGAGGACTTAGAAAACACCCCCAATAAATGATCAAAGCTGCCAGTATCTATGCTCAGTGAGTTCAAGAAATGTGGGAATACATAAAGCCCAATGCATTTATAGTGGATCGACCAGCCCGCCGAGTCCAAAAACTCGCATAATTTTTCTGATCTTGCAATGAGTCCAAGCAAATGGGATAATGTATGACTAGTACTCATCGAGATAAGTAAAGGGCAGTTAGATAAAGAGGGATACAAAACGACCCCCACGAGGGGAGGCTCATCGCAAGATCTCAACCACCATTTCGAAGACAGGGGATCACTTCAACGGATGATCGTATCAGCTCATCCCAGCTCGTTGGTGACCAGAAAGATCTCATGTAAGGGCAAGACCTACCTGCAGGTAGGGAGTATATGTAACATCACGATTTTTATTGGGTCACTGATGATGTGTGGTTCGATCAACGGAAAGGCAAGTGCACCTTCTATTGTCGTCAAGTAATAATTAAACGAGAAGTGATCCTGAGTATCGATCTCACTCGGAGCACGGATATGTGGATTTTACTTTTAGGAGAGACTTAAGATTGACGTCTCTTAAGTCGGGGTTTATGGGGGGTTTGAGTTTAGCTAATAACTACTTGCAATAAAAAGAATTAATTAACTACGCGGGTCGCCGACACCACTTTGAACCACCGCGGGTCGCCGACCTCCGCTTCACACTTTCGCGGGTTGTCAACCTCCGCCTTACAAATTGCTTGTGTCAATCAAGACAATAGAGCCAGAAAACTCAATCGCAGCACATGAAACACAACTAACATGGAAGAAATCACAACGCACAAGGTAGTAGGTCTCCTTGGCTACTCTAAAGAAGAGAACAATGCGAGACATGCTTTAATACATACAAAAATAAATGTCTACACAAGTTCAAACAACCACCATCAACAAAATAGGAGAAAACTACCACATCAACCTAGTGGGCGGAAGAGAAGAAAAGAGATACAAACGATGCTTGAGACTCTTCCGTATAGGAGAGGTTGACTCCGGATAGTGACTCCGTGAATTCCTCGCTCTTCGGCTACCATTCGGGGTAGAGGAACCTCTGTCACAAACTCCCAATGGACTCCTCTTCACAAGGGACTTGCATCGACCACGTCTTCTTATTTCAATCCCTAACTTGCGACGAGTGGAGAACTTTTACTCCTTCCTCGAGCTTCTGGATGGTGGGGAGAACCTAGGTGATGATCCCTAGTCCTCGGTACCCTAAAATTCGAAAAAAGGTAGGAGAAAAGAGAAAAATGTGGATCTTTTTGGGAAAAAGAGTGGATGGACTATTTAAAGATGGTGCAGAATTTAGGCGATGGTATGAGTAGGCACATGACCAGTATTCGTAGCCCTCCTTGAGGCATCACTGTAGATTTCATAGCCCTCCGAACCACATGGAGAGCACAAAATAGGCGTCGTGGTTAGATGCCTTTTCAATTCTTCAAAAGCTTGCGCGCACACTGGCAACCAAAGAAACTTTTGATCCTTCCTTGTCAAGGTCGTGAGGGGTAACACTATCCGTGAGAAGTTCTCTATGAAGCGCCTGTAGTAGCCGACAAGCCTCAGAAAACTCCGGACTTCCGCCACAGAAGACAACACAGGCCACCCCTGTATCGCAACAATTCTCGTCGGATCTACCGTGATTCTCTCTCCATTAACAACATGACCAAGGAACGTTACCGAAAACAGCCAAAACTCACACTTAGAGAACTTGGTATACAACTGACTACTTCTCAGGGTCTCCAGAATAGTTAATAAATGATCCGCATGTTCGTCCTCAAACTGGGATTACACCAGGATATCGTCAATAAAAACTATCACGAATTGGTCTAAATACTCCATGAACGTCTGGTTCATCAAGTCCATAAATACGGACGACACATTTGTCAGCCCAAATGACATGACTATGAACTCACAGTGCTCATAACGTGTGTTGGGTATTGTATCCACAATAACTCAGATTTGTATGAAGTCACCCTTAAACTAAGATGAATTAAGTTGTATTTGATGTTTTGTTCAAGCTCGTGTTTGCAGGATATAATTGTCAAGTGTAAACAAATGTCAGTCTATAATGAGCCACCAAACACAGAGTCATACAATGTAATCCCTCATTGTGTGATCCATGGTGTTGAATCATGTGTAGTCTTTCTATTGGGATACACTTCATTGTCAAACACTCAAGGAATAGGAGAAAGACTAGTCTCTAAAGTCCTTGAAGGAAGAAAATTCTCAGGATGCAGAATATTTTCTAAGTGTTTCTCTCGAGTAATTACTTAGTACTCGAGTGAAAGTATAGACAGTACTCGAGTGAAAGTATAGACAGTTCTCGAGTGAGACAAAGTCCAGCACTCGAGTAACTGAAGCACTTCTCGAGAAGACATCATGTGCATTTTCGAGAAGTCAAGGAGTACTCGAGAATACCTCTTCCTGTTCTCGAGTTATCAGAAATTTCTAGTCTAGGAATTTTCTAAGTACTGTACTCGAGTAGTACTAGACTTTGTCTCGAGTGACAGTTGTCAAGTACTCGAGTAGTACTAGACTTTGTCTCGAGTGACAGTTGTCAAGCACTCGAGAAGTACATCCGGTTCTCGAGTTGTGAAGTCTTTGTACTCGAGAAGTCCAGCTACATCTCGAGAAGTCATCTCTATTGGTCAGAAGTTATTTACAGATTTTTCTCTAAGGACTGTTCTCGAGAACTTTACTCCCTGTTCTCGAGAAGGCAAAGTGAGTACTCGATTATTCATCTTCCACTCGAGTAATGTAGAATATTGTCTTTGAAATCTTGTTAAGTCCAATGGGACCAGTTTCCAAATTAATCTCCATGGCTATTGGTCCACGTGTTTCGTTTTATAATTATGACCGTTTAGCGATTCCTATAAAAGGTCTAATCATCTTGACAAACCCTAAGAAGAGATAATAAGTTTTCTGAATCATCTATTGTTCAAAATGGGGAAGCCGCCGCTCTTCATCGACGATTTTGCCGCTGTACTTCTCTGATTGTCGTGATTCAGACCAAGATTAGATCAACCGATAGATGCGTTCTTATTCTCACAGATCCTCTTCTTGATCGTGTTGATCTTGGTTGTCAGATCCAGAATTGTTTTCTGCTTGTCTTCTTCGATCAATGTCTGAGAAAGCTTCAACGTTCAAGGAAGAAAGTCTGAAGATTCCAGATCTGAGATATTATGTTTGTATAATTTTCATTTACAAAACATTTATTCTTGTAGGATATTGTTCTCCGAGTGTAGGATCATTGGTCTCTGAGTTGTTGTATGACGGTTTTCTCTTCCGAGTGTAGATCTTGTTTTTGGATCGAGTTGTAGGAACATTGTTCCGAGTGGTAGGATTATTTTTAATCCGAGATTAGTGGAGTAGTCGAGTCCAGTGCATTGCTAGATTGGTGGGTGGAAAGTGGATGTACCCAAGGTTGGGGAACCACTATAATTCTTGGTGTCTTCTATGATTGCTTGGTTAATTTTTTGTGCATAGATCGTTAAATTTTTATTTCGCAATAATACACAGACCTCACCTATTCACCCTCCCTCTAGGTCATTTAGGTAGACAACTATTAACTTCAATTGGTATCAGAGGCAGGTTGTTCTTCAAAAGGTTAACACCTTGAACATATCTCCTCCTAGTTGTCTTTAGAGAAGTCAAGCATGGACAGAGCCAAGGATTTTGCGAAGCTTCCTTTGTGCACAAAGAACAATTTTGCTGTGGAAAGAAAGGATAAAGTTCTTCATGGAAGCTGTAGATCCAAGGATCGTCATGATTGTGGAAGAAGGTCCTCATGTTCCTATGATAACCTCTACCATTGATCCAACTAAGCTAGTTCCTAAGAAATTGATGGATCTTGATAATGACGAGATTGCACTTGTCTCTTTAGACAAGAAAGCCAAAAACATCATCGCAAGTGTAGTCGATGACTCGATGCTACAAAATCTGATTCACTGCAAGTCTTCCAAGGAAATATGGCAATCTATGATCATCTTGATGGAAGGTACTGAATAGGTAAGGGATGACAAGAGATCCCTCTTAAATCAGAAATATGAAGCCTTTCGACACGGTTCCAAGGACTCTATAGCAGACACTTTTGAGAACTTCTTCAAGATTGTAAACAGCCTAAGAGTATATGGCCGAGTCTTCACAAACAGAGAGCTGAATGACTAATTCCTTAGATCTCTAGCTAAGGAATGGGATAACAAAGTTTGTGCGATCCGAAAGTTTAGAAAGCTGGCAGAAACTGGCCCCCAGAATCTCTTCGGAAAGCTTATGTCATATGAACTTCAAATAAACTCTAGAAAAGCCGAAGAAGAGAAAAGTCAGTCGTCATCAATGGAGAAGTCTGTCGCTCTCAAGGCAGACACCTCAAGGAAGTCTAAGGCTGCCTCTCCTGCCCCAACACAGGAAGAAAGTGAAGAAGAAGCCTATGAGCCAAGTACCTCAGGCTCAGAATTATCTGAAGGAGAATTTTCTCTCCTTTATAGGCAGTTCAAGAAATTCTTGAATAAGAAGAAGCAATGGAAAGGCAAGGATGTCTCATTCAGAAGATCATGTCACAATGGTGATCGCTACAAGAAAGGCTCAAGTAGCCAAGACAGGTATCATTCTAAACAGAACAAACATATTTCGTCTGATATAGTTTGTTATTACTGCAATAAGCCGGGGCTTGTGATCACTGATTGCCCGCACAAGAAGAAAGAGGGTGGAAGAAGAGAAGAAAAGATGTCCCCTTACGGCAGAAAGAAATCTGAAAGAAGCCTAGTTGCCAAGAAGGCTAAGACTCTCAGTGACACGACTCATCTGATTCAAGTGATGATTAAGAAGCCTACTTCGGGCTCATGGTTTATTCTGATGAAGAAGGACAAGTCCCCCAATTCAATGGGGAGGTAAATACTCACACTCCGCTTTCTGAATCTGATGTTCCTAACCATGACCATGAGGAATGTTCGTCTGAGGATGAATCTGAACTCATGATTCAGTACAAAGAGTTAATTAAGGCTTACGACAAATGTCGAAGAGTTGCAAGGACTCAAGCCAAGGAGATCAAATCTCTTAAGGCTGAAGAGAGAAACCTGAGGGATGAAATTGTAATGATGGACTCACTCAAGAAAGACTTCCATAATGTTATGGAAGAATATAATAAGGCTCTCGAGCACCTAAATCTGAAGGAGAAGATCATCAAGGAATTGGAAGAACAACTTGAAGCTGAAAAGAAACTGGTTGAAAGTTTCTCCAAGCCTAAGACGGTTCTTCCACTCATTGTTGAATTCTCTGCTCAGGACAAAGGTGATGGCTTAGGCCATGTGGCATCTTCTAGTAAATCTTATAGAAGAAAAAAGGCCCAAAGGAGAAATAAGGATGCCAAGAAGGCTCTAGCCAGAGAGAAAGGGAAAGCTCCTCTGGAACAAACTTCATTCAAAAAGGTTATATTTCCAATGAATGAGTTTGATCTTGACTCGTCCTATGGTCACCTTGTTAGGCTTACTTATGCAGAGCCCAAGTCTCGGTACCAAGGATGGACTCGTCCCCAAAACTTTAGTGAGAGTGTCTTCAAGGCACCTTACGAGGAGATTACTCTTCAGAGCTATGGACCTTATAATCATGGTCATAACATCAAAAGAGCTCCAAGAGTTAAACAGGTTGTTGAAAAGCCTACTAAGGAGAAGAATTCGTGTGAATGCCATCACCATGAAGCCTCTACTTCCAAATCTACTGCCCCTGCTAGACCACAATCTCAAAAGGTCAAGCAGGAGATCGTTAGGCAAAGATACAACAGATTTGACTGTTGGTGCTGTGGCAAGGTTGGTCACTTTGCCATAGATTGCTGGTTTAATCCCAGAAATAATTTAACTCCCTGAGTTAATAGTGTAAGAAAGACCACTCATAATGTTAACACTTGTAGGGGGAGTATGTTAACCCGAGACTAAGGACCCAACATGGTTTGGGTTCTTAAGGCAACTTGATCTTATTTTTGCAGGAATGTCCAAAGACCACTAAAACTCCAATCTGGTACTTGGATAGTGGATGTTCTCGGCATATGACCGGAACTAGAAGTTGACTTCATGATTACTCTCCAGTCATGAACGGTCCAAAGGTCATCTTTGGAGGTTCTGACAGAGGAATTACTAAAGCCTACAATATGATTACCAATGGTAATGTATCCTTTTCCGATGTAGCTTATGTTGAAGGATTTGAATATAATCTCATAAACATAAGCCAACTTTTTGATAAAGGATACATTGTAGAATTTCATGCAGACAAGTGCTTGATAAAATCGGTAGATAATTTGGAAATGATTTTATCAGGCACTCGTAGTAGGAATATCTTTTGTTTAAATTTTATTTGCATAAATGCTTCTATGCCAGTGTGCTTTTTAGCAAAAGATAGTGCGTCTCTTGCGAACCAATGACACAAGAGATTATCACATATTAATTTCAAAACTATTAATAAATTACTTTCTCTTAATTCGGTACGTGACGCCCCAAATGTCAAGTGCGTTAAAGATAGACCTTGTCACGCATATGTAAAAGACAAGCAAACAAGGAATACCTTTAAAAGCATTATCAGCAAAGATTATAATAGTTGTTTGCACCTACTTCATATGGAATTGTTTGGTCCACTGCAAATTAGAAGTTTGGGAGGCAAGAATTATACATTGGTGATTGTTGATGATTACTCTCGCTTTGCGTGGGGTGTTCTTTCTAAAACACAAGTCAGATACCTTTGATATCTTTACTAATTTTATCAAGCAAGTCGAGAATGAATACAGTTGCTCCGTTGTCAAAATCAGAAGTGATAACGTAACAGAGTTCAAATCTGGGGCCATGATAGAATTTTGTGAAAGCCTATATATCTTTCATGAGTTTTTCTCTCCCCGAATTCCTCAACAAAATGAAGTTGCTGAGAGAAATAATAGAACACTCATAGAGGCTTGCAGTACCATGTTGAGTGATGCCTCACTACCAGAATACTTCTGTGCTGAAGCCGTCAACACTACATGTCACGTGCAAAATAGAGCACTCATAAACAAGAACCATAATAAGACACCTTACGAACTACTTAAAGGCAGGAAACTGACCATCTCATACTTTAAAATCTTTGGTAGTAAATGCTTCATCCTTAACAATGGTAAGTATCACACTACTAAATTCAGTGAAAAGAGTTTTGAAATTATTTTTGTAGGTTATATTAGCCATAGTAAGGCATATAAGATTTTCATGAAAATCCTGGTGATAGAAGAATCTATTCATGTTGTATTTGATGAGACGAGCTTGTTGCAAGGCAGTTCTTCTAGTGTGTTCATTGAAGATGTAGGTTCACAACTGAAGGAATTGAGCTTGGATGAGCAAGTTAAGGAACAAGGTCAAGAGTTCATCACGATCATCACTCCAACCCTTATTGTAGAAGATGATCATCATGATAAAGATATCATTCAAGTTGATGAAGTCACTCCTGTGATAGAAGAAGCTCCAGATGCAAGGAACCTAGAGCTCAAACATCTTAAGGATCACCCAATTGATCAAATCATCGGAGATCCCTGATGATGCATAATTTGACCTAAATTATTAATATAAAAATCTAAAAAATCTAATATAAATATATTTATAATGTTAATTTTATTCGCAAAATCGTATCTTTTTATAATTCTATCCTAACCATGCCTATTTTACTATATTTTCTGCACGCAGCGAACTTCGGGGCCACTTTTGGGCATGTTGCGGCCAGAATCAGATTTGGACTGAACACAAAAGTTGTAGCCCTCAGAAATACCTTTCCAACGCATGGTTACACGCCTTCATCGGATCTATGTAGCTTCGGGAATCCTTCGTAGAAGTTGCTGTCCAGCAGGTTTCCTACATGAATGATTCTCGTCTTTGAGCAAGAACCAAGGATCTCGGGACAAATTGCATTATTAATTATAAGAGAACACGCCTTTAGTTTTGGCATTCCAAACTAAATGTCGAGTGCAATCATGCCACAGTGTTATTGAACTATATTCAAGAATGGAATGAAGCCACAATGGTCCGATGAGATTTTTTTTCTCCTAAGTATGAAAGAGGCTAGCCACCTTTGACTAAATATTCAGCATGTGTTCTTAAAGGAAGCTTCTTGGAAAGAGAGAAAGTTAGCCAATTTTTATCATGCTTTTCATGACAAGTATGAAAGAGGCTAGCCACCTTTGACTATATATCCAACATGTGCATTTTGACCAAGGGAATCTTCATGGAAGCTTCATCCTCATGCCAAATTCCAACTCTACCCCCTTGGTTTTGGCCCTATAAATAAGCATGAAGGAAGAGAGGAAAGGATCATCATTCCTCCTTCATTTGAGCCTTCTAGAGAGCAATTGAGAGTTTATTTTTAAAGTATTTTAGATTAATGTTTTCATGCTTTAATTTTCTTGCAATCTCTTTTATCGCACTTGTAATCTTGTTGTAAACTCTCCTTGTAATGTCTTTATGCCCTTTTTGTAATTTCCTTTCAATAAGAATAATATAGTTTGTTATTCCTTTTCTCTCTCTCTCTCTCTTTCTTATTTTGCATATTCTTAACATGATTTTCATTTCCTACACAATTATGAGTAACTAAATCCTCATAGTACTCGATCTTGATGATCTGAGAATGAGTTGATCAGTTATGATGCTTTAACTCTCTTTCTCTTTTTAGAATCTAGGCCTTCGATTTACTCTTGATTTATTTCGAATGAAACTATATTATCGATATATAGTCTCCATTCATGTTTTCATTCTTGGATAGCCGAGAGGCCGATAGCTTGAAGTGAGCGCTCAAGAGTAAAGAGAGTTGCACGCACCTCTCGAGAGAGAATGACGTAAATATCCCGGATTTGAGTCAAATCCAATAGCAAGGTTCACTACTTAAAGCGAGTGTTAGGTATTCGGATACGGGACGAGAGTTCGGTCGAATCTTCCTAACCTCAGTTGGGCACTTCTTCGAGAGAAGCGTGTTCAAGTTTTAGGAACCCCCACGGTCAAGGTATCTTTATTTTATTAAGTTAAAGTTTGTGATTGCTTTCTTGATTAATTTTGCCAAAGAAATTCAAGATCGAGTACTTCCGCTTAAATCATTGTTTATCCTTTTTTTTATTTGCAAGTAATTTTCTCTCTTCTCTAATTTAGTAAGCAAGCCCAAAAAGAACTTTTATTTGATAAGATAATAGTAACTCCTTGAAGTAGAAGTAATCAAACCGCCCCGGGTAATACGACCTTGATATTGAACTTAATATCCTATACTATATGTGATAAGGTACACTTGCCTTCCTCGAATATAGAATTGGAGAACATCTCACAACCACACTTTCACCTTCTCTCTCCATAACTTTTTCTTCTCCATGCATAATCCCTTTTCTCCACGTAATTTTTACATTAAGTTTTTGGCGCTTTGCCGGAGACACTAGTTTTGATATTTTGAAAAGAGGATAGCAATTAATTTTATCTTCTTCTTTTTTCGCTCTCTTTATATTTTTTCTCATTATCTCTCTCCCACTTCTTTTTCTTTTTAGTGTATGACCAGAGGAAGCTCTTTGAATATTCCTTTTGATTCTGAGATAGAGCGCACCGTTTTGCATCGCCTCTGTTCTCGTGATCAGGAATCACATTTAGGCATCGAAGAGTCGATCGGAGACACTGCCACAAAAATTATGGATCTTAATCCGCCCAACCCAGATGAGGCCCAGCAAAGGACCATGTCCTATTATGCGCGGCCAAATCTTGAGGGTACACAATCAAGTATTGTCCGCCCTGCAGTGGCGAACAATAACTTTGAGATCAAGTCCAACATTATATAAATGGTGCAGCAGTCGGTAACCTTCGATGGTCTCCCGGACGAGGATCCAAATTGCCACATTTCAAATTTTCTCGAGATTTGCGATACTTTCAAAATAAATGGTGTCACGGATGACGCCATTCGATTACGTCTTTTTCCATTTTCTTTACGGTCAAAGGCCAAGCAGTGGCTGAGCTCTCTCCCTAGAGGATCCATCACTATATGGGCCGAGATGGAAGGAAAATTTCTTACAAAGTACTTTCCTCCTTCAAAAACCGCAAAACTACGCACTGATATCGCATCATATATGCAAATAGACTCGGAGACTCTCTACAACACTTGGGAGCGATTTAAGGAACTATTGCGTAGATGCCCACACCACGCACTTCCCACTTGGCAACAAGTGCAAATCTTCTATAATGGCTTGAATTTCCAAACAAGACAAATGATCGACGCAGCCGCTGGGGGGACGTTGAATAACAAAACCCCGGAGGCCGCACAAGAGCTTGTTGAGGAAATGGCCATGAATGCATACCAATTGAATGCACCCCGAGCACGACCAGTTAAGCCAGCGGGAGTTTTTGAAATTGATGCAGTTAAAATTCTAGCCCTCCAAGTTGAGTGCCTAACTAAGCAAGTGGCGGAGATGACGCCTTCCTCCGCCACTCCTCCTTGGGCTAATAATAATAATGTTATTTTTGAAGAACAGGTTGACTTCATGGAAAACGCGTCTCGGCCTTCTTATAACCGGAATAACGCACCGTATAACAACACCTATAATGCGGGTTATAGGAACCATCCAAACTTCTCATGGAGCAACCAAGGGAATGCTCAGTGCCCTCCAAATCTAAATCCTGCTTATAATCCAGCTCCCCCCTTAATTTAAATCCACCCGGTTTTCCACCACAACAGCCGAAGCCCTCTTCGCTTGAAGATGTCTTCGCCAAGTACGTTGCCACAAATGAATCTAATCTCAGGAACATTATCGGGTCTATTAAAAGCTTAGAAAATCAGGTGGGCCAGTTAGCGAAGATGTTCTCTGAGCGACAACAAGGAACTCTGCCAAGAAACACCGAACAAAACCCAAGGGAAAGTGCGAATGCAATCACACTCCGCAGTAGAAAGGAGGTAGCTTTAAAAAATGACGAACCCATGGTACCTTCTTCTACTCCTCCCCCTCCTATTTTAGCTTCGAATTTACCAACTACGTTTATGTCGCGCGCCTCTAATTCAAATATTCCTTATCCTGCTAAGTTAAAAAATGAGCGTGCCGAGGAGAGTTATAAAAAATTCTTAGAAATTTTAAAACAAATTCATATTAATGTCCCTTTCTGCGAGGCTATCTCTAACATGCCAAAATATGCGAAATATCTCAAGGAGCTGCTCTCTAATAAGAAAAAGCTTAAGGATATTTCACATATTTCCCTTAATGCAGAATGCTCCGCGGTTGTACTTAACAAATTACCGCAAAAAGTAAATGACCCGGGAAGGTTTTCCATCCCATGTCTTTTTGGTAATTCGTTAGTAAAACACGCCTTAGCTGATCTAGGAGCAAGCATAAACCTCATGCCATTCTCTCTATTTAAAAAATTAGGTCTAGGATCTCCAAACCCCACCAAAATGAGTATCCAGTTAGCTGATCGATCAGTTAAGTATCCAGTAGGGATAGTAGAGGATGTGCTCGTAAAAGTAGAAAAAATCATCTTTCCGGTGGATTTTGTTATCCTAGACATCGAAGAGGATGCCGAAGTACCCCTTATACTCGGCCGCCCCTTCCTTACCACCTCCCGCGCTATTATTGACGTTGGTGATGGAAAGCTCCTCCTTCGGGTTGGAGACGATGAAATCACTTTTAGCATAAATCCCTCGATGCGTAATACCTTAGCTAATGACGATTCCTTCTTTTACCTAGAAGAATGCTTCGAAGATGAATCTTCTGCACTACCTGAGTCTATATCTTCATCGTATAATGAACCCATTATCGCCGAGCGCTTCTGCTTAGAAGAAGTCTCTCGCCCACACCACCTGAACCACTACACATCGAAACCCTAAAATCAAAACCTCCTATGAGGAACCACCCACCTTAGAGTTGAAGCAACTTCCCCCTCATCTCAAATATCTCTTCTTAGAAAGAAACTCCAAACTTCCCGTTATCATCACTACCGATTTGAGTGACTCAGAAATTTCTGAGTTAGCTCTAGTGTTAAGAAATCATCGCCACGCAATTGCATGGCAGTTATCTGATATAAAGGGGATTAGCCCCTCCTTCTGTACCCATAAGATCTTCTTGAAAGAGAATTCCCACAATTCTGTCCAGCCCCAATGCCGACTTAATCCTAATATGAAGGAAGTCGTGAAGGTTGAGGTAATCAAACTCCTAGATGCGGGAATCATTTATCCCATCTCCGATAGTACTTGGGTTAGCCCAGTACAAGTTGTGCCGAAGAAAGGCGGTGTAACGGTGGTCGCGAATGAAAACAATGAATTAATTCCAACCCGTACTGTTATGGGTTGGCGGATGTGCATCGACTATCAAAAACTTAATGATGTCACCCGAAAAGACCATTTTCCATTACAGTTTATCAACCAAATCTTAGAACGCCTGTCCGGTCACTCTTTCTATTGTCTTCTCGATGGTCTCTCAGGATATTTCCGAATTCCTATTTCACCCGAGGACCAAGAGAAGACCATCTTCACTTGTCCTTTTGGTACCTTCGCATATAGAAGGATGCCATTTGGGTTATGCAATGTGCCAGCTACATTTCAGAGATTTATGTTGGCAATTTTTAACGAGTTAGTAGAAAAGGTGATGGAAGTCTTCATGGACGACTTCTCGGTCTTCGGTAATTCGTTTAAAAACTGTTTAAAAAATCTTGAGCGTGTGCTTATTCGTTGTGAGGAGACCAATCTAGCCCTCAATTGGGAGAAATGTCATTTTATGGTCCGAGAGGGATTAGTCCTCGGCCATAAAATTTCGGGAAAAGGGATAGAGGTCGACCGGGCTAAGATCAAAGTAATTGAAAAACTTCTCCCACCAACGAACATTAAAGCGATTCGTAGTTTCTTAGGCCACGCAGGGTTCTATCGGCGCTTCATTCAAAATTTTTCCAAAATCACCAAGCCGTTAACCCATCTTCTTGAAAAAGAATCTTCTTTCCTCTTTGACGATGAATGTCTTGTAGCATTTAATTTAATTAAAGAAAAATTAGTAAAATCTCCGATCCTAGTCGTGCCAGATTGGTCGCTCCCATTTGAGATCATGTGTGACGCAAGTGATATTGCCGTCAGCCCTGTTTTAGGCCAACGGGTGGATAAATTCTTCCACCCAATTTATTATACGAGCAAGACACTCACGTCCGCACAAGCCAACTACACCACCACTGAGAAGGAGCTTCTAGCGATCGTGTTTGCTTTCGATAAGTTTAGGTCTTACATCACTCTCTCAAAAGTTGTAGTCTTCACTGATCAATCCGCGCTTAGATATTTATTAAGTAAAGCGGACGCCAAGCCCCGCCTTTTGCGATGGATCCTCCTCTTATAGGAGTTTGACTTGGAGATCCGGGACAAAAGGGGTGCCGAAAATTTGGCGGCCGACCATTTGTCGCGTTTAGAGAATCCTGCTAGTGAAGCATTAATAGAGTCTGATATTAATGATAAATTCCCCGATGAGCGCCTCCTCGCTCTAGAAAATCTCAAGAATTGTTCGGGACCCTGGTTCGCCGATCTGGCTAACTATTTAGTAGCCCGGGTCTTGCCAAAAGAATTCTCAAATCAGCAAAAGAAGAAATTCTTTTCTGACATAAAGAATTATTTTTGGGAAGACCCCTTTTTATTTTGTGTTTGTGCGGACTAGATTGTGTGACGTTGTGTTTCGAGTAAGGAAGGCCTACAGATTTTACGGCATTGCCACGAGGGACCAATAGGTGGTCATTATCAGGCGAACCGCACCGCAAGGAAGGTGCTGGAGGCGGGCTTTTATTGGCCCACGCTTTACAAAGATGCTCACACCCTGGTGAGTACTTGCGCTAGCTTCCAGCGGGCCGACAATATCTCACGTAAGGACGAGATGCCTCAAAATATTTTTCTAGAATGTGAAATCTTCGATCTTTGGGGCATCGACTTCGTTGGCCCCCTTCCTCCGTCTTATCAAAACAAATACATTCTCGTTGCTGTCGACTATGTATCAAGGTGGGCGGAAGCGCAGGCGCTCCCCACCAACGATGCACGAGTCGTAGTTAATTTTCTAAAAAAATTATTCTGTCGATTTGGCACGCCGCGCGCTATAGTTAGTGATAGGGGAACCCATTTCTACAATAGCTAGTTTGCCAAAATTTTGGCAAAATATGGTGTAATGCACAAACTCTCCACCGCCTATCACCCCCAAACGAGCGGTCAAGTCGAGGTTGTCAATTGAGAATTGAAGCGTATTTTAGAAAAAACTGTTTCTATAAATAGGAAGGATTGGGCGTTAAAACTAGATGATGCTCTATGGGCCTATCGAACGACATATAAGATAGCCATCGGCTGCATGCCATTTCGATTGGTTTATGGCAAGGCTTGCCACCTTTCGGTTGAGTTAGAGCACCGTGCATTCTGGGCGCTTAAATTTTTGAATTTAGATTCTACCCTAGCTGCTGATCAACATAAAGTTCAGCTGAACGAGCTCGATGAGTGGCGCGCGAACGCATACGAGAGTAATAGGCTTTATAAAGAGCGAACAAAGTTTTATCACGACAAAAATATTAAATTTCCAAAAAAAAATTCGCCGGGCGATCTCGTCCTTCTTTATAACTCTCGCCTTCGCCTCTTTCTGAGAAAATTAAAATCGCGATGGTCCGGCCCCTTTATTGTTAAAGAGGCTTGGCCATATGGGACGGTTCTTATTTCCCACCCGGAAAAAGGAGAATTTAAAGTAAATGGTCATCGCCTAAAATTATATTTGCCGGGAGACGATCTGGGGAAGAATGATTTGCATGACTTTTTGCCCTAACAATGATGCTCTCATTACCAATTGTTTTATTTATCTTTATTTTTTTGTTTTATTTTGGACAATGATGTTTGAACTTGGATAAACTATTTGAATTTGGTCTGTAATAATTTCAACATATTTTGGACTTCTTTTGGACAATTTCTTTTAAACAATATTTTTTGTTGCGTCGAGCTCAGACGACGTTTTAAACAAAGGGCGCTCTTGGGAGGCAACCCAAGTTATTTTTTTATTTTTTTATTTTTGTTATTGTTTTTTTTTTTACTTTTTCCCCGGGCGATTCCGACAAGCTGAAGTTTTGCGATCGCCTGCTCCAACATTGCTGATTCCACCAAAAGTTCAAGATGATATTTCATGAAGTTCCACAACACAAGTATTGGGGAGCAGTATTACCCAGCCACTCGCAACTCACAAATCCGGGGAAGTACCTGCTTTAATTTATTTCATTTCAGTTTTCTTGAAAAACTTCTCTCTCTCCTTCACCTCCTTTCTTCATTGAGGACAATGTTTAATTTTAAGTATGGAGGAGTCTTCCTTTATTTTAGTCTTTTTCATATTTTAGAAAATCACAAAAATATTTTATCTTTTTTTTAAACACAAAGCAAAAAATCATAGAAATAATATTTAGTTCTAATTAGACTAATTATGGTAGAATCAATAGTACCCCTTACTTTATGTTTTGCTATTCTCAAAATATTCTATATAAACATAGCTAATTTTAATTTTTCCTAATCTTTCTTCTAAATTATGTTGTACGAGTAAAGTATTGACCTATGTTGTGTTCTAATTCTGGATAGCATGTTCATTTGAAAAGTTTTTTTCTAAAACTTGCACTTCTCTATGATTTTCATCTTTTATTCTTTTTACTCTCTTATAAATTATTCATCCTCTAATTTCCTTTTGGTTTATAGAAAATTTTTAAAAGATAACTTTGGATTCGTGTAGTAGATGAGAATTATCCTAGACGTTTATTATTCTTGTACTCATGAAGATTTCATTAGTCTTTATTTACTATCTAGAACTTATCCTTTTCGAAATTTTTCAAACCTTGCTTTAGATGAATTTGGGAGCATGAAAATGATTTAGGCCATTTTTTTTCGTTTGAGCCTTCATGCCAACCTTTTAAATCAATCATTAGTTTGCCTCTGTTGAGCTTTTTTCCATGTTTTACATGTTACATCCACTTTTTATCTCACCAAAGCCAAATATTCCAACCTATTTGATCACACTAATCTTTAGAGTTTTATTTAAATTTCACAATTGTGATAGGTTTAATTTTGTGAGATATTGGGAGAAAGTCAAATGAAAGACTATGCTCAAAAAAAGAAATAAAAAAAAATTATGTTTTGATTGGCCAATTTCAAAAGAAATTTTTTTTCTTACGTCCTTTTGTTTAAAAAAAAGTAATAAAAGAAAAAAAATCTTTATACCTTGTTGCATGTGCTTCATGCCTTTTTGTTGTTGTTGTTTTTATAAAACTCATGTTTTGATTTAGTGTGATTATTAGCCATCGATTTTATCTTTGAATTCCATTCCAAATCATATACATAGGCCAAGATTCAGTCCTATAAAGTCCTTTTGATTCATACTCTAAGGTTTGTTTTTAGTTAAGTAGAGAAAAAGAATAGATTAGCTAAGTTTTTGGGTACGAATTTAGATTCTTGGTTTTAGATGGATATGATTATAATTTGTCTCTTAAGGTATAGTAACAACTCAATGCGCTACTCTTTCGTTACTTTGCTTTAATTCGTTTAAAGACTTTTAGGTCAAAATTTTGGATGATTAATTTTGGTTATTAAAGTTTTTAAAAATGATCTTTCATAATTAAGTAAAAGCTTTAGATCTATTTTTCATTCTTCCCTACTTAGAATTTCGCAGTGTACTCGTGTGTAGCATGATTAATTCTTTTTGATTAGTTAATTTTATGTTAGCTAGTTTTTATTATTTTGCTTGAGGACAAGCAAGATAATAAGTATGGGGGAATTTGATGATGCATAATTTGACCTAAATTATTAATATAAAAATCTAAATAATCTAATATAAATATATTTATAATGTTAATTTTATTCGCTAAATCGTATCTTTTTATAATTCTATACTAACCATGCCTATTTACTATATTTTCTGCGCGCAGAGAACTTCGGGCCCACTTTTGGGCATGTTGCGGCCAGAATCAGATCTTTGGCTGAACACAAAAGTTGTAGCCCTCGGAAATACCTTTCCATCGCATGGTTACACGCCTTCATCGGATTTATGTAGCTTCAGTAATCCTTCGTCGAAGTTGCTGTCCAGCAAGTTTCCTGCATGAATGATTCTCGTCTTTGAGCAAGAACCAAGGATCTCGGGACAAATTGCATTATTAATTATAAGAGAACACGCCTTTAGTTTTGGCATTCCAAACTAAATGTCGAGTGCAATCATGTCACAGTGTTGTTGAACTATATTCAAGAATGGAATGAAGCCACAATGGTCCGATGAGATTTTTTTTCTCCTAAGTATGAAAGAGGCTAGCCACCTTTGACTAAATATTCAGCATGTGTTCTTAAAGGAAGCTTCTTGGAAATAGAGAAAGTTAGCCAATTTTTATCATGCTTTTCATGACAAGTATGAAAGAGGCTAGCCACCTTTGACTATATATCCAACATATGCATTTTGACCAAGGGAAGCTTCATCCTCATGCCAAATTCCAACTCTACCCCCTTGGTTTTGGCCCTATAAATAAGCATGAAGGAAGGGAGGAAAGGATCATCATTCCTCCTTCATTTGAGCCTTCTAGAGAGCAATTGAGAGTTTATTTTTAGAGTATTTTAGATTAATGTTTTCATGCTTTAATTTTCTTGCAATCTCTTTTATCGCACTTGTAATCTTGTTGTAAACTCTTCTTGTAATGTCTTTATGCCCTTTTTGTAATTTCCTTTCAATAAGAATAATATAGTTTGTTATTCCTTTTCTCTCTCTCTCTTTCTTATTTTGCATATTTTTAACATGATTTTCATTTCCTACATAATTATGAGTAACTAAATCCTCATAGTACTCGATCTTGATGATCTGAGAATGAGTTGATCAGTTATGATGCTCTAACTCTCTTTCTCTTTTTAGAATCTAGGCCTTCGATTTACTCTTGATTTATTTCGAATGAAACTATATTATCGATATATAGTCTCCATTCATGTTTTCATTCTTGGATAGCCGAGAGGCCGATAGCTTGAAGTGAGCGCTCAAGAGTAAAGAGAGTTGCACGCACCTCTCGAGAGAGAATGACGTAAATATCCCGGATTGGAGTCAAATCCAATAGCAAGGTTTACTACTTAAAGCGAGTGTTAGGTATTCGGATACGGGATGAGAGTTCGGTCGAATCTTCCTAACCTCAGTTGGGCACTTCTTCGAGAGAAGCGTGTTCAAGCTTTGGGAACCCCCACGGTCAAGGTATCTTTATTTTATTAAGTTAAAGTTTGTGATTGCTTTCTTGATTAATTTTGCCAAAGAAATTCAAGATCGAGTACTTCCGCTTAAATCATCGTTTATCCTTTTTTTAATTTGCAAGTAATTTTCTCTCTTATCTAATTTAGTAAGCAAGCCCAAAAAGAACTTTTATTTGATAAGATAATAGTAACTCCTTGAAGTAGAAGTAATCAAACCGCCCCAGGTAATACGACCTTGATATTGAACTTAATATCCTATACTATATGTGATAAGGTACTTGCCTTCCTCGAATATAGAATTGGAGAACATCTCACAACCACACTTTCACCTTCTCTCTCCATAACTTTTCTTCTCCATGCATAATCCCTTTTCTCCACGTAATTTTTATATTAATCCCCGTGACGGTGTCAGAACTCGTAGAGATACAACTAATGAAAACTTATATTTGAGTTTTCTCTCACAGGTTGAACCGAAGAAGTTTGAGGAAGCAAACTCAGATGCATCATGGATAATGGCTATGGAAGAAAAATTGAACCAATTAGAGCGATGCCAAGTTTGGAAGCTTGTTACAAGACCCAAATGCAAGAATGTTATCAGAACAAAGTGGGTCTACAAGAACAAGATGGACGAGAATGAGACAATCATAAAGAACAAGGCCAGACTCATCGCCAAAGTATACAGACAAGAAGAAGGAATCGACTTCGACCAAACGTATGCTCTAATGGCAAGACTGGAGGCAATCAGGTTGTTCTTAGCATATGCGGCCCTTAATGGCAACACCGTCTATCAGATGAACGTGAAGTCTGTCTTCCTTAATGATGACATAAAGAAAGAGGTTTATGTGTGTTGGGTATTGTATCCACAATTACCTGGATTTGAAGAAGCCTCCAGTCAAGCTAAGATGGATTCACAATGTATTTGACAATCTTCTATTAAGTTGTGCTTGCAGCTATTCCATGCTAAGTACACACCAATGTCAGGGTGCAGTGGGTCAATATACACGGGTTTGCACAACGTAATCCCTCGTTGAGCAGATCAGTGTGTTGACTCATGTGTGCTCTCTCTATTGGAGTGTACTTATTTTCAAGTACAGGGTTAAGGCAGATCAAGAACAGAAGAAGGAGCAAAGATGGGTCAAAGACCAAGTTCATAGGAAGGAAGAGAAAAATCGTCCAAGTCAAAATCGACGGGAATCACTAAGTCATTCTCGCCGACTTCGACGGGAGTCACTTGTGATTCTCGCCGATTCGACGAGAATCAGTCTGCATTCCCGCTGACTTCTTCCAGCTATCAGTTTTTCAAACAGAAATTCTGCCAAGGCAGAATCGACGGGAATCACTAAGTGACTCTCGCTGACTTCGACGGGAATCGTTAGTGATTCTCGCCGATTCGACGAGAATCAATATGCATTCCCGCTGATTTCCTCTGGCTGACAAGGTTTCCAACTGGAATTCGGCTAAGGCAGAATCGACGGGAATCGTGAGTGATTCCCGCCGACTTCGACGGGAATCACCAACGATTCTCGCCGATTTTGCCTTAGGAAATTTTCGTTTGTTCGCTGGACCAAACTAAGAGACCATGCGCTGTTTCGGTCGGGGCTAGGGCTTTTCCTTGTGGGCCCCACAACGGTCTTTTAGGGTTGGATCAGGGTATATATACTTGCGTATTTCAAACTTCTACAAAAACTATTCACGCAAAATCAAAAAGCCGACGCCGTGCCCTAGCAGATCGCGGAAAACCGCCGATCGCCTGTAGCCGCTCGCAAGGAAGTCGTCGCCGACAATCTACGATAATCTCTGATCTTCCGACGACAGTACCAAGGCAAGACGAGCGTCTCACGCATCTCTCTTGAGATCTCTTGTCTCTCGATTCGTTGAACGAGGTTAGTTCTTCATTCCGAATCGATTGAGACGACTGATCCGACTGAGATCATTCGTAGACCTTGCTTGCTTCGTCAAGAAGTTTGGATCTGCAAAGTATCGCCGCCGCATTCACTTGCCGCCGCCAATCTTGTCAAGATCCTCTCCAAGAGAGAAATCTGGTTGTGGACTCTTCGTTACTTTCAAGAAAGCCTCAACGAACGAAGAAGGACATCAGATTCTCCATAAGCGTTGTTTGTATTTTCTTATACATTCTATTTTTGTTTTGTTGTAAAGGAATTTTTATTCCTAGTTGTAAGGGTTGGGTGCAACCCGTGGTGGTGGAGTGGTGACTCCTTTGTTGGAAGGGTTCCTTCCGTAGTGTGAGGATTGGATTTCAATCCATTTGGAGAAGTGACCGAGTCATCCCTTGGTGGGAGATAGGTCGAAGGGGGAAAGTGGACGTACCCAAATCGGGGAACCACTATAATTCTTTGTGTGTTCTGTGCTGTGTTTGTTAACTTGTGCAGGTACATTTAATTCCGCAAAAGACTGCACGACACCTATTCCCCCCCCCCCTAGGTGGATTTAGTTGACACTAAATACTTTCAAGTGGTATCAGAGGGAGGTTACACGTCAATAAGGTTAACACCTTGAGTAAGATCCTGCATCTAGTGTCAAGAAGAAAACCAGACTCAAGCATAGAGCTATACACTGATGTCTCTCCCATGAGACTGCCTGCCTTCACCAAAGACTATTATCCCATCTGGAAAATGAGAGTCCAGTTTTATCTGGAAGCCATTGACCCTCGTGCTCTATTCATTGTGGAAGAGGGTCCCTTCATTCCCATGAAGGCTTCTAACTCTGGAGAAGATCTCCAAATCCCTAAGAGTACCGCAGAGATGTCAGAAACTGAGCTCTCACTATTCAACTTGGACAAGCTGGTACGACAGATCATTTCTGATATTTGGTCAGGGTCTTCTCTTACAAGATTGGATAAGTGCAAGACTGCAAAGTCTATGTGGGAAACAATCTCTGACCTCATGGAGGGAAAGAAGACTGTCGGGACTGAATGCCAGCAAGAGGATGAGGCATATGTGGGGGTCCTCGTCTCTGATGATGAAAGTCAAGAACAACTTCTCAATATTAGGGCTCCAGTGTCTCTATCTGAGACTGAAGAAGAGATTGAGGAATGCAGTTGTGATGAAGCTGAAACCTCAGTCTCAGCAGACCATAACTCTAACCCTGATCAGCACAATCAAGATCAGGTATCTTCCTATTCTTGCTCCCTTCCTCTTGTATCTCTTGAAGACAGGAGAAGTTCAGAGGTTTGTCCATCTTTTGATTCAAGGGAAATCGACAGCTTCAATCAAAAGATTGAAACTCTTGATTACCTTCATCGAGCCCTTCAGAAGAGCAACTCGCTTGTTGAGGAACAAGCTAAGGAAATTGCTCAGCTAAGGACCATGATGGACCTCCAATTGGAATCCATCAAGGTGAAGGACTCAAAGATCTCGGATCTAGAGTTTCACCTAGAAACCGAGAAGAGGATAGTATCTAAATTTTCCAAGATAGATGTTATTAAGAGAAAGGGAGAAAATGGGTGGATCTCGCGAATTATAAAATCGTGGAGAAATGGGGAAACTGTTTACAGACCCCCCCACACCGAGTAGGAGGGGCAGTCATCATTCCTTCAGGTATCACCATAAGAACAACTATGGTCACTGCAAGAATGATCAACCCTCAAGTGGAAACACCCATAGTGCAAGTGCTGTGATGGCTACCCATGAGAAAATACACACGGCTCATCATGAACCGTTTGTATTTACGGCCTCAGCCCCCTCACTTCATGACATTGCTGGAACCAGCTCTCACAAAACATCTTCCCACCTTAGGACAAAGGAACAGGGAGTTGGCAAACATGTAGTAAGCATCAATTGGGCCCCGGATGTGTGTTGGCTGAAAAGAAAGCACCATCCCCCAGGCCTCATGATACTCATCGCATGTTCACCATCAGACCCCCCTCGAGTCTCGGTGGAAAGGGTAAATCTTAGAGCAGTTCCAGCTTTGCCTCTTTCAGACCTAGGGTCATGACTAACTCCGTTAATAGACCTGGTCAGAAAAGTAGGTACAATATTCATGAGTGTTGGTGTTGTGGCAGAGTGGGTCACTTTGCCATAGATTGTTGGCACAATCCTTCTATGATAAGGGCAAGGGTATGTCCAGATCCTTTGGCTAGAGATAGCCTTCCTGACAGAAATCTTGTAGGAAGGCATCCTGTATTTTATGCTGACAAGAACCTAGGACCCAATACATATTGGGTTCCTAAGGTACGGTAATTCGTTTTTGTAGGATAGTCTAGGTACCCATGAACATGATGGGACCTAGACAAGAGATGTTCCAGGCTTGCTATGGAACAAGTATATGAGACTAGAGATAGTGCTAACTACAGTGTCCTACTTGAACTTGATACCCGTTGTACTTCAAATAGTGGATCCGAATGATCAACCTAATGATCCCAGGTATGCGCATTCAGTTTCGAAAATTGAATCGCTTTACATAGATGTGTATATATATATATATATATATATATATATATATATATATATATATATATATATATATATATATATCCAAACACATATGTAGATTCCCTTTCAAGATATAAATATATATATGCACACACCTGATGGAAGGACACAGAAGCTAATATCCGTATGATCCATATTGTGGAAACTGATAAACTATCAAAATTTTGATATGGTGAGAAAGGGGGTGTCAAATGGTCCTATGACTCTCAAGGGACTTGTATAATTAGTTGAAACTACAATATTACATTTTGAATCCAACAAGGATAAGCCGGGGTTTATTTCTAATGTTAGCCTTCCTTGAACTCAATTAGCTATCATAACATGAAAACTTGATATCCTTTGTTTAGAGGAAAAAGGAAATCTAGGTGAAATAAACAGGATTCCCGTCGATTAGAATAATCGGGCGGAAATATCGGAAATCTCCTCAACCAGCGACAAATAACGGAAATAAATAGCGGAAACTGCTCGATTCCACCTCCTGACCCTTCGTATTCCCGTCGACTTTACAGAAACAGCTTCCCTCTGGAACCTCGGAATCGAGACTGCCTCCCGTCGCTCACCATCCTTCGTGCTCATCGACTCCCAAAACTGTCGTCGTCGACTCCCGTGGCTCCCGTCAATTGTAGCCCACTGTCCTCTCCCCGTCGGCTCTGTGTTCCCATCTTCGGCATCTGCTCGACGCAAGCCTCTCATTGGACTAGGGATTCTCTCCGCTCACCGCCTGCCTAGAGTTTTCTACCTTCCCCCCTCAGAGTAAAAGGTAACGACCGTTCTTCCTTGAATCATTAGCTCGTTTGTAACTTGTCTAGTTCCTGCTAGTTTAGTTCCTACAAGCTATAGATTTAGATAGAGTTAAGTTCCTTTAGTGTAACTTGTTTAGGTTTATAATGGCTCCTCGAACAACGGTCGGGCTCCTCACTGGAAGTGAGTTGGTTAGGACAGGCTTTGCCCATGCTTCTGATGAATTCAGGAACATCATCTTGATGCTGGAGCAAGCCGGGCTCTCCTTTATTCTCGAGCACCCGTGCAAGGTCCTAGACAAGGAAGTTCTTGAGTTCTACGCAACCGCCAAGCTACGTCATGATGACACCCTAATAAAGAGTAAGATAGCTGGACTAAGGATCAAGATGACTACTGCAAAAATATCGCATCATCTCCAGCTCACCAGCTCTGTACAAGAGGACTACCTAGATGAAAATGATCGTGCGAGGACACTACTATTCTGTGGATTAGCTCGAGGGACCAAGGCCATCAAACACAAGGACATGAACGAAGAAGGAAAGCTCCTCTCAGATATCATAGGGAAGGTTCTGATCTGCAAACCTGGCTCCCATGATCATATTTCAGGGGACATGTTTAAGATCCTTATGGCTATAGTGTGCAGAAAGAAATTCAACTGGGGGGCCATGTTATTTGAGAAGATAAAAGATACCCTACGTACTCCTAACTTCGGGAGAATCATCAGTCTATACCTGAATCAGATGGACGGAGACAGATTTGATATGACTAAGGGAGTTCCCCTTCACTACCTAAGAAGATGGACTCCAGCGTCTTTGATGGGTGGGAAAGAAGAATTGCCCAAGGGGGTGCATCTAGAACACATGTTGATGAAGAAGACAGAGCACCAGAGTTCAGAAATCCCTCGGATGAGCCCAGTGAAGTTCCTGATCTGCTGCATGCAGGAACTGAGGGAGAGTCTTTACCCAGTCTTTCTGTTGACATCAGGATGGAGGCCATAGTCTCAGATCAAGTAGATGCTGTCACTGATATTTCCCTCATCGCGAAGGATGCAGTGGATACCCTCGCTACTGATCAGACTGACGAGGAGGAAGTAGAGGAGGATATGGAGAATGCTGCTGATGATGATGATGATGTGGAGCATGCTGCCGCTGATGACCTTAACAATGAGCAAGCTGGAAATGAAATGGACATGAGGGAGATTGATGTTGACCTCCCCTCTAAGGAACAGGTTCCGTTAAAAGTTACTAATGTATCTGGCGCAATAATTGAGGGGGAGACCTCTCGGCAGGGGATGATGAGTATATATGGAAAAACGACAGAGGCTGCCCCAATCCCTCCACTGGAGACAGTAACTCTATCTAGCTCCACAAGTGTATCTGAAGAAGAGAATCCTGACTCACAGAGTCCTATCCCCCTGAGCACGACCAGGCCATGCATCAGGATCATCCGTTAGGACCTAGCCTGGAAAATCACACTATCAATATCATTCAAGGTATAGTGGATGAACTGAAGGCCTCCTTTGAACGATCTCACAACAAGGTACTTAAACGAATTAAGCAATCAGAGGATCTGATGCTAAAGAATGTTGTGAAGATAAATCACAAGCTGGAAAAGATGGAACAGAGATTTGAAACTAAGTATGCTGAGGCCGGCACTGCCGTCAATCTTCTGATGCAAGGGCTACAGAAAAATATAGCTGACCTGCAGTGGTAAATCAAAATGCTCATGTTGTTGCCAACAACATCAAATTATTCGATGCCAACATGGTCACACTCAACATGAATCAGAAAACCCTGCTGTACGATTTTACTCAGAATGTTAAGCATATAGATGAGTCACTGCATTCTTATGCAAACTCAATTGCTCAAGAAGCCAAAAAGGGGGAGGAGGAATATACATCTAAGATGGCAGGATTAGAGCAAATCATGGTCGAAAACTTCAAGCAATCAAACGAGTATGTTTTTGACAGTTGTCATTGGCTAGTTCAGCAAGCATCAAGTATACATATTCCGGTTGCTCCTACTGATGAGGTTACTACTACTGCTGATGAGGTTGCAAGTGCTGAGGAGTTTCCTTTGAGTGAAGCTGATGCCAGAAAAGCTGCCAAAGCCACTGCCAAAGCCGCTGCCAAAGCTGCTCACAGTGCAATGTTTGATCAAGAGGCCATTGCGAAAGGGAAAAGAAAGCTTCAAGAAGGAACTTCTAAAGAAACTCCAGCAAAGAGGAGATCAAGAATGAAGGAAAGTAAAGTTAAGAATGAACGATGGAGTCCCGTGTCTAAGAGTATTATACTGGATACATTCTTGCTACAACAGCGGGGAGAGCTTAATAGAAATGAAGTGTATAGTCAGTATGAGTGGGAAATGCACAAAGAATATGAGGCTAAAAGAAACATATTCTTCATGACAAACACTGTGCAGAATAAAGTTCCTCCCCCCAGGTACTACCCGAAGCCTAAGGAATATTTTGAAAGACAAAGCAAGAAGTACCTGGCTAAACAACTAAGAGATGCTGAGGCAAAGGAGGGATAGACTTGGAATCTAGATTTTTTTATTTTCTATATGCGTGTATATTTTTTCTTATATTTAAATGAACAACCTTTGGATATATATATATATATATATATGATCACATGCTGATTCATTTATTGTTCTGAATGCGTGAAATTTTATTATTCTGAATTCTTGTCTCGCACATTTGTTATGTATATCTTTCTGGTTGGTGTAATTCATCTTAGCTAGTAGGATTTTGGCTTCTTCAAATAGGGGGAGATTGTTGGGTATTGTATCCACAATTACCTGGATTTGAAGAAGCCTCCAGTCAAGCTAAGATGGATTCACAATGTATTTGACAATCTTCTATTAAGTTGTGCTTGCAGCTATTCCATACTAAGTACACACCAATGTCAGGGTGCAGTGGGTCAATATACACGGGTCTGCGCAACGTAATCCCTCGTTGAGCAGATCAGTGTGTTGACTCACGTGTGCTCTCTCTATTGGAGTGTACTTATTTTCAAGTACAGGGTTAAGGCAGATCAAGAGCAGAAGAAGGAGCAAAAGATGGGTCAAAGACCAAGTTCATAGGAAGGAAGAGAAAAATCGTCCAAGTCAAAATCGACGGGAATCACTAAGTCATTCCGCCGACTTCGACGGGAGTCACTTGTGATTCTCGCCGATTCGACGAGAATCAGTCTGCATTCCCGCCGACTTCTTCCAGCTATCAGTTTTTCAAATAGAAATTCTACCAAGGCAGAATCGACGGGAATCACTAAGTGACTCTCGCCGACTTCGACGGGAATCGTTAGTGATTCCCGCCGATTCGATGAGAATCAATATTCATTCCCGCCAATTTCCTCCGACTGACAAGGTTTCCAACTGGAATTTGGCTAAGGCAGAATCGATGGGAATCGTGAGTGATTCCCGCCGACTTCGACGGGAATAACCAACGATTCTCGCCGATTTTGCCTTAGGAAATTTTCGTTTGTTCGCTGGACCGAACTAAGAGACCATGCGCTGTTTCGGTCGGGGCTAGGGCTTTTCCTTGTGGGCCCCACAACAGTCTTTTAGGGTTGGATCAGGGTATATATACTTGCGTATTTCGAACTTCTACAAAAACTATTCACGCAAAATCAAAAAGCCGACGCCGTGCCCTAGCAGATCGCGGAAAACCGTCGATCGCCTGTAGCCGCTCGCAAGGAAGTCGTCGCCGACAATCTACGATACCCTCTGATCTTCCGACGACAGTACCGAGGCAAGAAGAGCGTCTCACGCATCTCTCTTGAGATCTCTTGTCTCTCGATTCGTTGAACGAGGTTAGTTCTTCATTCCGAAACGATTGAGACGACTGATCCGACTGAGATCGTTCGTAGACTTTGCTTGCTTCGTCAAGAAGTTTGGATCTGCAAAGTATCGCCGCCGCATTCACTTGTCGCCGCCAATCTTGTTAAGATCCTCTCCAAGAGAGAAATCTGGTTGTGGACTCTTCGTTACTTTCAAGATAGCCTCAACGAACGAAGAAGGACATCGGATTCTCCATAAGCGTTGTTTGTATTTTCTTATACATTCTAATTTTGTTTTGTTGTAAAGGAATTTTTATTCCTAGTTGTAAGGGTTGGGTGCAACCCGTGGTGGTGGAGTGGTGACTCCTTTGTTGGAAGGGTTCCTTCCGTAGTGTGAGGATTGGATTTCAATCCATTTGGAGAAGTGACCGAGTCGTCCCTTGGTGGGAGATAGGTCGAAGGGGGAAGTGGACGTACCCAAATCGGGGAACCACTATAATTCTTTGTGTGTTCTGTGCTGTGTTTGTTAACTTGTGCAGGTACATTTAATTCCGCAAAAGACTGCACGACACCTATTCCCCCCCCCCATAGGTGGATTTAGTTGACACTAGATACTTTCAATGTGGAACAACCTCCAGGTTTCGTTGATCCTAACTTTCCTGAACATGTCTATCTTTTATTTAAAATATTATATGGTTTGAAACAAGCTCCTCGAGCTTGGTACGAGACGATGTCTAACTTTCTTCTTGAGAATAAATTCACAAGGGGAAAGATAGATAAGACATTATTTCTTAGGGAAATAAAAGGCAAGATTTTGCTAGTGCAAATCTACGTCGATGATATTATTTTTGGCTCTACGAACGACAACCTCTGCAAGAAGTTTTCAAAACTTATGCAAGGGAAGTTTGAAATGAGTAGTATGGGAGAGCTGAAGTATTTCTTAGGACTTCAGGTGAAACAATTTGAAGATGGAATTTTCATCTCGCAGACGAAGTTCACCAAGGATTTAATTAAGAAATTCAGAATGGAGAGCGCAACCTCTATGAGGACTCCAATGGGTTCAGCTATGTCTCTGGACAAGGATGAGAAAGGGAAACCTTTTAATGAAACCAAGTACAGAAGCATAATTGGATCCATGCTCTATCTTACTGCGAGTAGAACAGATATAATGTTTTGAACATGTGTCTGTGCTAGATTTCAAGTGAACTGTAAGGAGTCTCACTACGCTGCTGCAAAGCGGATTCTGAGATACCTTAAAGGTACACCAAATTTTGACCTATGGTACCCAAGAAGTAATGACAGCGAACTAATTGGTTTCTCAGATGCAAATTTTGCAGGAAGTAAAGATGATAGAAAGAGAACTTCCGGGACTTACCAATTTCTTGGAAGGAAGCTCATTTCTTGGAGCAGCAAAAAGCAGAATTGTGTCGCAATTTCAATGGCCGAGTCAGAATACATTTCTGTCGACAGTTGTTATGCACAATTGCTATGGATAAATAACCAACTAGAATATTACAATATAAAAGTATAAGACATTCCCTTGTTTTGAAACTCCTCCAGTGCATTTGCAATTGCTAACAATCCAGTCTCTCACAGTCGGACAAAGCACATAGAGCTGCGATACCATTTCATCCGGGAGCATGTGGAGCATGGGGACATAAACCTATAATATGTCTCAACTGACAGGCAAACAACAGATATTTTCACCAAGCGGTTGGACGAAGCCAAATTCTCGTTCTTCAAAATAGAACTTGACATGCTCAACAAGAATGAAGAATAAGGTTTCAAGCAAGTTCAAATTTTACCTCAAACTCCAAGAAAATTCAAATCATGGACTTCATTTCTCGAGTACAACACTTGCACTCGAGAACAACTGACTTACTTCTCGAGAAAAAGAAATTTGGTTCTCGAGAATAATAATTCTACTCGATACCAAGACAGACTCTACTCGAGTGGTGGACTTTAACTCGAGTGCTGGTAATTTTCTTCTCAAGAACAAACAGTTCTTTTGAGAAATCAGGTGTCCAACTGGTCCTCAAGTTCAAAATTTTCATATCCGCACCCAACAACCTAACCGCCCCCTTCCAAGTATTTTCAATGTTATTATCTTTCTTTAATCAAAATTAAAGGTAAATCTAAATTGACTTAGGTCCAAGAAATCCTTTTCTCAACTTCAAAACCTTTCTCTCGACAAAAGTCTATTTGTCTTCTCTGTCTTCGCCGACTGCCGCAAGCCATTTTCTCCAGTCACAAGCCAGCCAACATCACTTCCTCCACATCAATGGCTACAACTTCCAAGATAGGGATTGGAAGTGAACTTGTTTCAACAAACATTGTAGATATCTCCTCTGATTTTCAGAATCTTCTTCTACTTCTTGAATTCGCCGGTTTGTCCTTTATTTTAGAGCAATCTTGCAAAGTTATCTTTCCAGAGGTCGAAGAATTCTTTTAAATGCAAAAGTGAGGAGAAATATAAAGATTATCAAGACAAGAGTTCGAAGTATTAAAATAAAACTCACTACAGACGTCCGTCTCTAAGCTTCTTCAACTTCTTGTAGTAGACGACGAAGATGACCATAACTGCTGAGGACTATGACATGGCTTATAGTTTCTGTGGTCTATCAGTTGATGATGTCCCCATTCGTCGACCTGACCTCATTGCAGAGAGCAAGTTTTTGGTGGATATACTTGGCAAAGTACTTCTGTGCAAGACAACCTCCATAAGCCACTTCTCTAATGATCTCTTTGATATGATGACTGCAATTATATGTCGAAAGAAATTCCAGTTTGGAATGATGATCTTTGATAAGTTAAAAGAAAGCATCAAAACACCTAACTATGCAAGGATTATCTCTTTGCTCTTGCATGAGTTCAACCCAGAGATCTTCAACTTATCAAAAGGTACAACCCTTCACCACATGAAGAAAGTCTCAATAACCTACATACAAAGATGAGACCTTAAACTGAAGAATCCTAACCAAGCTGCCAAAGCTCATGACCCTCCAGAAATTGAGGACAGGATTCCATCTCCATTTCACATCAGATAACTGACTAAGTTAGTGAGGGGGAGTCTGCTTCATCTGTCCCAGCTCAGTAAACTCCAGCTTCAGCACCAATCCACACAAAAATTCCAGCATAAGTCAATACTCCAGCTGCTACAACCAATCCTCCTCAAGTATCTCCATCTGCTGCCAGTCATCCAGTCCAAGAAGGCATTCCATCTACATCTGCTTCTTCCTCCCCTTTGATGCATACAGAAGATACAGTTTTTCCTGCTGATGAAGACATTCCAGACTCAGAAATCTTAACAGAAGCTCAGGTTCAGGAACAATTCTAAATACAGATGATAACATCCAAAGGATGATAGAGGAGCTCACTTCCAAAGAGCCTCCACTCCCTCTTCTTGCAGATCATCCCTCTTCTCCAGCAACTTCTCCAAGGTCTCCTAAGCAACCAGCTAAGTCGCCAATACCTTCTCCCCAAGCAGAAAATCCTCCTGTAAATGAACCAGAGAAATCTCCTGAAAATATACATGATGATGAAGTTGTTTCAATTCATGATTCCGAAGATGATACTCATGTAGAAGCTGCTGAACCAAGACTTCCAAGTCTTCACTTCAATATTCCCTCCCTGCAACCCATAGATGCTGAAGATGTGGATAACTCTGTAAACAAAGAACTGACCTCCTCTTCCACAATTGTTTGAAGAGATTCCTCCATGGACAGCCCCTGCTCTGCCTCCACCATCTTCTCAGCCTACAGAGGTCCTGCCTGAAGGAAATATTTTGAGCAAAATTGAAGCTATGCTAGCTGCCCAGAGAACATACTTTGATTCCTCTCTTAAAGTTGTAACTGAAAAAGTGACTATATTGGAAAAAGAAATGAGCAGAGGATTTGCAGAAATCCAGCATAATATTGATGCGCTGAAACACCTTTTCCAACTAGGTGGGAAAGCACTGGACCCCACAATCACACACATTGGTCAGGTAATGGAACAATCTGTTACCCTAGCAAACAATCATATTCAATTAGAAAAAAACGCACAAGAGCATAAATTCAAGATCTGCATAGAGGTAGGCAGTTTCAAAGAAGATGCCATCGACACCCTATGTGTATAAGTCAGAAAGGGGGAGAACTTAGTCAAAGAGTACTTAGAAAAATCAGATACAATCAAGAAAACTCTCTGGGAAGAAAAGCTGAAGGAAATTCATGTTGATGTCCTAAATCAGATAAATGGTGTAAAGTTTCATACTTATGATACAGTAGTGTGGGTGCACAATCAGATTTTCCCTGACTTTCAAGTTGATCCAAATGTGATTCCCCATCATCTGAATCCCACTACTCAGGATCCTACAGTTCAACAACCTTCAGTCCCTCAACCTCCCACATTCTCTCCTCGACCTAATGTCTATGAAGCACCTCCCTCTCATTATTAAGAATTTTGGACATCTGATATGACTGGCAGTTCTCAAGCCCCTCCTCAGATACCTCCTCCAGCAAAGAAAAGAAAAATATGATGACAGCGCCTCAACAAGCCGTTCCATACCTAGACAAGATCTTGTGCATGAGGAAAGACAAGAAGTTGATCATGTTGAGGTCTGGAGCCCCACTTCTAAATCTCTTATCTTTGACACCCTGAGCCTAGTTACTGATCTAAATGGGAACAGAGATGAATACTACAGTCATTCTGAATGGAAAGCGTTTGAGACTTCCATGATAAAAATTAGACTTCATGATCGCACAGATGGTTGGAATGATCCCGAGGCCCCAGCTCGACCAAGAAAGTACTTCCCCGAGCCCTATAGCTACTTGGAAAGACAAAGAAGGAAAAGGGAATGACTGTTCAGGGAACAACAACCTTGAGGATGAGATTGTGTAGAAATGGATTTCATGGACAAATTTCTATTTATATGAACTTATAATTTTGCTGATCTAATTTTTCTCCATAATAGTCTTCATTCTACTTTCATGGCTATTAGTTTCTTTATATTTTTTTCTTAATGTAATTCACTTAGTGTAGAGGGTTCTGACTTCTACAAATAGGAGGAGATTGTTAGGTATTGTATCCACAATAGCTCAGATTTGCATGAAGTCACCCTTAAACTAAGATGAATTAAGTTGTATTTGATGTTTTTTTCAAGCTTGTGTTTGCAGGATATAATTGCCAAGTGTAAATCAAAGTCAGTCTACAATGTGTCACCAAACACAGGGTCATACAATGTAATCCCTCATTATGTGATCAATGATGTTGACTCATGTGTAGCCTCTCTATTGGGATACACTTCATTATCAAACACTAAAGGAATAGGAGAAAGACTAGTCGCTGAAGTCTTTGAAGGAAGAAAATTCTCAGGATGTAGAATATTTTCTAAGTGTTTCTCTCGAGTAATTACTTAGTACTCGAGTGAAAGTATAGACAGTTCTCGAGTGAAAGTATAGACAGTTCTCGAGTGAGACAAAGTCCAACACTCGAGTAACTGAATCACTTCTCTAGAAGACATCATGCGCATTTTCGTGAAGTCAAGGAGTACTCGAGAATACCACTTCCTGTTCTCAAGTTATCAGAAATTTCTAGTCTAGAAATTTTCTAAGTACTGTACTCGAGTAGTACTATACTTTGTCTCGAGTGACAGTTGCCAACTACTCGAGTAGTACTAGACTTTGTCTCAAGTGACAGTTGCCAAGCACTCGAGAAGTACATCTGGTTCTCGAGTTGTGAAGTCTTTATACTCGAGAAGTCCAACTACTTCTCGAGAAGTCATCTCTATTGGTTAGAAGTTATTTCCAGATTTTTCTCTAAGGACTGTTCTCGAGAACTTTACTCCCTGTTCTCGAGAAGTCAATGTGAGTACTCGAGTAGTCATCTTCCACTCGAGTAATGCAGAAAATTGTATTTGAAATCTTGTTAAGTCCAACGGGACCAGTTTCAAAATTAATCTCTATGGCTATTGGTCCACGTGTTTCGTCTTTATGATTATGACCGTTTAGCGATTCTTATAAAAGGTCTAATCATCTTGACAAACCCTAAGAAGAGATAATAAGTTTTCTGAATCGTCTATTGTTAAAAATCAGGAAGTCGCCGCCGTCGCTTTTCATCGACGATTTTGCTGCCATACTTCTCCGATTATCGTGATTCAGACCAAGATTAGATCAACTGATCGAGGCATTCTTATTCTCATAGATCCTCTTCTTGATCGTGCTGATCTTGGTTGTCAGATCCAGAATTGTTTTTGGCTTGTCTTCTTCGATCAATCTCTGAGAAAGCTTCAACGTTCAAGAAAGAAGAAAGTCTGAAGATTCCAGATCTGAAATATTCTGTTTGTATAATTTTCATTTACAAAACCTTTATTCTTATAGGAGATTGTTCTCCGAGTGTGGGAGCTTTGGTCTCCGAGTTGTTGTAGGAAGGTTTTCTCTTCCGAATGTAGATCCTGTTTCTAAATCGAGTTGTAAGAACATTATTCCGAGTGGTAGGATTGTTTTCAATCCGAGATTATTGGAGTAGTCGAGTCTAGTACATTGCTAGATTGGTGAGTGGAAAGTGGATGTACCCAAGGTTGGGGAACCACTATAATTCTTGGTGTCTTATGTGATTGCTTGGTTATTTTCTGTGCATAGATCGTTAAATTTTTATTCCGCAAAAAGATGCAGACCTCACCTATTCACCCCCCTCTAGGTGATTTAGGTAGAAAACTATTAACTTCAACGTGTACTGAATGTCGTCTTGGAAATGTAACTTTCTCTTATTCTCAACTGATAATACTCAGATTTCATATCTAGTTTCAAATACACAGTCGATCCAACTAGCTGATCAAACAGATCATCGATCCTCGGATTCGGGTACTTGTTCTTCTCTGTCAGCTTATTCAACTCCCAATAATCGATAAACAACTGTATACTTTTGTCCTTCTGTTGGGTACATTGGACAAAATGTACTTGATTTGAAGAAGCCCTTTTCAACTCAATGATATACACATGTTTGTATTTGATATATATTTCAGTTTATGTATACAGGTTGTCTACTTCATGTTGATTGGATAGGTGCACACAAGAAGCTAACTTGATTTTGAAGAAAAATTGTCTAAGTACAAAAGCGTCGAGTAGAGTCAGCATAGTGCTGAGTGAAGTCAACACAGTTAACATTCAACAACCTGCAGTGTAGAAAAATTGCTAAGTACAAATGTGTCGACACACTTCAACTGTGTCAACACACTTGCAGAAGCTGTGTCGAGACAAGATAGATATCTCGACATCTTGAAGGCTAAGTCAGTTTACTCGACACACAGAAGATTAAAGACAGCTATGTCGAGACAAGTCAGTTGTCTCGACACCTTGAAGACTTAGTCGACAGAGTCGAGGCAAGTCATCTAACTTGACACCAAGAAGACAGAAAATTATTCTAAGTAAAATAGTGTTGAGACAAACCATCTGTCTCGACACAATGAAAAATTAAAGTATAGAAGACTCAACACCAGACAAACAGCAGTGTCAAGACAATCCAACTATCTCGACATAAAGCATAATTAAATATGTCCACACAGATGATAGTTGTGTCGAGACAAGTCTACCATCTCGACACATTCAAGTTCAGATGAAAATTCTTCCAAGTAAAAGTGTGTCGATACTACTAAGATGTCTCGACACAAGTGTCGAGACACTTTGTACATCTCGACACTTATGTTTCTGAAGATGTGCAGAGTCAACACATACGTGTCAAGATAATTCAAAACTATCACTTCAGCTACAGTAATGTGATACTTCAACAGAAACTGTTTAAGGGGAGAATTTGAAGAATGATGTCAGATGCTGATGTCATCATCCAGAAACCAGCCATCCACGAAGGCTATAAATAGAGAGGTTGTCTACGCAAACAACACATAAGACAATCGAAAAAGCAAATAGAAATTCTTATTCTAATTACAATCCCGAGAAGGAGAAAGAAGACGAAGGTCTTCAAGAAAATCTCCAGATCCTTGTTAAAAGTTGATCTGAAGATTAAGGTGGATCTGATCTACAACTTCTTCAAGGTAATCAAACCGATCAACATCAAGAATATTGCAGATCCAAAGAAGCAACATTTCAGCCAGCAAATTTATTAAGAAAACATCATTGCTGCTGATTTGAAGAATCTGTGCTAACTGATAAGTCAGATTACAAATTTTTTATTTTCTGAGAATTTCAATTTTTACCTTTTTTTGTAAGATCTCCTTGAGATCTGAGTGGGTAGGAGATCTTATCTCTGAGTTATAAGCCTAGTTTATAAAGGCTGAGATAGGGTTCTTGAGGGACCTGAGGTAGGTGGTTTGAGTGAATTATTGATTTGTAAGCCTATTTTATAAAGGCTGAGGTAGGGTGCTTAAGGGACCTGAGGTAGTAGATTGGGAGAATCTCTGAGGTAGGACCTATTGGTCTGAGTGTAGGTTTCTTACCAGAAATTGAGCTTATAGGATCTTTGGATCTGAGTTAAAGAGGAGGAGCTATAACCTCATCTAGAACATTACTAGTGAGGAAGAAGGGGGAAAGTGGTTGTACCCTAGATAGGGGAACCACTATAAATTATGTGTGTGTTGTGTGATGTGTGATGTGGATTGCTTTTGCTTGTGCTGTGATCTGAGTTTTTGTAACTGCAAAATTAGTTAAGTGTTAAAGATCTGATAAAGTAATTTAAAAATTCACCTATTCACACCCCCCCCCCCTCTAGGTGATTATCTATCCATAGGATTATCTTTCAAGTGGTATCAGAGGGAGGTTGTTCAAAAAAGACCTAACAGCCTGAAAAAGATCCAAAGGGTATTAGAAAAATATCAAATCTATGGCTTTTGAATCTCACAGATAACTCAGTTATATGAAACTACCCATATTCACTAAGGATAACTTTGCTATATGGAAACAAAGAGTGAGATTGTTCATGGAAGTCTCAAATTCAAGAATCTTTATCACTATACAAGAAGGACCATATGTGCCAATGAAGATATCAATCTTAAATGCAAATGTTCAAACCCCAAAGAAACTATCAGAAATGACAAAGGATGAGGTGATACTTGCCACCATGGACAAAAGAGCACAAAATATAATAGTCAGTGCAATAGACAACTCAACCTTTCAGAATCTTGTGCACTGTCAAACATCCAAGGAGATGTGAGATACTCTTGTAGTATACATGGAAGGCACAGAAGAAGTAAGAGATAACAGAAAATCTCTCATCAACCAGCAGTATGAGGCTTTTATATAAGGAAAGACTGATTCTATAGAACAATGTTATAAAAAGTTCTTTAGAATAGTAAATGACTTAAGAAACTATAACAGAAATTTCTCAAATTATGAGCTGAATGACAAATTTCTGAGATCCTAAAATAAAGAATGGGACATCAAGATTTGTAATGTAAGAGAAATGAGGAATCTAAGAAATATGTTACCCCAATACTTGTATGGGAATCTAATGTCACATGAACTTTAGTTGAACTCTAAAAAAGCTGAAGCAAAATCTGCCAGAAGTTCAACTCAGACTAAATCTGTGGCCTTCAAAGCAGATACATCTATGAAAGCTAGAAGAGAAATCCCACCATCACAAGAAGGGATGAAGATATAGATACCACTGGAGCCTGTTCTTCATCAGAAGAAATATTAGATGATGAATTGAAATTGTTTACCAGACAATTCAAGAAGATGCTAAGAAGAAGGAAGCAGTGGAATAAAAGGAATCCTTCTGGATCAAGCTCCAGTAAAAGCAAAGACAATCACAAAGACAAATCTGTGGTCAGGTATGATTCTCATCAGAATAAACAATTTAAGACTGACATTATTTGCTTTTGTTGTAACAGGCATGGGCATGTCATTGCTGACTGTCCAATAAAAAGAAAGGAGAATAAAAAGTCAAAAGAAAAGAAGTTCTATAAGAACAAGAAATCAGAGAAGGGTCTGATGGAAAAGAAATCCAAGACCTTATCTGATAGTGATACTAATTCAACTGAGTCAGAAGAAGACCTTGCTGGACTGTTCTCCTATGAAGAAGAGTTCATCAGAAAAGTCATATACAAAGGGAAGAGCTCCACAACTTCATCACACTATGGTGATTCTGAAGAATATATGGAGATCAATTTGATGGCACTATCTGATTATCCAGAAACAAAAGTTATTGACTGTCAGGAGACTCAGGTAATCTATGACAATTCATCATATTCTAAAACTTCTGTATATGAGGCTGGGGATAAGCTAGACTCATGTGACTCAAAGTTTGATTCACATAAGACTCATTCTGTGACTGAACTACAGGAGCTTACAGTCAAGTTTGGAAATCTGTTGGAAGCTCTAGTAAATTGCAAGAAGCTTGTCAAAGAACAAGCTGTAGAGATAACATCACTAAAGGGTTTTGAGTATCATTATAAGATGGATACTCAGAAGATTGGTCTTCAAAGTTCCAAGTTGGCAAAGCTGACTAAGATTATTGATAATCAAATCATATTGATGAAGAAGAAGGATGCAACCATTCAGGAGCTAGAACTGAAACTCCTGAATGAGAAAAGACTAGTACAACAATTTTGTAAACCTAAAACTATACTGCCTATTATAGACACCTTCTCGTGAACACCTGAAAGTGGTCTTGGGTATGTTAAACCCAAGAAGAAAAGAGGCAAAAAGCTGATAGGACAAAAGGGTCCAGTCATTCCACAGCCTGTGTTTCAGACTAAGGGAAAAGAAACCCAAAAGTCTTGACTAGTTGGACCAAGTTCATATGTGAATAGGAAAGATATTCCAAATATACCTGCTCCAAGGAGGATTGTTGTAACTGAGAGACAAAACAACTTGTTTGCTCCTAGTCAAAATACAACTGTCAAGTGTGCTGATTCCTGTCTTAAGGAATGCCAGCATAAAGTTCCTTCTGTTCCCCCAAAGAGGAGGTACAACAGGTATGAATGCTGGTGTTGTGGAAAGATAGGACACTTTGCCTTGGGCTGTTGGTTCAATTTCACTGTGTCTCATATTCAGAAAAGATTTCCTGTTAAGAAGCTAACTGGTGGTTTCAATAGAGCCACAACTAACAAGAACCTAGGACACAAAACAACTTGGGTTCCTAAGGAAAAATAAATTTTTATTTTGCAGGAATGTCCAAGCATCAGATATAGACCAATCTACCACTTGGATAGTGGATGTTCCAGACACATAACTGGAGTAAGAGGCAATCTGAGGGAGTTTATCCCTATGAAGAATGGACCAAAGGTGATCTTTGGTGGATCTGACAAAGGAGTTACCAAAGGTTATGGTAAGATCCCAAATGGCATAGTCACATTCACCAAAGTAGCTTATGTGGAAGGGTTGCAACACAACCTTATAAGCATAAGCCAACTTTGTGATCTTGGCTATGACATTTCATTCCACAAGAATGAGTGCCTAATAAAGAAGTCAAGTGACCAAGAGGTCATCTTGACAGGCACTAGATGTGGGAATGTGTATTGTTTGAACTTTCTTTTTTTTAAAATCAGACTCACCCTTATATCTAGTTGCAAATGAGAAAGCCTCACACTATGTCAAATAGCACACGAGGCTAGCTCATTTGAACTACAAGGCAATAGAAAAACTTTACATCAAAGAGCTTGTTAGGAATGGTCCTAATATTAAATGTTCTAAGGAGAGCATTTGCTCTGCATGCCAAAAAGGCAAACATACCAAAGCTTCATTCAAAAGTATTGAATCGAAAGAGTCAGTGAGGTGTCTATACCTATTGCATATGGACTTGTTTGGTCCTATGCAAGTTTATATTTTAGGAAGGAGAGTATACACTTTTGTAATTGTTGATGACTATTCCAGATTTACTTGGGTTTTTTTCTTAAGGAAAAAGTCTGAAACCCTTGATGTCTTCAAGACTTTTGTCAACCAAATACAGAATGAATTAAATAGTTTTGTGGTCAGAATTATAATTTATCATGGAACTGAGTTTCAATCTAATTATATGACAAAGTTTTGTGAAGAACTGGGGATTTGTTGGGTATTGTATCCACAATGTACCTGATTTGAAGAAGCCCCTGAACAAGCTAAGGTGAATTCACTATGTATTTGATGAATTTCTTCTAGTTGTGCTTACAGCTATTCATTGCTAAGTACACACCAATGTCAGGGTGCAGTAGGTCAATATACACGGGTTTGTGCAACGTAATCCCTCGTTGAGCAGATCAGTGTGTTGGCTTACGTGTACTCTCTCTATTGGAGTGTACTTATTTCCAAGCACAGGGTCATGAAAGATCATGAGCAGACAAGGAGCAAGGATGGGCCAAAGACCAGCTCACGGGTTGAAAGACGAGCATCGTTTAAGTGTAAATCGTCGAGAATCACTAAGTGATTCTCGCCGATTCGTCGAGAATCACTAGAAATTCTCGACGAGTCGTCGAGAATCAGTAGATGATTCTCGCCGGGTTGGGCCGGCTGTCTCGACGCAGTCAGAAAATTCTCTAAGGCAGAATCGTCGAGAATCACTAAGTGATTCTCGTCGATTCGTCGAGAATGACTTTGCATTCTCGACGATTCGGCGAGAATCAAATGTGATTCCCGCCGATTCTCCCCGGCCTCTATAACCTGTGCAGCCAGAATTCGCCAAGTAGAATTCGGCGAGAATCGTAAGTGATTCTCGTCGATTCGTCGAGAATCACCTACGATTCTCGCCGATTTTGCCTTGGGCGATTTTTCCGAATTCCTGGACCGGTCCATGTTACCTGCAGCTATTTGAACCGGACTTTGGTCTTTGCTTTGGTGGGGCCCACAACGGTCATCTCCATGACCTATTGTATAAATACACAGGTATTTGTGTACAGTGGTTAACGGACATAGAATACGAAAGCCGAGCCGCCGACTAACCCTAAAATCGCGAACCAGCTCCGCCTCCGTCGCCGCCGCTCGTGCAATGGTCACCATAGCTGATCTCGATCTCCTCCAGATCCCCGGTGACAGAAGCCAAGTCTTGCACAGCATCTCACGCGTCTAACCAGAGATCTTTTATCTCTTGATTTGAGATAGGGAAATCCATCCCCGTCCGAATCGATCGAGACGATCGATCCTAGTGTGACCGTTGGAAGACCTTGCCGACTTCGCTAAGACAATTGAATCTCCAGTGGATCGCTGCTGTTTTCAGTTGCCGCCGCCAACACCGAGAGCCTTGCCACCGCCCTTTGCCGCCGCCGGTCTCGGGGAGATTTTCTCCAAGAAAGATCAAGGGTTGTGGACTTTTCGTTGCCTACAAGAACAAGTAGTCTAACGAAAAGGGACACCTAGATCTTCAAGTTGTTTGTATTTCTTATACACTCCAATTTCTTTTTCATTATAAAGGAACATTTGGTTCCTAGTTGTAGGGTTGGGTGCAACCCGTGTTGTGGGAGTGGTGACTCCTACGTGTGGAAGAGTTCCTTCCGTTAGTGCAAGGATTGGATTTCAATCCTGTTGGTGAAGTGACCGAGTCATCCCTGGTTGGGAGATAGGTCAAAGGGGGAAAGTGGACATACCCAAATCGGGGAACCACTATAAATTGCCTGTGTTATTTTCTGTGTTGTGTGGTTTGTTTTGATTCTGCAGGTACCGTTTTTAATTCCGCAAAAGCGACAAAAGTCACCTATCCCCCCCCCATAGGTGAAGGTAGTTGACACTAGGTGGACTTTCAAGTGGTATCAGAGGGAGGTTACTCATCAAAGGGGTTAACACCTCGAGTAAGTTCCTGCATCTAGTGTCAACAAGAAGATCAGACTCAAGCATGGAGTTGGATTATGATGTCCCTCCTCTAAGACTCCCCTCATGTACAAAGGAGTACTATCCTGTATGGAAGATGAGAGTACTATTTCATCTGGAGGCCATCGACCCTCGAGCATGACTCATTCTGGAAGAGGGTCCCTTCATTCCCATGAAGGCTTCCAGCTCGGGGAAAGATCTCCAAATCCCCAAGTGTCCCAAAGAGATGTCGGAGATAGAGCTCTCACTGTTCAACCTGGACCAGGTGATTCGTCAGATCATCACTGATGTCTGGTCTGGACCATCTCGCTCTAGAGTGGACAAGTGTAGGACAGCCAAGTCCATGTGGCAAACCATCTCAGACCTCATGGAGGGATCAGAGAAAACAGGGACCAGTCATCAACAAGAGGATGAAGCCTATGTAGGGGTCCTCATTTCTGAAGATGAAGGGCATGATCAATCTGTTAGTATCAGGGCTCCTGTGTCCTTGTCAGAGACTGAAGAAGAAGTTGAGGAAAGCAGTTCTGATGAAGCTGACTCAACAGTCTCTGCCGATATTAACAGTAACCCTGAACAACAAAGCCAGGAGCAGGTAACTTCTTCCTCATGCCCCTCTCCTCTTGAAGTTCCTGAAGACAGGAACAATTCAGAGGGTAGTCCTTCCAGAGATGCAAGGGATATGGATAGCTTCAATCAAAAGATTGAAAATCCCGATTCCCTTGTGAGTGCCCTTCAGAAGAGCAACTTACTTGTGAAGGAGCAAGCTAAGGAGATTGCTCAGCTGAAAATCTTATTGGTTCTCCAATTGGCATCCAATAAGGTTAAGGACTCTAAAATCTCAGATCTAAAGAGTAGTCTAGAGAATGAGAAGAGGATAGTATCCAACTTTTCCAAGGTTGATGCTATCAAAAGAAAGGAAGAAAATGGGTGGATCTCCCGAATTATCAATTCATGGAGAAATGGGGAAACGGTATTTAGACCCCCCCCCACTCCAGGAAGGAAAGGTACTCATCATGCCTACAGGTATGACCATAGGAACAACCATGGTCACTGCAAGAATGATCAGCCCTCATGTGGAAATACCCACAGTGCCAGAGCTGTCATGGCTACCCCTGAGAGAATACCCAAGGCTCATCCTGAGCCCTTTGTATTCTCGGCCTCAGCCCCAACTCATCATGAATCTACCGGAACCAGCTATCAATGCAGTACTTTCCACCCTAGGACACAGGAAAGGGGGGTCAGGAAACATGTGGTAAGTACCCATGGGGCCTCTAGAAGCATGCTGACTGAAAGGAAGGCACCACCTCCAAGGCCACTTGACACTCACCACATGCATTCTTTCCACCCTCCCATGCGTCACAGTGGAAAAGGCAATTTTGTGAGCAGAACTGGCTTTATCCCGTTTAGACCTAAGATCATGACTACCTCAGTCAACAGATCAGGTCAGAAACGGCGATACAACATTCACGAGTGTTGGTACTGTGGCAAGGTGGGTCACTTTGCCGTAGATTGTTGGCACAATCCCTCTGTGCCAAGGGCAAGGGTATGTCCAATTCCTCTGGGCAGAGTTAGTCTTCCTGACAGGATTCCTGCAGGAAGGCATTCAAGATTTTATGCTGACAAGAACCTAGGACCCAATACATATTGGGTTCCTAAGGAAAGGTAATTCTTTTTTGCAGGATAGTCTAGGTACCCAGGTACATGATGGGACCTAGACAAGAGATGTTCCAGGCTTCCATGGAACAAGATTAAGGGAAAAGAGATAACGCTAACTATGGTGCAAGGCTTGAATAGCTAAGCTTAGATGAGACTGCTAAAGGTGCAACTCCCAAGTACGTCAAGGTTTCCACCTCGACGTCAGCTGGAGAAGTTGAAGATCAAAATGGAGCAAATCTTTTAGAAGAAGGAGATGCCCAAGAAGTAGTCGAAGCTCCTGAAGCCAGACTTCTAGAGCTCAGACACGTGAGGGATCATCCTAGAGATCAGATCATCGGAGATCCTCGTGATGGGGTCAGAACTAGAAGAGGTACCATTAACGAGATTTTGCATCTTAGCTTCCTGTCACAGGTCGAGCCAAAGAAGTTCGACGAAGCGAACAAAGACGCGTCATGGATTTTGGCCATGCAAGATGAGCTGCATCAATTCGAAAGATGCAAAGTCTGGACGCTGGTTCCCAGACCGAAGACGCAAAATGTGATTGGCACCAAGTGGATCTTCAGAAACAAGTTGGATGAACATGGAGTCATCATCAAGAACAAAGCCAGACTGGTGGCTCAAGGATACAGACAGGAGGAGGGGATTGACTTCGACCAGACGTTTGCACCAGTTGCATGGCTCGAGGCAATCCGACTATTCCTAGCCTATGCCTCTCACAAAGGATTCACAGTCTATCAGATGGACGTGAAATCGGCTTTCTTGAATGAAGACTTTAAAGAGGAAGTATACGTCGCTCAACCTCCAGGTTTTGTCAATCTTACTTATCCTAATCATGTATATTTTCTTAATAAAGCGCTATATGGCTTAAAATAAGCTCCTTGAGCTTGGTATGAGACATTGTCTAGTTTTCTTCTTGAGAACAAGTTCTCTAAAGGAAAAATAGACAAGACATTGTTTCTCAGGGAAGTCAAAGGCAAGATTTTGCTGGTGCAAATCTATGTTGATGACATTATATTCGGCTCAACGAACAACAATCTTTGCAAAAAGTTTTCCAAACTTATGCAAGGAAAGTTTGAAATTAGCAGTATGGGAGAGCTGAAGTATTTCTTGGGACTTCAAGTGAAACAGTCCGAGGAAGGAATCTTCATTTCTCAGACGAAGTTCACAAATGAACTCCTCAAGAAATTCGGAATGGAGAGTGCAACCTCTATGAGGACTCCAATGGGATCCACCATGTCTCTGGATAAGGATGAGAAAGGGCAACCTTTTGATGAAACCAAATACAGAAGCATCATTGGATCTCTGCTCTATCTTACTGCGAGTAGACCGGATATCATGTTCTCCACATGTGTTTGTGCCAGATATCAGGTGAACACTAAGGAATCTCATTATGTCGCTGCAAAGCGAATTCATAGATACCTTAAAGGTACCCCTAATCTTGGCTTATGGTACACGAGAAGCAATGATATCGAGCTAATAGGTTTTTCAGATGCTAATTTTGCAGGAAGTAAGGATGACGGGAAAAGCACCTCCGGGACGTGTCAATTCCTCGGAAGAAGGCTCATCTCATGGAATAGCAAGAAGCAGAATTGTGTTGCAACCTCCACAGCGGAATCAGAATACATTTCGGCTGGGAGCTGTTGCGCACAACTTCTATGGATCATAAATCAGTTAGCAGACTATGATCTCCAGTTCAAGGAAGTATCGATGTACTGCGACTCCTCCAGTGCAATAGCCATTGCCAACAATCCGGTATCGCACAGCAGAACGAAGCATATTGAAGTGCGCTACCACTTCATTTGGGAGCACGTGGAGAACAAGGACATCTCCCTCTACTATGTCCCCACAGATAAGCAGATCGCAGATATTCTTACAAAGCCCTTAGACGAGGCCAAGTTCAGTCTCTTCAAAACTGAATTAGGGATGCTCAACTATGAGGAATGAAGACTACAGAAGCTCCTGGCTCGTGCATCTAGGGGGAGCATCTGCCAGGAACTCAAGTGTAAGCATAGGTGCAAGAACTGAGGGGGAGCATGATGTCAAATGCACTAGACCTAGATTTGCAGAAGCCGAAAAGGGGGAGATTACCCTCTCGGCTAAGGTGCTAAGGTGATAGCTCCACAAGCTCTAAAGATAACGGTATGGAATTTCAACTTTTTATTTTAAGTTCTGTTCTTCCAAGTCGTTGTATTCACCTTAGCTTGTAGGGTTTAGGCTTCTTCAAATAGGGGGAGATTATTGGGTATTGTATCCACAATGTACCTGATTTGAAGAAGCCCTTGAACAAGCTAAGGTGAATTCACTATGTATTTGATGAATTTCTTCTAGTTGTGCTTGCAGTTATTCATTGCTAAGTACACACCAATGTCAGGGTGCAGTAGGTCAATATACACGGGTCTGTGCAACATAATCCCTCGTTGAGCAGATCAGTGTGTTGGCTTACGTGTACTCTCTCTATTGGAGTGTACTTATTTCCAAGCACAGGGTCATGAAAGATCATGAGCAGACAAGGAGCAAGGATGGGCCAAAGACCAGCTCACGAGTTGAAAGACGAGAATCGTCTAAGTGTAAATCGTCGAGAAACACTAAGTGATTCTCGCCGATTCGTCGAGAATCACTAGTGATTCTCGACGAGTCATCGAGAATCACTAGATGATTCTCGCCGGGTTGGGCCGGCTGTCTCGACGCAGTCAGAAAATTCTCTAAGGCAGAATCGTCGAGAATCACTAAGTGATTCTCGCCGATTCGTCGAGAATGACTTTGCATTCTCGACGATTCGGCGAGAATGACTTTGCATTCTCGACGATTCGGCGAGAATCAAATGTGATTCCCGCCGATTCTCCCCGGCCTCTATAACCTGTGCAGCCAGAATTCGCCAAGTAGAATTCGGCGAGAATCGTAAGTGATTCTCGCCGATTCATCGAGAATCACCTACGATTCTCGCCGATCTTGCCTTGGGCGATTTTTCCGAATTCCTGGACCGGTCCATGTTACCTGCAGCTATTTGAACCGGACTTTTGTCTTTGCTTTGGTGGGGCCCACAACGGTCATCTCCATGACCTATTGTATAAATACACAGGTATTTGTGTACTGTGGTTAACGGACATAGAATACGAAAGCCGAGCCGCCGACTAACCCTAAAATCGCGAACCAGCTCCGCCTCCGTCGCCGCCGCTCATGTAGTAGTCACCGTAGCTGATCTCGATCTCCTCCAGATCCCCGGTGACAAAAGCCAAGTCTTGCACAGCATCTCACGCGTCTAACCAGAGAACTTTTGTCTCTTGATTTGAGATAGGGAAATCCATCCCCGTCCGAATCGATCGAGACGATCGATCCTAGTGTGACCGTTGGAAGACCTTGCCGACTTCGCTAAGACGATTGAATCTCCTGTGGATCGCTGCTGTTTTCAGTTGCCGCCGCCAACACCGAGAGCCTTGCCGCCGCCCTTTGCCGCCGCCGGTCTCGGGGAGATTTTCTCCAAGAAAGATCAAGGGTTGTGGACTTTTCGTTGCCTACAAGAACAAGTAGTCTAACGAAAAGGGACACTTAGATCTTCAAGTTGTTTGTATTTCTTATACACTCCAATTTCTTTTTCATTGTAAAGGAACATTTGGTTCCTAGTTGTAGGGTTGGGTGCAACCCGTGTTGTGGGAGTGGTGACTCCTACGTGTGGAAGGGTTCCTTCCGTTAGTGCAAGGATTGGATTTCAATCCTGTTGGTGAAGTGAACGAGTCGTCCCTGGTTGGGAGATAGGTCGAAGGGGGAAAGTGGACGTACCCAAATCGGGGAACCACTATAAATTGCCTGTGTTATTTTCTGTGCTGTGTGGTTTGTTTTGATTCTGCAGGTACCGTTTTTAATTCCGCAAAAGCGACAAAAGTCACATATCCCCCCCCCCATAGGTGAAGGTAGTTGACACTAGGTGGACTTTCAGGATTCAACAAGATTTTTCCTCACCAAGAACACCCCAGTAAAATGGAATTGCTGGGAGAAAGAACAGGACTCTCTTTGAAGCTGGAAGAACCATGCTGAGTGATTCTTCACTCCCAAAGTATTTCTGGGTTGAAGCAATTAACACAGCATGTCATGTTTTTAATAGAGCTTCAATCAACAAAAGGTTGAATAAAACTCCTTATGAACTAATGAAGGGCAGAAAACCAAACTTGGCATATTTTAGAATCTTTTGATGTAGATGTTATGTCCTAAATAATGAGAAAACATACATAACTAAGTTTGTTGAGAAGTCCTATGATGGCATATTTGTTGGTTATAGTAACCACAGTAAGGCCTATAGGGTCTATAACTTGAGGGATCAAGTTGTGGAGGAGTCTGTTCATATTGTATTTGATGAAATTTCTATGTTTTACAATGATAAGCAAGGTTCATCAAGCACAACAGGTGAAGATTTGAAACTAAAGGAGCTGTCTATAGAAGATACAGTTCCAGCAAGTCAGAATATGCAAGATGGAGTCAACATTATTGAGGAAGTGCTTGCACAGGAATAGCCAGGAGAAGAAACTAAGCAACATGATGTAGGTGGTCCAGGAGAAGAAGTCACATTACCTATAGCTATCGGACATCTAAGGGATCATCAAAGAGAATTAATCATAGGAGATGCTGCTCAGGGTGTGACCACAAGAAGCAAACATCACAACACTGTGTTGTACTTAAGTTTTTTGTCCCAAACAGAACCAAAGAAATTTTTAGAAGCTAATGTGGATCCATTTTGGATAGGTGCAATGCAGGAAGAATTGAACTAGTTCAAGAGATGCAATGTTTGGAAGCTGGTTCCCAGACTAGATGACTGCAACATCATAGGAACCAAATGGATATATAGAAACAAAATGGATGAGAATGGTGTTATAGTCATAAATAAAGCTAGACTAGTTGCAAAATGGATATAGACAAGAAGATGGAATAGACTTTGATCAGACCTTTGCACCAGTGGCTAGATTACAGGCTATAAGACTCTTCCTAGCATTTGCAGCCTACAATGAATTCAAAGTTTACCAAATGGATGTGAAGTCAGCCTTCCTAAATGGTAACCTTAAAGAAAGAGTCTATGTTGAGCAACCCTCAGGTTTTGTTGATTCAACTAAACCTACTCATATTTACTTACTATTAAGAGCTCTCTATGGTTTAAAACAAGCCCCAAGGGCTTGGTATGAGACTCTGTCTAAGTTTCTTCTGGAGAATAAATTCTCAAGAGGGAAAATAGACAAAACACTATTCCTAAGGGATGTCAAAGGCAAGACCATCTTAGTACAAATATATGTTTATAATATTATATTTGGTTCTACTGATTAGTCACTTTGCATTAGGTTTGCCAAATTAATGCAAGGTAAGTTTGAGATGAGTAGCATGGGTGAACTCAAGTTTTGTTTGGGTCTCCAAGTTAAGCAAACTTTAGATGGACTTTTCATTAGTCAGTCTAAGTTCACCAAGGAGTTAATCAAGAAGTATGGCATGGAAGCAACCACTTCAATGAGAACTCTTGTGGGATACAATATGTCTTTAGACAAGGATGGTGCTGGTAAGCCAGTTGATATCACCTTATATAGGGGCATAGTTGGATCACTGCTCTATCTAACAGCAAGTAGACTAGACATAATGTATGCTACTTATGTCTGTGCAAGGTATTAAGCATGCCCTAAAGAATCTCACTATAAAACAGTTAAAAGGATATTGAGATATCTAAATTACACACCTAATCTTGGCCTAAGGTATCCCAGGAGTAGTGATTTTGAACTGATATGGTATTCAAATGCAGGCTATGCAGGATGCAAAGAAGACAGGAAAAGCACATCAGGGTCATGTCAATTTCTTAGAAGGAGACTGGTGTCATGGAGCAGCAAAAAGCAGACAAGTGTAGCAATATCCACAGCTGTACATTCAGCTAGTGGTTATTGTGCACAATTACTCTGGATTAAGCATCAGTTACAAGATTACAATTTACAGCTAAAAATTTCCTTTATGCTGTTATTCTACTAGTGTTATTTCTATTGCAAATAATCTTGTGTCACATAGTAGAACAAAGTATATTGAAATTAGATATCATTTTATTTTAGAACATATAGAAAATAGAGATATTAGCTTAGAATTTATTATCACAAATAAACAAATTGCTGATATTTTTACTAAGCCTCTGGAAGAAGAGAAATTTAATTTCTTTAAATTTGAACTTGGAATGTTAAATCTTGAGAAAAATAGTAATAACATAAGTATAAAACTGTTTAATCAGTAATTAAGTCTACTCATTTAGGTTTCAAGAATAAACTTCAAAAGTGAGAGTGACTAGTTGTCTACCTAAATCACCTAGAGGGGGGTGAATAGGTGAGTTCTGCGTCTTTTTGCAGAATAAAAGTTGAACATGAGATGCACAGAAAATAAACAAGCAAACCACAGACGACACCAAGGATTATAGTGGTTCCCCAATATTGGGTACGTCCACTCTCCACCTCACCGATCTAGCACTACGTTAGACTCGGCTACTTCACTATTATCTCGGATTGGAAAACAATCCTACAACTTGGAACAACGTTCCTATAACTCGGAGTAAAAACACTCCTACAATAACTCGGAGAACAACTCCTATAAACTCGGAGAATAACTCCTACAAGATTAAAATGAATTTACAATGAAATACACAAACTTGTCTTCACAGATTTGACGGATTCTCGGCCTCTTCCTTCTTGAGAAATTTGAAAGCTCTATCAGAAAAATCAAGGAAGAGATCTGAGAATACTTCGATCTGAGAACGTAGAATCACCACGATCAAGGAGAAGATTTGCAAATGTCGAAAAGCTTGATCGGTTGATTCCTTCTTGTCTGAATTTTGGAATCGAAAAGTTGGACAATGAAGAATATGTCTAGAGTGCGGCGGCGCTTCCCGATTCAGAATTCTGTAAATTACTTCTTAGGGTTTGTTTATTCTGACAAGACCTTTTATAGGCTAAACATAACGGTCGGATATCATTAATTACTATCTACATGGACTAATCAAGAGATAATTATGTTTGAAATCAACGTCGTCTGATACTTAACAAAATTCAGAATTTTGAACTCCATTTCTCAAGAGAGAGAAGGATTACTCGAGAGGAGTTCCTGCTTCTCGAGAAAGGATATGAAGTTCTCGAGAAAAGGATTACTTAAGGAAAATATGAGAGTTGGTTTCTTGAGAATAGATAGACTTACTCGAGAAAACATTTTTTGTTACTCGAGAACAGGAAGGCATCTCGAGAAAAGAATCATGTTTCTCGATTAAGAACATCTGGGCCTCGAGAATTGCTTCTAGCCTACTCGAGAAACAACTTGGCTTTCTCGAGAAAAATTTGCCAAAGGCGTTGAGTCAAGTCTCGCTCTCAATGCTTTAGGACTTAGAGAAATTTTGAGATTGCCAGATGGCGTTGAGTCAAGCCTCGCTCTCAACGCTTTAGGACTTAGAGAAATTCTTAGATTGCCAGATGGTGTTGAGTCAAGCCTCGCTCTCAACGCTTTAGTACTTAGGTTTACTCGAGAAATAGACATGTCCTACTTGAGTACTGCAAGGCTTCCTCGAGAACTACTCGACTTTCTCAAGAACTACTTCAGCTATACGAGTAAAAAACTGAGCTAACTCGAGAAATAACCTTAACTTTACTCGAGTACAACTTAGGTCCTTTCTCGAGAAAAACACTTAGAAAAAATTTGTTCACTAAAAAAGATTTTCTTCAAGGAACTCAGCAACTAGTCTTTCTCTCATAACTTTTGTACTTGTAAATGAAGTGTGTCCCAATAGAGAGGTTACACATGAGTCAATACCATGGATCACACAATGCGGGATTACATTGTATGGTCCTGTATTTGGTAATCATTGTAAACTAACATTGGTCTACACTTGGCAATTATAACCTGCAAGCACTCAAATTGAAAAAGGGCATCAAATACAAACTTAATTCATCTTAGTTCAAGGGTGACTTCATATAAATCTAGATTATTATGGATACAATACCCAACAATTTCCCCCTATTTGAAGAAGTCATAACCCTCTAAACTAAGGTGAATTACATCAAAGTAATTAAAGAGTTAACTACCAAGCATAATGAAAATGATTGCAAATGTAATTAAGAAAAGATATATCATCAAAATTCATATATATATATATATATATATATATATATATATATATATATATATAGATTGTCCAGAAGTTTCCAAGTCCATAGGATTCATCAACACTAAAACCCATTCATCACTTATATTGATCCCTATATTGATGATCTCTTTTCTCTTGCTGCCTCTGAAGATAGTTGTACGGCTTCGGATAGTACTTGGGAGGCCTTTGAACATTGGGATTGAAGCTGCTATGCTGACTGTCATGGAGTATTCTTTTGGTCATGGAGATTTCATAGGCTTTCCATTCTGAGTGGTCGTAGTAATCAACTTTGTTTCCATTCAATTTAGTGACTAGCCTCAAAGTATCAAGAATAAGCTTCTTGGAGGTTGGGCTCCAAACTTCAGCTAATTCTTGTTCTCTTCTTTCTGCTTCTAGAATATGAATTTGAACTCGAATTGATCGGCTTGCAGAGGCGCCATCACCATACTTTCTTCTCTTGGGAATCTATACTTCAGGAGGTATATGTTGAGGCACATCAGCTTGATCAGCATTCCAGACTTGAGAATAAGTTTCAGGAGGTGGAATTTCATAAAATTCAAGCCTTATAGAAAACATAGGCCTTTGAATATTGACATCTAGGAAAGTAGGAGGTGCTGCAGTGGGATCAACTAAGAAATCAGGTAAGATCTGATTATGCATCCACACTTTAGTGTCATAAGTATAAAGCTTTGTATTCTTAATTTCCTATACCACTGATGTTTGAATCTCTTTAATTTGATTTTACCATAGATCTTGCATCACTTTGACTTTGTTATCTAGCTATTCCTTTACTATATTCTACCCCTTTTTGACTTCTACAGAGAGGGTGCTTATAGTATCTTCTTTAAACGTACCAACTTCCTCACAAGTCTTGAAGTTGAGTTCCTCTGTTTTCTTTAGTAGAACATTTTGATTTTTTGCTACTGTGATAGCTTGTTCCATTACCTTACCAACACTAGTGATAGTGTGGTATAGAGCTTTGTCTCCCAACAGTAGCAGCCTTTTAAAGTCATCAGTGTTGCTCTGGATTTCTGCAAATCCTCGGCTCATATCCTTTTATAAGATAGAGACCTTGTTTGTGACAACTTGAATTGATGTATCAAAAATACTCTCTTTGCTTGGCCAGCATGGCTTCTATCTTGTTTAAAATATTGTCTTCGGCAAGGATTTCAGTCTGAGGAGGTGGAGGAGGTGGAATTCGAGCTGTCCAGGGGACTATATCTTCAATGAGCACAGTAGACGTGGAAGCCTGCTTGGCTGTATCATCTTCAACATCTTCACCTATGAGAGAGGGAATGTTGAAGTGTAGGTTTGGGAGAGGTGGTTCAACAGCTTCATGAGATAATTCTTCAGTATCAAAAAGAGAAATTATCTCTTCATCTTCCACAACTGCAACAGAAGACTGGGGCTGGGAGGATCCTGGTTCAGATGGATTTTTTGGTTTAGATGGTTCTTCTTCAGGCAGATGGGAGAGAGGTTCTTTGGAGGTGAGTTCCTCTATCATCCTATTAATGTCATCTTCTGTAGAAAATACTTGAGCATCTACCTGGGCATTAGTAAGAAGTTCTTCTTCTATGACTATCTGTTCAGCATCTGGTGGAGTTGATACTTGGGCTTGAATATCAGATAGAGCTGCGGCTGGGAACCGAAATGAGACTGACTGCACTGTCACTTGTGCAGATGGAGCAGGCTCTGAAAGACTTATTTCAAGAGGCTAAACACTTAGAGGGGGTGAATAGGTTATTATTATCTTTAAGAATTTAGGCAATATAATTAGTTTTTACTTAGCACAGAAATTACAAATTACAGCACAGAAAACACAGCACAGCATACACCAGATTTATAGTGGTTCCCCAAGGTATGGGTACATCCACTTTTCCCCTTAGCCTATCCAGTAGAGAACTGGATTCAACCCAACTTCCTTCATCTTTCTAAGATCCAAAGATCTTACAGCTCAGAACCAGAATGGTTCATACACCTCAGACTTACACAAGTCCTACCTCAGATCCTTCCCAAGAATCCTACCTTAGGCCACAGCCCTACCTCAGCCTTTAAAATTAGGCTTACAACTCAGACTATCAATAGTCCTACACCTCAGGCACTCAGCCCTACCTCAGCCTTTATAACTAGGCTTACAACTCAGACTATCAATAGTCCTACACCTCAGGCACTTAACCCTACCTCAGCCTTTATAATTATAGGCTTACAACTCAGATCTAACAATAGATCCTACAAGAATTTGAGTATTTGAGAAATACAGAAATATCACTAGATAGATAACTCTATAGGTGAGAGATTCTTGATCAGTTCTTGAATGAACTGAATCTCCAGATACAACCTGACTTAGCTATTTCAAAGCTTCTTGATAGAACAAAATAAGGTTGAACTCATCTTTATGTAGAAGTTGATCTCCTATCAGCTCCTTTCTTAAATTCAGAATAAGATCTGAATCCTCTCTGCTGACTATTCAGAATCTACCTTCTTAAGGGTCACCCCTTTACTTGTTATTGAAAACTTTCTTTAGATGATCCACCTTTTTATCTCTGTGTCTGTTCTTATAAATTGTCACGGATCAGTCCTTTATATAGAGATTTCTCCTGATTACCGGGTGATCCGGTTTATAACAACCTTCTGACAGTTCTGACAAAGGTGTCAGACCTGTTGGTAATGACAGTTGTCGAGTCACCTGTCATGATAGTTGATTCCTCAAAGATTTTATAAGTCGCAAGATCCACTCAGCAGACTGCTTCATATGTGTCGACACAAAAAGACTAAGTGTCGACACAAGTATTGATGATGTCGATATAACATTCCATGTGTTGACATAATCATTCTTCAGCTACTCGACACAGCTACTGTTTGTATGTGTCGACACAAGTCCTGTGTGTCGACACAACTACTCCTTATCTTAACATAACTGATGCTGACAGATGGCGTTGAGTGTATATCCATCCGTCGTTGAGTGTGTGTCGAGACGTCGTTGAGTGTGTGTCGACACAAGTCCTGTGTGTCGACACAAGTCTTCTGACTCAGTATAACTGTTGTTGTTAGATGGCGTTGAGTGTCATCTAGATGTCGTTGAGTGTGTGTCGACACAAGTCCTGTGTGTCGACACAAGCCTTCTGACACAGTATAGTTGTTGTAAGATGGTGTTGAGTGTGTGTCTAGCTGTCGACACAAACCTTCTTCAGGTGTTGACACAATTCCTGAGTGTCGACACATGCCTTTCTTCTGATGTCGACATAACTCCTGGATGTCGACACAGCTTCTTCTTTAGATGTCGACACAAACCTTGCCTTAGGTGTCGACACAATTCTGGGTGTCAACACAGCTTCTTCTTCAGGTGTCGACACAATGTCTGGGTGTCGACACAGGCCTTGCTTCTAGTGTCGACACAACTTCTGGGTGTCGACACAATTCTTCACAAATGTCGACACTTGTACTTAGAAAAATTCTTGCAAACCTTATACCTGCACAATGAAACTCAAACATACATCAAATACAAATTGATGTATATCATTGAGTAAGATGAGGCTTCTCCAAATCTGGTACATATTTTTCAGTGTACCCAACAATCTCCCCCTATTTGGAGAAGTCATAACCCTTAATCAAAGATATACATCTCTCATAATAAAACTCATAAGAAAAGATGTACATTCATTTCAGTGTAGGATAATATATAAAAAATGTAAACAACTAAGATTAATAGTGAAGCTGATTTTATGTATTAATCAGAAAGTTATGGGTTCACATATGTTTCCTTAGAACAAAAAAAACAAAAACGTTACATTGTTCTACACATAAGCCTATCTATCCTATGATTGATTAGGCTCCTTGATCACAATGCCTTTCCCAGACTTAATCTTTGCCTGCACAGTAAGATCTGTATCATCAGCAGGTTTCTTCCCTTTGAGATCCTTCTACTTTTATTCTTCTGCCTTTATTCTTTGCCTTTCAAAATAGTGAAAGGGCTTGGGGAAGTACTTGCTAGGATCCAAAGCATTAGCAGCTAACTTCCCAGCTTTTGCACTTCTTCTATGCTGAAGAATGGCTTCTTGTCTAGCTTGATATTTGTTCCATTCTTGCTCAGAATACCACTTACCCCTGTCATGGATCTTATCCTTTACAGCCTTCCAGGCATTCAAAATGATATTCCTTGAAGTAGGGCTCCATTGCTTAAAATCTGGCTTTAACTCAGCCTATTCCCTGAACCTTTTCTTGGATAATTGTGCCTCTTTTTGAGCTTGCTTGACAGCCTCTGACATTTCTACTTTTTTAATGATCACCTTTGATGCCTCCTGTGAAGGACTGTACATTGTCTGTACTTTTTGTTGAACCATGTCAAAATCAGCAGGAGGGTAAATAACCTGTGCAACTTCAGGTTTGATCTCCTTCAATATTAGCAGGTTGCACTCAAGATTCAGCAACATTGTCATCATCACATAAAGGAGGAAAGCCAAGTGTAGCTCTGATGGAATTAGAGATCCATTTAGCATGGTCAGAGCTAGATTTAACTAACAATCTCTCCCCCTTTATGACTTCTCTAGTAATATGATCCCTCAGATCAGTCTTCTGAAACCTTATCTGATCAGCCAAATATTCTGTACCTTCTTTGTAATAGTCTTTGAACTTTAGTAAGGTATCAAAAATTGTCTTTTGGGAGTCTTCAATAGATGTTTGAATAGCAGCTAAATCTACTTGTATCTGCTTTGATATTTCAGTTTTCAAATCTGTTGAAATACTTCCCAGTTTCTGGATGATTTCTGCATGGGAGTCTTTGAGGTTTTCATTGGACCTGAATTGATTTTCCAAAACATACCCTTGTTTTGTAGCAATGTCCTCTACCTCAGTCTTCAGTAGTTGTTATTGCTCAGCCAAATACACCACAACATTGCCTCCCTTATGGAAGCAATCTGTCATTTCTTTCTTGTGTAGATTGACTTCAAATCTGATTGACTTTATGTCCTGAGCCAGCTGAAACTGCAGTTCCTTATTAGACTCATCCACATACTTTTCTAGAGATTGCCTTTGTTCATCCAATTTTACTTGCATCTAAACCAGTAGTGAACTGAAATCCATGCTTAGAGCAGGTGGTTGTATGACTGTGTGAAAAGGCTTTCTTGTAGCCTGAGCTCCTTTTCTTTAGTTCAACTATCTTCCTTTTCTTAGCCATAGTAGCTTCCTCATCATCAGAGGGTTGTGAGGAGCTTTTTATATCAACAGTTTCCTTATTAGATGGGGCATATAGCAGCTCCTCCCCCTCAGTTCTTGGCAGGTCCTTTTCTACCTGGGATTGCTCCCCATCAGTCCTTGTAGTAGGTAAATCAGGAAATAGATCTTCCATTATTACCTCTTGCTGTATCTATACAGGAGGAATAAGGTTAGGTTGGAAAATAAAAGGTTCTCCCTGGACATCCAGATTTTTTTTCCAGGGCCTATTCTATAAAGGAGATACTTACTTCCTCATTCTGCACATCTTGTGCCTCCTTCTCAACATTGTCTAGTACTTCTTTATTTATATCTGAGACAATATCCATTACTGTGTCTGTTATATACTCACTCTCTAGAGTAGCAGCATCAATTCTTTCCCCATGAGCAGGTAGCTCAGAAAGTACCGTTTCTTGTGCTGCTGATTCAGAATTTTCTCCCCTGGAGTAGTGACTACATGTTGCTCTGGTTGCACACTACTCTCTACTTGATCTTGAACATCTTTTTGGGGCATGTCTTCATCTGAACTGAAGACCACTTCTTCTTCAAAATCACTAGAAGATTCTGCTTGCTGAACAACTTTCTTCTTCTTCTTTTCTTTCTTGGTCTGTTTTTGAGGAGTAGAAACCTCCTTGGTTAATACTTTATCCCACCTAGAAAGGATTCTTGTGTCCATTCTTCTCATATGGTTGATTTTTGATCCTGGAAGTTGATTTATAATATCTGGTATTACTAAAGATAAACATAGACTCAGGATTCTTCCCAGATTTGGTTTCTTGATTCCTTCTTGTATCTTGTCAAATACTATGGATGCCCAATCTGTCTTTAGCTTGAAAATTATTCTTGTCATTAGATTAAACATAGAAGCTGAGATTCTGTCATGCCCACCTATTTTGCACAGGATTACCTTGCCTACTATCTCTGACAAGAATTTCCCTTGTGTATTCATCCCTTTCCTGGTGATGGATGATCCAACCTTGGTATTAGGTTTTAACCCGCACCAGCTTAAGGCATCTTTTTTCATCGAGGGAATGATGTCATCTTCATCCTTGACCTTAGGAAGTTGGAGTGATTTACTAATCGAATTTAGTGAAAATTTCACTCTTGAATCCTGTATAGTGGTTTTGATCTTCTTCCCGTCTGTGTCCACAATTGCAGAAGAATAAAATTCCATGACCTCCTTCTTCTAAAACTTCGTTGGTTCTGAAACCAAGAATTCCAACCCATTTTCTTAAATTAGGGTAATTATACCCTGAATTTCTTGAGACGTTGTCGTGAATCCATCACGAACCAGTTCATAGCCTTCGTTCACCTTGTCTTCCTTAATGGGCGCCATTGATGGAAGGGAGAGAGAGAGAAGAGAATATCGAAGTCGACATAAGGGCTAGAGTTGAGAAATTTGAAAGCATAGTCGACAAGATTTTGGCTTCACCTATTTATAGTCTAGGTGTAAAGAGGAGTTCAAAAGACGCTCCTTAGTAATAATACTAGGTCTTGACAATTCTTAGGTTTAGTCGACACGTCTATGTGTCGACATACAAATGTCAGTGTCGACATGGACTGATCATGACTCGACACAGAGTGTCGATATTGATTTTTGTGTGTCGACACAAAAATCAGCTAACTTAATACCTCGACATTGTTGTGTCGACATCCATACTTCTGTTGACACAGATACTGTTTCTGTGTCGACACAACATACTGAGTGTGTCGATCGACACAAACATTGTACTTAGACAAATTTCCCGAGAAATATTGTGCTTACATAGTCTACTAAGGAATGATTGTGCTGACCTAGTCTAGGTTCAACATACCTAATTCAATTTTAAAATGATTGAATTTAGTTTCATCCAGAGGTTTTGTTAAAATATCAGCAATCTGACTATTTGTGTTTACAAATTCTAGATTAATATCTTCTTTATCCACATATTCTCTTATGAAATGAAACTTAATTTCTATATGCTTGGTTCTACTGTGTGATACAGGATTCTTATCAATAGAAATAACACTTGTGGAATCACAAAACAGTAGAATTCTACTTACCTTGATGTCATAATCTTCAAGTTGGTGCTTTACCCACAATAATTGTACACAACAACTGTCTGCAGCTACATATTCAGACTCAGCTATTGATATAGCTACACTGGTCTGCTTCTTGCTGCACCATGACACAAGCCTTTCACCTAGGATATGACAGGTTCCTGTAGTACTTTTTCTGTCTTCTTTGCATCCTGCAAAATCTACATCTGAGAAACCAGTTAGTGTGAAATCTCTATTCTTAGGGTACCAAAGACCTAGATTAGGTGTGCCCTTAAGATATCTCAAAATTCTCTTAACTGCAGTATAATGAGATTCCTTTGGGCATGTTTGGTACCTAGCATAGACACATGTAGCATATATGATGTCAGGTCTACTAGCAGTCAAGTAGAGTAGGGAGCCAATTATCCCTCTATACAAAGACTCATCAACAGGTTTCCCTGTCTCATCTTTGCCTATAGGCATACTTGTTCCCATTGGAATTTTCATGGTGGAAGAGAAGTCCATACCATATTTCTTAATCAACTCCTTGGTGAACTTAGACTGAGATATGGATAATCCATTATCAGTCTGTTTGACTTGAAGTCCCAAAAAGAACTTCAGCTCACCCATACTGCTCATCTCAAACTTCCCTTGCATGAGTTTGGCAAACTTTCTACAAAGATTGTTTTCAGTAGATCCAAATATAATGTCATCAACATACATCTGGACTAGTATTATCTTGCCTTTAGATTCCCTAAAGAATAGAGTTTTGTCTATCTTTCCTCTAGAGAATTTATTCTCAATAAGAAAAGTAGATAAGGTTTCATACCAAGCCCTAGGGGCTTGTTTAAAACTATATAGGGCTTTCCTAAGCCTATATACATAATCAGGATAATGAGAATCTACAAAACCTGATGGTTGTTCAACATAGACTTCCTCTTTTAAGTCACCATTCAGAAATGCTTACTTTACATCTATTTGATATACTTTGAACCCTTGATAGGCAGCGTAGGACAAGAACATCCTTATAGCCTCTAGCCTTGCTACTGGGGCAAAGGTTTGTTCAAAGTCAATCCCTTCCTCTTGCCTGTAGCCTTTTAATAACAACCTTGCCTTGTTCTTGATAATTGTGTCATTTTCATCAAGTTTGTTTCTGTAGATCCACTTGGTTCCAATGATGTTGTGATCCTTAGGCTTAGGAACCAGTTCCCAGACTTTGCATCTTCTGAATTGATTCACTTCTTCTTACATAACATCAACCCAGTTAGTATCTAGCATGGCTTCTTCAAACTTCCTAGGTTCTATCTGAGACAAGAAACTTGAACATAAAACTGAGTCCATGTTCTTGCTCCTTATTAGAACACCTTGATTTGCATCACTAATTATCTGGTGAGCTGGATGATCCTTCAGGTGTCTTCTTGCTGGAGGAAACCTGTCTATCTCATGGCCTTTTTCATTTTTCTCAACCTGATGCTCCTCATTGTCTTCATCATCCAGTGAGTTTTGTTCTCCCCCTGAACAACATGCATCTTTTCCATCATCCATCCTAGCAGGAGCTTCATCATTGATGGTCATCTTGTCCAGCCTGTATGTTAGACCTGTAGAACTAACTGAAGAACTAGATAATTCATTGTTAATCAATCTAGACTCATCAAAAATAACATGGACTGACTCTTCTACAACTTGGGTAGTCAAGTTGTAGACCTTGTATGCCCTACTGTTATTGCTGTACCCAACAAATATCCCTTCTAGGGATTTGGCAGCAAACTTTATTTGGTAGTGCTTACCATTAACTAGGACATAACACTTGCTACCAAAGATTCTGAAGTAAGAAATTTTTGGTTTTCTGCCTTTCAAAATCTGATAGGGAGTCAACTTAAGTTTCTTATTTATAGATGCTCTATTGAGAACATAACAAGCAGTATTCACTGCCTCAGCCCAAAAATATTCAGGGAGAGTAGTGTCATTGAGTAGAGTTCTACCTACCTCAATAAGAGTTCTATTCTTTCTTTCAGCAATTCTATTTTGCTAAGGTGTTCTAGGTGAGGATAACTCCTGATGGATCCCAAGTTCTTCATAGAATTTTGTCATACATTCAGACTGAAATTCAGTTCCATGGTCACTTATGATTTTGACCACTGAACTGTTAAATTCATTCTGAATTTTTCTAACAAAAGTCTAGAAAACACAAGGGGTTTCAGATTTCTGCCTCAAGAAGAAAACTCATCTGTATCTAGAGTAGTCATCCACAACAACTAAAGTGTATACTTTCCTACCAAGACTATGAACTGGCATATGACCAAACAAATTCATATGCAAGAGATATAAACATCTCATTGAATCTTTGGAATCAAGTGCAGGAAAAGAGGACTTGGTTTGTTTGCCCTTTTGGCAAGCTGAACACACTTCCTCTTTAATGCACTTGACTTGAGGATCATTCCTCACTAAACCCATGCTAAACAGCAGCCTTATATACTTATAGTTCAGATGAGCTAACCTCTTGTGTCATTTGACACATAATGAAGCTTTCTCACCTGCAACTAGGCAAATGGGTGAGTTGTTATACTCATAATCTAGGTTAAGACAATATACATTCCCTCTCCTAGTGCCTGTCAACATTATCTCTTGACACTTGACCTCTTAATTTGGCACTCCCCTTTCTGGAAAGAGATATCATAACCTAGATCACTAAGTTGACTTATGCTAATCAGGTTTTGTTTTAGCCCCTTCACATAAACCACTTTAGTGATGGTAATTGAATCACTAGAGATGTTACCAAATCCTTTTATGATTTCTTTTTCTGATCCACCAAAGATTACTTTGGGTCCTTTCTCTATGGGTACATAGACCCTCAACATTCTTCTTATTCCAGTCATGTGTCTGTAACATCCACTATCCAAGTACCATATAGGTGTATGACCACTTGGATTCTCCTGCATCAAATAAAAGTGGGGTTTCCTCCTAAAAAGAAAGACGTAGCAACCGTTAGTCATAAAGACTAAGTGGCTTTCACATCCGCTCCCCCAGTAAATCCTCGGCACCGGGTGGAGAAAGGAACAAGGGTACGATATATTTAAGTAGCACATAAGTACAAGCAGGTGGAGTAAGTGTACATGTCATGAGTAACAATAGGAGTAATGTATAATAATGTTAACAACATTCCATTCTAGCAATTCTACACAAGCTATATCAATCCATCCAAGCATATAAATTTACAACAGGAAAGTAACATAACTGATAAGAATGTCCATACAAACTTATAAGTTAAGGATCGGCTTAATAGTAAAGTAACTTATCGTATAAGAGTGCCCATACAAACTCATGCGACGAGGATATTGAGTATGCAATGTAATGTAATGATATGTATGCAATGCAAGACTCACTCATGATCACGCACATGCAATTGCCATGTCAAAATAGACTTGTAGTTCCCACTTTTCGAGCAGGTAGCTAACCTCTCGGGCGTCAACCGTCATGGCCAAGCAGTGACAGTGGAGTGGGCTTCTCCACTATTAGGCAGGCATCCACACTACCAAGCCTAGGCCTCCGTACGCCTCAACGCTAAGAACACAACAGCAGAGCTCACATGCATACTACGGCTCAGCGGGAGTCTCGGGTAGATGTGCACCGAGGACCAAGCCCAACCATTCACTTGGCACGAAAGGAACCCCGGGAATGAGCACCGAGGACCAAACCCAACTGCCCAAGGTCTAACCGTCAACTCCCGTCGGTGTGACGACTGGCGAGCCCGTAGACCTGCCACACTATCCCGCACCCGGGATTACGACACCGCGTGTCAACTCACACCGTATGCAAGATCACATCATCATGGCACGGATGGAGCCTCGGGAATGTACATCGAGGACCAAGCCCAACCGTCCACTCACGTCTCTTCTCATTATTACCATACCTGTATGGTCAACCCCACACTTACACCCTTTCACAATGCTACCCGTAGGGAGATACCACTCTAAGCATTGGACTACTAAATACATTTCGTTAAACAATTATTCACATGGCCATAAATTAGAATCCCATAATTCATTCTCAAATGATATCCAACACATTGTTAATATGAAGCGCATCCCTATCGGTTCACGTAGTTGAATCATTCTTACCATCCAAACTCATCAACTTATTCGTTCACTAATTTTCCACCAAATTACTTTGTTCAAGTACGTTTCACTACGCCATTTGTTTACGAAGGATCTATCCAACACTCACCTCAATACTTAACACTATTTTTCTACCATGTCTCCATCAAATCCTAACTTGGATTTACATAAACCCGAGAACAAAATGTGTAGGAAACCTGCTGGGCAGCCACTTCGATTGGGAATTTCTGAGTCCACGAAACTCGTATGAAGTTGTATAACTATTCGTTGGAAAGGTATTTCCAAGAACCGCTACTTTTGTATTCGGTCCTTCACCCAGATCAGAACGTAACACACTTGAAATCGGCTTCTAAGACTGCTACGTTCAGAATACAGTTTCTGAACATTTAGATTGTCAGCCATCAAGTTTGATCAGACTTTCCCGTGGCTACAGACTTCACATGAAGATGTGTAACCACTCGTTGGAAAGGTACTAAGGGCAACGACTTTTGTGTTTAGGTTAAAGCCCAGATCTAGACGTATCATAACTGAAAATGGCCACGAAGATCGCTGCGTGCAGAAAATAGATTTCTGCACGCATCTTAAGGCGGAATGAACGGCATTGGTTCGTCTTCCTCCTCTAACTGATCTTCTCAAATCACATCCAGAACTTATCCTCCCTTATTCACCCTCATAAGGCCACATCTCTTCACGAAACCAGTCCACCTTCTACTCAAGAAGAGAGGAGAGGTTGAAGACATCACTATCCATAGAGCACAAGCCCTAGAATGGCCACTTCCTAGGAAATCATCATCTCGCAAGTCAAGACTCTTTTGAGTCGACATCTCACCTAGAAATAACTACAGATCTAGCACTAAGGGAGAGTGGAGGAAGCTCACCTCGTTTCCGACATTTCCACCATTTCCAGCCAAGGATCTCGTCACCCTTCTTGGTGGCATTTTCCTCTCCTCGGCAGTGTTGGTTATTCACGGGAAGAAGATTGGCTCCAGCACCTTCCTCTCCAGCAGTTTTCCTATAACAATGGCTTGGGAAGGAAGATTAGAAAACGGCTAGGGTTTTCTCCCTTTTTATGTGGGAATGACACGGGTAGGGACACGCCCGTGTCACTACCCGTGTCCTGCTCGGGAGGAGCGTGGGCGACGGTTTGACTGCTGATTGGACACACACACGGGTAGGGACACGCCTGTGTCTCTACTCGTGTCCTTCTCGGGAAGCACGATCGACAACTTGACTGCTTCTTGGACACATACATACAGGTAGGGACACGCCCGTGTCTCTACCCGTGTTCTTCTCGGGAAGCAAGGTCGACGACTCAACTGCTTCTTGGACAGATACACACGGGTAGGGACACGTCTGTGTCTCTACCCGTGTTCTGCTCAGGAAGCAAGGTCGACGATGTTAGTTACACAAACGGGTAGGGACACGCCCGTACCACTACCCGTGTCCACACACACACGGGTAGTGACACGCCCGTGTCACTATCCGTGTCCTTCATTGGAAATTTCACGAAGAAGACGCAAGGGCACCAGAGTACCACATGGGTATAGACAAGCCCGTGTCACTACCCGTGTCCTACCGTGGACCAAATCACCTCCCTTACACAAGTGTAGGCCTAGCTGCCAGCATTCCCAGAACCCAAGTTAGCTCTCCTGGCTTAAAAATGCGCACGAGGGGCCTAGCGCAAATCGGGACGTTGCATGGGGCGAGTGTGGGCCTGACCTTCCCCACTTGCCTACTACTATCAAGGGCCGGGGGCGAGTACGATCCCGCTTGCTCCACTCGCCCCTCATCTGTTCCACCCTGCCTAGGCGAGTCGGCGAGGCTCTGCAGAGCTCTCGCCTTCCTTTCAACCCGATTGAGACCAGGACTACCTAATTTGGCTGATCTGGCTCCTCTCGACCCCACTCGCCGGATATGAGGTTGTACACAATCCCCGCTCTTACGAGGTTGCCCAAAGCTCGAAAATAATCATCCAACCCCAAGAGATTTGGCGAGTGCGGCAGGAGCTGGAAGGAATCTTTTGATGGGGTCTGTAAGGTGCTATATATATGTCCGCCTGCCTGGGGATGACTCTTGCCATCCCCCTTACTCTTGACTTGCCAACATGTCTCTTTCCAAGGAATTCCAAGAGAGGCTGAATTGTGCCCGGGAGCTCAACTCCTCCCGCCCTGCCGAGCTGAGCCCTTGGCTTTCCAATCCGTCGCCGTGCGAGTCGTCAAAACATAAACCCGCTAAAAAGGCCAAATCCGCCCCTAAAGTTGCCTAGTCAGTCTATCGTGATCTGGTCTCCACTCCGGATCATGGACTCGCCACTTCCTCCAAACTGGCGGCTGAACCAAAAGGGAAGGAGATCGTTGAACTTCCCGATGACCCCGATACTCATCAGAGTGATGTCGAAACTCCTGCACCGCGAGTCAATTCTCCTCAGAATGACTTAATCCCTCAAACCCCTCTTGACGACCACGCGAGAAGTCCAGCCCCTACCTTTGGGACCACGACCTAGGCTCGCTAAGGCTGAAGTCGCCGGTTCGCGAACCTGTTCGATAAACCACCCCCGATCCTACACTCGCGGGGGAGGTGTCAGGGACATCCCTGTCCCGAGCTTTGAGCTCATCATCTCCCCAAATTCTCAACTTTCGGGTCACAACAAGACCCTTCTGCCTCCTCTCATTCGTCCTTTCCATGGATAGCAAAGCCCTTCTCGACAGCCCCACATCGGTAGGACCATCTCGCAAGGTTAGTCAGAAGCATTCGCCACTTTTACAACCCCAGGCTTCTGATTTGAATTTATTATTCTCGCAGGCTTTCCCGACCAATCTGAAGCCAAAGAATCTTCTGAGCCGACGCGCCATTCGCCACCTCCTTCCCCCAACGCGATGGAAGATTTCTTGGACGCCTCGCTAGACCCTGCCGAGCTGAGGAAGCGAATTGTTGGGGTCCTGAGGAAGCATGGATTCATACTGCGGGAGATCCAGCAGGAGAGGGTCATCAACGAGCTGCGGCTTCGTGCACTCGAGCAGGACTACGTGCTGCTTGGAGGATGAGGTGAGGCGCGTCTCGACAAGTGGGATGACTTCCCCTTGACCTAGGGGTGAGGAGAAAAAACCAAAAACCGACAAAACCGACCGAACTGACCAAACCGCATCGATTTTGAAACTGAGCCGCCCGGTCCGGTGTCGGTTCGGTTTGGAGCATTTGTAAACTGATGGCTTATCGGATTGTGTCAGTTTTCAAGTTGCGAAAACCGATCAAACCGAACCGAACCGATTAATATTAGGTGTTCGTTTAATAGTTATTGTTTTAAAAGATATATAAACAACCACATGCTTTGAGACAAATGACCTTCAAAATTGATTATTGTGAATCCTGGAGCTAAATTCTCAATTTCATTTATATTTAGCATATGATGATTAAAAAAGGAGATCATTCAACTCCTCTGACTCAAAATGACTTAATCCTAAACCTCTTTCAGTCAATTAAGGGGATAAAGATGCACATGAAAATTATTTAATCATATTATGTGAATTAAGTAATCAAAAACAAAAGAAAATTATTAATTTTTGTATCAGAAAAATGAAAAATTACAACAACAAATTAACATTTTGGTTATTTAACTATGGATTGAAGCACCATCAGGTAGTGGCTAATGAGGCATGATACTCTTAAATCAAGAAATGTACAGCTAGTTAGAATGTGCATGCATATAGTCCTAAAAAAATAACAGGGTAAAAATGGACATATGGGCCAATAAAAAATGAACGCAGTCATTCCTAGCAAACTTAGAGCTCATCAATTTCATGATAAAAAAAACTAAATTTTATCTTAAGTTCATATTGAATTAACACATAATCCAAAGATACTCATAAAATCAAAACCCATGTTCAATAAGCCAATTTCTCTAACTCCAGTTATCATCACTCCTTGCCTGCCTCTATCATTTTCTACAGTTTTCAAGCACATTATATCATTTTCAGTAAAAACCCAATACTCCATAGATGTAACTGTCACAGTTTTTAAGCACAGGACAAGTGGAGCCAATGAATGAAAATAGTAATTAATGGAAAATCAAGGTGGTTGGAGTTAAGCTCGTAAGAAACTGACACCGAACCGACAAAAATCGAAAAAAATCGAACCGAACCGACCGATTTGGTTCGAGTCGGTTTGGACAAACCAAAAACCGAGACATGTTGGTTCGATTTGGGTCAAAACCGACCCAAACCGAACCGCTCGCACCCCTACCTGGACCACTCATGGACCGCATAAAGGAGAACATGCGCCTTGTAGACCAATGTCTCGAATTGGTCCTCGAGTTCAATAATCCTCGCCGACCACCGGGGATGGAGACGCGAGGCCGGAGTAGATGGAAATGACTCCCTAGTTGATCCTACTGACACTCGCCCCCAGACCCCCCAGCGCTTGCATAAAATTTTTTCTTCTGTAGTATTTTTTGAACACTTGACGTGGCTGTGTGTAATTACTTAACTATTTTTAATCTGATTTCATATGCTTGTTACTCGTGACTTACATTGCGCTTTAGACTAGGCTCGCATTAGGGTAGGATAGGTCGCGGGGGTCTGGCGAGTCAGGGCCCGCGAGCTGGGCTGGAGTGGTCGGCTCGACAAGTTTAATTTGCTTTCTATAAATTGGAACCCTTATCTACCCATAACATATCACATTTATTGCCGACATATACCCCCTTTGTTTCTCTTCTCGCCACTTGCACTCGTGCCGAAATCTATTGAGATGGGAAAGACGCAACCCGACGCCGATGGGAGGTCAAAGTGTGCGAAGCAATTCACCCAGTACTCCTTTTTATGGAAACACTACGGAACAGGAATACCTTACTTTTGTGGCCGACCACGTTCCCCTTGGTTTCACCGCGCGCTGGCCCGGGAGGGGCGAGGCGATCAATACATTCTTTATCGATGAGCTCGCCTTCCCCATCTCGCACTTCAAGGTGGGGCTGCGCCTCCCTCTCTGGCCAGAGATCCGCCAGATGCTGAAGTACTACGGGGCAGTTCCTGCGCAGTTGAACCCCAATGCGATTTCCATGATGGTGGCTTTCGCGAGCTACCTTCGGCGAGAACGGATCAAGTTCAACCTCATCGTCTTTTGGAAATTGTTCATATACCGTGCAACCAATGATGGGGTCGCCTTCCTCGTCAGCTCGCAATTCAAAGTCCGCGATACGGCCAATAAGAACCATAACTGGTTCACGAAGTTCATCTTCATCAAGGGCAAGCTCGGCAACATTCCCTTCTCGCCTTGGCAGCGGAGCGAGGAGGTGTACCAGCCAACGACCGTGACGGGCGACGATGCCAAACTTCACAAATTCTTCCTCAACAAGGACTTTGAGGTTTCCTTCCTCCAAAGGGGCCTCGACTCGCTCCCTCCAGTTCATCCCGGCGAAGGTATGATTCATTTCCCCTTCTTTTCAATGGGATCACCGAAACGAAACATTTCTTCATATTGCTAAGTTCTTTTATGAAGGGGAGCGACTGATCCCAGTGCACCTGCCCTTTGCCGATTCGGGGCTCTACCCTGACTCACACGCACGCGAGAGGGTGGCCGCGGCGGCTTGCCGGAAGGAGTCAGAATCTGCCAAACCTCCCTCCGGCCAGAAACGACCCGACCTCGCGAGATCCGGCTTGCCTCGCCGTACACCGCCGCCGAAGAGACCAAAGAAGGTGGTTGTGATCTCTAAGGGTAATCAGATAATGCTCGACTCGCCAGAAAAAGAATAAGGCGGCGACGAGCTCCCCGCTTTCCCAGCTACTGAGGCGCTCGCGGCCCGCGAGCCGGGCCTACCGTCGGACCATCAGAACTATGGTCTCGACGGGAAGGCGAAGGACCAGATCGGTGAGCCGATGGTTAAGTGGGATGAGAAGGCCCATAGGGTTTCCATATCCTCGCTCTTCCCCTCCTGGTCTGAGCGCCGCCCTCCCAGCGGGCACACCTATGCCCCCCGACTTCGGGCTATATGGTCGCGAGTACGCCGAGGCCTACAATGACCTGACCCTCTAGCGGCTCGCACATGAGTGCTCGCGAGCCCAAATGCGCTCCATGGAGCTTGCGCACATGTCAGTTCGTCGCAGCTTCAACCTCAGCCACAAGTTGGCGAGTGCCGAGGAGGACCGGGATCTCGCCAAAGATGATGTCGCTGACTTGATGAGGCGGCTCGGGATCGCCGAGTACATCATTAAGAAGAATGTTGACGGGGTGGTAAGCGTTAGAAAACTCCTTACCTTCGGTGCTTTGTTAATATGGCTTCTCAACTTATTCTCTTCGCCTTGCAGTATGTTGCTACTGCGGACCGCCTGCGCACTTGCGCTGCCGAGCTCGAGGAGAATAATAAGCAACTTGAGGGTCAGAATAAGTTTCTCCATGGTGAGGTATCTCACCTGGTGGGTTGCCTGCTCCCTCCAGCTCGCAGCGAGACGAGCACCCAAGGCAAATACATGAAGATCTTCAGCCAGGCGGAGGTCAATGAAATGTTGCGGGTCAACTCTATCAAAGCTACTGATCATACCCTGCAGGTCATGTAAGATCTACAGGTGCTGACGGCGGACTGCAAGGAGGTGATCGCCAAGGAGCTAGTTCTGGAGCTGTTCCTTCCCATCCCTACTCCTAGCGAGCTGGAAGACAGCTTCAGCTCGCTCTTTAAGAAAGTTCAGGGCTTTCACGATGATCCTTCTGAAAGAGAGGACGAGAGGTGACTTGTATTTTTCTATATTTTCTGTAATGACCCCCCCCCCCCCATTTTGTAACCTCGCCGTAGGGCGAGCTCTTTTGGAATCGAAACAAACAAATCAATGAAAATTTAACTTTGCAAATGTTTCTTTTATGTGTGTTTGTTCTTTGTACTGCACTCGCCCACGCGTGTCACCCCCTTGATGTACGACCTCGGTAGGGTAGAACTCGCCGCTGGGACTTATTTGTTGAGTTAGAATACATACCCGTGTGAAGACCTTGGGATCTCGCCCTTCCCTAGTAGTAGGGTTTAGGCCACTAACCATGCTGGATTCGTGACCACCCTACTTTCTTGCGAGATCTCTCCCCCTTAGGAGTTTAGCCGGACATGGCTTTCTCCAGTAAAAATTTGATGGGGTGGAATGCAATTGTTGAGAACAGCCCTACACATTCGCACTCGCCTGGTAGTTCTTGCGCATCCCCTCAGGGGCTAAGTGGGAGCTGGGGGTGAGACTCGGCTCGCCTTCCTTTGGCATTGCTTTACTGAGTTATTGTCACCCCCTAGTAGTTGCTGAGATCTCGGCTCACCACTACCCGGTTATCTGGAAATTGTTGGATCTGACATTTTGTTTCCCTTATGATTTTTGCCCTCGGCCTCTGCCCCAAGTTTACCTTCGAATGCCTCATGTTGACTGGCCAGAGCAGCCCAGGACTTAGTTTTAGAGCAACAACAACGTCCACCGAGGGCCCCTGCCCTGTTAGCTAGGTGGGAGCCTGATAGCGGGAGCAGCTCAGGACTTGGGTGGACACCGTCAAGTGACATCCAACCCTGCCAGCTAGTGGGAGCCTAGCAGCAAGATCTGCTTGAGGTCCGGGTAGACACCATCGAGTGACATCCAACCCTTCCAGCTAGTGGGAGCCTAACATCGGGATCTGCTTGGGATCTGGGTAGACACCGTCGAGTGACATCCATCCCTGCCAACTAGTGGAAGTCTGACAACGGGATCTGCTCGGGGTCTGGGTAGACACCGTCGAGTGACATCCAGCCCTGCCAGCTAGTGGGAACCTGATAGCGGGATCTGCTCGGGGTCTGGGTAGACACCATCGAGTGACATCCAGCCCTGCCAGCTAGTGGGATCCTGGAAGCGGGATCTTCTTGGGGTCTGGGTAGATATCATCAAGTGACATCCAGCCCTGCTAGCTAGTGTGATTCTGGTAGCAGTATCTGCTCGAGGTCTGGGTGGATATCGTCGAGTGATATCCAGCCATGCCAGCTAGTGGGAGTATGACGGTGGGATCTGCTCGGCATCTGAGTAGACACCATCGAGTGACATCCAACCCTTCCAGCTTGTGGGATCCTGGCAACAGGATCTACTTGGGGTCTGGGTAGACACTGTCGAGTGACGTCCAGCCCTGCCAGCTAATGAGAGCCTGGCAGCGGGATATGCTCGAGGTCTGGGTAGATACCGTCGAGTGACATCCAGCCTACCAGCTAATGGAAGCCTGACATCGGGATTTGCTCGGGGTCTGGGTAGAAACCATTGAGTGACATCCAGCCCTGCCAGCTAATGGGAGCCTGACAGCGGGATCTGCTCGGGGTATGGGTAGACACCATCATGTGACGTCCAGCCCTACCAACTAATGGGAGCCTGGCAGCGGGATCTGTTTGGGGTCTGGGTAGATCTTTCATTCGTTCATACACTTCATTTTAAGAGGTCAAGAATACCAAGAAATTTCATATCATAAGAGGGGTGCTATGTACATGATTCATGAGTAGAAACGCTTCAAGTCATCACCACTCTAGGTGTGACTTAGGGCCTCGTCCTCCACATTTTGGAGGCGGTACGCCCTGACCTCAATGCCTCTTTGACAATGTATGGACCCTCCAAGTTTGGATTGAGCTTCCCTATGGCTGCTGATCTTCCCGCGACATCTACCTTTTTCAAGACCAAGTCCCCTTCCGCAAACTGCTTGATCCCGACGTGCTTATCGAAGTACTTGGCCATCCTCTGTTTAATTTCCTCTTGCCCGACGGCGGCCACATCTCGGAGTTCCTCGGTCAGATCCAAGGAGAGTCGAAGCTCGTTCTCGTTTTCGACGCTCCATTTTACTCCACCTTCTTCCACATCTACTACCCGCGGTGTTCGGACCTCGAACTCTATCAGGAGCACAACTTCGCAGCCATGGGAGAGTTTGAAGGGGGTCTCACCTGTGCCCATATTGGGGGTGGTTCTTAGGGCCCAAAGGATTGAAGGGAGCTGTTCCACCCATCTCCCCTTCAAGTTTTTCACCTTCTTTTTCAAGAGGTTTACAATGATCTTATTCACCGCCTCCACCTGCCCGTTGCTTCTGGGGTGATGGACCGACGCGAACCTTAGATCGATCCCAAGTTGGCTACAAAAACTGACGAACTCGATGCTGGCAAACTATGGATTATTGTCCGTGATAATGGCCCGAGGTAACCCGTGACGGCAGATGATCTCCCCCCATACAAAATTTCTGATTACTTGGGAGGTCACCTTGGCCAACGCCTTCACCTCCAACAATTTAAAGAAATAGTCAATCATGACCAACATGAACCTTATCTGTCCACTGGCCCGGGGAAAGGGACCTACCAGGTCCATTCCCCAAATGGCAAAGGGCTAGGGCGCAGTGATGCTCCTTAGTCTTTGAGCCGGTAGTAGCTGGAGTGGGGCGAACAGCTGACACTTCTGGCACTTCTTTGCAAACTCGGCGGCATCCCGACCCAGGGTTGGCCCAAAATACCCTTGCCTTACTATTCTCCCCTCCAAGGTCCTGCTCCCCGAGTGGCTCCTGCACTCTCCGGCGTGAACTTCCTCCAGGATCCTTGGGACTTCCTCCTCGGCCACGCAACGTGCTAGGAACCCTGAGAGGGTCTTCCAATACAGCTTCCCGTCGCACATTAAGTAGTATGCTGACTTTTACTTGAAACGCTTTTTGTCCGGACCTTCGGGGAACTCCCCCGTAGATAGGAATGTTGCAAAGGGATCCATCCATGAGGGGCGTTGGTCAACCTCCATCGGCTCCCCCTCTTTAATAAAAGGGCGGAACAAATCGGTGATAGTTCCTCCCACACGAGGTCCGTGCTTTGCTAGTTGATATACTTGCTCGTTTTCCTCACACGGCGCGAATCGAATGGAGAATGTTTGGAACATGCTGATGACCCCTTTTACTTTCGCAAGATATGACTAGAGAGTAGGCTCCCTTGCCTCGAACTCGCCGTTGATCTAAGCGGCGACCACCATGGAATCCATGAGAACTTCCACGTCGTGCACCCCCAGCTCCCTTGTAAGACGCAACCCTATTATCATTGTCTCGTACTCGGCCTGGTTGTTGGTAATGGGAAAGTGGATGACCAACCTCTGCTTTATCTTCGTTCCCTGAGGGATCTCCAGGATTACTCTCACCCCAAGGAATGTCTTCCTGAGGAGCCATCCACCATCACCTTCCAGGGAGCTGGAAGAGTGAGCTCCACCTCTATCACCTCGACCACATAATCAGCTAGGAAGTCGGCCATCTCCTGGGCCTTGATCGAGAGGCGGGGAACAAAGGATATATCAAATTCGCTCAGCTCCACCGACCACTTTGCCAATATTCCAGAGTGTTCCACCTTCTCAAAGATGTTGTAGAGAGGATGGTCAGTCACTACTCGGATGGAATGTGCCTGAAAATAGGGCCAGAGCCTCAGAGCTAAGATAACTAGGGCAAAAGCTAACTTCTCCAGAATTGGGTATCGGAGCTCCGCCTTCCTCAAGACCCTGCTCACATAATAAATGGACAGCTACTTCTTCCCTTCCTCCCGGACCAGGACGGAGCTTACAGCCTCGGCCCCACCCCAAGGTATAGGGACAAATATTCTCCCTCCTTTGGTCCTTGGAGAAGCGGAGCCTAGTTTAACTGCCTTTTCAAGGCTTGGAATGCTTCCTCACACACCTCAGACCATTCAAACTTCTGGCTCCCCCTTAACGCCTTGAAGAAAGACGAGCACTTCTCCCCGACCCGGAAGAGGAACCTGCTCAACCCTGCCAACTTCCCTGTCAGGCGCTGGACTTCCTTGGCGCTTCGTGGTGACCCCAACTCCATGATCACCCTCACCTTATCAAGGTTGGGCTCTACTCTCGCGGGAGTAAGGAGATGTCCCAGGAACTTATCCCTGCTCGCCCCGAAGACACACTTCGAGGGGTTCAGCCTCATTTTGTATTTCCGCAGGGTGCCAAAGGTCTCCTCTAGATCCTGGAGGTGAGAGTCCATGTCTCGACTCTTGATCATGAGGTCATCCACATACACCTCTAAGTTTCTTCCCTTCTGCTCTCGGAAGACCCGATCTATCATCATCTGGTATGTCGCCCCTGCATTTTTTATCCCAAAGGGCATCATCTTATAATAATAGCACCTGTCCTCGGTGATGAAGGAGGCATCTTTTATATCGGGCAGGTGCATCCTGATTTGATGATAACCTAAAAAAGCATCTAAGAAACTCATTATAGAAAAACGAACGGCTGAGTCAACCAGCGCGTCGATCCGAGGCAAGGGGTAACAATCTTTAGGGCATGATTTATTTAGAATAGAGAAATCTACACACATCCTCCAACGACCATCTCCTTTTTTAACAATTACAACATTGGAGACCCATCCTGGATACTGAATCTTGGACACGAATCTGGCCTTGAGGAGCTTGCTAACCACCTCCCGGGTGGGCTCGGCTAGCTTGCTTGCGGTAGATCTCTTCTTTTATCGGATAGGGCGGGCTTCGGGATCTAGGTTGAGGCGGTGACAGGCGACATCTACATCAATCCCCGACATGTCCGTCACGCTCCATGCGAAGATGTTGATATTCATTTGGATGCAGTCCAACATCCTTCCTTGGTCCTCCGGGCTCAGCCCCCCGCAGATACTCACCTTCTCCACCCTTCCCTCCTGTGTGAGAACTTCCATCTCCACCACCTCCTCTGCTGCCTCGAGCCGGGACTGTTCTTCCCACTTGTCAATGTCCCCCTCGCCTAGGATAAGGGCCTCCTCCTTAGCTTCTTACATGGCCATCACCTCGGCCTGCTCCTCAAGAACTTCTTTTGACGCCCCCACCTGGGCGCAGACCTCTTCCTCCACTACCTTCATCTCCTCTGCTGCTTCCACGGCCTCCTGGCTTGACAGATCCTCCCTCCTACTCTCCATCTCCTCGGCCCCCTCCTGCCAAGAGATGGAGTTGACCGCCATGACATAGCACTCCCTTGACACCTTGGGGTGTAACATCCCGACTTTTATTGGGCCACCAGAGCTCTAGTGGGCCCAATAAAAGTGGCATGAACCCTACCCATGACCCGGTGGAAAATAACTCTAGGCGGGAAATAGAGCTAGAGAACTCTGAATTGAGTTCTGTCAGTTCCTGTGGTCTCGTATAGTCAATACGAACGCATCAAAACTCGTTCAATTGGACCCCGAGGTCATATAGTGGATGTGACCATTCCTCGTAAAATGCAACGAAAGAGAGATTTTGGATATCGAGCTAGAGAACTCTGAATCAAGTTCTGTAAGTTCATGTGGCCTCGTAAAGTCTATATGAACGCATCGGAGCTCGTCACGTCACGATCCGAGATCTAACGACAATTTTACACACTTCGACCATTTTAGCGCGCTGCGACGCGCAGATTTTAGACTTTCGCCAAACGGACTCCGATTCAATCCCAGTCAGTGGCGTTGGACTCGTGTGGTCAATACGAAGTCAACGAAAGTCATCCTGGTCAATTTTGACGATAATTGGTCAACCCGCGGTCAAATCAAGGATAGTCATGCACCGAAAAGCGTGCGCACACCAATTATGACACGACACCCGAACTGTGACCCGACCCCGATGACTTGGACCCACATTGACTTTGACCAGTAAGGGGGACCCACCCTAGGGTTAACTTGGTCAAACCCCCTTAAAAATCCACTTTTTGGATTTTTCTCCAAATGAGGGGCCCACCTCCTCTCCAAAGGAGGATGGCCCATGCCCCCCTCACTCTCATTGGGCCCCCCAACCAGCAATCAAGCCTAGGATAGGTGGAGGCCCACTCCACCCCTCTTCTCCTCTTTTTCCCCTCTCTTCCCAAAAGGCCCAAGCCCATAAGGGCTTCACCATCCTTTTCCCCACATGGGGAAAAGAGGGGGGCCTCCAGCTGTCCTTGGACAGCTGGAGGGTGGGGATTTAATCCCTCCATAAGGAGGGATTAATCCCACCTTGCCCAATGGGAGGAAGCTCCCCCTCCCCCTCCTTATAAAAGCCACCCCCCTCTATTTCCCTCACAAGCTCTCAGAGCAGCCTGCTCCCCCTTCTCCCCCCCTCTGCTGGAGTTCTGGTGGCCGGAAAAAGCCAAGCCGAGGAGCTCCCCCCCTCCACCACCTTGAGCCATGGCCGACCAAGCCGGCCCCTCCCGAGCCCGCCAAATCCAGGTGGAACCTTCTCTTCCCCCCCTCCCCATTTCTGACGTAGCGCATGCGAGCTCCGGCGGTCGGAGCGCCGCCTCCGTCACCTCCTCCCCACGGTTCAAAATAAAAAAATGGCTCCGGCAATGGCCGGCGGCAGCAAGCTGCCGGACTAGCGCCAGAGGGAGCGCCCACCACCGGCGGGTTGGCCGGTGGCCGGCCGGCGGCGGAGAAGCCCCGTAAGGGCTCCAAGTTTTGTTACAGCGGGGGAGGGGTAGATCTACAGTAGTATTCATTTATTATTTATAAATTATAATATTATAGTATGAATATTATAATAATATTTATAAATAATAATGAGGTTTATTTTTCAGAGATTAAATGAGAGCCCTCATGAAAATATTTTGAACATGAAAATTGTTCCCCTTGACGAGGGCAGTCTCCAAAATTTTTTTGAGAATTTTTGGAATTGATTTGGTATTTTTAAAAGACCAAATAAAATTTGTTTGGCCAAATTAATGGCCAAAACACTTTGAAAAAATTACAAAAAATTTACTAGGCTCATTTTAGGCTCTCTTAAGGGTTTTATCAAAATTTGAGGTCATGGGGATAAGTTTTAATATTTTTCCTAAAATCTGGAAGCCTAGGGTCGCGCTCAGAAATTATTACGCTCATTTTCTTCGAAAATGAAAATTGGAGCGCGCGACTATCCTCTCTAATTTGAATAATAAATTCAAATTGTCGTATCGACGAGAGGGGCTGAGGCAAGTGACCAAGCTCCGTGTGTTCCGAGACTTTCGAGCGCCTCGACTCTTGGGTGATTTAAACACGCTCGGAAGGTGAGAGTACGAGCAGCGAGTTGCGAATTATTCTCGATAAATAATGAGGGTGTAACTCCTGACAAGCCCCTAATCTGATTAAGCCGTGATTAATAAGTCGCAACCAAATCCTAATCGGATCTTAATAAAGGGTGTAACCCAATGAAGCCTTATTAAAAACTGAAATAGAACTGAATGTGCCTCCTGAGAACGGAGATGAGACTGAAGCCTCTTAGATGTAGTGATTGGACTACTAACCATTTTCTTTATGATTATTCCAGTTTTGCACTGGTCTTATACTGGTCAAGTACTTTTAATTCAGCTCTACTCAAACCTCGAACTGGTCAAGTACTTTAAATTCAGTTCTACTCCAGTCTCGTACTGGTCAAGTACTTTTAATTCAGCTTTACTCCAGTGTCGTACTGGTCAAGTACTTTTTATTCAGTACTACTCCAGTTTTGTACTGATCACGTTTCTTTCCAGCACTTTAAATAAGCAGCATAAACACCGCGTTTGCCCTCATTGCAATTTACTATTATAATCCCGGGTCCTGCTCTGACGAGCAATCGTTATTAAGGTTGAGCCTTAGTTGGGGATAACCGGAGTTGAGGAATTCCTCCAGGTCTAGCCCTAAATAAAGCGCTCCCACGCTACTTGTCAAAAGTAGAGCTAAGTGCCGCCGCCCGAAGTTTGAAGCCTAGTAGGGCAGGCCGACGTAGACCCGGTGTGTATTATGTTTGTCATTGATTGATTGTTTGTAAATTGCTTGCGGTGGAATAGTGGCGGGTCAGTCCCTACTACAGACCGTTCGTACCGGTGCGGGAAGGTCGGCGACTCAAGGCGACAGGGAGATGAGTACCATGGGTGACCGACTGTTTTATTCCCCGTCGGGTTTTCCTCCGCTGGTCGGCCAAAATGATTCGCTGGATGTCGCTAACATCCAAGAGTACACCAAGTTGTACGTTAGGTCCTGGGGTTGTGTGGTACGATCACCCCTAGAAGTGGAAGGACTGGCCATTGTCACCGACGGCCACATCGGTGAGGCCCGCAGGGCTTGCTACCTTGCTGGAACAGAAGCGGTCCAAACTATTTCGACATAGGGTTTATGTGCGCGGATGTGAATCCCTGCGATGTGCGCAGTATTGAATGCCTGTGGTATGTATGCGGCTGTGAATGCCTGCGATAGAATTCAGGATATGAAAACTTGTTGTGCTGATGAGCTAGTAGAGCATTGTTGTAACCGTTTTACACTATTGCTGCTTTTTCCGGTTGTACTGCACTCTTTTATATTTGCTCCTAGCTGTTCATATATGAAATGTTGTGCTAACCCTCTCGTGCTTCGGCTATTTACTTTTGTTGGGTGGGTGGGTGCTCGTCCCCAGGATGTGGATTCAGGGAGGAGATTTGTTTCCACTTAGCTCTGTGACTAACAATTATTTGATTAACCATTCATAGGAGGTGGAGCACCGTAGTGACCCGCTGCCGCAGGAGATTACACCAACAGCTAGGTCTACTTGAGCAGATGTACCCCCGCAGTCCCTAGAGTTTAGAGACGTGAGTTCCGCCGAGCAGCGTAGAGAGAGAGTATATGAGGATTATATGTAGCACATGTATAGCCCATTTGCTTATATAAGTACTTAGGCTTCGACCCTAGAACCGCTGTGATTTTGATATGTGATATATAAATCTGCAATGGTTTCCTGTTAATGCTTCCGCTATATTCTGATGGGTTGTGAATATTGTGATTCGAGCCGAGCAAGGCGACCAACTAGTGCTTGAATAGGGTGGATCGTTTCCCCTATAAGCACTGGGTGAGCGTCTTGGGCCAGTAGTACCCCCTTCGGCCCGACCCGGGCAAAAGGTTGTGTGTGTGTGTGGGGGGGGGGTACTACAAATGGATCAGAGCGATCACGATTCTTCCTTGTGGAGCAGTCTCAGGATCCCTTCGTCCCTCGCTTCGTTTTAGGTTCGGGACAAACCTTGCAGTGGAAGTGTGGTGGACCATAGTGAAGAGACTTAGGGATTCTAGACTGTACGATAGTATGCCCATACACCGTTGTTTCCGCTTTGTCTGTCGTTTTTTGCAAATTTCCACTACTTTTGCAAAATACTGACACTCTTTCCTGTTACTTCTCCAGATACCGGAGTACATTAACGGGGGATCCTCATCAAGAGGATATGTTCCAGCTACCACACCACCAGACCTGGTCGCTCCCGCGGTCGTACCGTTTGCCGAGACAGATATGGGGCAGACACTGACGGCTATACTAGCGACTTTCCATGATGCCCTTGCACAGCCACCGCGAGAGATAATCGCACCCACCGATCTGCCGACAACTTTCCGAGGAATGAGGCCTCCCCCTTTCAGGGGTACAGAGACGACCATTCAGGTAGAGGAGTGGGTGGAGCGAGTGGAGGAGCTATTAGTAGGGATGATATGCCCAGCTGTGGCAACAGTCTCTTTGGTGGTGACCCTCTTGGAGGGATATGCGAGGGATTGGTGGAGAGCGGCTAGTCGCTCTACCTTTTGAGGTCGGCTGATGAGCACGATCCTTTGGGGAGAGTTCTCCATATCTCTACTAGAGTTCATTATCACAGATGCAGATCGAGCCGCGCTGCAAGAGAGGTTCTTACTCATCTGACAGGTCAACCGCACTGTGGCAGAGTATGAGAGAGAGTTCATACACCTGGCACGCTTTGCCGGGAACCTGGCTGCCTCCGATAGGGATCAAGCTTCTCGGTTCTACCGAGGACTACGAGACGACCTGAGGCAGGCCCTGATTATGCTCTCTCAGGCCACCTTCCACACCATAGCCACCCATACGGAAGCTTTAGAGTTGGACCAGCAGACGGTGGCTCAGCGGCGCAGAGGTCAGGAAGAGCTCCCTCGAGACCAGAGGCGATACAGAGGAGTCGCTCCCTATAGAGAGGATAGAGAGCGCTGACAGCGACACCGCAGGCAGCCTTATAGGCGCCCACCAGCACCCCAAGCACCCCCAGCTGCGCAGCTAGATGTCAGACCAGCTACAGCACCGCATCACCCACTAGTGGCCCGACGAGATGTTACCTTCGCAGGGAACTACTTCTTATGTAATCAGCCAGGACATATGAGGGCCTTTTTCCCTCAGGAGACGGGGAGACCCGGATTGGGAGCAGTTCAGGGTGGACAGCCGGCACGAGAGTAGGGTCAGAGAGGCCACAGAGGCAGAGCTGGCAGGAGAGTCCAGCAGGGCCGAGCAGCGCCGCAAGAGGCCTACGCACTAGACCTGCAGCACGGACCGACCCCCGACGTAGTCATAGGTATATATCTTAGGCGATAGGAGATATCAGATCTTCCACTGAAATTGTATATTACATATGTATATATGTATATGTATATTAGTTGGATGATATATATCTATATATATTTTTCCCATGTCCTCAGGAATCTTGTTATTAGAAGGACTCCCTGCCAAAACCCTTTTCGACACGGGAGCAACTCATTCTTTCGTCTCCCACGAATTCATCGGAACAAAAGAAAATGTTGTCCGTTCAACCGGACTGTCTATACGAATCCGTTTACCGGACGGGTTGGATATGAATTCTACCGAAAAGTGCTCATTCCAGGCTATGCTAGGAGGAGTAGAATTTGAAATCTACGCAACCATCCTAGCAATAACTTGATTCGACATTATTCTGGGAATGGACTGGCTGGCCAAGCACCAAGCCCAGATAACCTGTTCCACGCGAGAAGTCCAGCTACAGAACCCGAATGGCCAGACCGTCACATTGATAGGTATAGCCTCTGTCTTGCGTATTATCTTGACTTCTACGTAGATGGTGAAATCCGTCTGACAGAAGGACGAAGTATATCTTATCTACTTCGAGATGGAAGATAAATCCCAGGTGCTCGCCAAGGTCCCAGTAGTCCGCGACTTTCCGGATATTTTCCCCGAGTCCCTCCCGGGATTGCCACCCCAGCGAGAGGTCGACTTTCAGATCGAGCTCGTGACCGGAGCACGACCAGTATCACGAGCCCCCTACCGGATGGCCCCAAGGGAGATGATTGAACTAAAGATCCAGCTACAGGAACTAATAGATGTTGGATTCGTCCTCCCTAGTTCCTCGCCCTGGGGAGCCCCGGTACTTTTTGTCAAGAAGAAAGACGGGACTCTGCGACTGTGCATCGACTACAGGGAGCTGAATAAGCTGACTGTACGCAATACCTACCCCCTCAATAGAATCGACGAACTGTTCGATCAGTTGCAAGGTGCATCCGTGTTTTCCAAGATGGACCTGAGATCCGACTATTACCAGCTTCGAATCCGAGAGGATGATATCCCCAAGACTGCCTTTAGATCCCGATACGGTCTATATGAATTCCTAGTGATGCCCTTTGGGCTCACCAATGCGCCTTCCGCCTTCATGGCCCTGATGAATAGAGTCTTCGAACCTTTCTTGGATCACTTTGTCATCGTCTTCATAGACGACATCCTAATCTACTCGAAGACCAAGATGGACCATACTCGGCACCTACAGATGGTGCTACTAAAACTCCAGGAGCACTCTCTCTTCGCTAAATTTAGTAAATGCGTGGCTAGAAGAAGTTGGATTCTTGGGCCACACGATAAACAAGGAGGGAGTAGCAGTGGACCAAGCCAAGATCCAGGCAGTACAAAATTGGCCACCACTCAGGACAGCTGCGGATATCCAGAGTTTCCTCGGTCTTGCCGGATACTACAGGATGTTTGCCGAGGGTTTTTTCGAAGGTTGCCCTACCCCTAACTGCTCTCACCAAGAAGGACGACACATTCCGATGGACGCCGGTGTGCGAGGCTGCGTTTGTCGAGCTGAAGAAGCGGCTGACTTCTGCGCCGATGTTTACGATCCCCATAGGGACCGAGGGATTCCAAATCTACACTGATGCCTCCCTGAAGGGATTGGGAGTAGTCCTAATGTAGCACGACAAGGTAGTGGCCTACGCTTCGCGATAATTAAAGCAACATGAATTAAACTATGCAGTGCACGATTTAGAGTTGGGCGCCGTCGTCTTCGCCCTTAAAATCTAGAGGAATTATTTGTACGGAGTAAGATGTGAGATCTTCTCCGATCACAAGAGCCTCAAGTATATCTTCACGCAGAAAGAGTTGAACCTCCGGCAGCACCGATGGCTGGAATTCTTATGCGATTATGACTTCGCTCTCCAATATCACTCCGGGAAGGCTAACAGAGTTGCTGGCGCCTTGAGCCGCTAGCCTGCAATAGCCGGGAGTTGGATGGAGCAGATCCCTAAAGAACTCTTCCAGTCTTTGATAGACATGGAGATTACCCTTATTTACCGAAGAGATCGGGAAGAGTACTACTCGCAGCTGTATTTGATGGAAATCCAATGCGACATCCGGGACCGGATACGAGAAGCCCAGAAGATCGACCCAGAGGTGATACCGATCATCCGATCTCTGTAAGGAGGGGCACAGGAGGATTATAAACTGCATGACGAGATTTTGCAATTCAAGCATCGCATATTTGTTCCCGCTACCGAAGGGATTCGTAAGGAAATTCTGCAAGAGGCCCATCAGTCAAGGTACTCAATTCACCCTAGCGTAGTTAAGATGTACGTAGACTTGCGCAGGACCATCTACTGGTCTGGAATGAAAAGAGATGTCACAAACTTCGTGGCCCGGTGTCAGACCTGTCAGAAGGTTAAGGCCGAATGCCGCAGTCCAGGAGGCCTATTACAGCCCCTGCCGATACCAGAGTGGAAGTTCGAAGACATCTCCATGGACTTCGTCCACGGCCTATCTCGATCCCGCGCTGGGAATGACTCAATTTGGGTGGTCGTAGATTGACTCACCAAGGTAGCGCGGTTCATTCCAAACCGACAGGATGACGGAGTAGATATCCTGACCAGGATGTTCCTAGAGCAAGTGGTATGATTTCACGGAGTACCAAAGTCCATCGTGTCAGATCGTGACGGGCGTTTCACATCTAATGAGTAGAGGCGGGTGCATGCGTATTTGGGAACCAAGTTGGCCTTCAACACCGCCTTCCACCCGCAGACAGACGGACAGAAGGAGAGGACGAACCGGACGATAAAGGACCTTCTTCGACTGTGCATAATGGAGCACAATGAGCCATGGGAGAAGCTGTTGTCGTTGGTCGAATTTTCATACAATAATAGCTACCAGGCTAGCATTAAGATGGCTCCGTACGAGGCATTGTATAAAAGGCGTTGTCGAACCTCGTTGACTTGGGCTCAGGAAGAGGACCCGAAAGCCTTGGGAGTGGCTTACATCGATGACACTACGGCAGCGATATGGCTGATCAAGGAGCGAATGCGGGAAGCGCAGAGCCGACATGCTAAGTACTATGATGCACGACACCGACCAGTGGAGTTTAGCGTGGGGGAAATGGTGTTCTTGAAAATAAATCCCATGCATGGTGTCTCCCAGTTGAGGAAGTAGAAAATGTTAGATCCCCGCTTCTTGGGCCCCAATCCGGTGATAGAGCGTTTTGGCCCCGTCGCCTATCGTTTAGCCTTGCCCCCAGAGTTAGGGAATCTTCATGATGTGTTTCATGTCTCTTCCTTGAGACGAGTCCTCCGGCAACCAGAGCAGTACCTTCCTACTCCACCGGTGCAACTACAGTCAGATAGATCCGTCTGGCTCGAACCCGTCAGAATAGTGGATTATAAGGTCAAGACACTACACAATACAACCATTCTGATGGTTAAGGTGCTATGGTCAAACTGCGGACGAGAAGAGTTCACGTGAGAACCTGAAGCACTCCTTCGAGAAAAGCACCCAGAGCTCTTTCCCTAGGTGTGTTACTTTTTTCTCCTACTTTAAGCAAATTTTCGGGGATGAAAATTCTTTTATTTTTATTGGATTGTAACATCCCGACTTTTATTGGGCCACCAGAGCCCTAGTGGGCCCAATAAAAGTGGCTTGAACCCTACCCATGACCCGGTGGGAAATATTTCTAGGCGGGAAATAGATCTAGAGAACTCTGAATTGAGTTCTGTCAGTTCCTGTGGTCTCGTATAGTCAATACGAGCGCATCAAAACTCGTTCAGTTGGACCCCGAGGTCATATAGTGGATGTGACCATTCCTCGTAAAATGCAACGAAAGAGAGATTTTGGATATCAAGCTAGAGAACTCTGAATCAAGTTCTGTCAGTTCATGTGGCCTCGTATAGTCTATATGAACGCATCGGAGCTCGTCATGTCACGATCCGAGATCTAACGACAATTTTACACACTTCGACCATTTTAGCGCGCTATGACACGCAGATTTTGGACTTTCGCCAAACAGACTCCGATTCAACCCCAGTCAGTGGCATTGGACTCATATGGTCAATACGAAGTCAACGGAAGTCATCCCGGTCAATTTTGACGATAATTGGTCAACCCGCGGTCAAATCAAGGCTAGTCATGCACCGAAAAGCGTGCGCACACCAAATATGACACGACACCCGAACTTTGACCTGACCCCGATGACTTGGACCCACATTGAGTTTGACCACCAAGGGGGACCCACCCTAGGGTTGACTTGGTCAAACCCCCCTAAAAATCCACTTTTTGGATTTTTCTCCAAATGAGGGGCCCACCACCTCTCCAAAGGAGGATGGCCCATGTACCCCTCACTCTCCTTGGGCCCCCAACCAGCAATCAAGCCTAGGATAGGTGGAGGCCCACCCCACCCCTCTTCTTCTCTTTTCCTCCTCTCTTCCCATAAGGCCCAAGCCCATAAGGGCTTCACCATCCTTTTCCCCACATGGGGAAAAGAGGGGGGCCTCCAGCTGTCCTTGGACAGCTGGAGGGTGGGGATTTAATCCCTCCATAAGGAGGGAATAATCCCACCTTGCCCAATGGGAGGAAGCTCCCCCTCCCCCTCCCTATAAAAGCCACCCCCTCTATTTCCCTCACAAGCTCTCAGAGCAGCCTGCTCCCCCTTCTCCCCACCTCTGCCGGAGTTTTGGTGGCCGGAAAAAGCCAAGCCGAGGAGCTCCTACCCCTCCACCACCTTGAGCCATGGCCGACCAAGCCGGCCCCTCCCGAGCCTGCCAAATCCAGGTGGAACCTTCTCTTCCTCCCCCTCCCATTTCTGACGTAGCGCATGCGAGCTCCAGCGGCCGGAGCGCCGTCGCCGTCACCTCTTCCCCACGGTTCAAAAAAATGGCTCCGGCGATGGCCGGCGGCGGCAGGCCGCCGGACCACCGCCGGAGGGAGCGCCCACCACCGGCGGGTTGGCCGGTGGTGGTGCCACGGCCGGCGGGTGGCCGGCCGGCGGCAAAGCCCCGTAAGGGCTCCAGGTTTTGTTATAGCGGGGGAGGGGAAGATCTACAGTAGTATTCATTTATTATTTATAAATTATAATATTATAATACGAATATAATAATAATATTTATAAATAATAATGGGTTTTATTTTTCAGAGATTAAATGAGAGCCCTTATGAAAATGTTTTAAACATGAAAAATTATTCCCCTTGATGTGGGCAGTCTCCACAAAATTTTTGAGAATTTTTGGAATTGATTTGGTATTTTTAAAAGCCCAAATAAAATTTGTTTGGCCAAATTAAAGGCCCAAAACACTTTGAAAAAATTACAAAAAAATTATTAGGCTTATTTTAGGCTCTCTTAAAGGTTTTATCAAAATTTGGGATCATGGGGATAAGTTTTGATATTTTTCCTAAAATCTGGAAGCCTAGGGTCGCGCTCAAAAAATATTACGCTTATTTTCTTTGAAAATGAAAATTGGAGCGCGCGACTATCCTCTCTAATTTGAATAATAAATTCAAATTGTCGTATCGACGAGAGGGGCTGAGGCAAGTGACCAAGCTCCGTGTGTTCCGAGACTTTCGAGCACCTCGACTCTCGGGTGATTTAGACACGCTCGGAAGGTTAGAGTACGAGAAGCGAGTTGCAAATTATTCTCTATAAATAATGAGGGTATAACTCTTGACAAGCCCCTGATCCGAGTAAGCCATGATTAATAAGGCGCAACCAAATCCTAATCAGATCTTAATAAAGGGTATAACCCAATGAAGCCTTATTAAAAACTGAAATAGAACTGAATGTGCCTCCTGAGAACGGAGATGAGACTGAAGCCTCCTAGATGGAGTGATTGGACTACTAACCATTTTCTTTATGATTATTCCAGTTTTGCACTGGTCCTGTTCCTTTATTCTTTTCAGTTCAGAACTTTCAATTCAGTTCTACTCTAGTCTCGTACTGGTGAAGTACTTTCAATTCAGTTCTACTCCATTCTCGTACTGGTCAAGTACTTTTAATTCAGCTTTACTCCAGTCTCGTACTGGTCAATTACTTTCAATTCAGCTCTACTCCAGTCTCGTACTGGTCAAGTACTTTTAATTCAGCTTTACTCCAGTCTCGTACTGGTCAAGTACTTTTAATTCAATTCTACTCCAGTCTCGTACTGGTCAAGTACTTTCAATACATTTCTACTCCAGTCTCGTACTGGTCAAGTACTTTTAATTCAGCTCCACTCCAGCCTCGTACTAGTCAAGTACTTTCAATTCAGTTCTACTCCAGTCTCGTACTGGTCAAGTACTTTTAATTCAGCTTTACTCCAGTCTCGTACTGGTCAAGTACTTTTTATTCAGTACTACTCCAGTTTCGTACTGGTCATGTTTCTTTCCAACACTTTAAATAAGCAGTATAAACACCGCGTTTACCCTCATTGTAATTTACTATTATAATCTCGGGTCCTGCTCTGACGAGCAGTCGTTATTAAGGTTGAGCCTTAGTTTGGGATAACTAGAGTTGAGGTATTCCTCCAAGTCTAGCCCCAAATAAAGCGCTCCCACGCTACTTTTCAAAAGTAGAGCTAAGTGCCGCCGCCCGAAGTTTGAAGCCTAGTAGGGCAGGCAGACGTAGACCCGGTGTGTATTATGTTTGTCGTTGATTGATTGTTTATAAATTGCTTGCGGTGGAATAATAGCAAGTTAGTCCCTCCCGCAGACCGTTTGTACCGGTGCGGGAAGGTCGATGACTCAAGGTGACAGGGAGTAGAGTACCATGGGTGACCGACCGTTTTATTCCCCGTCGGGTTTTCCCTCGCTGGTCGGCCAAAATGATTCACTTGATGTCGCTAACATCTAAGAGTACACCAGGTTGTACGTTAGGGCCTGTGGTTGTGCGGTACGATCACCCCCAGAAGTGGCAGGACTGGCCACTGTCAACGACGACCACATCGGTGAGGCCCGCGGGGCTCGCTACCCTGCTGGAACAAAAGCAGTCCAAACTATGTCGACATAGGGTTTGTGTGCGCGACTGTGAATGCCTGCGGTGTGCGCGACTGTGAATGCTATGTGCGCGACTGTGAATGCCTGCGATAGAATTCAGGATATGAAAACCTATTGTGCTGATGAGCTAGTAGAGCATTGTTATAACTGTTTTATACTATTGCTGCTTTTTCCGGTTATACTGCACTCTTTTATATTTGCTCCTAGCTGTTCATATATGAAATGTTTTGCTAATCCTCTCGTGCTTCGGCTATTTACTTCTGTTGGGTGGGTGCGTGCTCGTCCCCAGGATGTGGATCCGGGGAGGAGATTTATTTCCACTTAGCTCTGTGACTAACAGTTATTTTATTAACCATTCACAGGAGGTGGAGCACCATAGTGACCCGCTGCCGCAGGAGATTACGCCAGCAGCTAGGTCTACTTGAGCAGATGCACCCCCGCCGTCCCTAGAGTTTAGAGACGTGAGTTCCCCCGAGCAGCGTAGAGAGAGTATATGAGGATTATATGTAGCACATGTATAGTCCACGGGCTTATATAAGTACTTAGGCTTCGGCCTTAGAACCGCTGTGATTTTGATATGTGATATATAAATTCGCAATGGTTTCCAATTAATGCTTCTGCTATATTCTGATGGGTTGTGAATGTTGTGATTCGAGACGAGCAAGACGACCAACTAGTGCTTGGATAGGGTGGATCGTTTCCCCTATAAGCACTGGGTGGGCGTCTTGGGCCAGTAGTACCCCCTTTGGCCCGACCCGGGCAAAAGGTTGGGGGGGGGGGGGGGTACTAGCTCATCTGCACAAATCTCCTCCCCGGATCCAAATTAAAAGTACGAAACTGGAGTAGTACTGAATTAAAAGTACTTGACTAGTACGAGACTGGAGTAGAATTGAATTAAAAGTACTTGACTAGAACGAGACTGGAGTAGAACTTAATTAAAAGTACTTGACCAGTACGAGACTAGAGTAAAGCTGAATTCAAAGTACTTGACTAGTACGTGACTGGAGTTGAACTGAATTGAAAGTACTTGACCAGTACGAGACTGGAGTAGAACTAAATTGAAAGTACTTGACCAGTACGAGACTGGAGTAGAACTGAATTGAAAGTACTTGTACTGAAAAGAATAAAGGAACAGGACCAGTGCAAGACTGGAATAATCATAAAGAAAATGGTTAGTAGTCCAATCACTCAATCCAGGAGGCTTAAGTCCCATCTCCGTTCTCAGGAGGCATATTCAGTTCTATTTCAGTTTTTAATAAGGCTTCATTGGGTTACACCCATTATTAAGATCCGATTAGGATTTGGTTGCACCTTATTAATTACGACTTAATCAGATCAGGGGTTTATCAGGAGTTACACCCTCATTATTTGTCGAGAATAATTTGCAACTCACTACTCGTACTCTCACTTTCCGAGCGTGTCCAGATCACCCGAGAGTCGAGGCGCTCGACGGTTTCACAAAGTCTCGGAACACGGAGCTTGGTCACTTGCCTCAGCCACTCTCATCGATATGATAATTTGAATTTATTATTCAAATTAGACAGGATAGTCACGCGCTTAAATTTTCATTTTCGAGCGTAATAAATTCTGAGCGCAACCTTAGGCTTCCAGATTTTAGGAAAAATATCAAAACTTATCCCCATGACCCTTAATTTTGATACAACCCTTAAGAGAGCTTAAAATGAGCCTAGTAATTTTTTTGTAATTTTCCAAAGTGTTTTGGGCCTTTAATTTGGTCAAACAAATTTTATTTAGGCTTTTAAAAATACCAAATTAACTCCAAAAATTCTCAAAATTTTTGTGGAGACTTCCCTCAATAAGTAAAACAATTTTCATGTTCAAAACGTTTTCATGAGGGCTCTCATTTGGTCTCTGCAAAATCAAAACCTATTATAATAATATAATATAATAATATAATATTATTATAATATAACTTATATATATATAAAATAAAATCACTGTTCACCATCTTCTTTACCCCCACTATACGTGACCCGCCACCCTTACGGGTGCTTCACGCCGCCGGCCGGCCGGCCGTAGCTCCGCCACCGGCCAACCCGCCGGTGGTGGGCGCTCCCTCCGTCGGCGGCGGCGCTCGGGCCGCTAGAGCTCACATGCGTTACGTCAGAAATGGGGAGGGGGAGGAAGAGAAGGTTCTACCTTGGTTTGGCGGGCTCGGGAGGGGCCGGCTTGGTCGGACATGGCTCAAGGTGGTGGAGGAGGGGGAGGAGCTCCTTGGCTTGGCTTTTTCCGACCACCAGAGCTCCGGCAGAGGGGGGAATAAGGGGGAGGGGATGCTCTGAGAGCTGCGAGGTAAAGAGAGGGGGTTGGGTGGCTTTTATAGAGAGGGGGAGGGTGAACTCCCTCCCTTTTGGTGGTGTGGGACTAATCCCTCCTTTGGGAGGGATTAATCCCACCCTCCAGCTATCCCTCGAGCTGTCCAAGGACAGCTGGAGGTCTCTCATTTTTCCCTATGTGGGGAAAATGGATGAGGCCCTCTATGGGCTTGGGCCTTATGGAAAAAGAGGGGAAAAATAGGAGAAGAGGGGTGGGGTGGGCCTCCACCCATCCTAAGCTTGGTTGCTGGTTGGGGGGCCCAAGGAGAGTGAGGGGGGCATGAGCCATCCTCCTTTGGAGAGGAGGTGGGCTCCTCATTTGGATAAAAATCCAAAAAGTGAATTTTTAGGAGGGTTTTACCAAGTCAACCCTAGGGTGGGTCCCCCTTGCTGGTCAAAGTCAATGTGGTCCAAGTCATCGGGGTCGGGTCAAAGTTCGGGTGTCGTGTCACAATTGGTGTGCGCACGCTTTTCGGTGCACGATTATGCTTGATTTGACCACGAGTTGACCAATTATCGTTGAAATTGACCGGAACGACTTTTGTTGACTTCGTATTGACCATACAAGTCCAATGCCACTGACTGAGGTTGAATCGGAGTCCATTTTGCGAAAGTCCAAAATTTGCGCGTCGCAGCGTGCTAAAACGGTTAAAACGCTCATAATCATCATGAGGCTCCAAATCGCGACGTAACGAGTTCCGATGCGTTCATATCAATTATACAAAGTCATAGGAATTGTCATAACCCAAATCAGAGTTCTCTATGTCAATATCCAAAAATCTCATCTTCGCGACGTTCTGCGAGGAATGGCCACATCCACTATATGATCTCGGGGTCCCACTGAACGAGTTCTGATGCGCTCGTATTGACTATACGAGGCCATAGGAACTGATAGAACTCAATTCGGAGTTCTCTAGCTCGATTTCCTGCTTAGGGTTTCCTCCTACCGGGTCACGGGTAAAGGCTCAGGTCACTTTTATTGGGCCCACTAGGGCTCTGGTGCCCCAATAAAAGTCGGGATGTTACAATCCAATAAAAATAAAAGGATTTTCGTCCCTGAAAATTTGCTTGAAGTAGGGGGGAAAGTAACATACCTGGGGAAAGAGCTCTGGGTGCTTTTCTCGGAGGAGTACTTCAGGTTCCCACGTGAACTCTTCTCGTCTGCAGTTTGACCATAACACCTTAACCATCGGAATAGTTTTTTTTGCGTAGTGCCTTGACCTTATAATCCACTACTCTGATGGGTTCAAGCCGGACGGATCTATCTCACTGCAGCTGCACCGGTGGAGTAGCAAGGTACTGCTCTTGTTGCCGGAGGACTCGTCTCAAGGAAGAGACATGAAACACATCGTGAAGATTCCCCAACTCTGGGTGCAAGGCCAAACGATAGGCGATGGGGCAAACACGCTCTATCACCGGATAGGGGCCCAAGAAGCGGGGATCTAACTTTTTCTGCTTCCTCAACCGGGAGACATCATGTATGGGCTTTATTTTCAGAAACACCATTTCCCCCACGCTGAACTCCACCGGTCGGTGTCGCACATCATAGTACTTAGCCTGCCGGCTTTGCGCTTCCCGCATTCGCTCTTGAATCAGCCGTATCGCTGCCGTAGTGTCATTGATGTAAGACACTCCCAAGGCTTCCGGGTCCTCTTCCTGAGCCCAAGTCAACAGGGTTCGACAACGCCTTCCATACAATGCCTCGTACGGAGCCATCTTAATGCTAGCCTGGTAGCTGTTATTGTATGAAAATTCGACCAATGGCAACAGCTGCTCCCATGGCTCATTATGCTCCACTATGCATAGTCGAAGAAGATCCTCCATCATCCGGTTCGTCCTCTCCGTCTGTCCATCCGTCTGCGGGCGGAAGTCGGTGCTGAAGGCCAACTTGGTTCCCAAATACACCTGCACCCGCCTCCACTCCTTAGATGTGAAACGCCCATCACGATCTGACACGATGGATTTTGGTACTTCGTGGAATTGTACCACTTGCTCTAGGAACATCCTGGCCAGGATATCTACTCCGTCACCCTGTCGGTTTGGAATGAACCGCGCTACCTTGGTGAGTCGATCTATGACCACCCAAATTGAGTCATTCCCAGAGCGGGATCGAGGTAGGCCGTGGACGAAGTCCATGAAGATGTCTTCGAACTTCCACTCTGTTATCGGCAGGGGCTGTAATAGACCTCCTGGACTGCGACATTCAGCCTTAACCTTCTGACAAGTCTGACACCGGGCCACGAAGTTGGTGACATCACTTTAAATTCCAGGCCAGTAGATGGTCCTACGCAAGTCTACGTACATCTTAACTACGCCAGGGTGAATTGAGTACCTTGACTGATGGGCCTCTTGTAGAATTTCCTCATGAATCCCTTTGGTAGCGGGAACAAATATGCGATGCTTGAATTGCAGAATCCCGTCATGCATTTTATAATCCTCCTGTGCCCCTCCTTGCAGAGATCGGATGATCGACATCACCTCTGGGTCGATCTTCTGGGCTTCTCGTATCCGGTCCCGGATGTCGCATTGGATTTCCATCAAATACAGCTGCGAGTAGTACTCTTCCGGATCTCTTCGGGAAATAAGGGTAATCTCTATGTCTATCAAAGACTGGAAGAGTTCTTTAGGGATCTGTTCCATCCAACTCCCGGCTATTGCAGGCTGACGGCTCAAGGCATTAGCGACTCTGTTAGCCTTCCCGGGGTGATATTGGAGAGCGAAGTCGTAATCGCATAAGAATTCCAGCCATAGGCGCTGCCGGAGGTTCAACTCTTTCTTCGTGAAGATATACTTGAGGCTCTTGTGATCGGAGAAGATCTCACATCTTACTCCGTAAAGATAATGCCTTCATATTTTAAGGGTGAAGACGATGGCGCCCAACTCTAAATCGTGCGCCGCGTAGTTTAACTCGTGCTGCTTTAATTGTCGCGAAGCGTAGACCACTACCTTGTCGTGCTACATTAGGACTGCTCCCAATCCCTTCAGGGAGGCCTCAGTATAGATTTGGAATCCCTCGGTCCCTGTGGGGATCGTAAGGATTGGCGCAGAAGTCAGCCGCTTCTTTAGTTCGACAAACGCATCATCGCATTACGACGTCCATCGGAATGTGACGTTCTTCTTGGTGAGAGAAGTTAGGGGTAGGGCAATCTTGGAAAAACCCTCGACAAACTTCCTGTAGTTTACGGCAAGACCAAGGAAACTCTGGATATCCGCAGCTGTCCTGAGTGGTGGCCAATTTTGTACTGCCTGGATCTTAGCTTGGTCCACTGCTACTCCCTCCTTGTTTATTGTGTGGCCCAAGAATCCAACTTCTTCTAGCCAGAATTCGCATTTACTAAATTTGGCGAAGAGAGAGTGCTCTAGGAGTTTTAGTAGCACCATCTGCAGGTGCCGAGTATGGTCCATCTTGGTCTTCGAGTAGATTAGGATGTCGTCTATGAAGACGATTACAAAGTGATCCAAGAAAGGTTCGAAGACTCTATTCATCAGGGCCATGAAGGAGGAAGGCGCGTTAGTGAGCCCAAAGGGCATCACTAGGATTTCATATAGACCGCATCGGGAGCTAAATGCAGTCTTGGGGATATCTTCCTCTCGGATTCGAAACTGGTAATAGCCGGATCTCAGGTCCATCTTGGAAAACATGGACGCACCTTGCAACTAATCGAACAGTTTGTCGATTCTAGGTAGGGGGTAGGTATTGCGTACAGTCAGCTTATTCAGCTCCCTGTAGTCGATGCACAGTCGCAGAGTCCCGTCTTTCTTCTTGACAAAAAGTTTTGGGGCTCCCTAGGTTAAGGAACTAGGGCAGACGGATCCAACATCTATTAGTTCCTGTAGCTGGATCTTTAGTTCAGTCAGCTCCCTTAGGGCCATCTGGTAGGGGGATCGAGATACTGGTCGTGCTCCGGTCACGAGCTCGATCTGAAAGTCAACCTCTCGCTGTGGTGGCAATCCCGGGAGGGACTCAGGGAAAACATCCGGAAAGTCGTGGACTACCGGGACCTTGGCGAGTACCTGGGATTTGTCTTCCATCTCGAAGTAGATAAGACATACTTCGTCCTTCTGTCGGACTGATTTCACCATCTGCGTAGAAGTCAAGATGATACACGAGACAGAGGGCACACCTGTCAATGTGACGGTCTGGACATTTGGGTTCTGTAGCTAAACTTATCGCGTGGAACAGTTTATCTTGGCTTGGTGCTCGGCCAGCCAGTCCATCCCTAGAATTATGTCAAATCCTGTTATTGCTAGAATGGTTGTGTAGATCTCAAATTCTACTTCTCCTAGCACAGCCTGGAACGAGCACTTTTCGGTAGAAGTCATATCCGACCCGTCCGGTAAACGAATTCGTATAGACAGTCCGGTTGAACGAGCAACATTTCCTTTTGTTGCAATGAATTCGTGGGAGACGAAAGAATGAGTTGCTCCTGTGTCGAAAAGGATTTTTGCAGGAAGTCCCTCTACCAACAAGATTCCTGATGACATGAGAAAAATATATATAGATATATATCATCCAACTAATATACATATACATATATACATATGTAATATACAATTTCAGTGGAAGATCCGACATCTCCTATCGCCTGAGATATATACCTATGACTACGTTAGGGGCCGGTCCGTGCTGTAGGTCTAGTGCGTATGCCTCCTGTGGCGCTGCTCGGCCCTACTGGCCTCTCCTGTCGGCTTCGCCTCTGCGACCTCTCTGACCCTGCCCTCGTGTCGGCTGTCCACCCTAAACTGCTCCCAATACGGGTCTCCCCGTTGCCTGAGGGCAAAAGGCCCTCATATGTCCTGGCTGATGACATAAGAAGCAGTTCCCTGCGAAGGGAACATCTCGTCGGGCAACTAGGTGGGGCTGCGGTGCTGGAGCTGGTCTGAGGTCTGGATGTGCAGCTGGGGGTGCTGGGGGTGCCTGTAGGCGCCTATAAGGCTGCCTGAGGTGTCGCTGTCTGCGCTCTCTATCTTGTCTGTGGGGAGCGACTCCTCCGTATCGCCTCTGGTCTCGAGGGAACTCTTCCTGACCTCTGCGCCGCTGAGCCACTGTCTGCTGGTCCAACTCTAAGGCTGCCACATGGGTGGCTATGGTGTGGAAGGTGTCCTTAGAGAACATAATCAGGGCCTGCCTCAGGTCGTCTCGTAGTCCTCGGTAGAACCGAGAAACTCTATCCCTGTCAGAGGCTGCCAGGTTCCCAGAGAAGCGTGCCAGGTGTATGAACTCTCTCTCATACTCTGCCACAGTGCGGTTGCCCTGTCGGATGAGCAAGAACCTCTCTTGCAGCGCGGCTCGGTCTGTATCTGTGATAAAGAACTCTAGTAGAGCTATGGAGAACTCTCCCCAAAGGATCGTGCTCATCGGCCGACCTCGAAAGGTAGAGCGACTAGCCGCTCTCCACCAATCCATCGCATATCCCTCCAAGAGGGTCACCACCAAAGAGACTGCTGCCACAGCTGGGCACATCATCCCTACTAACAGCTCCTCCACTCGCTCCACCCACTCCTCTACTTGAATGGTCGTCTCTATACCCCTGAAAAGGGAGGCCTCAGTCCTCGGAAAGTCGTCAGCAGCTCGGTGGGTGCGGTCATCTCTCGCGGTGGCTGTGCAAGGGCATCATGGAAAGTTGCTAGTATAGCCGTCAGTGTCTGCCCCATATCTGTCTCGGCAAACGGTATGGTCGCGGGAGCGACCGGGTCTGGTGGTGGGGTAGCTGGAACATATCCTCTTGACGAGGATCCCCCGTTACTGTACTCCGGTATCTGGAGAAGTAACAGGAAAGAGTGTCAGTATTTGTCAAAAGTAGTGGCAATTTGAGAAAACGACAGACAAAGCGGAAACAACGGTGTATGGGCATACTATCGTACAATCTAGAATCCCTAAGTCTCTACACTAGGGTCCACCACGCTTCCACTGCAAGGTTCGTCCCGAACCTAAAATGAAGCGAGGGATGAAGGGATCCTGAGACTGCTCCACAAGGAAGAATCGTGATCGCTCTGATCCATTTGTAGTACCCCCCAACCTTTTGATCGGGTCGGGCCGAAGGGGGGTACTACTGGCCCAAGACGTTCACCCAGTGCTTCTTAGGGGAAACGTCCCACCCTATCCAAGCACTAGTTGGTTGCCTTGCTCGGCTCGAATCATAACATTCATAACCCATCCGAATATAGCGGAAGCATTAACAGGAAACCATTGCAGATTTATATATCATATATCAAAATCACAGTGGTTCTAGGGCCGAAGCCTAAGTACTTATATAAGCCTGTGGGCTATACATGTGCTACATATAATCCTCATATACTCTCTCTACGCTGCTTAGCGGGACTCACGTCTCTAAACTCTGGGGACGGTGGGGGTGCATCTGCTCGAGTAGACCTAGCTGCTGGCATAATCTCCTGCAGCAGCGGGTCACTACGGTGCTCCACCTCCTGTGAATGGTTAATCAAATAACCGTTAGTCACAGAGCTAAGTGGAAACAAATCTCCTCCCCGGATCCACATCCTGGGGACGAGCACACACCCACCCAACAGAAGTAAATAGCTGAAGCAAGAGAGGGTTAACACAATATTTCATATATGAACAGCTAGGAGCAAACATAAAAGAGTGCAGTATAACCGAAAAAAATAGCAATAATATAAAACAGTTATAACAATGCTCTACTAGCTCATCAGCACAACATGTTTCCATATCCTGAATTCTATCGAAGGCATTCACAACCGCGCACATACCGCAGACATTCACAGCCGCGCACACCGCATGCATTCACAACCGTGCACACAAACCCTATGTCGACATAGTTTGGACCGCTTCTGTTCCATCAGGGTAGCGAGCCCCGCAGGCCTCACCGATGTGGCCGTCGGTGATAGTGGCCAGTCCTGCCACTTCTTAGGGTGATCGTACCGCACTACCCCAGGCCCTAACGTACAACCTGGTGTACTCTTGGATGATAGCGACATCCAGCGAATCATTTTGGTCGACCAGCGGAGGAAAACCTGACAGGTAATAATTGAATGGCCGGTCACCCGTGGTACCCATCTCCCTATCGCCTTGAGTCGTCGACCTTCCCGCACCGATATGAACGGTCTGCGGGAGGGACTGACCCGCCACTATTTCACCACAAGTAATTTACAAACAATCAAACAAAGGCAATCATAATACACACCGGGTCTACGTCGGCCTGCCCTACTAGGGTTCAAACTTCGGGCGGCGGCACTAGCTATACTTTTGACAAGGGGCGTGGGAGCGCTTTATTTGGGGCAAGACTTGGAGGAATACCTCAACTCCGGATATCCCCAACTAAGGCTCAAACTTAATAACGACTGCTCGTCAGAGCAGGACCCGAGATTATAATAGTAAATTACAATGAGGACAAATGCAGTTTTTATGTTGCTTATTTAAAGTGCTGAAAAGAAACGTGACCAGTACGAAACTGGAGTAGTACTGAATTAAAAGTACTTGACCAGTACGAGACTAGAGTAGAACTGAATTAAAAGTACTTGACCAGTACAAGACTGGAGTTGAACTGAATTAAAAGTACTTGACCAGTACGAGACTGGAGTAAAGCTGAATTAAAAGTACTTGACCAGTACGAGACTGGAGTAGAATTGAATTGAAAGTACTTGACCAGTATGAGACTGGAGTAGAACTGAATTGAAAGTACTTGACCAGTACGAGACTGGAGTAGAACTTAATTGAAAGTACTTGACCAGTACGAGACTAGAGTAGAACTGAATTGAAAGTACTTGAACTGAAAAGAATAAAGGAATAGGACCAGTGCAAGACTGGAATAATCATAAAGAAAATGGTTAGTAGTCCAATCACTCCATCCATGAGGCTTCAGTCCCATCTCCGTTCTCAGGAGACATATTCAGTTCTATTTCAGTTTTTAATAAGGCTTCATTGGGTTATACCCATTATTAAGATTCGATTAGGATTTGGTTGCACCTTATTAATTACGACTTAATCGGATCAAGGGTTTATCAAGAGTTACACCCTCATTATTTGCCGAGAATAATTTGCAACTCATTACTCGTACTCTCACTTTCCGAGCGTGTCTAGAACACCCGAGAGTCGAGGCGCTCGACGGTTTCATAAAGTCTCGGAACACGGAGCTTGGTCACTTGCCTCAGCCACTCTCGTTGATATGATAATTTGAATTTATTATTCAAATTAGACAGGATAGTCGCGCGATCAAATTTTCATTTTCGAGCGTAATAAATTCTGAGTGCAACCCTAGGCTTCCAGATTTTAGAAAAAATATCAAAATTTATCCCCATGACCCCAAATTTTGATACAACCCTTAAGAGAGCTTAAAATGAGCCTAGTAATTTTTTTTGTAATTTTCCAAAGTGTTTTGGGCCTTTAATTTGGCCAAATAAATTTTATTTAGGCTTTTAAAAATACCAAATTAACTCGAAAATTTTTCAAAATTTTTGTGAAGACTGCCCTCATCAAGTAAAACAATTTTCATGTTCAAAACTTTTTTATGAGGGCTCTCATTTGGTTTCTGAAAAATCAAAACCTATTATAATAATATAATATTATAATATATATATTATTATAATATAACTTATAAATATATATAAAATAAAATCACTGTTCACCATCTTCTTTACCCCCGCTGTACGTGACCCGCCACCCTTACTGGTGCTTCCCGCCGCCGCCGGCCGTGGCTCCGCCACCGGCCAACCCGCCGGTGGTGAGCGCTCCCTTCGGCGGTGGTCCGGCGACCTGCCGCCGCCGGCCGCCGCAGGAGACATTTTTTTTTTCTAAAACAGGAGGGGAGGGGGGTGACGGCGGCGGCGCTCGGGCCGCCGGAGCTCGCATGCGTTACGTCAGAAATGGGGAGGGGGAGGAAGAGAAGGTTCTACCTGGGTTTGGCGGGCTAGGGAGGGGCCGGCTTGGTCGGACATGGCTCAAGGTGGTGGAGGAGGGGGAGGAGCTCATTGGCTTGGCTTTTTCCGGCCACCAGAGCTCTGACAGAGGGGGGAAGAAGGGGGAGGGGATGCTCTGAGAGCTGTGAGAGAAAGAGAGGGGGTTTGGTGGCTTTTATAGAGAGGGGGAGGGGGAACTCCCTCCCTTTTGGTGGTGTGGGACTAATCCCTCCTTAAGGAGGGATTAATCCAACCCTCCAGCTGTCCCTCCAGCTGTCCAAGGACAGCTGGAGGTCTCTCATTTTCCCCCATGTGGGGAAAATGGATGTGGCCCTTTATGGGCTTGGGCCTTATGGAAAGAGAGGGAAAAAATAGGAGAAGAGGGGTGGGCCTCCACCCATCCTAAGCTTGGTTGCATGTTGGGGGGCCCAAGGAGAGTGAGGAGGGCATGAGCCATCCTCCTTTGGAGAGGAGGTGGGCTCCTCATTTGGAGAAAAATCCAAAAAGTGGATTTTTAGGAGGGTTTGACCAAGTCAACCCTAGGGTGGGTCCCCCTTACTGGTCAAAGTCAATGTGGGTCCAAGTCATCGGGGTCGGGTCAAAGTTCGGGTATCGTGTCATAATTTGTGTGCGCACCTTTTCAGTGCACGATTATGCTTGATTTGACCACGAGTTGACCAATTGTCGTTGAAATTGACCGGAACGAATTTTGTTGACTTCGTATTGACCATACAAGTCCAACACCATTGACTGGGGTTGAATCGGAGTCCGTTTGGCGAAAGTCCAAAATTTGCGCGTCACAGCGTGCTAAAACGGTCAAAACGCTCATAATCATCGTTAGGCTTCGAATCGCAACACAACGAGTTCCGATGCGTTCGTATCAACTATACAAAGTCATAGGAATTGTCAGAACCCAAATCGGAGTTCTCTATGTCAATATCCGAAAATCTCATCTTCGCGACGTTTTGCGAGGAATGGCCACATCCACTATATGATCTCGGGGTCCCACTGAACGAGTTCCGATGCGCTCGTATTGACTATAGGAGGCCATATGAACTGATAGAACTCAATTCGGAGTTCTCTAGCTCGATATCCTGCCTAGGGTTACCTCTTACCGGGTCACGGGTAAAGGCTCGGGTCACTTTTATTGGGCTCACTAGGGCTCTGGTGGCCCAATAAAAGTCGGGATGTTACACCTTTGGCCTTGCGTCCATCCTGGAGGGTTGAACTGGCCTTGCCCCCTTAGCAGTTGTCCCCTCCGTTGAAACCTCGCCACTGGCCCTGATCCTGCCACTCCTTCTGTGTCCAACCTAGTTGATTATTCGGCTCTTGGCGCCCCCACCTTGGCTGCTGCTGCTGCTCCCTCTACCTGGGCTCATCCCTTTATACTTACTGGCCCCTGCCACCTCCTGGATCCTTCTCCTCCTTCATGGCCCACTTGGCCAACTTCCTAGCAAACTCCAGGTTCGACGATTCCCCGTCGACCTCCCTGGCCGTCCTTTCTATCAGCTCCTCAAAGGACACTGGAGACACCCTCTTCAGCTCCATCCTAAAGAACCCATGTTATAGTGTCAGGGTAAAGACTACCATAAGGGTGTGGCTCGACATCTCCTGGACCTGGAGTACCTCCTCTTGGAACCGATCCACATAGCAGCCCAGAGCCTCGTTCACTCCCTACTTGATGAGGAATAGATACTCTGACTCCTTCTTCCTCTTCTTGGATGTTGTGAACCTCAATATGAACCCCTAGCGTAGGTCCTCAAAGCAGTAGATGGAGCTGGCTGGGAGCTGGTGAAACCAATCCCTCACCTTCTCCTTGAGGGTGATGGCGAAGAGCCGATACTTGAATGCATCTGACATCTGTCAGATCGAATCCACATCCTCGAATCATTGGATGTGCTGAACCGGGTCATCCTTTCCGGTGTAGTATCCAACTCACGAAACTCCTTTGGAACTAGGGAAGATGAGACCAACTCACTGAAGGGGACACCCTCCCTTGCTAGGCGAGCTAGGCGATCTCTCACATCCACCTCGCCGTTCCGACCCGCACTTGTTGATCTGGGGAACAAAGTTCTCCCCGAAAAATCTCGCTCGCGGCCTTCCTCTGCTGCTTCCTTCCCAGTTCGCCTGCCGGGGGCATTCTCGCACAGAGCTAGGGCGGCAACCACTAGAACGGCGGGTGTCGAGCACTCAGCGCAAGCTCCAAGTGCGAACATGACGAGGTTTCACATCTCCTGCTTGAAATCCTCGAACATCCCGAGGGTGGCGAGGGGAGGGGGGGTGGCGAGTCGGCTCGGTCAGAACCTTGTCCTTCGCCTCCAGTCATCAAGCTCATTAAGGATTTTTGGTGTTGGTCAATCTCCACGCTCACCGCACCAAAATATTAAAACTGAGAACTGGCTTCTGTGGAGTTCAAACCCTTGGGGAAGGGGTGAGCGCACACTTACTTCTCCTAATGAGCTTGGCCGAAAAAAGACTTAGAACACTGAAATGACCCAAGGCTCCTGTATGGAGGCCCCACCACACACCCGAAAGATCTTAGAGCGCTTCCTCTTCTTAGACTGTGTTGAGCTAAGGGCACCTCAGAAAGAATTAAAAGATCAGAGAGTAAGAAAATTGGAATGCTGAAAGCTTGCCTTCTGAGGTACCCCCTTGGGTCTATTTATAGTTTTTTAAATATGGTCTGCCAACAACTCACCTCCACTGTTCTAAACAGCTATATGCAATCCAAGTCATTCTGCCAACAGCTATATGCAGTCCAGTATTTGTAGGAATTCTTGTTCCCTAGAATCCTCTTCTTTTGAGAACAGCCCAACATATGCTTCTACATCTTCTTCTTCTCCTGATCCTGAAGATGAAGAGTCTGTCCAACTCTTCTGTTTCTGAGCAACAAAAGATTTCTCCTTCTTGCCCTTCAGTTGATGCTTCTTCTTGTCCTTAGATTCAGTCCTCTTGTCTGGACAGTCAGCTATGACATGTCCTGGCTTTTTGCAGCAATAGCAAACAATCTTAGATTTAGTTTGTTTACTAGGTTTTGAGGCATACCTGTCCTCCTTGGGATTCTTCTTTTTATTGTAGTACTCATCCTTGGAAAAGGATGATGATGGTCTGGATCTCCACTTCTTCTTTTTCATGAACCTTTGGAATGTCCTTGTAAAAGAAGCAAAGTCCTCATCAGAGGTGTGGCTGTCTGATGAGGTTGTATCAGGAATTCCTTCTTCTGTTTCAGCACTCCTGGGTGGAGAAGGAGATTTTCTCCTACCCTTTCTTGTGCCTTCAGCCTTGAAGGCTACTGATTTGTCCTTGTACTCAAGCCCGCTGCTCTTCTCTTCCTCCTTCCTAGCAGTAAGCTACATTTCATATGATAGCAGCTTTCCAAACAATATGGGAGGAGGTGTATCAGTAAGCTTGGCCAACTCTCTGATGGCACAAATCTTTGTGTCCCAGTCCTTTGTCAGAGATCTGAGAAACTTGTCATTCAGTTCATAAGTGCTGAAGACTCTTCCATAGGTCATCAGTTCATTAACTATCCTGAAGAACTTTTTGTAGCATTCAGCTATGCTGCCAGTCTTGGCTTGTCTAAAGCTCTCATATTCTTGGTTCAACATGGATTTTCTATCTTCTCTGACTTCTTATGTTCCCTCCATGTAGACAATCAGGGTGTCCCACATTTCCTTGAAGGTTTTACAATGCACCAGATTCTAAAATGTGGCATCATCTATAGCACTTACAATAATATTCTGTTCTTTTTTGTCTAGTGTTGCCATGATGATCTCATCCTTTGTCATTTCAGAATAGTTCTTAGGAGTTCTTACATTTGCATCTAGAGCCGATACCTTCATTGGAATGAAGGGTCCTTCTTATACAGTAATGTAGATTCTTGGATCAGAAGCTTCCATAAATAATCTTACCCTTTCCTTCCATATGCCAAAACATTCTTTCCTGCAGATAGGTAGTTTCATAGATCCAAACTCCTTTTGGTTCTCATTTGAACCCATTCTTGAAAATTGCTAAATGCCTAGGAGATATACTCAGACTGTTAGGTCTATCTTTGAGCAGCCTCCCTCTGATACCACTCGAAAGACTTATTTCAAGAGCCTAAACACCTAGAGGGGGGGGGGGTGAATAGGTTCTTATTATCTTTAAGAATTTAGGCAATATAACTAGTTCTTACTTAACATAGAAATTGCAAATCACAGCACAGCATACACAAGATTTATAGTGGTTCCCCAAGGTATAGGTACATCCACTTTCCCCCTTCGCCTATCCAGTAGAGAACTGGATTCAGCCCAACTTTCTTTCTCTTTCTCAGATCCAAAGACCTTACAACTCAGAACCAGAATGGTTCCTACACCTCAGACTTACACAAGTCCTACCTCAGATCCTTCCCAAGAATCCTACCTCAGGCCAAAGCCCTACCTCAGCCTTTATAACTAGGCTTACAACTCAGACTATTAATAGTCCTAAACCTCAGGCACTCAGCCCTACCTCAGCCTTTATAACTAGACTTACAACTCAGACTATCAATAGTCATACACCTCAGGCACTCAGCCCTACCTCTGTAACACCCTTATCCGTCACATAGTATATAACAGTAGGTCCGGCCGGGGCCCGACGCCATATACTATGGACAGACCGGTTGGTTACGCATTGGAACCATTCAACCAACCACAACGTCCTACACAGAGCATCTAGCGGAAGCAATTTATTAAAATTGCAAAATAATAAAGAACCCTGCCAAGCATGAATGTCCATTACTCAAACCAAGAAGGAATGTTTAATACACAAAACAGAAATAGCCTTATGGCTTTACAAAAGTCTGCTTAATAAAAGTGTCTTCCAAACCTCGGCACGCAGGCCGGCCACACATGAGTACAAAAAGGAAAAACTCAAAACTTGGCCTTCGAGGGCCAGCACAGCAACTTGGGCTTTAGCCCGCTATTTACCTCTCGGCTCCGCAGCACCTGCAAGAAACAATCCACCGCACGGTGGTAAACAAAGGCAACGGTCAGCTATGCTGACCAAATTACAATGATTCCGCCCCCAAACCGGGGCGGCACAGCTTCTTCCCTGCACTTGTTAGCAAAAGAAGCAACACAGCAAAATAAGCATCACATCATAGGTGTATGCTGACACGGTCGTACACCCCGTGCTCTCAGGGCACTTACTCGGCAGGCCAGTCCGAACCCCGTCCGGTCCTTGACTCCGCCACCACCCCCAGGATGGCAACCTCATGAGCATTTAGTCCTTTCAGCCGTAGCCTAGACTCGATCTCCAAACCTCGGTATGTCCCACGTAAAACTTTAGGTCGCTTTAACCAAGCAGGTGGAGCGGGTAGGGGTCCACCAGTCCGTTGCTCACCCCGCCGTTGCCATTTGGCCTTTGACGCGGACTAAGCTTCCCCAGTCCCAAATACCGTTCAAACACAGTACATAGCCCCGCTATGTACCCGGTTGGCTCCCAGGCCACTAGTATGAAAGAAATGTGTTTCCGTCCAGATTTCCGGGTGCACCTCGGGGTTAATCCCCCAGATTCCCTAATGCATTCTACCGCATAGCAACCCGAAAACAATCAAAATTCTCGGAGTCTTCTCCGGCTAAAAATGCACAGCAAATCATCACCGATTCAGACCAATACGTCTGGGTAGGCTTCACACATCATGCTTATGTTCGTACTACGATTCCGGACTCTAACAAGGGGGACTTTACATATCTACCCCAAAGAATACCACAATCTCGCCGCACACTCGCGGGAGAGGGGTTTTCCCATGCAAAGGAAGAAGAGCTTCACATGCTCAAGAAGAGAATCGTTACCCTTGCGCTTTTCCTCGGCGCCATGACGATCTAGCCGGATGGAAAGCACCGTATCGGCCTCGCCTTCGCGGATCCGGACTCGGATCGTGATTTGGAGCTCCGAAGCTCCGCCGGTGACCGGATCTTGGTCTTCTTCCTCCTCCTTGCTCTCCCTTCTCTCTAGAATTTAGAGAGAGACTACCCAAAAGAACTGAGGGTTTGCAAACCCTAAATTAGGGTTTAAACTGCCAGCAACCACCCCCAGCCGTCGGATCCCAAGCCAAGGAAACGAACGGCCACGATTGAGCCCAATAATACAAAATCTGGGCCGAACACGGGTTGCAACACGGCCGTGTGCAAGGCCGTGTCACCCATTCACCATCTTGACCGACGCGATAACCAGCACAGGGCATTTGACACGGCCTCCGACACGCCCGTGTCGCCTGCGACACGGCCGTGTCGATACCCGTGTCACACCCTCCGTGTGCAATCGGCCAACACTCGCGACCCGAGAAGGACACGACCATGCAACACGGCACAAGACACGCCCGTATCACATGTGACACGCCCGTGTTCGTGCCCGTGTAATGGCCCGTGTGCCTTACTCAACGATCGTTGAGTGGCGTTGAGTGGCTGACACGCCCTGGGACACGCCCGTGTCCCAGGCCGTATTCACCCCTCGACGACTCCTGCCTGCCAAAACGTCGACCACGCGACCCGTGGCCGAACACGCCCGTGACACGCCCGTGTCACACCCGTGTCACTCCCATGTCACGCCCGTGACATGACCCGTGACACCTGCTCCAAGTCCCAGACTTGGCTTAAAACGTCGCCCGTCCCTCTTTTGAGTTTCGGGGTGTTACAACTCTCCCCCTCTTAAAAGAATTTCGTCCACGAAATTACCAAAGGAGAGAAAACAGAATCTCTCAGTGGTACCCAGGCGGAACAACTCCGGGTACACTTCCAGCATAGATTGCTCTCACTCCTAAGAGCTCCTGGCTAACACAAAAGTCCCACCGGACCACGACTATCCTGATCTCCTTGAGACAAAGTTGCTCGACTTCACGGTCTCCAAAACGAACGGGTTTGACCCTAGTCGTCAACCTTTCGTCCACCAAAACTTGATCACTCATGATCAAGTTCGAAGGCTCTTGCGCCGCCTCACCAAACCGCTCTAGAATTCTCTAGTGGTCCAAGGTATACCGGGCTCAGCTTCCCCAAGCGTCGCTCTCGTGAAACACTCTTGAACGACTATAACTTCCAACACGCCATCCGATAACTCATCATTCTGTTACGTGGCATTAAAGCACTTAGTCTGCCTCTCCTGAGCGATTAGCAAAAGTTCTCATATGGTTCGCACCAAAAAGGGTAGTGTTTACCACCTCTTACTTTAAATACAACTTCGTGTTATCCGTTTCTAGCCTCGACAACGGCATGCGATGACTTCTACCAAAAAGGGCCTCGAAGGGCGCCATTTGTATGCTCTCTTGGTAGCTAAAGTTATACGTAAACTTTACCAAAACAGATGGCCTTCCCACTGCTTCCCGAAGTCCAGAACGCATATGCAAAGCACGTCCTCCAACGTCCTGTTGACCCACTCGGTCTGCTCATCCATCCGCGGATGGAAGACTGGACCAAACTACAACTTAGTCTTCAACACTTTCTGTAACTAACTCCAATCATTGGACGTAGAACACCCACCTCGATTTCTCACGACGTTGCGGGGCACACCGTGCCGCCTAACGATGTTATCCATAAACATTTACCAGTTACTCCACCGAATTATCCTTCCTATGCGGAATGAAGTGCGACACTAGTGTCAACACAACTACGATCACCCAAACGGCGTCGTTACCTCACTGTGACTTTGGCAAAACATGCACACAGTCCAATCGGACTTCTATTCCGAACTAGGCAAGGATTCAAGAATCCCCCGGCACCTGGCACTCTGCCTTCACTAAGGCGCAAGGCTGGCACTTTGCCACATATAGTGCCACGACCTTCTAGAGTTCTGGCCACCAGAGCACTTCTTCAGATATCGGCACAACTTCGTGCCTCCTAAGCGAGTTGAGTACTTGATATAACGTATCACAACTCCACCCATAGATTACCCATGCTTGGGCCGCACAAACAATTGTCTTTCCTTGGTAGCCCACCTACAACCGTCGATTTGGGATTTTGACCCATCGAGCCGCACCCACGATTTCCTTCATACAGCTACACAAACCATAGTCTGCCAAATACGATCAGCCAGGTCATACTGGACTTCCGACCAGTTCAACAACGCTTCGACGCTAGTCCGCTTGTCAACACAACAGATCTCTAACGCTTCCAATTCCCGAACTAGCCTCTCATCATGCACCGACAACCATTCGGCTTGGGCGGGAACCCTGCGACTCAACGCATCCGCAACTGCATTGCCCTTGCCGGGTGCATGATGAATCTTGAACGTATAGTCCCCCAGGAACTCCATTCATCTCCACTGCCTCATGTTCAGATCCTATTGATCCAACAGGTATTTCAGGATCTTATGGTCGGTATGAATATCGACCTTAACGTCGTACGAGTAGTGCCTCCATAGCTTAAGCGCAAATATCACGGCCGCCAACTCCAAGTCACGGACCAGATAATTCCTTTCATGCACTTTTAGCTGACGCGATCCATAAGCTATCACGCTCCCAAGCTGCACCAGCACGCAGCCCAAACCACTACTCGAGGCGTCACTATAAACCTCGAAGCCCTCGGTCCCACTCGGCGAACTAAGCACTGGCGCCGTGGTCAACCGACACTTCAGCTCTTCAAAAGCTTGCACACACTCATGCGCCCACACAAAACTCTGATATTTCCTTGTCAAAGTCGTGAGAGGTAGCGCTATCCGCGAGAAGTTCTCCACGAAGTGCCTGTAAAAGCCGGCAAGCCCCAGCAAACTCCGGACTTCCGCTACCGAAGACAACACAAGCCACACTCGTATTGCAACAATCTACGCTGGATCCACCGCAACTCCTTCCCCACTGACTACGTGACCAAGGAACGCCACTGAAGATAACCAAAACTCGCCTTTGGAGAACTTTGCGTATAGCTCGTTCCTCCTTAGCGTCTCCAAAACCAAACGCAGATGCTTGAAGCGATCTTCTTCGCACTGCGAGCACACCAATAGGTCGTCAATAAAGACGATCACAACATGGTCTAAGTACTCCCTGAACGTTCTGTTCATCAAATCCATAAACACCGATGGCGCATTAGTCAGCTCGAACGGCATGACCATAAACTCGAAATGCCCATATCTTGCGTTGAACGCTGTCTTTGGGATATCGCTTTCCCTGATTCTCAGCTGATAGTAACCAGACTTAAGATCTAACTTTAAGTACACCGATGACCCACCCAACTGATCAAACAGATCACCAATTCTTGGGATTGGGAACTTGCTCTCTTTTATCAACTTGTTCAGTTCTCCATAAACGATTCAGAGCCGCAAACTCCCGTCCTTCTTCTACACGAAAAGGACCGGTGTGCTCCATGACGACAAACTTGGACGCACATGACCTTGCTCCAGAAACTCTTCCAGTTGAACTTTCAGTTCTGCCAACTCATTAGGCGTTAGCCGATATGGAGAGCGTGACCCAGGTTTGGCACCTGGCGCCAGCTCACTCGAAATCGATCACTCGCTACGGAGGGACTCCAGGGAGACCATCAGGGAATCACATTAGGATATTCGAATACACACGGGATACTACCCAATGTAGGCTTAGGCTTCAAAGCCTCCCATGGTGGCAGTAACGATGCTTGCATGTCGAATCCCTGACCCCTAAACCGTAACCTTGCTACACAGAAACTCTCTTCGCGCGCATTGAACATCCATTACGCCACAACGCATGCAATTGTCCTTTGCCATCGAAGAAGGTACTTCAATGCACGATATAAATTCTTTGGACAAAAGGAGCGCGAAGCTTCCGTATCGAACAATGCTCTCACCGGATTGCAAAAAATCCAAACAAAGCCTAGAAACTCCAGTCCTACGCTAACACGCAAAAGGTAACAGGTATAAGAAGCTAAATTTCTATCAATTAAACCATACCTGTCTTCCCGACGATCGGCCACATGGCCTCCTGCTGGCCAAGGATGTCCATTCCCAGTTGGGCCGGAGTAAACAGCGGTGCGGTAGACGCCACCGCCTTTCCTTTCTCCTCAGATATTGACCCCAACTTCTTTTTGGACATTGGGAGTCCGCTCCAACAATCCCGGGCATAGTGCCCCGGCTTCCCATAGACAAAGCATGCATCCGGGGTTTGGACTGTAGTCGCTCCGGATGTGCTAGAGGAAGGGACTAGACCCGACCTCCAAGCCTTCTTGTACCACCTATGGTACCCAGATTTTGAGGTTGTCAACTTGACCACCGAATCCTTTGCCATAGCATCTTTGACTGCTCCTGCCAAAACTTTATTTGTCTTCTGAGCACTCTCCCAACACTCTCTGGCGAGGTGCCCTTTCTTGCCACAAGAATAACAATTGAGGGTAGTTTGGGTAATAGATGACCCAGCCTCTTTTCTCGGCGTCTTTCGATAGGCAGTCCCTATAGGATCTGTAGGGTTTGGTACCCTATACACTGGCACTTAGTGAGTTTTCCCCAACTCCACTTCCAAAGCTCTGGCTGATTCCACCAAAGCTCGGAATCCCAACAACTTTGGTACTAGTAGTAGGATACGCAACTCGCTGTGCAGACCGTTATAAAATCTATCAACTCTAGATTGCTCGCTTTCCCATTCAAAGCATGGGTAGCGCCTTAACATATGGAACATTTGCAAATATGCGTCAACTGAATGTGCTCCCTGCACCACAGTCATGTTCATCCGCTGCTCTAATTGACCCCCAAATGCCCTTTGCTCCAACATACCGCCCGATGTTGGGGCCAACTCAGGGACAAATGGTTGCACATTACTCCCATGTTGTGCGTTGGTCACAGCGAACACCGCTTCAACCACCCTTCTTATGGTTTCCAAAGACGTAGGGGTCTCCGGCATGTCGCTGGGTGCAGTACTTTTCTCAGAAAGTGTGCATTCAGACTGCCACACGCCACTCTCGGACACCTACCATCGTACAAAACACCAATAAGGGACCGAACAAAATTGCAAAAAGCAATTATAGGAACACGCAGGTTCCCCAAACATGTGTATTTCATGTTATAACGATGACGCACATACATGTGCTCACCACCCCTTAAAGTGAATTCACCCACGAATTAATTTAAGCTTGACCGAAACCAGTAGTCTGATACCAATTTGTAACACCCCTATCCGTCACATAGTATATAACAGTAGGTCCGGCTGGGGCCCGACGCCATATACTACAGACAGATCGGTTGGTTACGCATTGGAACCATTCAACCAATCACAACGTCCTACACAGAGCATCTAGCAGAAGCAATTTATTAAAGTTGCAAAATAATAAAGAACCCTGCCAAGCATAAATGTCCACTACTCAAACCAAGAAGGAATGTTTAATACACAAAACAGAAATAACCTTATGGCTTTACAAAAGTCTGCTTAATAAAAGTGTCTTCCAAACCTCGGCACGCAGGCCGGCCACACATGAGTACAAAAAGGAAAACACTCAAAACTTGGCCTTCGAGGGCCAGTACAGCAACTTGGGCTTTAGCCCGCTATTTACCTCTCGGCTCCGCAGCACCTGCAAGCAACAATCCACCGCACGGTGGTAAACAAAGGCAACAGTCAGCTATGCTGACCAAATTATAACGATTCCGCCCCCAAACTGGGGCGGCACAGCTTCTTCCCTGCACTTGTTTGCAAAACAAGCAACACATCAAAATAAGCATCACATCATAGGTGCACGCTCACACGGCCGTACACCCCGTGCTCTCAGGGCACTTACTCGGCGGGCCAGTCCGAACCCCGTCCGGTCCTTGAATCCGCCACCACCCCCAGGATGGCAACCTCATGAGTATTTAGTCCTTTCATCCGTAGCCTAGACTCGATCTCCAAACCTCGGTAAGTCCCACGTAAAACTTTAGGGCGCTTTAACCGAGCAGGTGGAGCGGGTAGGGGTCCACCAGTCTGTTGCTCACCCCGTCGTTGCCATTTGGCCTTTGACGCGGACTAAGCTTCCCCAGTCCCAAATACAGTTCAAACACAGTACATAGCCCCGCTATGTACCCGGTTGGCTCCCAGGCCACCGGTATGACAGAAATGCATTTCTGTCCAGATTTTTGGGTGCACCTCGGGGTTAATCCCCCAGATTCCCTGATGCATTCTACCGCATAGCAACCCGAAAACAATCAAAACGCTCGGAGTCTTCTCCGGCTAAAAATGCACAGCAAATCATCACCGATCTAGACCAACACGTCCGGGTAGGCTTCACACATCATGCCTATGTCCGTACTATGATTCCGGACTCTAACAAGGGGGACTTTACATATCTACCCCAATGAATACCACAATCTCGCCGCACACTCGCGGGAGAGGGGTTTTCCCATGCAAAGGAAGAAGAGCTTCACATGGTCAAGAAGTGAATTGTTACCCTTGCGCTTTTCCTCGGCGCCATGACGATCTAGCCGGATGGAAAGCACCGTATCGGCCTCGCCTTCGCGGATCCGGACTCGGATCGTGATTTGGAGCTCCGAAGCTCCGCCGGTGACCGGATCTTGGTCTTCTTCCTCCTCCTTGCTCTCCCTTCTCTCTAGAATTTAGAGAGAGACTACCCAAAAGAAATGAGGGTTTGCAAACCCTAAATTAGGGTTTAAACTGCCAGCAACCACCCCCAGCTGTCGGATCCCAAGCCAAGGAAACGAACGGCCACGATTCAGCCCAATAATACAAAATCTGGGCCGAACACAGGTTGTAACACGGCCGTGTGCAAGGCTGTGTCACCCATTCACCATCTCGACCGATGCGATAACAAGCACACGGCATTTGACACGGCCTCCGACATGCCCGTGTCGCCTGCGACACGGACGTGTCGATACCCGTGTCACACCCCCGTGTGCAATCAGCCAACACTCGCGACCCGAGAAGGACACGACCATGTAACACGGCACAAGACACGCCCGTGTCACATGTGACACGCCCGTGTTCGTGCCCGTATAATGGCCCTTGTGCCTTACTCAATGATCGTTGAGTGGCATTGAGTGGCTGACACGCCCTGGGACACGCCCGTGTCCCAGGCCGTGTTCACCCCTCGACGACTCTTGCCCGCCAAAACATTGACCACGCGACCCGTGGCCAAACACGCCCGTAACACGCCCGTGTCACGCCCGTGACACGACCCGTGACACCTGCTCCAAGTCCCAGACTTGGCTTAAAACGTCGCCCGTCCCTCTTTTGAGTTTCGGGGTGTTACAACCTCGGCCTTTATAATTATAGGCTTACAACTCAGATCCAACAATAGATCATACAAGAAATTGAGTATTTGAGAAATACAGAAATATCACCAGATAGATCACTCTATAGGTGAGAGCTTCTTGATCAGTTCTTGAATGAACTGAATCTCCAGATCCAACCTGACTTAGCTGTTTCAAAGCTTCTTGATAGAACAAAATAAGGTTGAACTCTTCTTGGTGTAGAGGTTGATCTCCTGTCAGCTCCTTTCTTGAATTCAGAATAAGATCTGAATCCTCTCTATAGACTGTTCAGAATCTGCCTTCTTAAGGGTCACCCCTTTACATGTTGTTGAAAAATTTCCTTAGATGATCCGCCTTTTTATCTCTATGTCTGCTCTTATAAGTTGTCACAGATCAGTCCTTTATATAGAGATTTCTCTCGATTACCGGCTGATCCAGTTTATAACAACCTTCTAACGGTACTGACAAAGGTGTCAGACCTGTTGATAATGACAGTTGTTTAGTCACCCGTCATGAAAGTTGATTCCTGAAAGATTTTATAAGTCAGCAAGATCCACTCAGCAGACTGGTTCATATGTGTCGACACAAAAATACTAAGTGTCGACACAAGTATTGATGATGTCGACATAACATTCCATGTGTTGACATAATCATTCTTCAGCTACTTGACACAACCTGTTTGTATGTGTCGACAGAAGTCCTGTGTGCCGACACAACTGCTCCTGATCTTGACATAACTGATGCTGGAAGATGGAATTGAGTGTATATCCAGCCGTCGTTGAGTGTGTGTCTACACAAGTATTCTGACTCAATATAGCATTTGTTGTTAGATATCGTTGAGTGTCATCAAGATGTCGTTGAGTGTGTGTCGACACAAGTCCTGTGTGTCGACACAAGCCTTCTGACTCAGTATAGTTGTTGCTGTAAGATGGCGTTGAGTGTGTGTCTAGTTGTCGACACAAACCTTCTTCAGCTATTGACACAATTCCTGAGTGTCGACACATGCCTTTCTTCTGATGTCAACATAACTCCCGGATGTCGACACAGCTTCTTCTTTAGATGTCGACACAAACCTTGCCTTAGGTGTCGACATAATTCTGGGTGTCGACACAGCTTCTTCTTCAGGTGTCGACATAATGCCTTGGTGTCTACACAGGCCTTGCTTCTAGTGTCGACACAATTCTTCACAAGTGTCGACACTTGTACTTATAAAAATTCTTGCAAACCTTATACCTGCATAATGAAACTCAAACATACATCAAATACAAATTGATGTATATCATTGAGTAAGATGAGGCTTCTCCAAATCTGGTACATATTTTTCAGTGTATCCGATAGGCTCCCCCTCAATAATTGGATCAGCTGTGCCAGTTATTTGATGAGAGAGGGGATATGGGGTCCTGACTTCATCTACAACTGCCCTTGAAGCTGGAGGGGCTTGCCCTGGCCTTTGAAGTCTTATTTCCCATCTCTAGATGGAGGAAATTGAGACCTTCTTCATGTGATGAATTTCCATGCCCTTATCCAAGGAAAAGACATCTGGTCTCATCTGATTTAGATATATAGAGAGAATTCGACCATAGTTGGGGCTTTTTATACTTTCTTTGATCTTGCCAAAAATCATCATTCCCAATTGAAATTTCTTTTTATAGATTACTGATGTCATCATGTCAAAGAAATCAAATGTAATGTAGCTTATAGAATTGGTGCGGCAGATAAGAATTTTTCCCAGAATATCGGCAAGTAGCTTGCTCTCTGTATTCATGTGCTGTCGGCGAATAATGAGGGCAGAGTCGGGAAGGCTACAGAATTTATAAGCCATATCATAGTCTATCGCTTCTAGGTCATCTTCCTCGCCAATCAACGACAGCTACAGAAGTTGAGAAACAGAAGTTGATGTCATCTTGATTTTGATGTCCCGTACCTTGGTTTTTAGAACTTTGCCATTACGATTGACTTTTGCATTCTGGAAGAGCTCTTCCGCATCAGAAAAAAGAACATTGCATGGGTGTTGAAGAAGAAAGGTCAGTTCTGCGGCATCGAGCAATAAAAGGACATTTCTGAATTCGTCAGAAATGTCGGAGATTCTAGTCGAGATAAGTTCACTACCGATGCCTATCTTTGATGTGGGAGCCATTGATTGAAGAACTGAAACACTACTAGCCAGCGAGAAGAGGAACAAGGTTGTTCGTGGGAGGAGCGGCGAAGATGATGAAGATGAAGGGTTTTCTCAAGATAGAGATTTCAAAATCCGGGATTTGGACTTTTCTGGACTTATTCTATTTATATAAACCCTAAATCTTATTGATTAAGAAATAAAAATAAAATACCTGATGTAGCGGTTGAAGTGCCCGGTTGCCAATATCAAAATTTGAACATTGAGAGAATTCTGCACCTGATTTATCGAGAGAAGGATACTTTTCGAGAGAGAGAGTTCTCGAGAAGAGGTTCAAAAGTTCTGAGTTCTCGAGAATAAACTAAGTTCACGAGAGGAGAGAACATTTCTGAGACTGAGTTCTCAAAGTCTCGATGGAAGCGCTGTGACGCCCCAAGTTTCCCGTGGCCAAAGAGTGATTTTGTGAGCTACCACGCAGAGATAGTGGGTTACCGCGCGACGATAGTGGGTTACCGTGCGGCGGTAGCTTGGCAGTGGTAGTGGTACAGCCTTCGGTGAGCTACCGCTTAGCGGTAGCAATACCACTGGCGTTAGCATGGCCATAACATTTGGTATGGCTCTCGGCGTGATACCGCACAACGATAGTGGGTATCATGTGGCGGTAGTGGTTGTATTGTAACCGGCGCACTTGGTACTGCATGGCGGTAGTAAGTTACCGCACGACGGTATCAGGGCTGTAATGGTGTGGCCACGTGTAGGCCCGTGATTGGAGGTCTTGGGCAGTAAGCATGCGAAACAAGCCGTCGATTTAGGTACCATGCGGAGGTAGTTAGTTACCGCACGACGATAGCTTGGTTTAAAGCCTAGGAAGTTAAGTTTAAATTCATTCTCTTGTGGCTTCGTTCTTCCAAACAACAGGGTGAGAGGAGAGTGAAGGAGAGTGAGAGGAAGGAGTTCTTATCGCTGTTTGAGTTTCGGAGATCCGAGTCGCGAGCCGAGTTCAGATATGCGGAAGGAGAGCCTGTTTCTTGAATACCCGGGGGTCATTGTGTTGAGATGAGAGTCCGAAGGGCCCAGTTTAGGAGGTCATGAGTGATAGCCTTGGATCATAACACAGTTATGTGTCGTACAGAAGGGAAAGAGGATGTTGACCTGCGTTGTGACTTGTTGCGCCCGACAATTTGAGCACCGAGAAAGAGCTGAACTGCACACAACCCTATGTCAATCAACTTGGAGAGAGTAATTGAGTGGTTTGCGGGATCACCTTGACTTTGTCGTAGCCATAGGGGTGTTGTCTTTGGTTTCGCCTCGAAAAGACTAGAATGGTCAAACGGTGTTGACCATCGCTAAGAACATAGGTGTAACCCTTTGAGGTCTGGTGCACCGAGAATGTGCCCTGAGTGCACGGGGTGTTTGGACAGCCGTGCCAACATCTATGGCGAATGGTTCTTAAGTTGCACGTTCTGATTGCCAATGTATATTTATGATAAATGTCTGCAGGGAAGGAGCACTGCCACACCGAGTGAGTGGTGGGGTTTTTATAATTTGGTCAGCTAATGCTGACCGTTACTTTGTTTGCTACCTTTGGGGTGGGATGATTTCGTGCAGGTGCAGCTGAGCCAAGAGGGAAATATCGGGCTGAAGCCCATGGTTGCTAAGCCGGCCCTTGAAGTCCATAGTGAAATTGCCCTTCTCTATTTATTATTTCATGTGTGGCCGGCATGTGTGCCGAAGTATGTAAAACAATATCATTTGAGAAAACTTTGTAAGGCCGTAAGGCCATAACATTCGTGTATTTATTTTATCATTCCTTCTTGGGTTTAGTGGACATTCATATGGTTGGGTTCTAAACTATTAAACTCATCTTCCGCTAGAATGCTCTCTGTGTTAGGATGCGTAATTGAATTATGGTTTCAATACGTAACTCCACTGACTGTCTGTAGAATATGGAATGGGGCCCTAGCCGGACATTTTATTATATCTTATGTGACGGATGAGGGTATTATAATTTGGTATCCGATTCTGGTGTCAGTCTGTCTTTTTTGAATTCGTGGGTGAATTCTTTTACGGGGTGGTGAGTACATGTATGTGTGTTACTGTTATAACATGAAAGAACTCATGAATGTTCACTTAGGAATGAAAATACACAAGTTTGAGAAATCTGCGTGTTCCTATAATTGTTTTTTGGCAACATGTTTAGTCGCATAATGGAGTGTTTTACGATCACATGTGACTAAAAGCGGGGCTTGGCAGCCTCCTCCCCTTCGCTTGGCGGGTAATAGTACACCAATGGAGATGCTTACACCCCCTCTTTCTACGGAAATGGTTCGGATGATTGTTGATGTGGTCATCTTAATGATCAATGCTCAACACGGATGGCATGTGCAGCCCCCTGTCCCAGTGATGGCTTCGATGTCGGTTGGCGCTCTTGAGAAAACTGTAATAAGAAGAGCCTCAGGTCAGCAGTTGCACATGTGTTTGGTGCAGGGTGCACACACAATTGATGAGTACCTCCCTGCGTTTGTCATGCTGAGGCACCATACAGGTGTTGAAATCGAGAATCAGCTTCTGTGGAGTTCGAACCCTTGGGGAAGGGGTGACCGCACACTTACTTCTCCTAATAAGCTTTTCCGACCGAATAATTAGAACACAGAACTGACCCAAGGCTCTAGCACGGAGGTCCCACCATACACTCAGAAGATCTTAGAGTTCTTCCCCTCCTTAGACTGTGCTGAGCTAAGGGCACCTCAGAATGCACTAGAAGATTAGAGAGTAAGAAAATTGGAATGCTTGGAAGCTTGCCTTCTGAGGTACCCCCTTGGGTCTATTTATAATTTTTGAAATCAAGTCTGCCAACAGCCTACCTCCACTGTTCTAAACGGCTAAATGCAGCCCAACTGGGTCTGCCAACAACACAACTCTATTGTTTTGAGGAGCTAAATGCATACCTCCTAAGAGCATCCAAGTAATTTTCCTCTGAACCCCATTGGGTGAGTGGTCCATGAAGGCACCACTCGCCAAAGGGGTGAATGCTGGGAGAGCCATGCATTCACCTACTAGGAGAGATCTCGCTCTTACACGCAATGAGGGGCAAGCCATGGGCGAATGCATGGTGAAGATCGCACTCGCCTGAGGGCCAAACTGCCCCTTTTGGCATGAGCGAATGCCCCCTTGGGTCACTAGGCGAATACAGGCCAGCTTGCCTTACTTTCCACTCTTCTTATCGTGAACATGAAGATCCTTCTAAAATGCCTTGAGCCTGTTGGAAGGGCCTACTTAGCAAATAAGGGTTGCACACAATCCCCGTTCTTTGCGAGCTTTTTCAAAGCTCGGAAAGAATCATCAAACCCCAAGTATTTGATGAGTGCTTGCTGACCTGGAAGAGAATCTTTCGTGGGCCCCTCCATGGCTATATAAATATTCAATCATAGGCAAATGATCTTGCCCTATCCATTTTTTTCAGTTCTCGCCTCCAACATGATGTCGCTCTCAAAGGAAGCCCAAGATAGCCTCAACGCTGCCCGAGCCGAGACAAAACTCTGATGGGCTCATTCGCCCCTTGGCTCGCCCGAAAAGCCCCGAGCTCATCCCCTAAGATGAAGAAGGCCAAAATGGTCAGGCACGGACTGACAAAGGATGAGTCCATTTTGCTGACCCCCTCAAAATTCGGGGTCTCGCAGGTATCCTTACTCACCTTGTACTCCTTAATGTAATAAAAGTAGATGCCAACGTTATCTCTTGCAGGTCCCGCCAAAGGAGAAGGAAGTTGGGGAGGCGAGTGTCGAACCGCATTCACGTGAGGCCGGCAATGATGAGACGGCCCCCGAGATCACCTCCCAGTATAGACTGGAGGATCTCTCGCGTGACAATGGTAACTCCTCTCATATCCATTCGCCTCGTAACAATTTGCTTACCCTTACTCTTCGTAGTTCCTGCCTTTGGGACTTCCGGATTGGGTGCAACAACGCCCAAGTCCCCTGCTTGCCGCATGCCCGTGAATCCCGCCTTGGGCCGGCTACCTCCAGCGAATGACGCACCTAACCTTCCAGCCTGCGACAACCCTGCTAAAGAACAGGCGACTCACCGCCCAGGGCGCGGGAACGTGCATGTAATCTTCGATACTCCCTTCGAGGGGCAACCCAGCACTTCCCGCCGACACTCAGGCAAGGATGCGGATAGTGAGCCAAGTAACCAATCATACTCGCCCTCTAAAAAAGAGTGAAGATCTTGCACATCTAACACCACCCATTGCAGGTTACCACGAGGTCTCATCGACCGATTTAGACATTGGCGAGGAGGAGTTCTCGCCTCCCCCATCGCCTGAATCGATCGCCGCCTTCCTGGGCGATCCGAAGGATGCTGAGGCACTGAAGAGGTACTCCTCCAGTTAATCATACGAGGCAAACCACTCGTAATGTTCACACTCCTAGGGGGAGCATGCTAACAAATAATCAAGGACCCAAACTCGTTTGGGTTCCTAAGGTAAACTGATTCTATTTTTGCAGGTATGTCCAAAGGCTAACAAATTGCCTATCTGGTATTTGAACAGTGGATACTCTCGGCACATGACCGGGACTAGAAGCCTTCTTCAGGAGTACTCTCCAGTCATGAATGGGCCAAAGGTTATCTTTGGAGGCTCCGACAGGGGAATCACAAGAGGCTACAGTATGATCTCTAACAGTAGTGTATCTTTCTTAGATATGGCTTATGTTGAAGGATTAGAACATAATCTTATAAGCATAAGCCAGCTCTTTGATAAAGGGTACATAGTAGAATTTCATGCAGACAAGTGTTTGATAAAATCGGTAGATAACTTAGAAACGATTCTATCAGTAGCAAAATAGAAGAAGAGGCATACCTGTTGTCGGATCGACGATGGAGGAAAAATCGCACGCCGCAAATGGAGAGGGGGCTCGCCGGAGAACAAATGGGAGGAAGGAGTCTCGGCTAGGGCTCACCGCAAATGGGGAGGGGGCTCCGTGCTGGAATCGCAAAAAAGATGGCTCCCGACTAGCAAAAGAGAGGAATCGGTGAGGTCAAAAATGAGGCGGGCTTGCCCTAAATCGATCCTAAATATCGTAGCTAATGTATATATATATAAAAAAAAATTTAAATATATATATTATGTTTTGCCATGGCCAAAAATTATAACTAATACTTTTATATTAGTCATGAGTTTGATGTAATCGTGGCTAATGTTTTTTTTGCCACGAATTTGGTGCTTGTGGCTAATATTTACTTATTAGCCACGCAATATAATTCGTGGCTAATACTTAACTACTACCACGAATTATAGTCCTTGGGAAAAAAGCGTGACTAAAACACATTTTTCTAACAGTGTTAATAACTATGTCAAAATAAAATAAACCAGAATAATTCAAAACGTATTCATTAGGCGGGGAGATAAACCAGAATAATTCAAAACTTATTCATTAGGCGGGGAGATGAAGAATTCCTTTTGCCTTTAAGAGTCTCTTAATCATTGAATTTATCAACAATGAAAGAAATAGAAAGCATTTCATTTTTCAAATCAAAGCATTTTCTACTTGAATACATTCTAACAATTTGTTGAGCTACCACGGGAAACTTGGGGTATCACAGCGCTTCCATCGTTGTACTAGTGAAATGAAATACTTACTTTCCTAAACATATTTTCTTATATACAAATAACCAAATAGTCCTAAAAAAATTTCAGACACGAGTAAATCCAACAGTTTTCAAATAAAGATTTCATAGGATATCCTAACCAAATAGCTCTAAAAAATTCATAGGTTGAACATGGTACGAGTAAATCCTTCAATTTTCGGATAAAGATTTCAAAAGATATCAAGACAAATTAAAAAACATGGAAGATCAAATGAGGACCGAGCAATACCACAATCAGAGATCATATATCCCCCTGTAATGCCCCAAGTTTCTCGTAGCCATGAGATTGATTTTGTGAACTACCGCCCGCCGATAGGGTTAGCAACGACGGTAGCATTGTGGAATTATTGCAAGTGCTCTCTGTGAGATACTGCATAGAGGTAGGTTGATACCGCGCGGCAGTAGCATGGTCGAATTAATCGACAAAGCTCTCAGTGAGCTACCGCCCGCCGATAATGTGAACGCCGGCGGTTGCTTGACCGATTTGTTCTGAGTTCCTCTGAGAGATATCGTGCGGCGGTAGCGATACTGCGTGGCGGTAGTGACTGTTCGTTGTAAACGGCACGTTGATGCGATGCTTCGTCTACCGCGCGACGGTAGTGAGGTACCGCGCGGCGGTAGCAGGACTGTTACGGTGTGGCCACATGTCGGCGCGTGATTGGAGATTTTGGGTGGTAGGCTTGCGGAACAAGCCAACGCTTGAGGTACCATGTAGCGGTAGCTAGTTACCGCGTGGCGGTAGCTCAGTTTAAGGCAGGGAATGTTGAGTTCCACTTCATTTTCTCTAGTGGCTTTCTTCTTCTGAACGGCAGAGAAAGAGGAGAGTGGAGGAGAGGAAGAGGAAGGAGATCCCGTCTGTAACACACTTATCCGTCACATAGCATATAGCAGTAGGTCCGGCCGGGGCCCGACGCCATATACCACGGACAGACCGGTGGGTTATTCAATGAAACCATTCAACCAATACACAGTCTTACACAGAGCATCTAGCAGAAGTAATTTATTTAGTTGCACAAGTAAGAACCCAGCCAACAAGCATGAATGTCCACTAGTAAATCAAACAGGAATGAAATACAAAGTACCAAAGAGTGCTGGCCTTATGGCCTTATAACAGTTAACTTAAATAAATAGTATCTTACAAACTTCGGCTCGCAGTCCGGCCACACATGATTTAAAATAAGTAAACAAACAAGGCCTTTGAGGGCCGGCTCAGCAACTTGGGCTTTGGCCCACAATTTGCCGCTCGGCTCCGCAGCACCAGCAAGCACAAATCACCGCAACGGTGGCAAACAAGAATAACGGTCAGCTAAAGCTGACCAAATTATAACGATTCCGCCCCCAACCTCGAGGCAGCAAAGCTTCTTCCCTGCACTTGTATTAGTATAAACAAACAGGATTGCGAAAGTACAATTTAAGCACACTTCACCATTGGTGTAGGCACGCACGGCCGCACACCTCGTGCTCTCAGGGCACTTACACGGTGAACTCGGTCCACCACCGCCCCAAGGACGGCAATCTCGTGAGCATTTAAGTCTTCATGGCTTAAACCGAAGACCCTCCCTCTATGCCATCGGCAGGCCACTAAACCGAACCACATAAAGCATGTACGGTTTCACTCAACTCGCTGCTCACACAGCCACGACACTAAAAGTCATCGGCGCGAGCTAAGTTTCCCCGTAACCCGTAAATCGATCAAACAACGTACATAATCCGGTTATATACAATGATGGCTCCTGGGCCACCAACAATGACAGAATCACGCTTCTGCCCAGATTTCCGGGTGCGCCTTGGGGTTAATCCCCAAGGATCCCTGCTGCAATCTACCACGTAGAAACCCGAAAAACACAAAAGGCACGGAGTCTTCTCCGACTAACAATGCATAACAAATCATCACCGATCCAGACCAACACGTCCGGGTAGGCATCACACACCATGCCTATGTATGTTTCGATTCCGAACTCTATATGCAAACAAGGGGGACTTTACATATCTACCCCAAGGAATACCGTAAACTCGCGGGAGAGGGTTTTCCTATACAAAAGAAGAAGAGCTTCACATGCTCAAGATGAGAATCGTTACCCTAGCGTTTCACCTCGGCGCCACGGAAAACTACGCGGATGAAAAGCACCGCGATGATCTTGCCTTCGCAGGGCTCGGTTTGCGATTTGGCGCTCCGAATCTCCTCCGGCGACCGAATCTCCCTCTACCTTCTTCCTCCTTGCTCTCCCTTCTCTCTAGGATGTAGAAAGAGAGTGGCTCCAACACAAATGAAGATTTGAACCCTAAACCCGGCTTAAAACACAACCAGGAGAGGCCTGAGCTGTTAGATCACAAAGTAAGGAAACAAAAGGCTGCGATACGCCCAGAAAATAAACTTTCTGAGCCGAACACGGCTTGCAACACTCCCGTGTCCAAGGCCTTGTCACTCATTTGCCGTCAAAACCGTCGCGTCCCAAAAAGAACACGGGTACTCGACACGCCCGTGTAAGGCTCGACGCGCCCGTGTCAACCAGTACACGCCTGTGTAGCTGGGCATGTGCCTTTATTGACACAGGACCAGAACGTCAAAAGCACGACACGGCCATATGACACACTCGTGTCGCATGTCGTGTGCTAGACACGCCCTGGGACACGCCCGTTTCCCAGGCCGTGTATCTTCCTTAGCACAACTCGCCAAACGACCCGAGCAAGACACGGGTATTCGACACTCCTGTGTCGAATTTGACACGCCCGTGTCGGACCCGAACACGCCTGGGCTCTGGCCGTGCGTCCTCACTCAACGATCGTTGAGTGAAAGGCTTTGAGTGACTGACACGCCCTGGGACACGCCCATGTCCCAGGCCGTGTTCACCCCCTGGCGACCGTTGATTGCAAATTCATCGACCACGCGACCAGTGCCGAACCCGAGCACGACATGCCCTGGGACACGCCCGTGTCCTTGGCCGTGTCACCTCTACCAAATCCCAGATTTGGCTCAAAACACCACCCGTCACTCTTTTGAGTTTCGGGGCGTTACAACTCTCTCCCTCTTAAAAGAATTTTGTCCACGAAATTACCAAAGGAAAAGATATACAAAACCAAAAGCGGTACCTGAGTGGAATAACTCTGGGTACTCCTCAAGCATGGTCTGCTCCCGTTCCCAAGAGAGCTCCTCACGCCCGCAATTATCCCAACGGACCTTGACCATTCTGATCTCCTTGTTACGAAATCGCTTGACTTCAGAGTCCTCAATACGAACGGGCTTGACCCTCATCGTTAACCCTTCGTCCACCGGTACTCGATCAACTTCGATCACCTGCGAAGTCTCTTGCACCGCCTTATGCAACACAGGTATGTGGAATACGTCGTGTAGACCACTTAACTCCATCGATATCTTTAGACGATAAGCCTCTTTGCCAATCCGCTCCAGAATCTCAAATGGTCCAAGGTATTTCGGGCTCAACTTCTTTAAGCGTCGTACCCGTGAAACACTCTTGAACGGCTTTATCTTCAAATATACCCAATCGCCAACCGCATACTCCACGTTCCGGTGCTTGGCATTGTAGTATTTAGCTTGTCTATCCTGGGCGATCAGTAAACGCTCCTGAATGGTTCGCACCAACGAAGTAGCGTTTTCCATCTCTTGCTTTTTGTACAACCTTGCCTCACCCCGTTTCTAGCTGCGATAACGGCGTGCAACACTTTCTACCATATAAAGCCTCGAAGGGCGCCAATTGTATGCTCGCTGGGTAGCTATTGTTGTACGCAAACTCCACTAAATACAGATGGTATTCTCACTGCTTTCCGAAGTCTAGAACGCACATGCGAAGCACGTCCTCCATCGTCCTGTTGACCCTCTCGGTCTGCCCATCCGTCTGCGGATGGAAGGCTGTGCTGAACTTTAACTTTGTCCCCAGCATCTGCTGCACCAACCTCCAGTCATTGGACATAAAACGCTCATCTCTATCACTCATAATGCTGCGGGGTACACCGTGCAGTCTAACAATGTTATCCGCATAAAGCTTCGCCAGCTTCTCCACAGAATCATCCTTCCTATGCGGAATGAAGTGCGACACTTTTGTTAACCGATCTACGATCACCCAGATGGCGTCGTTTCCCTTCTGCGACCTTGGCAAGCCATGCATACAGTGCATGGAAATGTCGTCGAACTTCCACTCCGGAATAGGCAAGGATTTCAAGAAACCCCCTGGCTTTTGGCACTCTGCCTTCACTAAGGCGCAAATCTGACCTTTAGGCACAAATAGTGCCACATCCTTCTTGAGTCCTGGCCACCAGAACAACTTCTTTAGATCTCAGTACAACTTCGTGCTCCCTGGGTGGATTGAGTACTTGGTATGATGAGCCTCGTATAACAACTCTGCTCGTAGATTTCCCACGTTTGGGATGCACAAACGACTATACTTCCTTAGCAGTCCATCTTCAACTGAAAACTGGGAATTTGACCCATCCGAAGCTGCATCCATGATCTCCTTCATGCTGCTATCCAATCCCATAACCTGCCGAATCCGATCAGCCAGGTCATACTGATCTTCCGTCCAGTTCAATAATGCTTCGGCGCTAGTCTGCTTGTCAACACAACAGATCTCTAACGCCTCTAACTCTCGAATCAACCGCTCATCATGAACTGACAACCAGTTGGCTTGGGCGGGAGCCCTGCGACTCAACGCATCCGCCACTTCATTGCCTTTCCCGGGCACATAATGAATTTTGAACGTATAGTCCCCCAGGAACTCCATCCATCTCCGCTGCCTCATGTTCAAATCTTTTTGATCTAGCAGGTATTTCAGGCTCTTGTGATCGGTGTAAATATCGACCTTTACGCCGTACAAATAGTGCCTCCACCGCTTTAGCGCAAAAATCACGGCCGCTAACTCCAAGTTGTGGACCGGATAATTCCTTTCGTGCACTTTTAGCTGACGCGAGCCATACGTAATAACACTGCCATACTGCAGTAGTACGCAGCCCAAACCACTGCCCGACGCATCGTTGTAGATCTCAAAGCCTTTGGTCCCACTCGGCGAACTTAGCACTGGCTCCATGGTCAACCGACTCTTAAACTCTTCGAACGCTTGCGTGCACTCTTGCGTCCATAAAAACTTCTGATTTTTTCTTTTCAACGTCGTGAGAGGTAACGCTATCCGCGAGAAGTTCTCCACGAAGCGCCTGTAATAGCCGGCAAGCCCCAGAAAACTCCGGACATTTGCTACCGAAGACAACACATGCCACTCTCGTATCGCAACAATCTTCGCCGGATCCACCGCAATCTCTTCACCACTGACTATGTGACCAAGGAACGCCACTGAGGACAACCAGAACTCGTGTTTGGAGAACTAGGCATAGAGATGGTTCCTCTTTAGCATTTCAACAACCAAAAGCAGATGCTTGAAGTGATCCTCTTGCTCTGCGAGTACACCAATACGTCATCGATGAAGACGACAACAAAATTGTCTAGGTACTCCCTGAACGATCTATTCATCAAATCCATGAACACTGACGGCGCATTAGTCAGCCCGAACAGCATGAACGTAAACTCGAAATGTTCATACCTTGCCTCGAACGCTGTCTTTGGGACATCGCTTTCCCTTATCATCAGTTGATACTAACCAGACTTAAGATCCAATTTTAAGTATACCGATGACCCGACCAACTGATCAAAAGATCATCCACCCTTGGGATCACGTACTTGCTCTTTTCCGTTAACTTGTTCAGTTTCCCATAATCGATACAGAGTCGCAAACTCCCATCCATCTTCTTAACAAAGAGGACCGGTGCGCTCCAAGGAGACAAACTTGGACGCACATAACCTTGCTCCATCAACTCTTCCAGTCGAGCCTTTATCTCCGCCATCTCCTTAGGCATTAACCGATATGGAGAGCGTGGCATAGGTTTGGCACCTATCACTAGCTCAATCGTGAAGTCAATCTCTCGCTACTGTGGGGCTCCAGGGAGACCATCAGGGAAACATATCAGGATATTCAGATACACCTGAGATACTATCCAATGTAGGCTTAGGCTTTGAAGCCTCCCGTGGTGGCAGAACGACGCTTGCAAGTCGAACTTCTGACTCCCAAACTGTAACCTTGCGACACAAACTCTCTCTCCACGCGCATCGAACGACCACTGAGCAATAACACATCCAATTTGTCCTTTACCATCGAAGGATATACTCCGATGCGCAATACAAATCCTTCGGACAAAAGGAGTGTGAAGTTCCCGTATCGAAACTATACCCTCGCCGGATTACCAAAAATCCAAAACAAAGCTTAGAACTTCCAGTCCTAAGCTAACACGCATAAGGTAATAGGTATAAGAAGCTAAATTGCTACCAATTAAACCATACCTGACATCCCGACGGTCAGCCACAAGACCTCCTGCTGGTCAAAGATGTCCACTCTCGGTTGGAACGGAGTATACAACGATGCGGTGGACTCAACCGTCTTGCCCTTCTCCTCAGATGTTGCCCTCGACTTCTTCTCGGACATTGGGCGCCCTCTCCAACAATCCCGGGCATAATGTTTCGGCTTGCCACAATGATAGCATGCGCCCGATGCACGACCTGTAGTCGCCCCCGAAGAACCAGATGAAGGGGCTGGACCCGAAGTCCTATCCTTTTTATTCCACCTTCGGAAACCGGACTTCGAAGTCGGCACCTTGAACTCTGACTTCTTAGCACCATAGTCTTCAACTGCTCCTGCCATAGCTTTCATTGTCTTCTGAGCACCCTCCCAAAAATCTCGGGCAATGTGCCATTTCTTTACACAAGAATGGCAATTAAAAGTAGCTTGGCTAGTAGATGGTCTAGCTTCTTTTTTCAGCGTTCTGCGGTAGGCAATCCTTATAGGATCCGCAGGGTATGGTACCCTATTCACTATGTTGGAACATCCTATTACTGATTTGGGTAAGGATCACTATGTTCATAGGATTGTGTCTTGACCTCATTGTATAGTTTTAAAGGTCAACTAGAATAGGTCTAAGGCTTAGAACTTAGGTTTGAAAGCTGCCCCCAAGACCTCCTAGTTCAGATTACAAGTGCAGAAGACCAAAGGGAATTTTCATCAAGCTCAGAACGACGAGGCGTCGAACTCAGTTCGACTATCTCTGAGCTCAGGTCAACTAGGCGTCGAACTCGGTTCGACGATCTCCGAGCTCAGATCAACGATTTTTGTCTCAAGTCAAAATCTAGATCTCTGAGCTCAGATCGACGATAGTCGAGCTCAGATCGACAATTTTCCTGAGAGATCGACGATTTCAGGATTTCAAATCAGTCTGTTATAGAATTCAAATATCTTTCATATCCAACATTTAATGCAGAATATTTTGTAGCCGTTTCAATCAATCTAGAGCAAGTTTCAAGGAGACTAAAAGGGAATGTTTCTTAGGACTTTCCTCCAAAGACAGCTATCAATTAAGGAAGTCATTTATGACTGGCTAATGGCTATCTAGGAGATTGGATTTCATAATATCATTATAGACAATAAAGACAGATAACCAAGTAGAACATCTCTCAAGAATTCTACAGGATTATACAGTTAGAGTTTTTTTACAGAACACAAGCAATAGAACAGAGAAGGAGATCAACACACAGAGAAGAATCCCTTCTACTCTTTCATATCTCTTCTCTGATTCAAGTTTTCCAGGCTTCATCAATCAAAGACTCCAGAGACAACACATTTTAGCTTTTGCTGAAATTATCAATTGTTGGAGATCTCTACTTACTGAAGGTCTATCACCCTGTGCAAAGCTTCTTCTCCTGACCTACTGCTAATCTAAGGGGGAGCTTTGTGTAACACCCCGGAACTCAAAGGAGGGACGGGTGATGTTTTAAGCCCAGACTGAATTTTGGAACAGGTGTCACGGGTGTGTCACGGGCGTGACACGGGCGTGTCACGGGCGTGACACAGGCGTGTTCGGCCACGGGTCATGTGGTCGACGTTTTGACGATCGGAGATCGTCGTGTTGAGGCACACGGCCTGGGATACAGTCGTGTCCAATGGCGTGTCACTTTGGGTAGTTTTCTGAGGCAGGCATACGGGCCATAACACGGGCCCTGATACGGGCGTGTCAAATTCGACACAGGCGTGTCAGGTGTCATGTCACAGGACGTGTCCTTCTCGGGTTGGGAAAGCTGGCCGATTGCACACGGGGGGCGTGACATGGGTCTCGACACGGGCGTGTCACAGGTGACATGGGCATGTTGGAGGCTGTGTCGAATGCCGTGTGCTGGTTTTCGAGTCGGTCGAGACGGCGAATGGGTGACACGGCCAGACACACGGCCGTATTGCAACCCGTGTTCGGCCCAGATTTTATAATTTGAGGCCTAATCGTGGCCGTACATTTCCTTGGCTTTGGATCCGATGGTGGGGGGCTGCTCCTGGGTGGTTTTAGCCAGGATAAGGGTTTCAAAACCCTCATTCTCTTTTTCCATTCTCTTTCTAAATCCTAGAGAAAGGAGAGAGCAAGGTGAGGGGTTGGAGACCAAGATCCGGCCGCCGGTGGAGTGTCGGAGCTCCGAATTGCGATCCGAGTCCAGATCCGAGGAGGTGACGTCGTTGCGGTGCTTTCCAACCGCGTAGTTTTTCATGGCGCCGCGGAAGAACACAAGGGTAACGATTTCTCATCCTTGGGCATGTGATCGAAGTCCTTTTTCCCTTTGCATAGGAAGCCCTCTCTCGCGAGTGAGCGAAGAGTTGGAGCGTTCCTTGGGGTAGATATGTAAAGTCCCCCTTGTTTAGAGTCCGTATGCGAAAACGGACATAGGCATTGTGTGTGAAGCCTATCCGAACAAGTAGAGCCGGATCGGTGATGTTGCATTGCATATGAACCGGGGAAGACGCCGGGTGTTTGGGTGTTTTTCGGGTTTTCTACGTGGTAGATTGCAGCAGGGAGCCTTGGAGATTAACTCCAAGGTGCACCCGGAAAACTGGGCAAAAGCGAGTTTTGCCAACACGATGGTCGGGGAGCCAACGTGAACATAACCGGGTTATGTGATTGTTGTGGCGGAAACGGGACTCGGTGAGTCTTGACCTGCGCATATGACTTAAATTGCCGTTGTGATATGAGCACGGGTCAGGTGGAACCGTACCCGATCTATGTCGTTCGGTGGGACCGTTGGCATGGATGAGAGTCTTCGGCGGTCTATGGCTTAAATTGTTGTGACCAAGGCCAAGAAGACAAAATGCTCATATGGTTGGCCGTTCAAGGGGCGGTGGTGGAATGGGAACGTCTATGGCTTGAATTGACGTGACGTTGGCCGGTTCGCCGTGAATGTGCCCTGAGTGCACGAGGTGTGTGGCCGTGCGAGCCTACGCCTGTGATGATGTGTATTTACACTAATAAATTGCCTATACTAATAAAGTGCAGGGAAAGAGCATCGCCGCCCCGGTTTTGGGGCGGGATCGTTATAATTTGGTCAGCATAGCTGACCGTTGCTTTTGTTTGCCACTGGGCGGTGGTTTGTGCTTGCAGGTGCTGCGGAGCCGAGCGGAAAATAGCGGGCTAAAGCCCAAGTTGCTGAGCCGGCCCTCGAAGGCCTAATTTTTGAGTATTTCATTGTAACCATGTGTGGCCGGCATGCGAGCCGATGTATGAAAACACTTTTGTATCAAGCAAACTATGTAAGGCCTTAAGGCCATTTCTATTTTCTGTGTATTGGATCATTCCTGCGGTTGTTATTGTAGTGGACATTCATGCTGTTGGCAGGGTTCTTAATTGTGCAACTTAATTTTAATGCTTCCGCTAGGTGTTGTGTAGGGCGTGCAATTGGTTGAATGGTTTCAACGCGTAACCAACCGGTCTGTCCGTAGTATATGGCGTCGGGCCCCGGCCGGACCTACTGTTATATGCTATGCGACGGATAGGGGTGTTACAAATTGGTATCAGACTACTGGTTTCGGTCAAACTTAAATGAATTCGTGGGCGAATTCACTTTAAGGGGTGGTGAGCACATGTGTGCGTCATCATTATAACATGAAAAGAACCCATGAATGTCCACTTAGGAATGAAAATACACATGTTTGAGGAACCTGCGTGTTCCTATAATTGCTGTTTGCAATAGTATTTGGTCGCTTATCGGTGTTTTGCACGTTTATAGGTGACCAGAAGTGGTGCTGGGCCGTCAGAACGGCCAGGTTCTGAGGCAAGCAGTGCGCCAAGTGAAGCGGCTGCAACACCTCCGTCTGCCGAGACCTTTAGATTGGTGGCAGAAGCTGTCTTTGCTATGATTAATGCGCAACCTGCAAGACAGGTACAGCAGCCTGCTCCTGCGGAGGAGCAAGTGCCGCTCCAAGCGGCAGAGCCTAGAAGGGTTGAGCAGGTGGCGGTGGAGCCGGAGTTGCCTCGGAGAGAAACTGAAAGACAGTTGAAGCATGTGATGGGCTTCCACCCACCGGTGTTCTCGGGAACGGGAACCCCGACCCAGGCTGAGGATTGGCTCTCAAGAGTCAATAGGGTGATGACAACAACTGAAACGGAAGAGTGGCAGAAGACCACGATAGCGACGTTCCTTTTGGATGGGGACGCAAGGTTATGGTGGGAAGGCCTTGAGCTACACTAGTTGAGGGGAAGGTCGTTGGCCGAAGTTCCTATGGCGGAGTTTGTAAGATTGTTCATGGCTCGATACCTCCCCTCAGCGCAGAGGATCGCATTGGAGAACGAGTTCCAAAAGTTGGTGCAAGGAGATAGCACTGTAGACGAGTACCTCCACGAGTTTACTCGGTTGGGGAGATATGCTAGCGCTACCTTTGCCGACGAGGAGCGAAAGACTAACCGCTTCTATGAAGGGTTAAGAGATGAGCTGAGGTTGCTACTGTCAGGGCCCATGGCGCAGGGTTTCCTAACCTTGGTCAACTCGGCCCGGTCCTTGGAGAAGGACATGAGAAATGTGCAAGCTAAGAAGGAATCTGGCGGGAATAAATCGGAGTTCAAAGCGCCGACTACGTCGAAGTCGGGCTATCGAAAATTCTTCAAGAAGACTAGGACGTCAGGTCCAGCTTCTTCTACAGGTGCCTCGGGGGCAACTACCAATCAAACCCTGGGCGCTTGTTTCACGTGTGGAAAGACGGGGCACTTTGCCCGCGATTGCTGGAGCGGACGCCCAAAGTCCGAGAGAAAGCAAGGAGCTACCTACGAAGAGAAGGGCAAGGCGGTGGAGTCAACCGCGTCTCACTATGCTTCGACTCAGCCTAGAGTCTACAACTTGGGGCAGCAGGAGGCCATTAAACAAGCGGATGTGGTGATAGGTACGAGTTAATTTATAGCAAGTTAACTTAGATACTGTTGTTTATTGCTTATTAGCCTAATATGGTTTGCATAGGCTTTGTTTTGATTAGCGATAGTCCGACACGGGCACTGTTCGATACGGGAGCTTCACACTCCTTCTTGTCCGAAAATTTTATATCGCGCATCGGAGTCCCTTCTTCGATGGCGAAGGACAAGTTGGATGTGCTGCTACCGAATGGGTGCTCGATGCGTGCGGACAGAGTGTGCGCCGTAAAGGTTCACATTGGGAGCCAAGAGTTCGACTTGCTAGCGTCATTGCTGCCGCTAGTAGAGTTCGACGTTATCTTTGGGATGGATTGGCTTTCGGAGCAGAAAGCTTGGATTGACTGTGACCGGAAGGAGGTCAAGCTGGGTGTTGGTCTGGGGACAACATTCGAGGGACTCAAGGGGTCGAGCAAGACGCTGATGTCTGCTCTTCAAGTGGTAAAGGCAGTTCGTGCTGGTGCAGAGCTGTTCTTCGCAATAGTGGGGGCTGTGGAGCCAAAGTCCACGTTGGATAGCATCCCCGTGGTTTGTGAATACCCCGATGTGTTCCCGGATAGTCTTCCCGGGGCCCCACCGCAACGAGAGATTGATTTCACCATCGAGCTCGTACCGGGGGTCAAACCGGTGTCACGTGCTCTGTATAGGTTGGTGCCTAAGGAGATGGCAGAGTTGAAAGTTTAGCTAGAGGAGCTGATGGAGCAAGGTTATGTGCGTCCGAGCTCGTCGCCTTGGAGCGCACCGGTCCTCTTCGTTAAGAAGAAGGATGGTAGTATGCGGTTGTGTATCGACTACAGAGAGTTGAACAAGCTGACGGAGAAGAACATGTACCTGATCCCGAGGATTGATGATCTGTTTGATCAGTTAGTCGGATCGTCAGTATATTCTAAGTTGGACTTGAAGTCGGGGTACTATCAGTTGAGGATAAGGGAATGTGATATCCCGAAGACGGCGTTCAGCACAAGGTATGGGCATTTCGAGTTCACAGTCATGCCGTTTGGACTGACGAATGCGCCATCAGTGTTTATGGACTTGATGAACAGGACGTTCTGAGATTTCCTGGACTGCTTTGTGATCGTCTTTATTGATGATATATTGGTGTACTCGCAGTGTGAAGAAGATCACTACAAGCACTTGCATCTAGTGTTGGAGACTTTGAGGAGGAATGAGCTGTATGCGAAATTCTCCAAGTGCGAGTTTTGGCTACCCTCAGTAGCGTTCCTTGGTCACATTGTTAGTGGGGAAGGTATAGCGGTGGATCCGGAGAAGATCGTTGCGATACGGGAGTGGCCTGCGTTGTCTTCTGTCGCGGAAGTCCGTAGTTTTCTCGGGCTTGCCGGATATTACAGGCGCTTCGTAGAGAACTTCTCACGGATAGCGCTACCTCTCACGAAGTTGACAAGGAAAGATCAGAGATTCTTGTGGATGCAGGAGTGTGTACAAGCATTTGAGGAGCTGAACAGACGGTTGACCACGATGCCAGTGCTTAGTTCGCCGAGTGGGACCGAGGGCTTCGAGGTATATAGTGACGCCTCGGGTAGTGGTTTGGGCTGCGTGTTGTTGCAGCATGGGAGCGTCATAGCTTATGGATCGCGTCAGCTGAAAGTGCATGAAAGGAACTATCCGGTCCACGACTTGGAGTTGGCGGCCGTGATATTTGCACTTAAGCTGTGGAGGCACTACCTATACGTCGTAAGGGTCAATATATATACCGATCACAAGAGCCTGAAGTACCTATTGGATCAGAAGGATCTTAACATGAGGCAGAGGAGGTGGATGGAGTTCCTGGGGGACTACACCTTCAAGATTCATTATGTACCCGGGAAGGGCAATGCGGTTGCTGATGCGTTGAGTCGCAGGGCTCCCGCCCAAGCCAACTGGTTGTCGGTGCATGATGAGCGGCTGATACAGGAGTTGGAGGAGCTTGAGATCTGCTGCGTTGACAAGCAGGCGAGCGCCAAGGAAATGTTGAACTAGACAGAAGTTCAGTATGACCTGGCTGACCGAGTTCGGCAGGTATTGGAGTTAGATGACTCCATGAAGGAGCTTATGGAGGCAGCGCTGGATGGGTCAAATTCCCAGTTTTCAGTGGAAGATGGGTTGTTAAGGAAGGATCATTGGTTGTGCGTCCCAAGTGGAAGTAACCTACGGGCGGAGTTGATGTACGAGGCTCATCATACCAAGTACTCGATCCACCCAGGGAGCACAAAGATGTACCGTGACCTCAAGAAGCTGTTTTGGTGGCCGGGGCTTAAGAAAGATGTAGCGTTGTTTGTGGCTAAGTGCCAAATGTGCGCCTTGGTGAAGGCGGAGTGCCAAAAGCCGGGAGGATTTCTGAAGTCCTTGCCTATACCGGAGTGGAAGTTCGACGACATATCTATGGACTTTGTGCATAGGTTGCCAAGGTCGCAGAAGGGGAACGACGCCATCTGGGTGATCGTAGATCGGTTAACCAAAGTGTCACATTTCATTCCGCATAGGAAGGACGACTCGGTGGAGAAGTTGGCAAAGCTATATGTGGACAATATAGTTAGACTGCATGGTGTGCCTCACAGCATTGTGGGTGATCGCGATGGGCATTTCACGTCCAATGATTGGAGGTTGGTGCAGCAGATGCTGGGGACAAAGTTGAAGTTCAGCGCAGCCTTCCATCCGCAGACGGATGGGCAGACAGAGAGAGTCAATAGAACGATGGAGGACATGCTCCGCATGTGTGTTCTAGACTTCGGGAAGCATTGGGAGGACCACCTGTATTTGGTGGAGTTCGCGTACAACAATAGCTACCAGGAGAGTATCAAAATGGCGCCCTTTGAGGCCCTATATGGTAGAAAATGTCGCACGCCGTTGTCTTGGTTAGAAATGGGTGAGGCAAGGTTGTACAAGAAGCAGGAGGTGGAGAGTGCTACCTCGTTGGTGCGGATCATTCGGGAGCACTTGTTGATCGGTCAGGACAGGCAGGCGAAGTATTACAATGCCAAGCACCGGAACGTGGAGTTCGTGGTAGGCGATTGGGTATACTTGAAAGTGAAGCCGTTCAAGGGGGTTTCGCGGGTGAGACGCTTGAAGAAGCTGAGCCCAAGATACCTTGGACCTTTTGAGGTTCTGGAGCGAGTCGGTGAAGCCGCATACCGTTTGAAGCTATCGGTGGAGTTGAGTGGGCTACACGATGTGTTCCACATCTCTGTGTTACGGAAGGCGGTGCAAGAGCCTTTGCTAGTGATCGCAGTGGATCAAGTATCGGTGGGCGAAGGGTTGACGACTAAGGTCAAGCCCATTTGTATTGAAGACGCAGAGGTCAAGAGGCTCTATAACAAGGAGATCCGGATGGTTAAGGTCCGGTGGGATAATTGCGGTCGGGAGGAGCTCTCTTGGGAAAGGGAGCAAACCATGTTGGAGGAGTACCCGGAGTTATTCCGCCCAGGTACAGTTAAAAGTTTTAAGTTCCTATGGTTTTCCTTTAGTAAATTTCGTGGTCAAAATTCTTTTAAGGGGGAGAGAGTTGTAACACCCCGGAACTCAAAGGAGGGACGGGTGATGTTTTAAGCACAGTCTGAATTTTGGAACAGGTGTCACGGGCGTGTCACGGGCGTGACATGGACGTGTCACGGGCGTGACACGGGCGTGTTACGGGCGTGACACAGGCGTGTTCGGCCACGGGTCATATGGTCAACATTTTGACGATCGGAGATCGTCGTGTTGAGGCACATGGCCTGGGACACGGGCGTGTCCCAGGGCGTGTCACTTTGGGCAGTTTTCTGAGGCAGGCACACGGGCCATGACACGGGCCCTGACACGGGCGTGTCAAATTCGACACGGGCGTGTCGGGTGCCGTATCACAGGCCGTGTCCTTCTCGGGTTGGGAAAGCTGGCCGATTGCACACGGGGGGCATGACACGGGTCTCGACACGGGCGTGTCACAGGTGACACGGGCGTGTCGGAGGCCGTGTCGAATGCCGTGTGCTGGTTTTCGAGTCGGTCGAGACGGCAAATGGGTGACACGGCCAGGCACACGGCCGTGTTGCAACCCGTGTTCGGCCCAGATTTTATTATTTGAGGCCTAATCGTGGCCGTTCATTTCCTTGGCTTTGGATCCGACGGTGGGGGGCTGCTCCTGGGTGGTTTTAGCCGGGATAAGGGTTTCAAAACCCTCATTATCTTTTTTCCATTCTCTTTCTAAATCCTAGAGAGAGGAGAGAGCAAGGTGAGGGGTTGGAGACCAAGATCCGGCCGCCGGTGGAGCGTCGGAGCTCCGAATTGCGATCCGAGTCCAGATCTGCAGATGTGACGCCGTTGCGATGCTTTCCAACCGCGTAGTTTTTCATGGCTCCGCGGAAGAACACAAGGGTAACGATTTCTCATCCTTGGGCATGTGAAGCCCTTTTTCCCTTTGCATAGGAAGCCCTCTCTCGCGAGTGAGCGAAGAGTTGGAGCGTTCCTTGGGGTAGATATGTAAAGTCCCCCTTGTTTAGAGTCTGTATGCAAAAACGGACATAGGCATTGTGTGTGAGGCCTATCCGGACAAGTAGAGCCGGATCGATGATGTTGCATTGCATATGAATCGGGGAAGACTTCAGGAGTTTGGGTGTTTTTCGGGTTTTCTACGTGGTAGATTGTAGCAGGGAGCCTTGGAGATTAACTCCAAGGTGCACCCGGAAAACTGGTCAAAAGCGAGTTTTGCCAACACGATGGCCGGGGAGCCAACGTGAACATAACCGGGTTATGTTATTGTTGTGGCGGAAACGGGACTTGGTGAGTCTTGACCTACGCATATTGCTTAAATTGCCGTTGCGATATGAGCACGGGTCAGGCGGAACCATACCCGATCTATGTCGTTCGGTGGGACCGTTGGCATGGATGAGAGTCTTCGGCGGTCTATGGCTTAAATTGTCGTGACCAAGGCTAAGAAGACAAAATGCTCATATGGTTGGCCGTCCAAGGGGCGGTGGTGGAATGGGAACGTCTATGGCTTGAATTGACGTGACGTTGGCCGGTTCGTCGTGAATGTGCCCTGAGTGCACGAGGTGTGTGGCCGTGCGAGCCTACGCCTGTGATGATGTGTATTTACACTAATAAATTGCCTATACTAATAAAGTGCAGGGAAAGAGCATCGCCGCCCCGGTTTTGGGGCGGGATCGTTATAATTTGGTCAGCATAGCTGACCGTTGCTTTTGTTTGCCACCGGGCGGTGGTTTGTGCTTGCAGGTGCTGCGGAGCCGAGCGGAAAATAGCGGGCTAAAGCCCAAGTTGCTGAGCCAGCCCTCGAAGGCCTAATTTTTGAGTGTTTCATTGTAACCATGTGTGGTCGGCCTGCGAGCCGATGTATGAAAACACTTTTGTATCAAGCAAACTATGTAAGGCCTTAAGGCCATTTCTATTTTCTGTGTATTGGATCATTCATGCGGTTGTTATTGTAGTGGACATTCATGTTGTTGGCAGGGTTCTTAATTGTGCAACTTAATTTTAATGCTTCCGCTAGGTGTTGTGTAGGGCGTGCAATTGGTTGAATGGTTTCAACGCGTAACCAACCGGTCTGTCCGTAGTATATGGCGTTGGGCCCCGGCCGGACCTACTTTATATGCTATGCGACGGATAGGGGTGTTACACTTTGACAATAAAAAATCCACTAGTCTTCTCTTTGATTGTTGACAGAGAAGAACTCTTTCACTCTTTTCATTTTCTTTTGTTGTAAAAGGGTTATACAGAACTCCCTTCAAAAGTTTTGTGTTTGGTTTCTGAGACCTTGTCAAAACTCAGTGGTGGCAAGACACCTTATCGAAAAAACTGGTTTGGTTTTTGAGCACCTTATCAAAAGCTCATTGGTGCCAAGGACACTTGATCAACTCATCCTGCAGTGGATTCCTACCTAGGGTGGTAGAAGAGTGGATGTACCCAGGTTGATTGGGGAACTACTATAGCTCCTTGTATCATCTGGTTGTTTGTGTTTTATTTGCTGTGTGCTGTGAATTAGCTTTCTTGCTTTACTTTATTTTGTTTACTGCAAGCACAATACACTATAATTAAATTAAGTCTTCCACTGCCAATTAGTTTTTAATTTGCAAAATTATTTTAAAATACTCTACTCACCCCCCCCCCCCTCTAGAGTAAAGGTAGATCCTACCCTCACTTTCAATTGGTATCAGAGGGAGGTTGGTTTTACAACAACTAAACCATCACGAGGTTGGTTGTTTTTACAGGCAAACACCTTAACAAAAATATCTCTGATAAGATCAACCTTTAATAGAGGGTTACTATTTATATTATAATTATTTTAATATAAATCCATGGCACAGAACAAAGACTATGCTAGCACCAGACCTCCAGTGTGCAATCTTTCTAAGTTTGCACTTTGGAAGGCAAAGATTAAATTGTACATGAATTCTATTGATGAGGATATCTTTAATTCTGTTTTGACAGTGTGTCCAAGACCTCCAGAAACCACAAGTACAAATTTTGTTCCACCCCATTCAGGAACAGATGCAGACATCAAGAAGTGGAAAGTTGCTGATGCAAAGGCAATGAATATATTGGCTCAGACAATGTCTGATGATATATTTAAAAAAGTAGCTAAATGCAACTCAGCAAAGGAAATCTGGGACAAGCTATCTAAGCTTGTGTCAGGATCTGCTGATGAGAGAAAGGACAGAAGATCTCATCTCATAACCCAGTATGAGAACTTCAAGAAGGGAGAAACTGAGTTAGTAGCTGATATGTATAACAGACTCAGTCTGATTGTCAGTGAATTGAAAACTTTGGACAAGGAGATCTCACTGACTGAACTCAATGATAAGATCTTAATGTGCTTCCCCAGCACTTGGGACTCAAGGATCTGGCCAATCAAGGATTCCAGAAGCTTGAATGAGATCACCACTGAAGCTCTATTGGGCAAGCTCAAGTCTTATGAGTTGCTCATCAAAAATAGAGAGGAAGAGCAAAAGACAGCTTTTCCAGCAACAAGGAAGGAGAAGATAATTGCTTTTGAAGCCACAGAAGAACAGCCTGAAGACAAGGTCACAGGCAATGAAGAGCTAATGAGCCTACTAGCCGAAAGATTCTACAAGATGGTTAGAAAAGACTTCAGGAAAAGGTCATCCAGAGGCCATGAAAAGCCAAGGTATGACAAATCCAGTAATAAAGAGATTATATATTTTGGATGCAGGAAACCAGGCCACATTGTGTCTGATTGTCCAGAGAACCAAAACAAGGACAAGAAAGATAAGAGAGAAAGGAGAAGAGACAAAGACTCCAGGAGAAACAACTATGACAAATCCTCCTCTAGTAAGAACAAGCATACCAGGAAAGGATTTGTAGTTGAGACCTGGAGTGAGACTGAAGAAGAATCAGATACTTCATCAAGCTCAAGTGATGATGAAGATGATGCTCAAGAGAAGGACTTTTGCATGATGGTTATCAATGCCTCTCAACACAATTCAGATGCAGAATAAGACTCAGGATCTGAATCTGAACCTGAAACTGAAGAAGATCAGGTAATAGACTCTTTTGATTTTAATTAAGAGGACTTTAAATTTGTGTTTAAGGAACTGTGTTTAGACTTACTCAAGTCTGAGAAAGAGATTATCTCTCTCAGAAATCAACTGTCTGAACTCAGCACCTTAAAATCAGATAACCTCAAACTCTCTAAGGAGTTAGAATGCTGTAGGGAGCAGATAGCTTCACTGAAAAGTGAACTATCTGAGGCAAAGAAGTTTGAAGAATCCCTCAATCGGAGAAGCATCAAACTAATGGACATCACAAGCACAGTGAATTCAAGACTTAACAGTACACTAGGCTTGGGTGCTTCATCCAACCAACCTATAGTATTAACAACCCCAATCAAATTTATCTTAGATAAAGGAAAGGGAGTTGTAGAGGTAGCTAGGAAGAATTCCGATATACCTAAGGAAAATAAGGTTCAGCAGAAAACGTCGAATGGAGCTCGACGATCTCCGAACGGAACTCAGCAATCTCAAGCTGAATCGTCGAACTCAGTTCGATGATCTCTGAACTCTAAACTCAAGCAAAGTCGATATTCGAACGGAGCTCGACAATCTGACCCAAGATCGTCGAACTCAGCTCAGAGATCGTCGAACAGAGCTCAGAGCTTTGAACAATCTTTTAATGGTAAGTCAAAATTCAATTCTAGAGGTCCTACATCCCAAGGCTTCAACCCTTATGCTGAATGGATAATACCTCCTAGGAGATATCATCCTGAAGGCTATAAGAGTCAACCAGGGATGTCTTTTATTTCAGATTTTAAAGGTTATCAACCTAGACCCAAGGTAAACTGGGTCAAAAACAAATAAATTGTTATATGTGCAGGTGAAGACCTATCCAACAATAAACAAGTAATGGTATCTGGATAGTGGGTGCTCAAAGCACATGACAGGGAGCAAGGATAATCTTACATCCTTCAAAGCCAATCTTGGACCCAAGGTCATATTTAGAGACTCAAACTTTTGACAGACCAAGGGATATGGTGCAGTCCAGATAAGGTCAGTCACATTCAAGAAGGTAGCCTATGTGGAAGGACTGAAGCACAACTTAATCAGCATCAGTCAACTATGTGATGAAGGCTATCAGGTGACTTTCAACAAATCTTCATGCAAAATCAAATCAGAGGACAACACAACTGTGTTGACAGGTAAAAGGAAAGGTAACATCTATCTTGTAGATTTTCAATCAACTAAGGTAGATATCTGTTTGTTTAATTCTGTTAGTAAACCAAATGAGCTATGGCATAAGAGATTAGGACATGTAAACCTTAGAACCATTGCTAGGCTATCCAAGGACAACCTTGTTAGAGGACTACCTTCTGGCCCCTACAAGAAGGAAGGACTTTTCAGGAATTGTCAATTAGGCAAGCAAACTAAAAATAGCTTTAAGTCACTTAATAAGAGTGATTCACCTAGGATTTTGTATCTGTTACACATAGATCTATTTGAACCCATTGCAGTACAAAGTCTAGGAGGGAAATCTTACACTTTAGTAGTTGTAGATGACTTCTCTAGATTCACATGGGTGTTCTTTCTGAGGAAGAAGTCTAATAACTTTAAGTGTTTGACATAGTTTCTCAAATGCATACAGATTGAGTTCAATACTCACATTGCCCTGATCAGAAGTGATCATGGGACAGAGTTTGATTCTCTTCTTATGCAAGAATTCTGTCAGAGTGAAGGGATCAGACACACTTTCTCAGCTCCTAGAACTCCTCAACAAAATGGGGTAGCTGAAAGGAAAAATAGAACCCTTATTGAATCTGCTACTACATTATTGACAGATGCTCACCTTCCTCTATCCTTTTGGGCAGAGGCAGTGAACACCTCAAACTATGTGTTGAATAGAAGTTTGATACATAAGCTGAAGGGAAAGACTCCCTATGAATTACTCAAAGGGAAGAAACCTAAAGTAGACTATTTCGGAATTTTTGGTTGTATTTGTTACATACATAATAATGATAAGAAATATATAGCAAAATTTTAAGCCAAAGCTGATGAAGGAGTGTTTCTGGGATACTCCATGATCAGTAGGGCTTATAGGGCATTGATGCGTGTAAATACGGCAAGCGCACCGGTCGCACAAGTAATAAAGTTTTGGGAATGAATCCCCGAGTGTCGGTCTCTTAAGGAATGCAATTAGCGTAGAACAATGAACGATCCGAAATTATCGTCATGAGAGTTAATTAAATAAAGGGCTTTGAAGGTGGTTTTGCAAACAAATAAACTAAAGCGAAATATGCGGGTCACAATCACCGCTTCACAAGGTGAGATGGATGTAACGACCGCGATGCCGTACTTTGGTAAGGCGAATGGACGGTGAGCTAGTGAGTGAGGTGTTTAGTGCGGAGTGCAATCGAATGGAACGAAGGAATAGTGTGAAGTGAGATGGGGCGAGGCGCATCAAATCACAAATCTCACGAGCAAGATTAAACAACAATAATCTAATTAAAACAACTAGAAATCGAAGTTCATTATGAGCTTAAGTCATTTCATACAACAAGAGAGATGAAGAAAGACTAAACCAAGAAAGTGAAGATCCACCGCGGTTGTTGGCCAGAGGTGCAGGTTGTCAATCCGCTTCCATGCGCAGTCCGAGGAGGCTTTCGGTACCGATAAGCTGTCACCTCGAGGGCCTTTAAGTCCATTCTCTAGGTTGTCTTCATCATCTTCTTCAGTGGAAAGCTCGGAGAAGAGGTCTCTAATGGCCGGGAGGATCACCGGAGGATGCGGAATGCTTTAGAATCGCTGGAAAATGACCTCCCGATGGTAGGGATGAAGGTGGAGATGGATGGAACTCCTGGGATGCGGAACGGCGAAGTGGCGGCAAAGATCGATCCAGGGTCCGTACCCTAATTCGCGAAACAGGCCGATTTATAGAAGCAGAGTAAAATAGCGCGCACGACCACTGGCGCACGGCCAGTGGTCGTGCGCGAACAAAGTCAGTGCCCGTACGGCAACAACCTGTAGAACCTGCATCGGGAAATCAAAGCTCGCGCACGATCAGCAGCGCACGATCAATGATCGTGCGAAATGGCGAGACAGAACTTTTCAAAAGAGGGCATGACTGCGCATGACCGGCAACACAAGAGCAGTGATCGTGCGCGGTATAGCTGGTGACCGTGCGATATGGCGGGGCAGAACTTTCACAAGAGAAGCAAGACTGCGCACGACCGATGATCGTGCGCCAAAGAGGTCGATGGTCGCGTGTGGGTAAAAACGCACGACCATTGACTCCTTTGCCAAAAAATTGTGAAAGCCCTATCCCGGACGCCCACACAATCCCCGAACCTGCAGGAAAACTGGACTGGTTGTCGATCATGGCAGTCACAGATATTAATAAAATGCATAGCAAGAGGGAAATACACACACGCACAGAAATAGGCTAATAAAGTGCACAAGACGTGGAATGTCGTAGCGAACCAAAAGGAGTGCTAATGGCGCTAAATGACAGTGCAAAGTCATGAAATGAAGCCTAGATGAGTCCAGAATTCGGTATGAAATGGGGACTCATCACACCCCCAGACTTAACCATTTGCACGTCCCGGGAAAATAATCATCTCGTGAACTCCAAAATAGCTAGCTGACGAAGTAACTTCAATTTAAAGTAGAATAAGAAATCGAAAACTCAAGTGTATAGAAAATATAATAGAAGAAATTTTTAATTATACTATGAAATTTATAACTTTCGACAAACGTAAATAGATATTGTCACTACTCAAAAATTGAATGTCGGAGAATCGCTCGATCATGTGTAGGAAGAAAATAGGCAAGTCGCTTGGCGAAGCATTGCCAAAGATCGGGGCTCGTGATCACCTCCAAAGGAATCCACCAATGTCGGGGACCATATGCTTGCCCATTCGCACTTCTCCATGACACTAGTTTGACTCTAGCGTGAGTCCGTAGGATTTCGGGTAATAATGGGGCTTAGGTTACGGTGAGGAAAATAAGGATAAACAAGATGGGTAATACATCAAACCCAAATGAGCTAACGTACAAAAAATAGTAACCGCTAACCACCAAATAAACACAGGTGCACCACACCCCCAGACTTACTTTTACAAATGGGTGTGTGCACCGCCTACTCCAAACAACAATCCCATCTCAAAAAGATTGTTCATTTAAACTTTTTCTTATTTCTTTTCTTTTCCTCTTTTTTTTTCTTTTCTTTTTATAGATTTTTCTTTTAAGCTTTCACATTTTTATTTTACAAAATCAGCACATTTTTCTTTTGGGCACATCCACATATAACAAAAACGAATCACCACATCACAACCCAACGTAAAATGTAAACTACTAATGCTCGAATTGGGCGTGCGACTAGGATCGGCTATGAGGCTTTGGCGAATATAGTGGAGCTGAATCAAAAGGAAGGGTAGGCACAAAGGGGCTAGCGAGGGCGACGTTAGGAAAGGGTACAAAGCTCAACTGGGCCAACATGATGGCCTACATAACTCTCACGCTAGACTAACTATGCACCAATGCTTCGAAAGTAGCTTGGGGCAAGTTCTTAGCAACCGAGAGAAATGATCCGTCCTCCCGACTCGAGCAATACAAAGCTAGAGACGCCTACACACATTCCTATGCTACCGATAGATTGCTCCGGATTCACAATTTTGAGTAGGCGAACATGATTTACGAGTGCAGAAAAAATATAAATTTACAAGCATAAAGAAAAATTAAACCTATACAATTTCTACACCGCGTGAGTGAGCGATTAGGAGCACTGCACGAGTTTCGAACTACTCTAAATTAAAATCCAAAGTCAGCACTGCCATTTTAAAATTGACACAAAATGACAACATTGACTCGAGCCGCGTGCATGGTTAAGTGCGCACTCGTGTGGGTGGCAAGGTGTGTGCAGCAGGATTCTACAATAATGAAGCATAAAATAAAACTACTGGCATGCAATCAATGTGCTCGTGGAGTGCATAAGCGGCTCTTCCCCCTAGACTTGAATGAAAACATAGGCAGAAATGAAAATAGACATCTAAAATAAAAAGAGGGCTGAGGAGAAAGGGTACCTATGCTCCAAAGAATGAGCATACCAGAAGGCGGAGGTTGCTGCATCGCATAAAAGTATGCTGGACCTGCGAATTAGGTTGAACAGAAGAAAAGACAAATAACAGAAAATATAATAGAAGAGCAAAGTAAAAAAGCACAAAAAAGAGGGACCAAAAAGGTCCAAGCTTGGGTTGTCTCCCGAATAGCCCTTTTGTTTACCGTCCTTAAGGTGGACCAAATACCTGAATTAGCAGTTTATATATTGTTCTTGCAGTTTATAAGATAAATAAATAAAAATAAAAAAAAACAGAACACTCATGAGACACAGAATCTGAAGATAAAAATGCAGAGGAAAAAGAGCTCAAACATAGAAGTTCCAACAAAAATAGAAGACCCACTGCGAAAATTGGTGATCAAGGCGTCACGGTATCACTTTGTGAGGGGTCAGCGAGCTGCAAGCTTTGAGGTTCGCCAATGATAGCACCACCATCATACAATTTTAGCCGGTGCCCGTTGACTTTAAAATTGTCTCCGCTCTTCCCGGTTATTTCAATTGCGCCAAAAGGGGAGACTCTGATCACTATGAAGGGGCCGCTCCACCGCGATTTTAACTTTCCTGGAAACAAACGGAGGCGGGAGTTGTACATCAAGACTTGGTCTCCCAGCTGGAATTCTTTTGGGATTATGTGACGGTCGTGCCATTTTTTTGTTTTTTCTTTGTAAATCTGCGCATTCTCGTAAGCAAAATGCCGGAGCTCCTCCAGCTCATTCAGTTGAGAGAGGCGCTTGCCTGCTGTAGCCTCAATGTCCATGTTTAGCAATTTGGTTGCCCATAATGCTTTGTGTTCTAACTCTGATAGTTTTACTTTCAAGACAACCTAAACACCTAGAGGGGGGGGGTGAATAGGTTCTAATTTATTGTCTATAAATCTAGGCAGAATTCAATTACAATTTAAAACATCTAGCACAGCATTCACAGACAACTAAGCATCACAGATTGCACAATGTTTTATAGTGGTTCCCCAAGGTCTGGGTACAGCTCAGAACCAGGATAGGTTCCTACAACTCAGGCTCAACAGCCCTACCTCAGCCTTGCCTTAAGGCCTACCACTCAGAGAATAACTTTCTCCTACACTCAGGCAAATAGCCCTACCACTCAGAGATCACCTCTCCTACACTCAGCCTTTATAACACAGGCTTACAACTCAGATCTGTGTAAACAGATCCTATAGAAATTTAGAAAAAGGTATTTTGATGTCTTGCCTTTGTTGAGAGAGAAGAGGACAAGACACTTCTTGATCAGCTGATGAAATCAACTGAATCTGAGCTTTCTTCAAAGCTTCTTGAATCTGAACTTAGCTGAGTTGATTTCCAAATAGCTTCTTGAGAAACCACTGATGGCTTCCTTCTTCTTCTTCAAGATGACTGGATCTCCCTCTATCCAACACCTCTTTTGATACTTCAGACTTCTTCTTCTTAGACCTTCTGAAGAAGATCTTCTTTTTCACTTTCTTGAATTGAAACTTCAACAGGATCGTAATCCTTCTGTTTCTTCTTCTTAGATCTTCTTCTATAATTTTTCTTAGCTTAGCTGCTTTTTAATTCCTTCTGAATGTGTCTATTTATAGACTTTCTTCATGGTAACCGGCTGATCCGGTTTCTAACTGTTTTCTGACAGGTCTGACAGCTTCAGTTAAACGGTGGCAACCCACAGCTGTCAAGTCTTCAAACAGTTCTTGTACCTTAGCCTTGGACAGCAAAATGTCGAGACAGTCAGTTAGAAAGTGTCGAGACCAATCTGTCTATCTGTGTTGACACAAGTGACTTTGGTGTCGACACAGTCTTTGATGATGTCGACTAAGTTGCCTTTAAGTCGACACAGCTCTTCAGAAAATAACTTGGTCTAGACTCTGTAGTGTGTCGACACAAGTCCTGTGTGTCGACATAGTTGTTGTAGATTCAGAACTCAGCATGTGTCGACTCAGCCTTCAGGTGTCGACACAGCAATCTTCAATCCTGCCAAAATGTGTCGACTCAGTCTTCTGGTGTCGACACAAGCATAGTCGACTTCTGCCAATATGTGTCGACACAGTCTTCTGGTGTCGACACATCCACCCAGTGTCGACACAGTTGTGGTCGACTATCTTCTTCTGTGAGTCGACTATCTTTCTCTGGTCGACTATCTTTCACTTAGTCGACTATCTTTCACGGTGTCGACTAACCTTCTCTGGTCAACTATCTTTCACGGTGTCGACTAACCTTCTCTGGTCGACTATCTTTCACGGTGTCGACTATCTTTCACGGTGTCGACACCGCTTCCCAGTGCTGAGGTCGACGATTTTCTCTATGTGTCGACACTGCTTCCCAGTGTCGACATAAATGTGGTCGACTATCATTCTCTGTATCGACACTGATATTCTGAAGTGTCGACACAAATATTCTAAAGTGTCGACACAAATATTCTGAAGTGTCGACACAAATATTCTGAAGTGTCGACACAATTTCTTCAGGTGTCGACATGTGGACTTAGAATATCTTTCTGCATTCTTTAATACTTCTTCACCTGCACATGTCAACTCAAAACAACATCAAATACACCTTGATGTATATCATTGAGCTAAGTTGGGCTTCTTCAAATCAGGTACACATTTTCCAATGTACCCAACAATCTCCCCCTATTTGGAGAAGTCATAACCCTATAGCCAATGATATACACCATTTATAAAAAGTATAAACTGATGATATATGACATAACAGGAATACTTAATATAAACAAAACATAAAAACAATCCATCATAGAATGAACATTATATGATGCCAAACAACATTTTGTTTATAACTTGATAATGTTTGAATACAGAGAATTACATTTAATGATTTAATCAAAACATCACAAAATACTTTGAAAGAACTAAAAAACTAAGACTGATCAGGCTCTTTAATGACAATCCCTTTGCCAGATAGAACTTGAGCCTTCACAGGAGCTTCAGAATCTTCAGCTGGCTTCTTGCCTTTTAGATCAGCCTTCTTCTTTGCTTCTTCCTTGAGCCTTTGCCTTTCAAAATAATGAAAGGGCTTTGGGAAATATTTGCTTGGCTCCTGAGCATCTGTAGGCAGCCTACCCAGCTTGGCTTTTCTTCTAAACTGTACAATGGCCTCTTGCCTGGCTTCATACTTCTGCCATTCCATCTCATTGTACCACTTGCCTCTTTCCTGCACTTGGTCTTTGACAGCCTTCCATGCAGTGAGTATTATATTTCTGGAAGTAGGACTCCACTGCTCAAAGTCTTGCTTAAGTTCAGCCTGCTCTCTAAACCTTTTCTTAGATAGAAGAGCATCTTGCTGGTCTTTCAAAGTAGCCTCAGGCTTATCAACCTTCCCAATAACAATATTAGTAACCTCCTTTGGAGGACTATACATCCCTTGAACCTGCTGATCAATCATATCAAAATCTGGAGGGGGGTAAATGACTTGGGCAACCTCAGGTTGATTGCCTTCAAGTAGACTTGTTTGTATTCCTGACTCAGCCACCATAGCATCATCACACAATGGGGGATATCCTAATGTGGCTCGAATACTATTGGTCACCCATTTGGAGTGCTCTGAGCCTGCATGAACTAGCATCCTCTCCCCCTTTATGGCTTCTCTAGAAACATGATCTCTGAGATCTTCCTTTTGAAATCTGATTTGGCCATCCAGATAATTGACACCCTCTTTAAAAAATGGTTTTAACTTTTGAAGCTTTTCAGATATTTCTTTTTGAGAGGTAGTGATTGCAGTCTTAACAGAAGCAATAGCAGCTTGAAAGTTCTTATCAAATTCTTCCATTTCTTTTGTTCTATCTGCAGGCAGGCCTGGAACAATCTTTTTCAATTCCTCTATTATCTCATGATGAGATTCAGTTAAATTATCATTCATTCTTAACTGATTTTCCAAGACATAGCTTTGCTTTAAAGCAATGTCATCCACCTTAGGGATGATAGTATGTTGTTGTTTTGCCAGATATACCACAGCATTACCTCCCTTATGGAAGCAATCTGTCATTTCCTTCTTATGCATATTGACCTCAAACCTAATTGATTTTATATCTTGAGCTAAGTCAAACTGCATAGACTTGTTGTTCTCATCAACATATTTTTCAATGGCTACCCTGTGTTCATCCAATTTCACTTGCAAATCTACCAAGAACTTGTTATAATCAAAGGCAGAAGGAGTGTGATGTGCTGTAGACTGTAGAGCCTGCTTATAGCTCTTGCTCCTTCTCTGAAAGACCATAAGTTTTCTCTTTTTAGCCACCCTGGCTTCTTCAGTCTCTGAATCAGAAGTGCTATCAATTTGAACTCTTTCTTTGGGAGGAGGAGAAACAGCTGCTTCAGTGCTATGTTGTACAGTCTCAACATGCACTGGCTCCCCCTCAATTTCTTGCTCCACTTCCAGACTATCAGTAATTATTTCATCATTTGGAAATAACTCCTCCAGAGTATATTCCTTCTGGGCTTGTTCATTTGCAGTATTCAAATTTGGAGATTGATGAATTGGAGCATCTTCTAGCACTTGCTCCCCCTAGACCTGTGCAGAAATAGAAATATTAGAAATCTCTTTTGTAGGAAAATACACCAGCTCCCCCTGCACCTGTACCTGGTCATGAGTAGATACAGTTTGTGTAGGTGAATAAACTTGCTGAGCTGGTATACTTACTTCTTCTTCTTGAACTGCAGGTATTGTGGCATCCTGAACTTGTATAGATGCAGGCTGATCTTCAACCTCCAGTCTTACTTGCTCTTCTTGTGGATGCCCAGTACTGGTAGTATGACCTGGGGATTTCTCAGGGGAATCCTGCCTTTCCACTCCAGGCATCTCTTTGGTCAGCACCCTATCCCATCTGGAGAACAATCTCATGTCCATCCTTCTCATGTGATTAATTTTAGTTCCAGGTTGTTGTTGCATAACCTCAGGAATCTCCTTACTTAGATATATACTCATTATCCTAGCCAAATTTGGCTTCTTGATCCCTTCCTTAATCTTTTCAAAAATTACAGATGACCAATCCGTTGGAATTGTAAACACAATCCTGGTCATTAGGCTGAACATATAGGCAGAAATCCTATCATGTCCACCTGACTTGCACAGAATAACCTTTCCTACTACTTCTGACAGGAACTTGCCTTGTTGATTCATTCCTTTCCGATTGAACGCAGCTCCAATTTTCATGGTGGATTCCAATCCACACCATTGAAGAGCCTCTCTAGATTTAGAAGCAGGGACATCCTCTTCATTCTCAATTGTAGATAATTGCAGAATTGTTCTTATCTTACTCGGTGTAATCTCCACAGGTGACCCATGAACTGTGGATTTTATTTCATGACTTTCAGAGTTTACAGAGGCAGAGGTAAAGAACTCATGCACCTCCTTCTTCCATATCTTTGAAGGTTCGGAGACCAGAAATTCTAAACCAGAGTCGGAGAGGAGAGAGATAACCCCAAGAACATCTGGAGGGGCAGCTGCAAAGGCCTGGCGCACCAACTCATATCCTTCATTCACATTATCTTCAATCTTCGGCGCCATTGATCAGTCGAGAAAGCTTGAAAGATGAAAGAAAGAGAGAGAGAAAGAGAGAGAGAATGTCGACACAGGGTTTCGAAAACCTTGTAAGCGTGTCGACAGAATGAGTTTTTGACCTATTTATACCTTCTGTTTAAAGAAGATCAAAAGTCGCCAAAAACAGACTATAAGTGTCGACACAGATGGATTGTGTCGACACAAGCTTCTATTGTCTCGACTACAAGTTCGTCTACTATGTGTCGACACCAATTTGCGGTTATGTCGACACTAGGGATATATAGTAGAGCATCAGAAATTCTGTGTCGACTCTTAGTATAAGTGTCGACACAAAATCTGTAGGTGTCGACACCACTATCCTGGTGAAGTCGACACTACATTCCTGGATAAGTCGACAATAAGATTCTCAAGTGTCGACACATATTTTCTGTGTCGACACAATATCTCTGACTTGTCGACATTACTACCCTGAGTCGACACATAATTACTGAATGTGTCGACACCATCTTACTTAGCCAATTTCTGTTTGTTCATCACAACTTATAAGTACAACAAAGTACTTTATACTACTTCAATGTGTCTTAATATCACTTGAATGTCTTGTTACCACTTCAACTTTATTGTTGATGATTTTGCGATTACACTAATCAATGGTTAACATACCTAATTCAATTTTGAATTTATTGAATTATGTCTCATCTAGGGGCTTAGTAAACACATCTGCTATTTGATAATCTGTTTTCACAAATTCCAATGAGATGTCTTCTTTTTCTACATGTTCTCTAAGAAAATGGTATTTTATTTCTATATGCTTAGTTTTACTATGAGAAACAGGATTATTAGCAATAGAAATTGCACTCTTAGAATCACACAAAAGAGGTGTTCTACTTACTTGAATACCATAATCCTTTAGCTGATGCTGCATCCATAATAGCTGTGCACAGCAGCTTCCAGCAGCAACATACTCTGACTCAGCTGTGGAAATTGCCACACTAGTCTGCTTCTTACTACTCCATGATATTAGTCTTCCTCCCAGGAATTGACAAGTACCTGTAGTACTCTTTCTATCCTCTCTACATCCTGCAAAATCTGCATCTGAATAGCCTGTTAGTTGAAAATCTCTATTCCTAGGGTACCAAAGACCTAGATTAGGTGTGCCCTTAAGATATCTCAGAATCCTTTTGACTGCAGTATAATGAGATTCTTTAGGATAGGCTTGGTACCTAGCACAGACACATGTAGCATACATAATATCTGGTCTACTAGCAGTGAGATATAGTAGTGAGCCAACTATTCCTCTATACAAAGTCTCATCAACAGGTTTACCTGCATCATCTTTGCATATAGGCATACTTGTTCCCATAGGAGTTCTCATGGTGGAGGATGACTCCATACCATATTTCTTAATCAATTCTTTGGTGAACTTAGACTGGGATATGGACAAGCCATCATCAGTCTGTCTTACTTGGAGTCCCAAGAAGAATTTCAGTTCCCCCATACTGCTCATCTCAAACTTCCCTTGCATAAGTTTGGCAAACTTTTTACAAAGGTTGTTTTCAGTAGATCCAAAGATTATGTCATCAACATAGATCTGAACTAAGATGATCTTGCCTTTGGATTCCCTAAGGAATAGAGTTTTGTCAATTTTTCCTCTTGAGAATTTATTCTCAATAAGGAAAGTAGACAGGGTTTCATACCAAGCCCTTGGGGCTTGCTTTAACCCATACAAAGCTTTCCTAAGCTTATAAACAAAATCAGGTTTAAGAGGATCTACAAAACCTGATGGCTGCTCTACATATACTTCTTCTTTAAGATCACCATTCAGAAATGCTGACTTCACATCCATCTGGTATACTTTGAAGTCTTGATAGGCTGCATAGGCAAGTAATATTCTGATTGCCTCCAGCCTTGCTACTGGAGCAAAGGTTTGATCAAAGTCAATCCCTTCTTCCTGCCTGTATCCTTTTGCAACCAATCTTACTTTATTCTTTACTATTATTCCACTTTCATCTAGCTTGTTCCTATAGATCCATTTTGTGCCAATTATGTTGTGGCCTCTTGGTTTAGGAACAAGCTCCCAGACATTGCACCTTCTGAATTGATTCAGCTCCTCTTGCATAGCATCAATCCAGTGCTGGTCTTGGATAGCTTCTTCAAACTTCTTAGGCTCCAATTGTGACAGGAAACTTGAATGTAGAACTGTGTTTTGATTTCTGCTTCTAGTTTGCACCCCTTGTCTTGGATCACCTATTATCTGATCAGCTGGATGATCTCTTAAATGTCTTGTAGCTGGAGGAAGATTTCCTTCTGGTTGAACATCTCCAGCTCCTTCATTTAACTGATTCTCTTGATTTTCATCAGCTTCTATAGTGTCTTGTTCTCCCCCTGGACTGAAGCCTTCATTTTCCAATGCCCCATCTTCCTTTGATACTTCAGTAATGGAAAGCTTGTCCATACTTTTGCTTATACCTGTTGAGTCATTTGATCTACAAGACAACTCACAGTTGATTAATCTTGTTTCATCAAACACAACATGCACAGATTCTTCAACAACTTGAGTGGTCAAGTTGAAGACTCTATAGGCCTTACTATTTGTGTTGTACCCAACAAATATCCCATCCTGGGATTTGGCAGCAAACTTAGTCAAATATGACTTGCCATTGTTAAGTATATAACACTTGCAACCAAAGATCCTAAAGTAAGATAGATTTGGTTTTCTGCCTTTCACAATCTCATAGGGAGTCATTTTGTGGCTTTTGGTGATAGTAGCCCTATTGATTACATGACAAGCAGTGTTAACTGCCTCAGCCCAAAAATATTCTGGGAGAGAGGTGTCACTCAATAGAGTTCTACCAGCTTCAATTAATGTTCTATTCTTTCTTTCAGCAATTCCATTTTGCTGAGGTGTTCTAGGTGAGGAGAACTCTTGGAAAATCCCAAAGTCTTTACACAAGTTTGTTATGCTTTCAGATTGAAACTCAGTACCATGGTCACTTCTGATTTTGACCACTGTACTATTCAGTTCATTCTGAATTTGCTTTACAAAATTAAGTAATACACTTGGGGTTTCAGATTTTTGTCTCAGAAAGAACACCCATGTAAATCTAGAATAGTCATCTACAACCACAAAAGTGTAGACCTTCCTACCTAGACTATGAACTGGCATAGGACCAAAAAGATCCATATGCAAGAGGTATAAGCACCTCACAGAATCCTTGTTTTCAAGGCTTTGAAAGGAGGATTTTGTCTGCTTTCCCTTTTGACAAGCTGAGCATATCCCTTCCTTTATACACTTAATTTGAGGTCCATTCCTCACTAGCTCTTTGCTAAAGAGTTGGCCAATTGTCTTGTAGTTTAGATGAGCCAATCTCTTGTGCCACTTAACACAATGAGAAGCATTGTCATCAGCTACAAGACAGATGGGAGAAGCCTTATTCTCACATTCAAAATTAAGACAATATACATTTCTCTTCCTATACCCAGTCAATATGATCTTTTGATCACTTGACCTCTTGATATGACATCCATCTTTAACAAATGAAATGTCATATCCTAAATCACTTAGCTGGCTTATGCTTATTAGATTATGTTTCAAACCTTTTACATAAGCCACTTGAGTGATAGTAATTAGGTTAGAAGAAATGTTACCAAACCCTTTGATGACTCCTTTTTCAGATCCACCAAAGATCACTTTAGGTCCATCTTTGACAGATGAATACTCCTTCAGCAGCCCCTTTGTTCCAGTCATGTGCCTGGAACAACCACTATCCAAGTACCATATAGGGGCAAGGTTACTCGGATTCACCTGCAACACAGAATTACTTACCCTTAGAACCCAAGTAAGTCTTGGGTCCTTGGTTCAGGTTAGCATTAATAAAGCTATCATAACCTCTTCTAACAGGTAGACTATTATTCTTTATAACACTTGTGTTATACCAGCAGTCTAATGCAAAATGGCATCTCTTGCCACAGCACCAACATTCAAACTTATTGTATCTAGATCTAGATACATCCTTGTCAGAAGAATTTCTGTTCATTGCTGGTGCTGTAGCAACTTCACCTACTGATTTCTTAAAACCATTGGGTTTATGACCATAGGTAGGCCTGCTTGCATTTACACCCTTGTTCTTCAGAACATTAGTCTTAATATGACCTTGAATGTCTTCATGATCATATTTGTTAGAAGGCACTTTCACCTTACTAAACTTTATGGGGACTGAAAGGTTTAGTGGCTGAACAGGAGCTTTGCCTTTCCTTTTGAATCTGCCAGCCCTGGAGTTACCTTTAAATCCTAATCCAGCCTTACCCTTTTGAGTGACAAATTCATCTATCAAGGGTAAGACAGATTTTGGCTTAGAGTAACTAGCCACTAAATCCCTTTCAATTCTAAGTCTGGCCTCCAGACTCTTCACTTGATCATTAGTATAATTAATTGTGCTCATCTGAATAATAGTTATATTCTTCAGCTTGGCAATTTCATTTAATTTTTGATCAATAACTTTTTCTAACTCAGTTGTAGCAACCCTTAGTTCAGCAATTTCCTGAGCCTGAGATTTAACCAGGTTCTTGCTTTTCTTAAGGGCCTGCAACAGGTCCCCATACTTGTCTATCAATTGATAGACATCTCCTTCAGATTCAGATGCATCTACATCTGTTGATGCAGATGTAGCTGATTCTTCACTTGTACAACAAACAGATGTAATAGAAGGACATTATACCTTATTATGACCAGACTGATTCTGGCATATGTCCTCTTCTGATCCTGCCATCAGCCCCATACACTGATGATCCTTTTGCTCATTGATGGAGTCTAGCAACTACAAAAACTCCTCTTCTTCAGATGCAGCATATAGTCCAATATATGCTTCAGCTTCAGATTCTGACTCTGAAGTTGACTGGTCTGTTAGACTCTTATCTTTCTTTGCAACAAAGGATTTCTCCTTCTTGCCTTTCTAATAAGTCTTCTTTTTGTCTGAAGATTCCTTTCTCTTATCAGGACAGTCAGCCACTACATGTCCAGGCCTATTGCAACAATAGCAGACAATCTTTGAAGTAGTGGCTTTGCTGGGCTTTGATCTGCTCTTCTCTTTCCTTGATGACCTTTTCTTCTGATAATAGTCATCAACTTGCTGTGATGTGGAAGGCCTAGACTTCCATTGCTTCTTTTTCAAGAACCTTTGGAATTGCCTTGTGAATGCAGCAAAGTCTGCATCTGAATCACAGCTTTCTGAACCCTTATCTGAATTTTCAGAACTATCTTCTGCAACTTCCTTAGGAGGAGATGGTGATTTCCTCCTATTCTTTCTAGTGGCTTCTGCATTGAATGCCACAGTCTTTTCTCTATGCTCTCCTCTTGAATTCTTTTCCTCCTCCTTCCTCACCATAAGTTGCATTTCATAGGATAGCAACTTTCCAAACAAGGTGGGAGGAGATATCTCTGCCAATTTAGCCACTTCTCTTATGGCACAGATCTTTGTGTCCCAATCCTTTGTTAAGGATCTCAAGAATTTGTCATTCAGTTCATAAGTACTGAAGACTCTTCCATAGGACATAAGCTCATTCACAATTCTATAGAATTTCTTATAGCACTCAGTTATGCTATCAGATTTTCCTTGTCTAAAACTTTCATACTCCTGATTGAGCATAGATTTCCTGTCCTGCCTCACTTCTTCAGATCCCTCCATGTAGACAATCAATGTGTCCCACATCTCTTTGGAGGTCTTGCAGTGAATCAGATTCTGAAATGTTGAATCATCTATGGCACTAACAATAATGTTCTGAGCTCTTTTATCCATGGTTGCCAAGATGATTTCATCCCTGGTCATTTCTGAATAACTCTTTGGAGTTTGGATATTTGCATCAAGAACTGATACCTTCATTGGAATGAAGGGCCCTTCCTGTACTGTGATGTAAATTCTTGGGTCAGATGCTTCCATAAACAGTCTGACTCTTTCTTTCCAAATTCCAAAAATTTCTTTCTTGCATATGGGTAATTTCATAGACCCTAGCTCCTTATGATTCTCACCAGAACCCATCTTTTTGAATCTTGATTCTGCCTATCAGATCTACCTCAGTCTGTTAAGTCCTTTTTGAGGAACCTCCCTCTGATACCACTTGATAGTTTTACTTTCAAGACAACCTAAACACCTAGAGGGGGGGTGAATAGGTTCTAATTTATTGTCTATAAATCTAGGCAGAATTCAATTACAATTTAAAACATCTAGCACAGCATTCACAGACAACTAAGCATCACAGATTGCACAATGTTTTATAGTGGTTCCCCAAGGTCTGGGTACATCCACTTTCCCCCTTCACCTATCTAGCAATATGCTAGATTCGGCCAAACTTCCACTATACTCAGATCCTCAGATCCTACAGCTCAGAACCAGGATAGGTTCCTACAACTCAGGCTCAACAGCCCTACCTCAGCCTTGCCTCAAGGCCTACCACTCAGAGAATAACTTTCTCCTACACTCAGGCAAATAGCCCTACCACTCATAGATCACCTCTCCTACACTCAGCCTTTATAACACAGGCTTACAACTCAGATCTGTGTAAACAGATCCTACAGAAATTTAGAAAAAAGGTATTTTGATGTCTTGCCTTTGTTGAGAGAGAAGAGGACAAGACACTTCTTGATCAGCTGATGAAATCAACTGAATCTGAGCTTTCTTCAAAGCTTCTTGAATCTGAACTTAGCTGAGTTGATTTCCAAACAGCTTCTTGAGAAACCACTGATGGCTTCCTTCTTCTTCTTCAAGATGACTAGATCTCCCTCTATCCAACACCTCTTTTGATACTTCAGACTTCTACTTCTTAGACCTTCTGAAGAAGATCTTCTTTTTCACTTTCTTGAATTGAAACTTCAACAGGATCGTAATCCTTCTGTTTCTTCTTCTTAGATCTTCTTCTATAATTTTTCTTAGCTTAGCTGCTTTTTAATTCCTTCTGAATGTGTCTATTTATAGACTTTCTTCATGGTAACCGGCTGATCCGGTTTCTAACTATTTTCTGACAGGTCTGACAGCTTCAGTTAAACGGTGGCAACCCACAGCTGTCAAGTCTTCAAACAGTTCTTGTACCTTAGCCTTGGACAGCAAAATGTCGAGACAGTCAGTTAGAAAGTGTCGAGACCAATCTGTCTATCTGTGTCGACACAAGTGACTTTGGTGTCGACACAGTCTTTGATGATGTCGACTAAGTTGCCTTTAAGTCGACACAGCTTCTTCAGAAAATAACTTGGTCTAGACTCTGCAGTGTGTCGACACAAGTCCTGTGTGTCGACACAGTTGTTGTAGATTCAGAACTCAGCATGTGTCGACTCAGCCTTCAGGTGTCGACACAGCAATCTTCAATCCTGCCAAAATGTGTCGACTCAGTCTTCTGGTGTCGACACAAGAATAGTCGACTTCTGCCAATATGTGTCGACACAGTCTTCTGGTGTCGACACATCCACCCAGTGTCGACACAGTTGTGGTCGACTATCTTCTTCTGTGAGTCGACTATCTTTCTCTGGTCGACTATCTTTCACTTAGTCGACTATCTTTCACGGTGTCGACTAACCTTCTCTGGTCGACTATCTTTCACGGTGTCGACTAACCTTCTCTGGTCGACTATCTTTCACGGTGTCGACTATCTTTCACGGTGTCGACACCGCTTCCCAGTGCTGAGGTCGACGATTTTCTCTATGTGTCGACACTGCTTCCCAGTGTCGACATAAATGTGGTCGACTATCATTCTCTGTGTCGACACTGATATTCTGAAGTGTCGACACAAATATTCTAAAGTGTCGACACAAATATTCTTAAGTGTCGACACAAATATTCTGAAGTGTCGACACAATTTCTTCAGGTGTCGACATGTGGACTTAGAATATCTTTCTGCATTCTTTAATACTTCTTCACCTGCACATGTCAACTCAAAACAACATCAAATACACCTTGATGTATATCATTGAGCTAAGTTGGGCTTCTTCAAATCAGGTACACATTTTCCAATGTACCCAACAAACTCGACCGGCAAGTGGCAAGATTTCCATAGACAAGTTGAAAGGGAGTCATACTGATAGGGGTTTTGAAGGCGGTTCGGTATGCCCATAAGGCATCATCAACCTTCATGGCCCACTCTTTCCTGTTGGAATTAATAGATTTTTCAATGATTCTTTTGAGCTCCCTATTTGAGACTTCTACCTGCCCACACGTTTGAGGATGGTAGGCAAGAGAGATTTTCTGGTGAACTCCAAACTTCTTCATGAGTTGCAAGAAAGATTTGTTGCAGAAATGGCTCCCTCCATCGCTGATGATGGTACGCGGAGCACCAAATCTAGAAAAAATATTCTTGTGTAAGAAAGTCAAAACCATGCGGGCGTCATTTGCGGCAACAGCTTCGGCCTCAACCCACTTGGAGACATAGTCAACCGCGACAATAATATAGAGTTTGTCGTGCGACATGGGGAAGGGTCCCATGAAATCGATCCCCCAAACGTCAAATGGCTCGTAGACGAGCATGTTGTTGAGAGACATTTCGTCCCTTTTTGAAATATTTCCTGTCCTCTGACATTCATTGCATTTCACAACGTACATTTGGGCGTCTCTGAAAAGGGTTGGCCAAAATAGGCCACGTTGTAATACCTTGCGTGTCATTCTGGTGGCGCCAAAATGCCCGCCGGCCTCCCGGTCATGACAGTGATTTAAAACAGATTGGAATTCGATCTCGGGCATGCAGCGCCTAATGACTCCGTCATTGAACGAACGGAAAAGTAATGGGTCTTCCCAGAAATAATATTTGGCATCAGATAGAAGTTTCTGCTTTTGCTGCAATGATAGGCTGGGAGAGACAGATTTGCAAGCGAGGTAGTTGGCCATGTCTGCGTACCACGGGATTGTAGGAGGGAGTGAAGTGATGGAGAATAACCGTTCATCCGGGAAACAATCAGTTATCTCATTGTGCTCGCAATTTGATGTAGCTCCTTCAATATCGCTCTCCAATCTTGATAGGTGATCAGCTATGACATTCTCCACTCCTTTCTTATCGCGGATCTCGATGGCATATTCTTGCAGCAGAAGAATCCAACGGATTAGCCGGGGCTTGGCATCTTTTTTCTTGAATAAATACCTGAGTGCAGCATGGTCAGTGTAAACAATGACCTTGGATAACACTAAGTACGAATGGAATTTTTCAAAAGCAAAGATGACCGCCAACAACTCCTTTTCTGTAGTGGTATAATTCATTTGGGCATCGTTGAGAGTTAGGCTCGCATACGAGATGGTATAAAATATTTTGTCTCTCCTTTGACCAAGCACCGCACCAACTGCAACATCGCTTGCATCGCACATGACCTCAAAGGGTAAAGTCCAATCTGGTGCCACCAAAATTGGAGCGGAGATGAGTCGGTCCTTGAGAGTCGTAAAGGCTTGCATGCAATCTTTATCGAAGTCAAACAGAGCATCCTTAGCCAGCAGATTTGTGAGGGGTTTGGATATTGATGAAAAATTACTGATGAATCTTCGATAAAAGCCAGCGTGTCCCAGGAAGCTGCGGATACCCTTGACGGTAGATGGAGGAGGAAGATTTTTGATGATACTGACTTTGGCTTGGTTGACTTCGAGCCCTCGACGAGAGACCTTGTGGCCCAAGACGATGCCCTCGCGAACCATGAAGTGGCATTTTTCCCAATTCAGGACGAGGTTGGTATCATCACACCACTTCAGGGCCTTGGCTAGATTCGCTAAGCAGGAGTCAAAGCTGTTCCCGAAAAGGGAGAAATCGTCCATGAATACCTCAAGAAAATCTCCAATCATGTCACCAAAAATGGCGATCACACATCGTTGGAGGGTTGCGAGGGGGGGTGCACAATCCGAATGGCATTCATCTGAATGCAAAGGTGCCTGATGGGCAAGTGAATGTCGTCTTATCTTGATCGTCAGGGTCGACTGCTATTTGATTGTATCCCGAATAGCCGTCAAGGAAACAATAATATTCTTGACCGGCCAACTTTTCTAGCATCTGATCTATGTAGGGAAGCGGGAGGTGATCTTTGCGCGTAGCCTCATTCAGTTTTCGGTAATCAATGCAAACTCTCCACCCGGTGACCGCGCGGGTAGGTAGTAGTTCATTTTCACCATTAGCCATCACAGTAATCCCGCCCTTTTTGGGTACCACTTGAACTGGGCTAACCCATTTACTGTCACTGATTGGGTAAATTATACCAGCGTCTAGAAATTTAATAACTTCAGCCTGAACTACCTCATGCATCTTGGGGTTCAGTCTCCTTTGAGGTTGTGCCGACAGTTTGTATTGATCTTCAAGAAGGATTTTGTGCATGCAAAACGCCTGGTTAATGCCTTTTATATCAGCCAAAGATCGTCCAAATACATTTTTATATTTCTTTAAGACATTGACCAAAGCAAGTTCGTTGTCGGCAGAGAGAGATGCAGAGATAATAATCGGACACATTGCGCCTTCCTCCAAGAAAGCATATTTCAGGGATTTGGGCAGCGGCTTCAAAGTGACGGTAGTGGTTGCGATGGAGGGTTCTTTGATCAGATGCGGAGTTCCTGATAAGGTAGTGGAGGGTGTGTCCTCGTTTTCCCATTCTGGCTCGTCCTGGTCAAGAATCAATTCGCCGCACGTGTCCGGGTATTCAATCAAATCAGCATTGTCACAATTAGTGATTCTGAGTTGTTGTGGCGGTTCGTGGACATTAAAAGAAATTGATTCTTCTCCCAGGCTTAGAGTTAGTTCTCCCTAGTCGACATTGATAATTGCCCAGGCAGTGGCAAGGAAGGGCCTTCCTAGAATTATAGGAACTTTGGGATCAGCCTTCATGTCGAGGATGACGAAATCGGTCGGGAAAGCGAGGCCGTTAACCGTGATAGTGAGGTCTTCAACTATCCCAGCTGGGTTTTTTATCGATCGATCAGCTAATTGTAACCTCAAATGGGTAGGCTGAAGAATCCCAACTCCTAGCTCGTGGAAGATGGAGAGCGGCATCAGATTTATCGAAGCTCCCAAATCACAAAGTGCGTGGCCAAATCTGTGGAGGCCAATTCTGCAGGGGATGGTGAAGCTGTCAGGATCTCTGTGTTTGGTTGGAGGATAGCTAGTGAGGAGAGTGGAACACTCTTCAGTGAGGATAACCATCTTCAGTCCTTCCAAGGATTTACGCCTCGAGATGAGGTTCTTGAGGAACTTGGAATATCCTGGGATCTGAGTGATAGCTTCAGTCAAAGATATGCTAACTTGAACTCCTTTCATGATCTCAAGGAACTTCTGAAATTTCCTTTCGGTCTTTTCATTCTTTAGTCGATGTGGAAATGGCGGCCTCACGGTGTCCTTCACGGTTGGCGGTACTGTCATGGGTTCTTGCTCGATCGGCGAAGACAGAGGTTCAATTATCGAATCAGAAATGAGTACACAAGAAGATTGTGCAAGAGGATTAGGAGTCAAGGCTTTCTCGAGACTTTTTTCACTTCTCAGTCTCATTGAATGTACTGTTTCCTGCTTCAGATTGACTGAACTTAGCAGCGCTTCCGTAAGAATCCCGAAGGCTGTTTGTAGACATTGAATGGTGGTAGCTTGTTCGTTGAACATTTCCATCATTATGCATACAAACGCGAAAAATTGCTCGGTCTTCGACACAGGAGGATTGATTGCTTCATCAAGGACCACCGATTTTATCTCCACAGAAAGATTGGGGTAAAGCGAAGTGTTCCAATGCCTACTAGTTTGGGCAATGTTGTCAATAATCTCCCAAGCATCTTCGCTGGATTTGTTAAACAGAGTTCCGCCAGCTGCGACATCAAGTAGTGGCCGGAATCTGTCTAAAATACCAAAGTAAAAAAGTTTGGATCAGGAGAATGTCCGACACTTCCACTCTGCAACATTCCCTCCGCAGAGACTGAAAACGTTCCCAAGTAGTGAACAAGGTTTCTTCCTCTCTTTGGGAGAAGGTGATGAGCTCCTTGTAATTGTCTCTGGTTAGCATTCGCTGCTGAATTTTGTCAAAAAGTTTCCTTCGAGTTGCTTCCAAGAACAAGGTATTCCCTTTCGTATATCATGATACCATTGTTTTGCGCCGTCCTTCAAAGAAAAGGAGAAGAGACGAATCTTCAGCTACTCGCATTTGGCAGTGTTTGACGAACATGTGTTGTAAATTTCCAAAAACTTTTGAACGTGGCAGAAGGCATCAGTGTTTCCATCTCCATTAAATTGACAGTTTTTGATGATATATTCGATCAAGTCAGGCGAGATATCAAAACTGTCATTACCCATTTCCACTTGATTGGTGAGGTTGGATTGATAGGTTTGCTGCTGAATAGAAGGCATTGAGAGAGGGCTGACCCTGCATTCACTGCGGCAACTAAACAAAGAAATAGCGGTCAAAAAACACTAACTCTTACAACAATACTTTCAAACGTCATGGTCGTTCTACAGTTGCATTCCCCGGCAACGGCGCCAAAAACTTGATGCGTGTAAATACGGCAAGCGCACCGGTCGCACAAGTAATAAAGTTTTGGGAATGAATCCCCGAGTGTCGGTCTCTTGAGGAATGCAATTAGCGTAGAACAACGAACGATTCGAAATTATCGTTATGAGAGTTAATTAAATAAAGGGCTTTGAAGGTGGTTTTGCAAACAAATAAACTAAAGCGAAATATGCGGGTCGCAATCACCGCTTCACAAGGTGAGATGGATGTAACGGCCGCGATGCCGTACTTCGGTAAGGTGAATGGACGGTGAGCCAGTGAGTGAGGTGTTTAGTGCGGAGTGCAATCGAATGGAACGAAGGAACGGAGTGAAGTGAGATGGGGCGAGGCGCATCAAATCACAAATCTCATGAGCAAGATTAAACAACAATAATCTAATTAAAACAACTAGAAATCGAAGTTCATTACAAGCTTAAGTCATTTCATACAACAAGAGAGATGGAGAAAGACTAAACCAAAAAAGTGAAGATCCACCTCGGTTGTTGGCCGGAGGTGCGGGTTGTCAATCCGCTTCCATGCGCAGTCTGAGGAGGCTTCCGGTACCGACGAGCTGTCACCTCGAGGGCCTTTAAGTCCGTTCTCTAGGTTGTCCTCATCATCTTCTTCGGTGGAAAGCTCGGATAAGAAATCTTTAATTGCCGGGAGGATCACCGGAGGATGCAGAACGCTTTAGAATCGCCGGAAAATGACCTCCCGATGGTAGGGATGAAGGTGGAGATGGATGGAACTCCTGGGATGCGGAACGGCGAAGTGGCGGCAAAGATCGATCCAGGGTCCGTACCCTAATTCGCGGAATAGGCCGATTTATAGAAGCAGAGTTAAATAGCGTACACGACCAAGCGCACGACCAGTGGTCGTGCGCGAAAAAAGTCAGCGCCCGTGCGGCAACAACCTGTAGAACCTGCACCAGGAAATCAAAGCTCGCGCACGATCAGCATCGCACGATCAGTGATCGTGCGAAATGGCGAGACAGAACTTTTCAAAAGATGGCATGACTGCGCACGACCGGCAACGCACGAGCAGTGATCATGCGTGGTATAGCTGGTGACCGTGCGATATGGCGGGGCAGAACTTTCACAAGAGAAGCCAGACTGCGCACGACCGATGATCGTGCACCAAAGAGGTCGATGGTCGTGCGTGGGTAAAAACGCACGACCATTGACTCCTTTGCCAAAAAATGGTGAAAGCCCTATCCTGGACGCCCACACGATCCCCGAACCTGCAGGAAAACTAGACGGGTTGTCGATCATGGCAGTCACAGATATTAATAAAATACATAGCAAGAGGGAAATACACACACGCATAGAAATATGCTAATAAAGTGCACAAGACGTGGAATGTCATAGCGAACCAAAAGGAGTGCTAATGGCGCTAAATGGCAGTGCAAATTCATGAAATGAAGTCTAGATGAGTCCAGAATTCGGTATGAAATGTGGACTCATCAGGTATATAACAAATCATCTCTTAAAATTGAAGAATCTGTACATGTGTCCTTTGATGAAACTAACATGTCTTACAAGGAGAAGAATACTTCTACCATAGAACCTTTGCAGGTACATTCTCTTTCAGAGAATTTGAACAGGTTAAACATCATTGAAGAGGATACAACACGTTCACCTATCCAACAAAAAGGTGAAAGCAGTGAAGATGAAGAAGACATTAAACATCCTGGTGATAATCACATTGAAGAGCCAATTGTTGTTCCACAAGAGGAAACAACAATACAGGTTGGTGAACAATCAACACCCCCTGTTGATTTAGTAACATCAAGAGATCATCCAATCTCCCAAGTGATTGGAGACATCTCAGCTGGTGTGCAAACCAGAAATCAGGTCAACCAAAACCTGATGCACACCTGCTTTCTTTCTCAAATTGAGCCTCAATCCATACAAGATGCAGAACAAGATCCACACTCGATCATTGCAATGCAAGAGGAGTTACATCAATTTGAAAGAAACAAAGTATGGGAGCTAGTGCCAAGGCCAAAGGATCATTCCATTGTTAGAACAAAATGGGTATTCAGGAACAAACTAGATGATCAAGGCATTATTGTAAGGAATAAGACAAGGCTGGTTGCACAAGGATACTCTCAAGAAGAAGGAATAGATTATGACCAGACCTTTGCACAAGTTACAAGGTTATATGCCATAAGAATATTCCTAGCCTATGCAGCTCACAAGAGATTCAAAGTATATCAAATGGATGTGAAGAGTGCATTTCTAAATGGAGATATCAAGGAAGAAGTCTATGTCAGACAACCCCCAGGTTTTATCTCTCCTACTCATCCTGATCATGTTTTTAAATTGCATAAAGCATTTTATGGTCTCAAGCAAGCTCCTAGAGCATGGTATGAGACCTTAGCATGCTTTCTTTTGGAAAATGATTTTAAAAGGGGTAAAGTAGACAAAACTCTTTTCATTAGAACCCATAGGTCCAATATCCTACTAGTACAAATTTATGTAGATGACATTATCTTTGGATCTACTAATTCAAACTTGTGCAAGAGGTTTTCCAACCTAATGCATTCAAAATTTGAAATGAGTAGCATGGGTGGGCTTTTCTTCTTTCTAGGATTGCAAGTCAAACAGCATGCTGATGGCATATTCATTTCTCAAACCAAGTATGCAAAAGAGTTGGTTAAGAAATTTGGTATGTCTGAAGCATCATAAATAAAAACACCTATGCCTACTAATGTTGTATTAGATGCTGATGAACATGGGAAACCTGTTGATCAGACAACATATAGAGCAATGATTGGCTCTTTATTGTATCTTAAAGCTAGTAGACCTGACATAATATTTGCTACATGCATTTGTGCTAGATTCCAAGTAAGCCCTAGAGAGTCACACCTAACATTAGTAAAAAGGATTCTTAGGTATGTGAAAAGTTGTCCAAATCTAGGTCTCTGGTATCCAAAAGATTCAGGATTTGAATTAACTGGATTTTCAGATGCTGATTATGCTGGATGTAGAGTAGACAGGAAAAGCACCAGTGAAACTTGTCAGTTTATTGGTGACAGACTTGTCTCCTGGTTTTGTAAGAAACAAACATCTGTGTCCACATCAACTGCTGAAGCTGAATACATGGCAGTAGGTAGTTGTTGCTCACAGATATTGTGGATTCAAAATCAGCTCCTACACTATGGCTACAACTTAGATAAGTCAAAAATCTTTTGTGAAAACACCAGTGCTATTTCTATTGTAACATCCCATTTTTCAATTAGACCCCCCCTTAGGAGTGACTTGAACATTCCTAGGTCATACCAAGTCCTAGGTTGAACCTAGGAGGTCAAGTGACCCAACTAGTTAGTTGAGACTCACTTGGGCTGCAAATAGTAAAATCTTAAAACCCTGATTTTGGTGGCCTAGTGGGTTCAATCTAACTCCAAGGCATTCCTAGACCTAATATGAGATCAATGGGTCACCAAGGACCCATTGGGTGCAAACCTAATGGCTAAGTTGACCCAAGTCAACTTAAGCCCTAGTTAGGCCAAAGTAACCCTGCCCTGTATCAACTCACCCTCTTTACCCCAAGTCTATCCTACCTAATCATACCTAGGCCTTAGGGGAGGTCAATGGGTCCCTAGGGGTCTATTGATGTTGACTCTGAAGGTCAAATTGACCAAGTCAACCCTAAACCCAAATCAAGTCAAACCTAGCTCAATTGGGTTAACTCAGGCTCAAGCCGCCTCATGTAGACTCATAGGTTTTATTAGGAGTTATTATGGCTGCCTATAGCCTAAACCCTAGGCTAGCCAACATGTTGATTAGGAGAGAGAAAGAAGAGAGAAATAGGCTAAATATAGGAGAGAGAAAGTGTGAATTAAGGGTATTTTCATGGTAGAATGGTGAGCCCCCCTCTCATATGGCATTTAAGGTTTTAATATTAATTTTATGGGCTGCCTTTAGGCTTCTAGGGGAAGAAAATTCGTGAGGATGACTAGGAGAGAGAAAAAAATAAGTATTTGGTTATATAGAGGAGAGAGAAAAGGTGGTGGAGAGGTGAAGAGGTGTTTTGAAGAGGGAGGAGGCATGAGTTCGGCCAAAGAGGGGCCAACAGCCACCTAGAGGTTGACACCTCCTCCCCCCACCCTTTTCCCGGCCATCAAGAGGTGTTTCCACCCTCTCTCTCCTCTAACCACCCCCCCACATGAAGAGGTGTTTTGCCCCTTGGAGAAAACTGCCCCTCTCCCCCTCTCCTCTTTATATACTCACTTAGGAGAGAGGGGAGATCATTTTCGAAATCAGAGAAGGGGGGGGGGGGTGAACCCTTGCCGGAGCCATCAAGGAGAGAAACGCCGCCACCGCCGCCACCGCCGCCACCGCCGCCACCGCCGCCACCGCCGCCACCATGGCATCCTGCCGTTCAACTCGCATCCAAGCCCGAAATCAGGTCCTTTCTCACCTTTTCTCTCATGTTTAGATCCTAGGATTGTTTAGGAGTTGAGTTCATGCTCAAACGAACCGGAGCAAAAGCTTAAAATTTCAGAAATTTCCATTTTTTATGGAGTTTTGAAGCTCTCGGGTAGGGCGGCGCCGCCACCTCCGGCCGCCCTAGCCACCGGCAAGGTTAGCCCCCACCACCGGGAACATGTAGGAGTTGTTTCCCGGTGGTGGCGCCGCCCCTAATGGCCGGGAACAGCCCCGTGATAAGCACTTCTCACGGGTTCTGGTTCAGGCCATTTGGAGAAGATGAAGTACAGCTCCCGTCGGATCCGCTTTAAGATCCGTGCAACCCTAGATTATGATTTAATGATTATTTATATTCAAATTCTGTCTTTAATTTAAACAGTTTCACTGTAAATTAAATTTAGGCCCCTTATGGGCACCACATGAAAAAGAGTACAACATGCAAGTTGTAGGTCTTTTGAATACCTACAATTTGATATGTAGTGGTGAAAAATTGGATGAGGGGACTGCCCTGTAGAGCTTTTTTAGTAAGGGTATGTTCTACAACTAGGGTAGTTTTCTTCTAAAAATTATTTAGGCCCTTTAGAGGCTTGTCCATCAAATTTGATCAACATGAATGTTGTAGGATTTTTAATTATCTACAGTTTGATATGTTATGGAAAATTTTAGGATAAGTATTTTGACCTATAGGGCCATTATTCTAGGGTAGGTCCTACAAATAGGGCAGATCTTTGAAAAATTCCCCACACCTAATCCTTGGTCCAAATGCTTTGAAATTTGGACAGGGACTCAATATCACCTAGACCTAACTCCTGTAAAAATTGGAGACCATTTGGGATAGCGTAACTTAGGGTTCTGCCCTAAACCTAGAAGAGCTAGGGTAAGGTAGTTGAAAGGTCAAATGACCTCCAAACCCTCCCAAATTTTGGTGAGGTGTCCCTGGTATAGGTATATAGGTCTGGTTCAAATTTCAACTCATTTGGTTGAGTTTTGATTAGGAATCCTCTAAACCCTAGTTTTGACCTAGTAGAAGGAAGGTTAGTGAGAAGGTTCCTTGCACTCTGGTATGATCATCTCACCTCAACAGAGGTTGAGATTTTTACCACTGGTTTATTTTGGTCATAAGATTATCCTTAGGGAATATGGGATGATTTAGGGTAAGTTTACCCTAGGGCCCAGGTTAAAACCCTAAAGGTGGACTTTGGGGGTTTGTGAAGGACATAGGGGCAAATGCCCTTGTATGGACTTGAGATTTGGTGGAAAGGTTGTTAATGAGTTTGTAACTCTCTGGTTGTAATGTCAGATAATTTTGATGTAGGTAGCTACCTCAAAACTTAAACCCTAGTTTTAGGGTAGAAGGGATTTTAGGTCAAAACAGTATCTTAAACTCTTTTAAAAGCCATGAAATTGGGTTAGTGTGTTTCTAGGGTAGTTAGGACCCTTGGATAATTTTGCTAGAATTTTTGGATAGGTATTTCTAGTACTTCATTCATGAATGTGGGTATAGCCCTTTTTGATGTTTTATTTATTAAAGATTTTTAATCCAAATAAGGCCCCCTTGAAACTCTGGAATTAGATGTTTTTGGCCAGTAGGAATGCCCATGAATTTTAGTTCAATTTTATGTTTGATTAAATAGAATAGTTCCTTCACAAGTATTATTAAAGGGCTCTATGTTTTAAAAATATTTTATGGCATAAATATTCTCTGGAAAATTATGAAAGTTGGTAAATAGTGTTTTTAAATCATTATGAATCAGTGGGATTTTTCTCTGGATTTTTGGAGTTATGGATTTAGTACTTGATTCACAAGCATGCTAGATTAGGGTTTTTGGTAAATGATTTATTATAAATTAATTTCCAGCAAGAAAATTATGAAACCTTTATAGTACTGTTTTCATAGTATTTCTAGTACCCTGTAATTAATCTAAACTATTTGGAAGAGTATTTGATGTAGTTTATTCATCAGACATGAAGAAAATGGATTATTGCAAAATTAAGTTTAGGCCCCTTAGACCATAGGGAAAATTGTCGAACCTTGGATATGTTATTTTTAGATACACTAATATTTGTCTTAAATTTATTATGATTTATACATGACTGAAAAGTATGATCCTTGTACAAATTTTGAAGACCTTGGATTTAATAAAAATTAATTAATTATTAGGTTAATTGGAAAAAATTGTTATTATCAGAAAAATCGATTCAATAATGTCATGATAGGCCCCCAGAAATTAACTTAGGCCATATGGAAGAAAACACAAAGGACATTCTATCAAGGTCATCATATAGTGTAGGCTGGTCTGCATTTAGCGTTTTCGTAAAAGATCGCATTTGGAGACGACTTAGGGCAATGTTAGAGTTTCTCAATGTGCTGATTGGGATGGATTTAGATAGGTTGTCATGGAAGGTTCTAAGGAGTGACGAGAAGTGAGTGGTTGTGGTAGAAGGAGCACGGATCCGACGAAAGATCGCCGTCCCCGTAAGAGTGAAGAGTCAAATCCACCCTAGGTTTAGTTTGATGCAATTTATAGAGGGAACGGGGAAGGGAAAAACAACCAATAATAATAAGTGCCTTGCGAAAGGGAACTTCGGGCCGTAATGCCGCCGTCTTGGTTCCTAGTGCCCTTTGAGAGCCCTTCACGGGGTATGCCGGGGGCAGTCCTGGGCTAACGTAAATCTTAAAACAAACGAAAGAGTAATTAGCCTAATAGGGATTCACATTGCACACACTCATTAGTTAGGGTTGGTAATGGTTAAGTCGTCCCGAGGTGTTCAAAGGGGCGCCATCCCGCGGTGCTCAAGGGATGAGGTTTGGAATTGAGCCGGACGGTTTAGTCCGGGGAGCTTAGTCTCGGTTTGTGGTTGAGCCGGACGGTTTGGTCCAGGAGCTTTACTCTTGACTTCTTATATTAACTGTTGCATGTGCATAAAAATAGGAAAGATTAAGGTGGTGGGTTCTCGATATCGGGGAGTTCGATTGCACCGACACCGATATCGTTGACTCGGCAAGGTGACTAGCACTAGCCAAGGTTAAGTCCGGCGGTCCAGTCGGCAAGAGTACGCAGGAGTCCGCTTTGTGCACCAAGCGTTGAGGGCGTACGATAGGTCATACCAGTGGTGCTTTTACTGGTTTTGAGGTGGGCGAGGCCCAACCCACCGCTTCCGTCTGCCACTACGGAGGTATCCTGGGAGGTAACGGCTCTGAAAGGGGGAACTAAAGGTTTGTGTACACAAAGTTGGGTGTGTGAGTTGCACTGCTTGATCATCATACCCACCATATAGCTGCATGCCATAATCATTCATAATAACCTTGACACCTAAAGTATAAGTGGAATGGGACGCTTATACTTTAGGACTTGCAAAACGACCCCTTGGTCTATAAGCTTGTGTGGGCAAGTTTATAAATCAAAGGTTAATTTCAATATATATATATATATATATATATATATGCTGCTGTTTGTTAACCGACACCCCAACGTATAAGTGGAATGGGACATTTATACGATTGGAGCCTTGTAGAAGATCCCTTGGCTTATGTGTACTCACATAAGTGGAGGTTTAATTTCTTACTTACTTACCTTTCTATTTTACCTATTACAACACTTATATTGCTCCCCTGTCATAACTTGCTAGTTAGTTCCACCGTCATCTGCTTTTGACTACTCTCCACCTTCATGTCCTTCCCTTTCTTCCTCTTTGCTCGGTGCCTTAGGGCATGGGGGAAGGGGTGGGGGATGATAGGGCTTAGTCTTATAGACTAACGGTTTTCGAACCACATCATTTTAGGGAATCGTGGAGCCCAACCCGGAGGAGCAGCCTAGGAGGCCGGTGCGCTTGGAGACAGGGCAGTCTAGCTCAGGAGTTCAGACAGCCGGGACCGTGAGTTCCGTTCCTTAGTAGCAGTTTGTTTTTCAGCTTCCGTTTGAGTGACTATGTAGTGAGGTGTTGTTGTACCGGGCTTAAGCCCTCTTCCTTTCAGTACTCTATTTTTACCCTGATGTTATACTGTGGACACTCCCTTCGTGGAGTTTACATATATGTGATTTATATTGTGGACTGCAATTCTCTTTACTGTTCTACTTGCTACTTGATTGTGATCGAAAAGGCCGGCAGAATTGGCGCGTTGTAGTGACGACCTTCCCGGGTGCGAAGGTGTCACCGCAAAGCGGCGGTTCTGGGCATAAGACCCCGAGTTTTGAATCGAAAAAAAAATGGGGCCTTACAAAGTGGTATCAGAGGAAACCCCGATCGATCAAATAGCAGTCCACAAAAACCCTAGGTCAACCCCGTTCGAGTTTAGTTTGCGGACAAACTAAGCAGCGGAAGCAGTGGTGGGCCCATATGGGTATCACATAATATATGTCCATTTTAGATTGAGTTAACGTTTTCTGACGATGAAGTTTTGTTGTGCAGCCTCCAACACTGCCTACATTACAGGGTAGGGCCCAGCAGACCCCGGATACTGCACCGATTCCACCAGTTCCCGCTCAGTTCCTACAAACCGACATGGGGCAGACTTTGACTGCCATCTTGGATGCTTTCAGGGCCCAACAGGCCCCGGCTCCACAGCAGATACCAGGAGCCAACTGGCTCAGCATCTTCCGAGCACTTTCTCCTCCGTCCTTCTTGGGGACGGAGTCAGCAGTGCGGACAGAAGAGTGGCTGGACATCATGGAGGAAATGCTGACAGGGATACGGAGCCCGTGGGAGGAGAGAGTACCTTTGGTTGTGTCCTGCTTGGAGTCTCATGCCAAGCGGTGGTAGAAGACAGTTCTGGATACTACCTTTGCTGGGAGACTGGCTGCTGAGGTTTCATGGGATGAGTTCAGGCCTATGTTGTTGGAGCATTTTGTTCCACAGTCGGCCCGAGACGAGTTGGAGGACCGCTTCTTGCAGTTGAAGCAAGGTACCAGGACGGTGGTGGAATACCATCGAGAGTTCAACCATCTGGCTCATTTTGCAGACTCTTACCAGCTAGATGAGGCAGCGTACATGAAGAGGTTCTTCAAAGGTCTGCGGGAAGACATGAGGGATGCCCTTCTATTTGTGTCGGGCGGGCCTATCTCCCGTATTCTGGAGATGGCAAAGAGGTTAGAGGCAGATTGGCACACCACCAGAGGCCGGAAGCGGCCAACGGAGGATCAGAGCCGGGGAGCCCGGAGCGATCAGCGTCGAGGCCATGCAGCAGATGGCAGGAGGACAGAAGTTCAGCCTCGACAGGAGGTGAGGCAGGAGCTGAGGGAGCAGGTGACACTGGCCCCTCAGCCTATTCAGGTGCGGGAACTGCCGAGAACTCAGATGCGAGACGTGCAGAGATCGGGAGGTGGGGCTTACACTCCGCCGGAATGCTTCTACTGTCACCAGTTGGGGCATATCAAGAGGAACTGTCCTATGAGGGGAGCACCCCCTCCAGCACCGCAGATTGCCCCACCGGCTCAGCACTATGGAGGCCGAGGACGCGGCCAAGGTCGTGGATATCAGGGCGGAGATCGCCGACAGGAGAGGGAACAGGTATATGCATTAGATCTGACCTAGCCTCGACATCCTGAGGAGGTAATCACAGGTACGTCAAAAGATTGTATATTTCCTTTGTTTAATAGTTAGACTCTAAACTAAGAAATTACAAACTGGGAAAGAAAACTTTAACTAGACTTCAAAAATTTTGTTACCCCAGGCATTGTCCTCATCAGCGGCAAGCCCGCATATACTTTGTTTGATACGGGTGCGTCACGCTCATTTGTATCAGAGGCCTTCATTGTTGGCTTGGCAGGCGTGGAGAGATTCATCGGCTTGGCATTAAGGGTACGACTAGCTGACGGGTCCGAGCTACACACCACTGCGCATTACAACATGGAGGCACAAATTGGCGGGAAAGCATTCGAGGCACCAGCCGCAATCCTAAGGATGCCTTCATATGATTTGATTTTGGGCATGTCATGGTTATATTGGAACCATGCCCTAATTGACTGCGTGGCCAAGAAGATTATTCTGAGGCATGGAGATTCTTCCGTCGTAATAGAAGGTATAAGACATGCCTCCTTTTCATTTTTGTCATCTATTCAGGCCGTCAAGGCCCATATACAGGGCGACGAGATTTACCAGGTTTTATTCGAGATGGCGGAGGCCAATGTTCTTGTAGCGGAGATTCCTGTTGTGCGAGATTTCGAGGATGTTTTTCCCGAGAAGTTACCGGGGCTACCCCCGCACAGAGAGCAGGACTTTCAGATTTTGCTGGTGCCAGGGGCTAAGCCAGCATCTAGAGCCCCCTACCGGATGGCCCCAAAGGAGCTGGTGGAATTCCGGAGCCAATTACAGGAGCTGGTGGAAGCCGGTTATGTCCGGCCAAGTTCCTCGCCATGGGGAGCCCCTTTATTGTTCGTCAAGAAGAAGGATGGGACACTTAGACTGTGCATAGATTACCGGGCCTTGAATCGACTGACGGTCCGAAATACTTATCCGTTACCAAGGATAGACGAGCTATTCGACCAGCTGGAGGGAGCTCACTTCTTCTCGAAGCTGGATTTGAGATCGGGCTACTACCAGTTACGGATCCGAGAAGAGGACATCCCAAAGACTGCTTTTAGTAGCAGATATGGTCTATACGAGTTTACCGTGATGCCCTTTGGGCTCACGAATGCACCATCAGCGTTCATGACTCTCATGAACCAGGTTTTCGAGTCTTACTTGGATGTGTTTGTCATCGTTTTTATTGATGACATTCTCATTTACTCTCGGACGGAAGAGGAGCACTCGAGGCATTTGGCATTGATACTACAGAGATTGCGAGAGCATCAGTTGTACGCAAAATTCAGCAAGTGTCAGTTTTGGTTGAAGGAGGTGGCCTTTTTGGGTCATGTTATCAGTGGAGCTGGGTTGGCAGTGGATCCAGCGAAAGTTCAAGCAGTCTGAGATTGGCCACCATTGAAGACAGCTATAGAAGTTCGGAGCTTCTTAGGACTTGCCGGTTACTACTGGAAGTTCGTAGAAGGATTTTCTAGTCTTGCACTCCCTCTCACATCTTTGACGAGGAAGGAGACACCTTTTGTGTGGACCCCGAAATGCGAGGCAGCTTTTCAAGAGTTGAAGGAGAGACTTACCTCGGCTCCTATACTGACTCTCCCTTCGGGGAAAGAAGGATTTCAGGTGTATACAGATGCCTCCTACCAGGGCTTGGGAGCTGTTCTGATGCAGAATGGGCATGTTATTGCTTACGCTTCACGCCAGCTAAAGAAGCATGAACAAAACTACCCAGTGCACGATCTGGAGTTAGGTGCGGTTATTTTTGCGCTGAAGGTCTGGCGCCATTATCTCTATGGAGTTCACTGCGACATATTTTCAGATAATAAAAATCTGAAGTATGTGGATACGCAGAAGGAGCTGAACATTAGACAGCGGAGATGGGTGGAGTTCCTGGCAGACTATCAGTATGAGATGCACTACCATCCGGGTAAGGCAAACGTGGTAGCCGATGCTCTGAGCCGGAGAGCTACTACTTCAGGAGCAGGGCCCCAGGTCTTGTCGTTAGAGATATTGCGGAGCTTTGAAGATATGCACATCACCTTGGTATCGTCCGAAGACACCGATGTGTATGAGGAGTATTTAGCTGCGACGAGCGCCACCGACACTATTCATGACAGAGTTAGAGATTGGCAGAGGCAGGATGCCAAATTGGAGCCGATTTTCAGGGCCATAGAGGCAGGCTCAGCTGGGGACTATTCGATGCAAGGTGATCTGTTGTGCTTCAAGGGTCGGACTTACATACCGGATGGAGGGCAGATTCGGGAAGACATTATGGCAGAGGCTCATCATAGCCGATACTCTATACATCCCGGGATTACGAAGATGACGACAGATTTGAAGAAGACACTCTACTGGCCGGGCATGAAGAAGGATATCACTTATTTCGTGACCCACTGCGAGGCGTGCCAGTTAGTGAAGGCAGAGTGCAGACACCCCGCTGGTCTGCTGCAGCCACTCCCAGTGCCGGAATGGAAGTTTGATGATATCGCGATGGACTTCATCCATGGCCTCCCTCGTTCACGCACGGGAAACGATTCTATCTGGGTAATCGTTGACCGGCTGACGAAGGTGGCTAGATTCATCCCGATCAGGAAGGATGACTCGGTTGGAGTTTTGGTTTGGAAGTTCGTGGAGCAGTTTATTCGTTACCATGGAGTGCCCAGGACGATCGTATCTGATCGAGATGGTCGGTTCACGTCCAGAGAGTGGAGATCAGTGCAGTCTTACCTTGGCACACGGCTGGCCTTCAGTATAGCCTTCCATCCCCAGACTGACGGGCAGACAGAGCGTACCAACAGGACGCTAGAAGACTTACTGAGGCTGTGTATTGTGGATCACGGAGAGCCCTGGGAGCGGATGTTGCCCCTAGTGGAGTTTTCTTACAATAACAGCCATCAGTCCAGTATACGGATGGCTCCGTATGAGGCCTTGTATGGGAGGAGATGTCGGACTCCCTTATCTTGGATACATGATGCGGATCCGAAGGTGCTAGATTCGGAGTTTGTTGAAGACACCGAGGCTCAGGTGCGACTGATTCGAGAGAGGATGCTAGAGGCACAAAGCAGACATGCAAAGTATTATGACGCTCGACATCGTTTAGTAGAGTTTCAGGTTGGGGACCGGGTATTCTTGAAGATCCGGCCAATGCACGGGGTTTCACGAGTACGTGGTCGGCGGAAGAAGCTCAGTCCGAGATACATGGGGCCTTTCAGGATCCTGGAGCGGATCGGTCCATTAGCTTACAGACTGGAGCTATCGCGGGAGCTGTCCGGCCTACACGACGTGTTCCACGTATCTTCACTCAGGAGGGCTCTACTGCCCCTCTACACTTGGTTTTGTTTGGTTTGTCTTTGCTGGAAAATCATGGCCGTTTCAGTTGCTGTTTTAGCCGCGATGAAATTTGATACAGATTTTGATATAGATATGGATTCATTTGAAGGCAGTGATCAGATTTTCAAGGACATTCTAGAATTATTCAAAGAACAGCATTTGGTCACAATCATGACCTCAAGGATGAAGCTGGCTGCTGACGAAATCAAGGAATGGGTATACACAGCCCACAACCTGGATCAGAATACAGTTGTCGGGACTATTTCAGGAACCCGGGTATCCCTCACTCCCGCACTTTTGACAGAAGTTTTTCAACTGAGTACTGGACATGATAATGTTGAGTTGTCTGGAGAAGAATTTTCTAATATGCTGGATAGAATGGGACATACAACAGCAAACCATAATAAATTACTTAAGAAAAATCTTTCAGTAGAGTACATATTTCTGGCTGATGTAGTGGGCAAAGTCATTTTAGCAAAACATTCTGCCCATGATACTATTTCTAGATATCAGTTTTGCTTAATGGCTGCTATTGTAGATAAGAAACACCTTAACTGGGGAGATATTTTCTTTGATCTGATTAAGAAGAAAATCAACAAGAATTTTGTTAATTTTGGGAGAATAGTAGGTTTGTTTTTGCACAACAAATGCCCCTAACTGCTAGTATCAAATGGCATGCATATAAATGCTTCCAAGAGACTATCTTGTGCTCTCTTTGGAAAATGGGATAGGCAGATTGCTAAACCCAGCAGGGGTTCTGCATCTCACACTACTTCAGGCACCAGGACAGTGACAGTCACTTCCCCTCAGGCAACTGCCCCTTTAGAAGATTTGCCTTCTTCCTCCTCCTCATCTCAACCATCTCCACCTCCAGTTTCCTCAACCATTTCATCTCCCATCTCAATTTCCTCTCCTACAATCTCTACACCTCCACCAGCCACTCTTCAAGAACAATTTCATCCACTACATTACTATCCCCCTCTTGACCTTGACTCATCCATTCAAATTCCATCATTCAACCTCATAGATGACTCCTATATGGATAATTCTCATTCATCTCCACAAGAGCTTCCATCTTCTTCCACCTCCAACCAACAGCTTCTTCAAGACATCTTAGCTCAGCCCTCATTCACCTAATCCATAACCTCAGTCATACCATCAGTTACCATCCCAGTTACATCCATCACCACCATCCCTATATCTGAACCATCCATACCCCATCCATCAACATCAACTCCATACATTTCTGCAGCTCCACCAACTACATAACCTTCTGCAACTTTCTTCTCTACCTCTACTCAATCCTCCCTTGAGCAATTAGATGTTCCTTCTCTTGCTGATAGATTATATGAGATGTTAGCTCCCAGGCTAACACTCTTGCTGGATACCTCCTTGGCTCCTCTACTAAAATCTATAAATGATTTATCTGCAAGGCTATCTTCTTCCCATCTTCCTCAGGCAATCCCTTCTTTGGGGAGCCTTGATCAAGTTTCTACCTAATCTAGGTAGGGGGAGATGCCCAATGAAGTAGTCATGCTGCCTGCTGAAGATTCAGACTTCATGCTTAGTTCAGAAGAAGTGCCAGATCTTCCAGCTCCAGTTCCAGTTCCATCTTTCACTACAGTTGATATAAGGTCCCTGCTGTCAGTTTTTGATGTTCTTTATAGCAGATATCTTCCAGCTTCAGAAGCTGAAGATCTTTTTAAGGCCATTGTGCCTGTTACTATCTGTGATCCCAGCTTGATCCAATCATACATTGATTCAATCAAGGCTGTGGAAGTTCCTGTTGCTGTTGTTTTTGATGATAATGATGTGATGATCGCAGAGCCTGCTGTTGTGAATATTGTTGTTTCAGATGCCTCTATTGTTGTTTCTGTTGTTACTACTGCTGCCTCTAGTGTTGTTTCTGCTATTGTTGTTGCTACTACTATTACTTCTTCTGCTCCTGATTCTTCTACCAAGGCAGCTTACAAGGAAATAGGTGTTATGTATGATAAGCCCCGGAGCTCTGATAGTGATGAATTCAGGATAGATTTAGATGATTCCTTTGCAACTATTGCAAGGAAGAGGAAAGCTAGAAGTAAAGCAATGAAGAGAGTTCCTGCAAAGAAAGCCACTTCTGATAATGACATTCCTTACTATATATTGCATGATTGTCCTATTACTGAACATTGGATGCAATTTTCTAAGAACCAGTTGAAGGCTATGAGGAAGAGAAGGAAATATGACCAAGGCACATCTCATTATAATCCTCCTCCTCCTCCTCCTTCTTCTCCAGGTGCAGGATCTGGTGGAAATTCAGCTCATCAAACCTCTCATACTTCATCTCAAAGTTCCTCTCAGTCTCAAGAAAGATCTCAATCCAGAGGACATCAGAAAAAAGGCTACCATTCAAGAAGATGTCAATACATGGGAAATCAAAGAGATTATAGAGTGTATTCAAGAGGACAGTCCAGACAGCAATCATATCAAAGGGAAGGACAAGGCCCAACTGATTCAACTACTGGTCCATTCCCTTATAAGCTCAAAGAAAGTGTTCCCTCAAAAGCTCCTCTTTCTGACACTATTAACAGATATGAACCTCCTGTACCTTATGAAGATCCAGAGAACAACCCAGTCTCTTGGACAGCCAGATTGAAGGAGCTAGCTGCTTTAGACCAGATGAGGAAAGCCAAAGAACAAGGGAAAGACACTTCAAACATTTCAACATTTTCTGAACAGAGAAAGCAAGAGCTTGAAAGGTATTCTTCCAGAAAATTCTTTGATCCAGAAAGGTACATGGAATTGCACCCAGAGGCAGTTGTTCCTAGAGCCAAATCTCAAACTTCTCTTGGTGCTGCTGATGTTAGAAGATCTAAGAGAGAAGCTGAAAACCCCAATAGGGAAATTCTTTTCAAAAAGTGCAAGGAAAAGGACTGATAGTGTAAGCTGAACTACATATATCTCACTCTGAACAAATTTGCTGTGTGATTATACATATGCTTCTGCAATGCTGTTGTTTACATTTTTGCAATATTGTATTTATTTCTGCTTGTATGCTTTTAAAATTACTATAAATCAGGTAAATAGTAATCCTAACCCAAATAGGGGGGAGATTGTTGGAACATCCTATTACTGATTTGGGTAAGGATCACTATGTTTATAGGATTGTGTCTTGACCTCATTGTATAGTTTTAAAGGTCAACTAGAATAGGTCTAAGGCTTAGAACTTAGGTTTGAAAGCTGCCCCCAAGACCTCCTAGTTCAGATTACAAGTGCAGAAGACCAAAGGGAATTTTCGTTGAGCTCAGATCGACGAGGCGTCGAACTCAGTTCGACTATCTCTGAGCCCAGGTCGACGAGGCGTCGAACTCGGTTCGACGATCTCCGAGCTCAGATCGACGATTTCTGTCTCAAGTCAAAATCCAGATCTCTGAGCTCAGATCGACGATAGTCGAGCTCAGATCGACGATTTTCCTGAGAGATCGACGATTTCAGGATTTCAAATCAGTCTATTATGGAATTCAAATATCTTCCATATCCAGCATTTAATGCAGAATATTTTGTAGCCGTTTCAATCAATCTAGAGCAAGTTTCAAGGAGATTAAAAGGGAATGTTTCTTAGGACTTTCTTCCAGAGACAACTATCAATTAAGGAAGTCATTTATGACTGGCTAAAGGCTATCTAGGAGATGTGATTTCATAATATCATTACAGACAATAGCGACAGATAACCAAGTAGAACATCTCTCAAGAATTCTACAGGATTATACAGTTAGAGTTTTTTTTACAGAACACAAGCAATAGAACAGAGAAGGAGATCAACACACATAGAAGAATCCCTTCTACTCTTTCAGATCTCTTCTCTGATTCAAGTTTTCCAGTCTTCATCAATCAAAGACTCCAGACACAACACATTTTAGCTTTTGCTGAAATTATCAATTGTTGGAGATCTCAACTTACTGAAGGCCTATCACCCTGTGCAAAGCTTCTTCTCCTGACCTACTGCTAATCTCAGGGGGAGCTTTGACAACAACAAATCCACTAGTCTTCTCTTTGATTGTTGGCAGAGAAGAACTCCTTCACTCTTTTCATTTTCTTTTGCTGTAAAAGGGTTATACAGAACTCCCTTCAAAAGTTTTGTGTTTGGTTTATGAGACCTTGTCAAAATTTAGTGGTGGCAAGACACCTTAAAAAAACTGGTTTGGTTTTTGATCACCTTATCAAAAGCTCATTGGTGCCCAGGACACCTGATCAACTCATCCTGTAGTGGATTCCTACCTAGGGTGGTTGAAGAGTGGATGTACCCAGGTTGATTGGGGAACCACTATAGCTCATTGTGTCATCTGGTTGTTTGTGTTTTATTTGCTGTGTGCTGTGAATTAGCTTTCTTGCTTTAATTTATTTTGTTTACTGCAAGCACAATCACTATAATTAAATTAAGTCTTCCACTGCCAATTAGTTTTTAATTTGCAAAATTATTTTAAAATACTCTATTCACCCCCCTCTTGAGTAAAGGTAGATCTTACCCTCACTTTCACACTAGTATTTGATGAGTTTTCCTCAACTCTACTTCCACAGTTCTGGCCGACTCCACCAAGGCTCGGAATCCAAATAGCTTCGGTCCTAGCAGTAGGATACACAACTCACTGCGTAGTCCATTATAAAATCTATCGACTATGGACTGCTTGCTTTCCCACTCAAAGCCTGGGTAGCGCCTTATCATAAGGAACGTCTGCAAATATTCGTCAACTGAGTGCGCTCCCTACAACACAATCATGTTCAACTGTTGCCCTAATGGGCCTCTAAATGCCATTTGCTCTATCACACTGCCCGGTGTTGGGGCCATCTAAGGGATAGAGGGTTGCACATTTCTTCCATGTTGTGCGTTGGTCACAGCGAACACCGCTTCAACTACCCTTCTTATGGTTTCAAAAGAAGTAGGGGTCTCAGGCATGTCGCTTGGTACAGTACTTTTCTCAGAAAGTGTGCTTTCAGACTGCCACGCGCCACTCCCGGACACCTATAGTCGTACGAAACACCAATAAGTGACCGAACAAAATTGCAAAAAGCAATGATAGGAAAACGCAGGTTCCTCAAACATGTGTATTTTCATTCCTAAGTGGACATTCATGGGTTCTTTTCATGTTATAACGATGACACACACACATGTGCTCACCACCCCTTAAAGTGAATTCGTCCACGAATTCATTTAAGCCGAACCAAAACTGGGAGTCTGATACCAAATTGTAACACCCCTATCCGTCACATAGCACATAGCAGTAGGCCCAGCCGGGGCCCTACGCCATATACTACGGACAGACTGGTGGGTTACTCAATGAAACCATTCAACCAATACACACATCCTACACAGAGTATCTAGCGGAAGCAATTTATTTAGTTGCACAAGTAAGAACCCAGCCAACAAGCATGAATGTCCACTAGTAAACCAAACAGGAATGAAATACAAATGAACAAAGAGTGCTGGCCTTATGGCCTTACAACAGTTCACTTAAATAAATAGTGTTTTACAAATTTCGGCTCACAGGCCGGCCACACATGATTTAAAATAAGTAAACAAACAAGGCCTTCGAGAGCCGGCTCAGCAACTTTGGCTTTGGCCCGCTATTTGTCGCTCGGCTCCGCAGCACCTACAAGCACAAATCACCGCAACGGTGGTAAACAAGAATAATGGTCAGCTAAAGCTGACCAAATTATAACGATTCCGCCCCCAACATCGGGGCGGCAAAGCTTCTTCCCTGCACTTGTATTAGTATAAACAAACAGGATTGCGAAAGTACAATTTAAGCACACTTCACCACAGGTGTAGGCATGCACGGCCACACACACCGTGCTCTCAGGGAACTTACACGGTGAACTCGGTCCACCACCGCCCCAAGGACGGCAATCTCGTGAGCATTTAAATCTTCATGGCTTAAACCGAAGACCCTCCCTCTATGCCATCAGCAGGCCACTAAACCGAATCACATATAGCAGGTACGGTTTCACTCAACTCGTTGCTCATACAGCCACGACACTAAAATTCATCGGCGCGAGCTAAGTTTCCCCATAACCCGTAAATTGATCAAACAACATACATAACACGGTTATGTACAAATGATGGCTCCCGGTCCACAAACAATAGCAGAATCACGCTTCTGCCCAGATTTTCGGGTGCGCCTTGGGGTTAATCCCCAAGGATCCCTGCTGCAATCTACCACGTAGAAACCCGAAAAACACAAAAGGTACGGAGTCTTCTCCGGCTAACAATGCATAATAAATCATCACCGATCCAGACCAACACATCCGGGTCGGCTTCACACACCATGCCTATGTCTATTTTGATTTCGGACTCTATATGCAAACAAGGGGGACTTTACATATCTACCCCAAGGAATACCGCAAACTCGCCGCACACTCAATGGAGAGGGTTTTCCCATGCAAAAGAAGAAGAGCTTTACATGCTCAAGATGAGAATCAGTACCATAGAGTTTCTCCTCGGCACTATGGAAAACTACACGGATGAAAAGCACCGTGATGATCTTGCCTTTGCAGATCTGGGCTTGGTTTGCGATTTGGCGCTCCGAATATCCTCCGGCGACCGGATCTCCCTCTACCTTCTTCCTCCTTACTCTCCCTTCTCTCTAGGATGTAGAAAGAGAGTGGCTCCAACACAAATGAGGGTTTGAACCCAAAACCCGGGTTAAAACCCAACCAGGAGAGGCATGAGCTATTAGATCCCAAAGTAAGGAAATGAATGGCTGTGATACGCCCAGAAAATAAACTTCCTGGGCCGAATACGGCTTGCAACACGCCCGTGTCCAAGTCTGTGTAACTCATTCGCCGTCAAAACCGTCGCGTCCCAAAAAGAACACGGGTACTCAACACGCCTGTATCAGGCTTGACACGCCCATATCAGTCAGTACACGCCTGTGTAGCTGGGCGTGTGCCTCCATTGACACAGGACCAGAACGTCCAGAGCACGACATGGCCATGTGACACGCCCGTGTCACATGCTGTGTGCTTGACACGCCCTAGGACACGCCCGTGTCCCAGGCCGCGTAGCTGCCTTAGCACAACTCGCCAAATGACCCGAGCAGGACATCGGTATTCGACACGCCCATGTCAAATTTGACATGCCCGTGTCGGACCCGAACACGCCTGGGCTCAGGCTGCGCGTCCTCACTCAACAATCGTTGTGTGAAAGTCTTTGAGTGACTTACACGCCCTGGGACACGCCCGTGTCCCAGGCCGTGTTCACCCCCCGACGACCTTTGACTGCAAATTCGTCGACCACACGACCAGCACCGAACCCGAGCACGACACTCCCTGGGACACGCCCGTGTCCTAGGCCATGTCACCTCTACCAAATCCCATATTTGGCTCAAAACACCACCCATCACTCTTTTGAGTTTTGGGGCGTTACACCGTCGTCATTGGAGTTTTGGATCTCTGAGTCGTGAGCCGAGTTCAGATCTGCAAAGGCAAGTACATTGCGGTCATTTTCATCCGGCTAGATTCTCTCATATGGCACCAAAACGAACGTCAAGTGTAACGATCTTCCTCTTTGGACATGTTAAGTCCTTTGTTTTGGCATGAGAGGGTAGATACTCCACGAACACATGGAAGCGATTCTCCTGACGGGTTGATCGGTTTAATCCCCGTCATCTTTGCATTTAGAATCCAGAATCGAAGTAAGGAGTAGGCATGTTGTGTGAAGCTCATCCGGACAAGTTGGTTTGGATTGGTGATGATTGTTTGTAAGTCGTAGAAAACTCTGTGATAAACGTGTGATTTACGAAGTCGCGGGGTGTGCAAGTTACTTCAGTGAGAGTACTGGAGTAGTTATCTAGGAAAACACTCATTTTGGGGGAAGAAACGATAGTCTGTCCCCTACCGCACGATGGTAACGCTATCGTCAACGTTAGCTACCAGTTAGCAATGTGTGACCTGTCTCGTGGAAACTTGGTGGCCTGTATGTTGAGGTGTGAGCTTGGATTGCTCCGCTATGGTGGTCGTGAATGCCAGCCTCGGATCATAACATGGTTATGTATGGTTGTGAATGGGAAAGGGGAGGCTGACCCGCATCGCATTTTGGTGTGCCCAACAATTTGAGTATAGGGAAAGAGCTGACTATACCCAACCCTATGTCATTCAACTTAGAGTGAGTCAGTGAGTAAATCTTGGAGATCACCTTGGCATTGTCGTAGCCAAAGGAGCGAGTCTTAGGCTTCGGGCCGGAAAGACTATTTAATGCTCAAGGCATGGTAACTGTCGCTGAAAACGGAGGTGAGACTCTGGTTATGTCTGGTACATCGATAATGTGCCCTGAGTGCACGGGGAGTGTGTGCGGTAGTTCAAACGTCTATGGTGAATGGTGCTTAAATTGCACGTTCTATTATCGATGTTGTACATGATTTTCTGCCTGCAGGGAAGGAGCACCGCTGCCCTGGGTGTGGGGCGAGGTCATTATAATTTGGTCAGCTAATGCTGATTGTTGCTTTGTTTGCCACCGTTGGGGTGCAATGCTTTTTTTACAGGTATAGTTGTGCCAAGTGGGAAGTAGTGGGCTGAAGCCCAAATTACTGTGCCGACCCTCGAAGGCCATGCGAAATGTGCTTTTATTATTTCATGTGTTACCGACCTGCATGTCGATATCTATAAAACACTTATATTTGAGAAAACAGTTGTAAGGCCTTAAGGCCAAAAACTCTTGGTGTATTTTGTTAGCATTCTTACTTCTGGGGTTAGTGGGCATTCATGTTGTGGGTTGTTAATACAACTTAATACTTCCGCTAGAATGCATTCTGAGTTAGGATTATGGTCTCAATGCATAAATAGATTATGGTCTCAATACGTAACTCCGCTAACTGTCTGTAGAATATTGTGTGGGGCCCCGACCGGATCTTCTGTTATATCCTATGTAACGGATGGAGGTGATACAATTTGGTATCAGATTCTGGTGTCGGTCTTTGTGTTCGAATTCGAGGTCGAATTCTTTTAAGTGGTGGTGATCATGTGTATGTGCGCTATCGTTATAATATTAAAGAACCCATAAATGTCCACTTATGAATGAAAATACACATATTTGAGAAATTTGTGTGTTCCTATAATTTCTTTTTAACAATTTGTTTAGTCACTTAATTGTGTGTTTCACGATTATAGTTGATTATGAGTGTGCAGAGCAATCCCAACGTCAGCACTCTGCGGAGAGTGGTGTGTCGAATGATGTGTCTACAACCACTCCTTCTGCTAAAACTATAAGGCTGGTAGCTGAAGCCATGTTTGCCATGATAAATTCCCATCCAGGGAGGCCAATACAGCATCCTGCCCCTGGAGTAGGCCAGGTGCCTATTGGTGTGGTTGAACCTCTAGTGGAAGATCAAGTGGTTGCATATCTTTTTGTTCCAAGAAGAGCAGCGGAGAAGCAACTCAATCATGTTGTTGGGTCCATTGATCACAATGTCCCAGATTTGAAGAAGGCCTACAGGACAATGGTATACAAATGTTTGTATCTGATGCATACTATAAGATTTATGCATGCAGGTGGTTACTTATTACATTAATTAGACAGGTTGTCTAAGTAATAATGACAGGTGGACACAAGGAAGGATGCTGATAAGATAGAAATCTATCTAAGTCCACAAGCGTTGAGTGAAGACAGTTCACTCAATGCCATATGGCCAGAAGCATTGAGTCAAGCTTAGACAGTCAAAGCCTCAGCTTTGCCAAAGCAGAAATCTAGTTAAGTCCAGAAGCGTTGAGTGAAGACAGTTCACTCAACGCTTAGAGCTAGAAGCGTTGAGTCAAGCCTAGAAAGTCAAAGCTTCTGAGAATCAGAGCAGAATTTTGTTAAGTCCAGAAGCGTCAAGTGAGGATAGCTCACTCGATGCAAAAAGAGCAATAGCATTGAGTGGAGCTCATGCTGTTAAAGCCATAGAATAAGTAGACATAAAATATGTCTAAGTCCAGAAGTGTTGAGTGAAGGCAGTTCACTCAATGCCAACTCAACAGAAATTAGACTAAGTACAGAAGCGTTGAGTGAAGGCTGTTCACTCAATGCCTCATCGAGATAACGGGAAAAGTCAGAAAGCATTGAGTGCAGAAACTTCACTCGAGGCCTTCATATAGAGAAAATCGGTTAAGTCCAAATACGTTGAGTGACGAAGTATAACTCAATGCCTAATCTATTAGACATCTAAAAGTCTATATTCGTTGAGTGATGACTGATCACTCAATGCCTGGTGCTGTAGAAAATTGGCTTAAGTGTTTTGGAATTGAGTGACAAGGCTTCACTCAACGCCTATGCTGAATTGTCTGAATTTGACTAAGTCCACAAGTGGTGACGTCAGCAAAAATTCAAATGTTGCGGGAAGTGAATAGTACATGACAAATGGCATCGCTTGCCTGTTGTACTACATTTAATGCTAAAGAAAAGTTGCATCTACCAACTCTAGGTGGTCCCAATGCTCAAAGATCCATTGAAACGGCGGGATAGAAATAGTATAGATCAGATAGAAGAAAACAACTTTTTTAAAAGAGCAGAACTTCATCTTCTTCCTCTCTACTGAGTTGCAGAGCTTGAAGAAGTAGTTTATTCTTCTGATCTGAAAGTTCAAGAAAGATAGTTGTTGATCTACTCATCTTCAACAACAATTTCAGAGAGCCTTCTCTCAGACTCCTCCAAGCCTGAGTGTAGTACTTTGTCTAAAGTATGAGGTAGGTAATCTAGTGGAGATTACCGAGTTGTAGGAGATTGCATCTCTGAGTTGTAGGGTCTTTGGCCTGAGTGTGGGACTTGGAGGAGTCTGAGAGATCCTGAGGGATCTATGTTATAAGCTCTTGGAGACGAGTTTGGATAAGTTGCCTTATCTAACAATCTGTTAGAAAGGAGGGAGGGATAGTGGATCTACTCATAATCTAAGGAACCACTATAATTTTCCTGTGTGCTAGTTGTGTAATCTTGAAAGCTAAGTTAAATTAAACCACAACACACCAAAGAATAGAAAAAGTATGAAAAGACTTAAAAACCTATTCACCCCCGCCCCCTCTAAGTGTTTAGCTACTCTTGAAACTAAAGACTTTCTAGTGGTATCAGAGGGAGGTTGCTCAAAAGGACTTAATATTCTGAGTTGATCTCCAAGAGTAGCTTAAGTATATCCTTATGGGTTAAGGAGAGAATCATAAGGAGTTGGGGTTCATGAAGCTTCCAATCTACAGGAAGGGGAAATTTGACATCTGGAAAGAAAAGGTCAGATTGTTCATGGAGGCATCTGACCCTAAAATCTTTATAACAGTTCAAGATGGACCCTTCATCCCCACAAAGTTTCAGATCTGGATGCCACTGTCCAGACACCTAAGAAATATTCTGAGATGACCAAGGATGAGGTCATATTGGCTATAATAGACAAGAGGGCATAGAACATCATTATGAGTGTCATTGATGATTCAATATTCTAGAACCTTGTCCACTGTAAAACTTTAAAGGAGATGTGGTACACTTTGATTGTCTACATGAAAGGCACAAATGAAGTAAGGGATGACAGGAAATCCCTTCTTAATCAAGAATATGAAGCCTTCAGGCAGACCAAGAAGGATAGTATAGCTGAATGCTATGAAAAATTCTTTAGAGCAGTGAATGAGCTGAGGACCTATGGCAGGGTCTTCAGCAACTATGAGTTGAATGACAAGTTACTCAGATCTCTAACTAGAGACTAGGACACCAAGATCTATGTCATCAAAGAGGTGGCTAAGCTATCTGAAACTCCTCCACACATACTATTTGGAAAGTTGCTTTCCTATGAGATGCAGATATCTGCCAGAAAGGAAGAGGGGACCACCAGCAGATCTCAGGCCAAGGAAAAGACTATGGTCTTCAATGCTGAGGGCTCTAAGAAGAGCAAGAAGAGGATTGGATCTACTCCAAGAAGGACTGCTGATTCAGACAGCACTGAACCAAGCTCATCTAACAACAACATGTTTGATGGAAAATTTGTTGCCTTCTTAAGGCAGTTTCAGAAGCTGGTGAAGAGGAAGCAGTGGAGGAACAGACCTTTCTCCTCCTCTCATCACAAGAAAGATCATTACAAGTTTGAGAAGAAGTTATCCAAAGGAGACAGGTATGACATTAAACCCAGTAAACAGCTTTCCTCTAATGTTGTTTGTTACTGCTGTAGTAAGGCTGAGTATGTAATTGCTGATTGCCCAGTCAAGATGAAAGAGCAGAAGAAATCTGAGGAGAACAAGCAACACCACCAGAAGGGCAAGAAGGAAAGGTCCATCATTGCCAAGAAGGAGAAGAGTTGGAGTCAAAGTGACTCAGCTTTTTCATATTCTAAAGAAGAGGAAGCCTACATTTGGTTTGTAAGAAATGTACAAAGAGCTAAAAAAACTGCAAACTTTATTGCTCCATAAAGATAAATATTACATAGGTATGCCCCCTTATTTATAGAAACTTGGGGAGATGAGAGAATACAATAAACGATGTGGGACTAAATATAATCCGAGTGGCTTTTGCATTTTGACAATGTCAAACCGCACACTATACAAAAGAATAACAAACCACCCTACAACACCAAGGTAAACCGCCAGTCCGCTAGGGAAGGCCGATGGGCAAGCCTCAAGACCGCAACTCTGGGTTGCCACTAGGCCGCAGTTGCGGCTAATCAATAGACCGTTGCTGCGGGTTGCCACCTGACCATAATTGTGGGTTGCCACCAGACTGCAGTTGCGGCTAACCATCTGACCGCTGTTGCGGCAAGCTGCCAGACCGCAACTGCAGGTTGCCACCAGGCTACAGTTGTGGCTTATCACCAGACCGCCAGCAGAGGATCACTACCAGACCGTTGCACTTACCCGCCAAACAACCAAACTGCCTGGACTAGCCGCCAGGACAACCGCCAGACTGCCTGAGCTGCTAACCGCCCGACTAGAGAGACAAACCGCCAATTTCTAACACTCCCCCTCAAGCTGGAGCCTATATGTCAACCATTCCCAGCTTGCTACAAACATCTGAAGCGAAAACTGGTTTTTTGAAGAATTCTGTCAGTTCTTTATTAGAAATGACGAAGGGAGTACAGATCTAATTCTTCAATACCTCTTCTCTAATAAAATGACAATCCACCTCAATGCGATCTGTCCTCTCATGAACGACAGGATTCTTTGATATGTAAATGGCGGCTTTATTATCACAGAACATAGGAATAGGATTGTAACACCCCAAACATCTCAAAATTTAATTTGAGGTGCTGGCTGTTTGACACGGCCTGGGACACGGGCGTGTCCCAGGGCGTGTCGGGGGTACACGGCCTGGGACACGGGCGTGTCCCAGGGCGTGTCACTCAAGAAATGGCTGATGTGAGTCAGAGTATTACACGGCCCGGAACCAAGCCTTGAACACGGCCGTGTCAGATTTGACACAGGCATGTCCGATGTCGTGTGCCTACCCGTGTACTGCTTGTTGGTCGATGAGGCAGGGGTGACACGGGCGTGTCACATGACTGACACAGGCGTGTCAGGTCCGACACGGGCGTGTCGATGCCCGTGTTCTGGTTGTTTTCAGTCGGTACGAGTACCGCGTGTGCCGCTTAAGGGTACACGGCCTGTGACACGGGCGTGTCACAGGCTGTGTCAGCCAAAAATATGGGATTTTGGGAAAATCGTGGCCGTTCCTTTTCTCTATAAGGATCCAAGGGCTCAGGTGATTCCTTGCTGGATTAAAACACCAGAAGAGCTCATTCTTCATTTGGCTAAGTGAAGAGAGAAGAGAGAGGAGGAAGAAGAAGGAGGAGGAGAGCAAGCCACCGGCGGAGCTCCCGTGGTCCGATTCGAGATCCGAGGCCAGCGTTATGAAGGCAAAGCTGCTGCGGTGCTTTCTCACCGGCTAGATTTCGATGGCTCCCAAGAGATCGTCAAGGGTAACGATCTCCCTTCTTGTACATGTGAAGTCCTTCTTTTCTGCATTGCATAGGGAAAACCCTTCCCCGCGAGTGTGCGGTGGGTTGTGGCATCCCTTGGGGTAGATATGTGAAGTCCCCCTTGTTAGAGTCCGGAATTGGAGTACGGATCTAGGCATGCTGTGTGAAGCCCATCTGGACATGTTGGTCTGGATTGGTGATGCTTGTTTGCATATCAGAGAAGACTCCGTAGTTATGGCTTGTTTGCCTTGTGCCTACCTGTTGCTTGGTGCAGCAGGAAGTACTGGATGAAGTCCAGGAAATGAAGAGGGTTGGATACAACTCTTGTGGTCGTGCGTTGCCACTTTGTGTGCGGTTGAGCCGTTGGGCTGCAACTCGATGAAAAGGCAGTTTGCCGAACAGGAAAGGTGAAACCGACCCGCGCTTATAAATTGCCATGGATACTTCCGTATTCGAGGTGGCACGGCGACTTGAGCAACGGGGGGTGGCTAATCCGTACCTGCGTTATGTCCGTCCGACTGGTAAGCCTGGTTATAGGTTTCATTGGAGCGCATAATGAGAGTCTTAGGCCCGCGCGCCGAAAAGACTAGAATGCTCAATACCGTGTAAACGGTGGTGTTGACCCTGGTTTTCCGGTGCACCAAGAATGTGCCCTGAGTGCACGGACTGTCGGGCCGTGTGGCCGACGGTTATGATGGCTTGAGTGTGCCTGCGCGCACATATTTGCTATTATTGATACCATACTGTGCAGGGAAGGAATGCTACTGCCCCGAGAAAGGGGTAGGATTGTTATAATTGGGTCAGCTGAATGCTGACCGTTGCCGTGTTTGCCACTGTTTGGGTGGATTGTCCCTATGCAGGTGCTGGAGAGCCAAGTGGTAAATGAAGGGCAGAAGCCCTTGCTACTGTTGGTGCTACTGCTGCGGCTGGCCCTTGAAGGCTATGCGAATGGTTTTGTTTGTTTTCTTTTACTCATGTATGGCCGGCCTGCGCGCCGATGTTTGTAATCCATACGGTGTGGAAAGAGGAACTGTAAGGCCTTAAGGCCAAACCCTGTGTATTTGTTGTACATTCCGTGGCTGTATATATAACTGTGGTTTATATATTGGACATTCCTGGTTAGAGTTCAATTTACAACTTAAAGCTTCTGCTAGCATGCTCTGAGTTAGGATGCGTGTATGGTTTGGTATTATCCTGTGACCTCACCGTCTGTTTGTGGCATATAGTGTGGGGCCCCGGCCGGACCTTCTACTATACGTCATGTAACGGATGGGGTCGTTACATTTTGGTATCAGATTCGTTCGGTCTTCCTCTTTCGAATTCGTGGTCGAATTCTTTTATGGGGTGGCGAGCGCGTGTTTGTGCGCCCTGCTGTAACGCTAATGAACTCAGGAATGTCCACGAAGGAATGTACATAATCTTGTTTGAGGAATCTGCGCGTTCCTTTTCTGTTGTTTTGCTTGCATACGATCGCTAATGTGTGTCTTGTCCACCTATAGGTGACGCGTAGTGGTGCTGGGCAGTTTGAGCCCCAGCGCTCTGATGAGAGTGCGGCACCAGCTGAGGTGCCAACACCTCCTCCATCTGCGGAAACTGTTCGCTTAGTTGCTGAGGCTCTATTTGCCATGATTCAGCCGACCGGGCAAGCGCAGCCGGCAGTAGTGCCAGTTCGTGTTGATGTAAGACCCGAGCCGGTTGAGGCAGTCGATCCACGAGCAGCTGACCGACAGTTGAAGCAATTCATGAGCTTCAGTCCGCCTACGTTTACGGGACTGGGATCCCCAACGCAGGCAGAGGATTGGTTATCGCGTGTCAAGCGGATAAGGACAGCAATCAGGGCGGAGGAAACTCTAAAGGTCACCTTGGCCACCTTCATGCTTGAAGGAGAGGCGCGGTTGTGGTGGGACGAGGTTGAGGTACACCATTTGGCGGGCAGGCAATTAGCGCAAGTATCGATTGAGGAGTTCTCTCGAATATTTCTGGCGAAACATGTCCCAGCTGCGCAACGCATTGCCATGGAAAATGAGTTCCAACAGTTAACGCAAGGCGAAGGTAGCGTGGATACCTACCTGCATGAGTTTACCAGGTTGGGACGGTATGCGGGAACAATCTTCGCGGATGACCAAAGGAAAACGAATAGGTTCTATGAAGGATTGCGGGATGAGTTGAGGTTCCTGCTTTCGAGTTCAGTGAACCAAGGGTTTCAGGCGTTGGTTGATACTGCATGTGCGTTGGAGAAGGACATGAGACGGGTGTAAGGGAACAAGGGCTTGGTTGTGTCAAAGCCAGAGTTTCAAGCACTTCGCCCTAGCAAGTCGTTCTACCAGAAGAAAGGGGGCAAGAGGTCCAAGCCGTCTGGGCAAGTGTCAACGACCGTTGTGTCGGGGGCGACGTCAAGGCCGGAGTCTCGTACATGCATTACTTGTGGCTGGGTGGGGCATCTAGCCCGTGATCGTCGGGTTGTTCAGCCCAAAGGGGAAAACAAGACGGGTGCGTCTTATGCTAAGAAGGGCAAAGCGATGGTTGATTCCTCTGCATCCCAGGCACAGCCCCGAGTTTATCACCTTGGTCAGCAGGAGGCGATTAAGCAAAGTGACATCGTCACAGGTACGAGTTAATATAGCTTACTTGCTTAAGTGCTATTGCATTTGGTTATGTATAGCTTGTGCATGATGTGTGTGTGCTGCAGGCTTTGTCCTGATTCGGAATAATCCGGCGAGAGCCCTGTTTGATACGGGTGCTTCGCATTCTTTTCTGTCTGAGGACTTTGTATCTCGAATTGGGGTGCCGAGTCATGTGACGGTTGATAGTATAAGGGTGCTATTGCCGAATGGCTGTGTGATGCTTGCGGTTAGGGCTTGCGATGTGGATGTTCAAATAGGAAGTCAGGATTTCGGTTTGAGTACAGCTGTGCTACCATTATCGGAGTTTGATGTGATCTTTGGCATGGACTGGCTCTCGGAGCAGCGTGCCTTTATTGATTGCAACTCCAAGGAGATCACACTGGGCCAGAATACCGGACTTGTGACGAAGTTCGCTGGTATGCGAGGAGTTGGCGAGACTTTGTTGTCTGCGCTCCAAGTCGTCAATGCTGTTCGGAAGGGCGCGGAGTTATTCTTCACGCTAATTCAAGCTGTTGAGCCAAAGGCCAGTGTCGGTGAAGTTTTGGTTGTGTCAGAGTTTGCCGATGTGTTTCCTAAAGATCTTCTTGGGTTACCACCCCAGCGGGAGATTGACTTCTCTATTGAGTTAGTGCCAGGTGCTAAACCTGTGGCCCGCTCACCATATCGCATCGCGCCAAAAGAGATGGTTGAATTGAAAGTCCAATTGCAAGAGTTGTTGGAGCAGGGATACATACGCCCAAGTATGTCACCTTGGAGCGCGCCTGTTCTCTTTGTGAAAAAGAAAGACGGTAGTTTGCGGTTATGTATTGACTACCGCGAATTGAATAAGCTGACGGAGAAAAACAAATATCCGATCCCACGGATTGATGACCTATTTGATCAGCTGGCAGGATCAACGGTCTATTCCAAGTTGGATTTGAAATCGGGATATTATCAGTTGAGGATTCGGGAAGGTGACATTCCCAAGACGGCGTTTGGAACACGCTACGGTCATTATGAGTTCACGGTAATGCCGTTCGGTATTTATGGATTTAATGCATCGAACGTTCCGAGAGTACTTGGATTTGTTCGTAATTGTGTTTATCGATGACATCTTAGTATACTCTCAGTCGGAAGAGGATCATGCAAACCATTTGCGGTTGGTCTTGCATACCCTGCTGAGGAATAAGCTTTATGCCAAGTTCTCAAAGTGTGAGTTCTGGCTCTCTTCAGTAGCCTTTTTAGGCCATGTGGTAAGTGGAGAAGGTATCGCGGTGGATCCGTTGAAGATAGGTGCCATTCGAGATTGGCCAGTGATGTCTTCAGTGGCCGAGGTCAGGAGCTTCCTTGGGCTTGCGGGCTACTATAGACGGTTTGTGGAAAACTTCTCACGGATTGCTTTACCTCTGACCACGCTGACGAGAAAAGATCAAAGGTTCATTTGGACGCCGAAGTGCGCACGTGCTTTTGAAGAACTGAAGAGTCGTTTGACCACGGCGCCTGTGTTGACATCGTCATGTGGTACAGATGGCTATGAGATCTATAGTGATGCTTCCGGGAGCGGCTTAGGCTGCGTTCTTCTGCAGTTTGGTAAAGTGATTGCTTATGGCTCGCGCCAGTTGAAAGTGCATGAGCGGAATTACCCCGTCCATGATTTGGAATTGGCGGCGGTAATCTTTGCGCTCAAGTTGTGGCGGCACTATCTTTATGGCGTTAAAGTGGACATCTATACAGATCACAAAAGCCTAAAGTACTTGTTGGATCAGAAGGATCTGAATATGCGACAACGAAGATGGATGGAGTTCCTTGGGGACTACACCTTCGAGATTCACTATACTCCCGGGAAGGGAAATGTGGTCGCTGATGCTTTGAGTCGGAAGACTCCGGTACGGGCAAGCTGGTTGCAGAGGCATGATCAGCGTTTAATCCAGGAATTGGAAGCATTGGAGATATCTTGTGTTGATAAGGGTTCGTCGACCGATGCATGCTTGAACTGGACGGAGGTTCGATATGACCTTACGGACAGAGTTCGGCGAGCAACGGAGCTTGATGAAAGTCTCCAGCGCTATGCAAAAGATGGGCCGGATGTCCAATTCTCTTGGGATAACGGTTTGTTACGAAGAAATGGTCGAGTGTGCGTCCCAAGTGTGGGTAAATTGAGGGAAGAGTTGATGTACGAAGCTCACTTTGCAAAGTACTCAGTTCACCTAAGGAGCACAAAGATGTACAGAGATCTGAAAAAGCTTTTCTGGTGGCCCGGACTAAAGAAAGATGTAGCACGTTATGTGGCTGAATGCCATACCTGTGCATTGGTGAAAGCGGAATGCCAGAAGCCTGGCGGTTTCCTGAAGTCGTTACCCATTCCGGAGTGGAAGTTCGATGACATTTCGATGGATTTCGTGCACGGGTTGCCGAGATCTCAACGCGGTCATGATTCAATCTGGGTGATTGTGGACCGGTTGACAAAAGTGGCGCACTTCCTTCCAAACAAAAGAGACGATTCAGTGGAAACCTTGGCCAAGCTCTATGTGGAGCAGATTTTTCGACTGCACGGTGTTCCTCGTAGCATCGTCAGTGACCGTGATGGGCGATTCACATCGAATGATTGGCGGCTAGTTCATCAAATGTTGGGTACAAAATTAGCGTTTAGTACGGCCTTTCATCCCCAAACGGATGGCCAGACTGAACGAACCAACAGGACGATGGAGGACATGCTCCGCATGTGCGCCCTAGACTTTGGTAAGAGATGGGAAGATTATATTTTTCTTGTAGAATTTGCCTATAATAATAGCTACCAAGCGAGCATCGGTATGGCACCATTTGAGGCTTTGTATGGTCGTAAATGTCGTACACCGTTAGCTTGGGTAGAAGCAGGCGAATCTAAGCTGAATGGGAAAAAGGAAGTCGAAGAAGCTACCTCGCTTATATGCTCTATTCGGGAGAGGCTATTGATAGCCCAAGATCGTCAAGCAAAGTACTACAATGCCAAACATCGGAACGTGGAGTTCGCGGTGTGTGATTGGGTATATTTGAAGATCAAACCCTTCAAAGGCGTGTCCAGGATTCGGCGTTTGAAAAAGCTAAGTCCGAGGTATCTTGGTCCATTTGAGGTGGTGGAGCGAGTTAGGGAAGCTGCTTATCGACTAGCACTTTCAGAAGACTTGGGTGGATTACATGATGTATTTCACATCTCAGTACTTCGTAAGGCTGTTAAAGATCCAGCTCAAGTAGTGGAGAATGATCGGGTACCGGTCGATTATGGGCTAACGACAAAGGTGAGGCCCATTCGGATCGAGGATCGAGCCGAGAAACAATTGCGGAACAAGGTGATCGGGATGGTCAAAGTCCGATGGGACAATTGTGGCCGTGAAGAGCTAACATGGGAGCGAGAGCAGACCATGCGAGCTGAATTTCCCGAGCTGTTTGTATAAACTGTAGACCGTGTACCTTTTGTTATAACAGAGTTATCAAGTTATAGCATTGTATTTTCTGGTTTCTTACCGTGTCAAATTTCGGGACGAAATTTCATTAAGGGGGGAGGATTGTAACACCCCAAACATCTCAAAATTTAATTTGAGGTGCAGGCTGTAACATCCCATTTCCGGCTAGACCCCTAGGAGTCGGTTGGTTGTGGTTTAACCCTAGGGAGCCCAAAACTTGAAATAAATCGACTAGGAAATCGGGTCACGGGTTGGTCACGCCCGTGACCCTCCATGTCACGCCCGTGACAAAGGGCGTGACACGCTCGACGATCGTCGATCTCAATTCGACGATCGTCGAACCAAATTTGGCCACACGGGCCTGTCACGCCCGTGACCCGCCCTGTCACGCCCGTGACAAAGGGCGTGACACGCTCGACGATCGTCGATCCCAATTCGACGATCGTCGAACCAAATTCGGCCACACAGGCCTGTCACGCCCGTGACCCGCCATGTCACGCCCGTGACAAAGGGCGTGACACGCTCGACGATCGTCGATCCCAATTCGACGATCGTCGAACCAGAATTGGTCTCCAGACCTGTCACGCCCGTGACCCTCCATGTCACGCCCGTGACATAGGGCATGACACGCTCGACGATCGTCGATCCCAATTCGACGATCGTCGAACCAGAATTGGTCTCCAGACCTGTCACGCCCGTGACCCAAGTGACACGCCCGTGACCACCCTTCGACGATCGTCGATCTTAGTTCGACGATCGTCGAACCCAGAACTGCTAACCGGGCCTGTCACGCCCGTGACCTATGTGTCACGCCCGTGACCAAGGCCGAAACGTCAGCCAGACTGGAAGTTTCGGTAACCGACGCCTTAATAAATTCTGGCTGTGGGGATGAAAAATCAAGAGTATTTATGGTTCGTTCCCTACTTTAATTATGTTAATAATTAAGGAAAAGTGGGTCCAATAGGAAATTGCCACCTGGCAAGCACCTCTTCATTCTCAACTTTTCAACAGCCATTCGTCATAACCGAAACGTCATAAGAGTGTTATTAATGGCCGCCAACGTTTCATCTCCAACGTTTCACCCTTTCCCCTCCTCATTTGCTCATCTATAAAAGATTCCTGAGAGCAAGAGGAAAAGGTTACACTCCCTCAACTGTTCAGGCTTCCTCCTTGCTGTTGAAGAATTTCCGGCGACGCCACCACCGCGCAAATGGCTTCCCGACGCTCTGCACGCCTTCAACCTGCGAACAAGGTCCTCCCCTCCCTCTTCTTCTGCGGATAGATCTTAGGAATCGTTAGGAGAGATATCGGGCTCAAAAGAGCCAGATCGGGTGAGCGTATTAGTGGTTTTCCGAAAATTTCATGGTGGCGGGTTCGCCGGAAACCGCCTCTCCGGCGGCCGTGCCGCCGCCCGACGGTAGTCCTCACCTCAACAGAGGTGGTGGTGGTGGTGGCCGGCCAGGGAGATGGCTGGGTGGCCGGGAAATAGCTTGGAAAAGCTACAGGACATTAGGTTTTAGGCCTCTGTTTCGGGCTGTTGAAGAAGATGAACAGTGGCATGAGAAATAAATTCTAGTTTTTAAATCCATTTCTGAGTGAGATATCTGTCATGTTAAATAATTTGAGAAAAATACCTAGAGGCTCCTACGGGAAAAATGATCAACATAGGAAATGTAGCCCTTGAAGTTTACTTTAATTCAAAATTAATTTCACTTGATTTGGGATCCTAGTTAGACCACAGCACCCTTTTTGGTGAGGTCTATCCAGAGGGCTGCCTTGACCTTAGAAAAATTCCCCACTCCAATCCAGTCATCCAAATGACTTGAAATTTGGGGTGTGGTCTAATCCTACATATATCTAGGTGCTATCCAAAAATGAGAATTTTTGGAGAATATTTTTCTATAGTTTTTAGAAAATTTCAATAATCCTAGCCGATTTTAATTAGATTGTTAAATAATTTCCAAACCCTCCCAAATTTTGGTGAGTGGTCCCTGGGTTCACCATAAGGTTCTGTATAATTTTTCATCTCATTTGGAGATGGTTTGGGTCAGAAATGATCAACCCAAAGTTTTGCCCTAATAAGAGGTCTTAGGTTAAAAGTGCACTTTTGAAGTTTGAGTGGTGAGATCACCTCAACAGAGGCTGCGATTTTTACCACAGGCTAGTAATATTCTCTAGCACCCCCTCATGGAGTTTGAGGTGGATCGGGGTAAGTTTGCCCTAAGGCCCAAGGCCCAACCCTAAGGATGGATCTTGGGGGTTTGTGAAGGTCATGTGGTCAAATGACCTCGGATTGACCCGAGATTGGGTGATGAGAACCATAGGGCTAATATTGTTCTCTGGATGAAATCTTAGTAGATTTGGAGATCGATGGAATATCTAAAAATCTAACCCTAGTTTAGGGCACAAAACTTATAGTGATAGGAAATGACACCAAATCACATTAAAAAGTGATGAGAAATGGGTGGAGTTGATTATAGGGGTAGTACAAGCTCTGGATATTTTTCTATGAATTTTATGATCACTATTTTGGATACTTCCTTAATGATTTAGTAGTTGTATGATTTGCTTAGAAAAATTTATTATGGAGTACAAACTTCCTGGAAATTGATGAAATTTAGGCAGAGAACCTTTATTATGATTTTAAAACTCTGTGAATTTTTATGGGATTTTTAGAAGCTTAATTCTAAGGCTTGCTTCATTAAGTATTATTTATCATGGATATTGGATTAAATCTATTTTGGTGCTTAGCAAGCTGGTAAAATTATGATTCTTTGCACAATGATCTTTTCTGTACCATACTATTAATCAGTAATTTTTCTGTAATTTTATGATGAGTAATTTCAGTACTTCCTTCTTTACATGGGAATAATGAGATTATAATGGATAAATTAATTAGAGGCTAAATATCTTTTGTAAAATCCCGAAAATTAGTATTTGATGATACCTTACTGTTACTTAGTGATCACAATTTTTGGATGGCCATAACTTAAGAATATCATGTAGTTCATGTTAAAAAATTACCCATGGCCAATCTTTGAGAAAAATAAATAAATATCAGATTAATTAGAAAAATTATAAATTTCTGGATTTAAGCTAATTAAGTCATGATAGACCTCCAGTAAATTTTACAGGAGATTTGGAAGATAATTTGGAGTACCTCCCCTTGTGTACCTCATATAGCTTAGGATGGTCTGCATTTAGTAAAACCACGGAATTCTGATAATCGATGGTTGGTAGGGCAAGTTAAGATTGAGATCATTATTAGAAGTCAGGATAAGTAGAATGTGGGACTGGTTAGGGTAAGGGAGTACGGGGACGACGAAAGATCATCCGTCCCGGGAAGAAGAGGAAGAGTCTTAATACTCTAGGGTTAGAACTAAAGCAACTAAAAGGGGATTGGGTAAAGGGTAGACAACCAATAATAATAAGTGCCTTGCGAAAGGGAACTTCGGGCCGTAATGCACCGTCTTGGTTCCTAGTGCCCCTTGAGAGCCCTTCACGGGGAATACCGGGGGCAGTCCTGGGCTAACGTAAACCATAGGAGTAATAAAATTAAAAGAGCAACTAGTATAACTAGGGTTGCACACACTCACTCCCCGGTAGCTAGGAAAGTAGAATTATAGGATTACTTGCCATCAGACAGTAGCTCTGAAGGTAGATGCACGGACAGTACTGTCCGGGGGGCCGCGGGCTCGAGGGTTGGAGTACGGAGAAAAGTGGTGGGTCATCGGTACTAGGCGATCGATCACACCGACAGCGGTACGATGACTCGGCGAAAAGTCTGGAGGGTACATCCAGCGGCAGTATGCGGATACTCTAGGTTGTGTTCTTCTAGGGGCGTACGGAAGGGCTAGGCCTGGTAGTGTGGTTACCCGCCTAGGAGTGGGGGGCCCGACCCACTGTCTCCGTTTGCCACTACGGAGGTTCCTGGGGGTGAAGCTAGCCTCCCGAACAGGGGGAACTGAAGGTCTGTGCGCATAGAGTCGTGTGCGTGGGTTGCACTTGCATGAATCATGGCATAGCATATCACTACACTCATATTTGCATACAACCGACACCCCAACGTATAAATCGGTATGGGACTTTTTATACGATGGGAGCCTTGCAGAAGATCCCTTAACTTATAAGTTTGTATGGGCATTCATATAAGTTAAGGTTACTTACATACTTACTTACTTGTTGCCTTCTTACTATTCTCTAGCAGTCTTTAATACAATTTGCTATTTATTAATTGTTCTACCTATTACAACATTTATACTGTTCACCTGATATAACTTGCTAGTTAGGTCCACCGTCACTTGCTTGACTACTCTCCACTTTTGTAGCTTCCCTTTCCTCCTCTCCGCCCGGTGCTTAGGAGCCGTGGTGGGATTGGTAGGGGATGATAGGGCTTAGTCTTTATGACTAATGGTTTTCGAACCAAACATTACAGGAGCTCCGGATGGGAGACAGGGACCAGCACCAGCGGAGTACGGTGCGCATGGAGGTGGGACAGTCTAGCACCGGTGCACCTGCGACCAGCTCCGTGAGTGATTAGCATTTTCTTAGCTTTCGCGATGAGAGACTTGTAGTGAGGACTCTGATGTACCGGGCATGAGCCCTTTTATTTCCAGACTATTTATACTCTGATGATTTTCTGTGGACACTCCCTTCGTGGAGTTTTATTTTATGTGATATTCTCTTTTGGTGGACTTGCTTCTCTCTTGCTTGCTACATGTTGCGATCGAAAAGGCCGGCAGAATCGGCGCATTGTAGTGGCAACCTTCCCGGGTGCGAAGGTGTCACCGCAAAGCGGCGGTTCTGGGCATAAGACCCCGGTGGTTGAAAAAGAAAAAAAAAAGGGGGTCTTACAAGTGGTATCAGAGCACAGACCTCGATCGAAAGAGAAGTAGTCCACAAAAACCTTAGGCCACCCCCGTGCGAGCTTAGTTTGCGGACAAACTAGCAGCGGAAGCAGTGGTGTGCCCATAAGGGAAATCACATGTGAAAGTCCATCATAAATCTTCTTAAATTCCATTCATTCGCTCTCTAACAAATGGAATTTTTGCTTGTAGCCTGCGACGAACCCTACATCGCAGCAGGGGACACCTCAGGCTCCGGATGTGGTCCCGACTCCGCCAGCACCCGTTCCGTTCCAGCAGACGGAGATGGGGCAAACATTGACGGCCATCCTGGAGGCCTTCAGAGCTCAGCAAGCCCCGACCCCACAGCCGAACCCCGGGGCCAACTGGATGACTGTCTTCCGGGGACTATCCCCTCCATCCTACCAGGGGACGGAGTCCGCAGTACATAAGGAGGAGTGGTTGGACACCATTTACGAGATGCTGGCAGGGATCCGATGCCCCACGGAGGAGGCAGTTGCTTTGGCAGTCTCCTGCTTAGAGTCACACGGAAAGAGATGGTGGAAATCTCAGCTGGACACCACCTTTGCAGGGATGGATTGTGCTGATATTACTTGGGAGGAGTTCAGAGCAGCGCTCTTGGGACATTTTGTACCTCAGTCGGCGAGAGATGACCTGGAGGATAGGTTCCTGCGGTTGAGGCAGGGGAGCAGGACTGTGGTGGAGTACTATCAGGAGTTCACTCACCTGGCCCGTTATGCGGACGCTTATCAGTTAGACGATGTTGGCTATGCCCGGAGGTTTTATAAGGGGCTGCAGGATGACATGAGGCAGGCCCTCCTTTTCGTTTCAGAGGGGAGTCTGGCCAGGATTCTGGAGATGGCTAAGAAGAGAGAGGCGGATCAGCTTACAGTGAGGAGCCAGAAGAGACCGGCTGATGATACAGAGATTGGAGGACGTAGAGACCGCCCTCGAGGCCAGGTTATTGGAGAGAGAAGGAACGAGGATCAGCCCCGTCAGGAGTTTGGGCAGGAGCAGAGGACTCAGGGGGTATTGGCTCCCCAGCCTATACAGATGCTGGAAATGCCAAGGACGGCAGGGCAGCCACCGGTATGTTATCAGTGCAACCAACCGGGGCATATCAAGCGAAACTGCCCTGTGGGGCGAGCACCCCCACCAGCACATCAGGGCGCTCCACCCCCCAGACAGTTTGGCGGACGAGGACAGGACCGAGGACGAGGATTTCAGGATCGAGGTCGCAGGCCAGAGAGAGAGCAGGTGTATGCTCTAGACCTGACACAGCCTCGGAACCCGGAGCAGGTTATCACAGGTATGGCAGCACTTTTAAATTTTTTTCATATAAAACTACCATTTTAGACGTAACCTGCTTAGAAATTTAAGAGAAGATGAACTGCAACAAAAATACTAAGACACTTAATTACCCCAGGCATAGTTTTCGTTAGCGGCAAGCCCGCTCACACCCTCTTTGACACCGGTGCGTCGCAATCATTCATGTCGGAGAATTTTGTGAAAGGACTGGCAGGAGTGGAGCTATGCACCGGGAAGATGCTGAGGGTGCGCCTACCCGATGGATCAGAGATATTGACCTCTACTCATTGTAATATGGAAGCGAGGATCGGCGGAAAGGCGTTTGAGGCACCAGCGACGGTCTTGAGGATGTCAGATTACGATCTAATTCTGGGCATGACCTGGCTGTATTGGAACCATGCCCAGATCGATTGCGTGGCGAAGAGGATCACCGTGAGGCACGGCGACTCCTTCATTGTTATCGAAGATATTATATCAGCACCCCGTACTTTACTATCGTCTGTGCAGGCCGTTAAGGCCCACCTGCAGGGGGAAGAGGTTTATCAGGTCCTCTTTGAGGCGGTCGTAGCCAAGGATTCCATTGCAGATATCCCGGTAGTGCGGGACTTCACCGACGTATTTCCAGAGAAGCTACCAGGGTTACCCCCGCACCGAGAGAAGGACTTTCAGATTCAGCTCGTACCGGGGGCTAAGCCGGTATCCAGAGCTCCCTATCGAATGGCCCCAAAGGAGTTGGTGGAATTCCGGAGTCAGCTTCAGGAGTTAGTGGAGGCCGGGTTCGTTCGGCCTAGCTCTTCACCATGGGGAGCTCCGGTGCTGTTCGTTAAGAAGAAAGACGGGACCCTCCGACTGTGCATAGATTACCGGGCTCTGAACAGGTTGACGGTCCGGAACACTTATCCCTTACCACGGATAGATGAGCTTTTTGACCAGCTGGAGGGAGCCCATTGGTTCTCAAAGCTGGATCTGAGATCAGGATACTACCAGCTTCGCATTCGGGAGGAGGACATCCCGAAGACGGCGTTCAGCAGCAGATACGGCTTGTACGAGTTTACCGTGATGCCGTTCGGGCTCACGAATGCACCCTCCGCATTCATGACTTTGATGAATCGGGTGTTCGAGGAGTATCTGGACGTCTTTGTCATAGTATTCATCGATGACATTATCATCTATTCAAGGACGGAGGAGGAGCACGCGAGACATCTAGCCTTGACCTTGGAGAAGCTGCGGGAGCACGAGATGTATGCCAAGTACAGCAAGTGCCAGTTCTGGCTAAAGGAGGTGGCATTTCTGGGTCATGTCATCAGTGGAGCAGGTCTGGCAGTGGATCCGGCAAAGATCCAGGCAGTACGGGATTGGCCACCACTAAAGTCGGCCACGGAGGTTCGAAGTTTCTTGGGACTTGCCGGTTATTACCGGAAGTTCGTAAAGGGGTTCTCTCAGATTGCCCTTCCTCTTACGTCTCTGACGAAGAAGGAGTCCCCTTTTATTTGGACGCCGCGATGCGAATCTGCCTTCCAGGAGCTGAAGGATCGTCTCACCTCGGCCCCCATCCTTGCCCTTCCATCAGGGAGGGAGGGATTCCAGGTATATACAGATGCTTCCTATCAGGGGATGGGTGCCGTCCTTATGCAGAATGGGCACGTAATAGCTTATGCCTCCCGTCAGTTGAAACAGCACGAGCAGAACTACCCCGTGCACGATTTGGAGATGGGGGCAGTCATTTTTGCTCTTAAGATCTGGCGGCACTATCTCTACGGGGTACATTGTGACATCTTCTCCGACCACAAGAATCTGAAGTACGTCGACACCCAGAAGGAGTTAAACATCAGGCAGAGACGCTGGGTGGAGTTTCTTTCGGACTACCAGTATACCATGCACTACCATCCGGGGAAGGCGAACGTGGTTGCGGATGCTCTGAGCCGGAGAGCGAGTACGACTAGAGCAGGCCCGCAGCTGATGGCCTTGGAGTTGATTAGATCATTCGAGGAGATGCAGATTTCGCTAGTATCTGAGGATGACCCGGAGCTGTACATGGAGTACCTGGGGTCGATGGCTACTACAGATGACATCCGAGACCGCATCAGAGATGTGCAGAGGCTGGACGAGAGAACTGAGCCGATATTCCGAGCCTTGGAGGAAGGCACGACAGGAGATTACACTTTGAGGGATGGGCTCCTGTGTTTCCGGGGCAGAGTCTACATACCAGCAGGAGGACGGATCCGGGAGGATATTTTGACGAACGCTCACTGCAGCCGGTATTCGGTACACCCGGGGATCACCAAGATGGTAAAGGATTTAAAGAGGACGATGTACTGGCCGGGTATGAAGAAAGATATTACATGTTTTGTGACACATTGTGAGGCCTGCCAGCTCGTGAAGGCGGAGTGTAGGAACCCGGCAGGATTGCTGCAGCCGCTTCCAGTGCCGGAGTGGAAGTTTGAGGATATAGCCATGGACTTTATACATGGGCTACCTAGATCCCGTGCGGGGAACGACTCGATCTGGGTGATAGTGGACAGGCTGACAAAGGTGGCCAGATTCATCCCAGTGGCGAAGGACACACCGGTCAGTGTATTGGTACGGAGGTTCATCGAGCAGTTTGTGCGTTATCATGGGGTGCCCAAGACTATCGTTTCGGATCGGGATGGGCGGTTTACATCCAGGGAATGGAGGTCAGTCCAGGCCCATCTGGGTTCTCGGTTGACTTTCAGCACAGCTTTCCACCCTCAGACCGACGGACAGACAGAGCGCACAAACCGTACACTGGAGGATCTGTTACGACTGTGTATTTTGGACCGTGGCGAGCCTTGGGAGAGATTGTTGCCACTGGTCGAGTTTTCGTACAACAACGCTCATCAGTCCAGCATAGGCATGGCTCCATACGAAGCGTTGTACGGAAGGAGGTGCAGAACCCCACTATCATGGGTTCAGGATGAGGATCCGCAGGCACTGGGCTCGGAGTTTGTGGGAGATACAGATGCTCAGATTAGATTGATCCGAGACAGGATGTTGGAAGCCCAGAGCAGACAGGCGAAATACTACGATGCGAGGCATCGTCAAGTGGAGTTCCAGGTGGGGGACCGAGTTTTCTTGAAGATACGGCCGATGCACGGAGTCTCGCGGGTTCGCGGGCGGAGGAAGCTCAGTCCAAGATATATGGGGCCCTACAGGATCCTGGAGCGGATCGGCCCCTTAGCCTATAGACTGGAACTACCGCCGGAGTTAGCGGGATTGCATGACGTCTTCCACGTCTCCTCACTTCGGAGGGCTCTGCTACGCCCTGAGCAGCTGATTCCCTCGGCAGATGGCCCGGTGGCCTCGGATCGGTCGGTCAACGTGGAGCCTATCAGGATCGACGATACAGCAGTGCGGGTCTTGCGGCGAAAGAAGGTCCCGTTAGTCAAGGTTCTGTGGAACAATCATGGGTAGGAGGAGCATACATGGGAGCCACAGGACTTGATGCGGCAAAAATATCCGGAACTTTTCCGTCAGGTATACCTCAAAACCCCTCTGGACAATCAATTTGCCTTCCTGTTTTAAACCAATGGGATTGAAATTTCAAGAATAGGGGCTAATCTTTTGTTTATTGGGGTGTATATACCTAGTTAAGTGGGCGAATTAACCTTAGATTCGAAACCGCACAAACAAACGTAACGTAGGGAGGTAATCATTCGGTTCTCATGGGATGTTACAAGCTTATTTTCCCGATTTGAGTCCCGTAGGCTTAACCTTGATTTCGGGGACGAAATCTTTGTTTTGTTTATTGGGATTTGTAACATCCCATTTCCGGCTAGACCCCTAGGAGTCGGTTGGTTGTGGTAGAACCCTAGGGAGCCCAAAACTTGAAATAAATCGACTAGGAAATCGGGTCACGGGTTGGTCACGCCCGTGACCCGCCATGTCACGCCCGTGACAAAGGGCGTGACACGCTCGACGATCGTCGATCTCAATTCGACGATCGTCGAACCAAATTTGGCCACACGGGCCTGTCACGCCCGTGACCCGCCCTGTCACGCCCGTGACAAAGGGCGTGACACGCTCGACGATCGTCGATCCCAATTCGACGATCGTCGAACCAAATTCGGCCACACAGGCCTGTCACGCCCGTGACCCGCCATGTCACGCCCGTGACAAAGGGCGTGACACGCTCGACGATCGTCGATCCCAATTCGACGATCGTCGAACCAGAATTGGTCTCCAGACCTGTCACGCCCGTGACCCGCCATGTCACGCCCGTGACATAGGGCATGACACGCTCGACGATCGTCGATCCCAATTCGACGATCGTCGAACCAGAATTGGTCTCCAGACCTGTCACGCCCGTGACCCAAGTGACACGCCCGTGACCACCCTTCGACGATCGTCGATCTTAGTTCGACGATCGTCGAACCCAGAACTGCTAACCGGGCCTGTCACGCCCGTGACCTATGTGTCACGCCCGTGACCAAGGCCGAAACGTCAGCCAGACTGGAAGTTTCGGTAACCGACGCCTTAATAAATTCTGGCTGTGGGGATGAAAAATCAAGAGTATTTATGGGTCGTTCCCTACTTTAATTATGTTAATAATTAAGGAAAAGTGGGTCCAATAGGAAATTGTCACCTGGCAAGCACCTCTTCATTCTCAACTTTTCAACTGCCATTCGTCATAACCGAAACGTCATAAGAGTGTTATTAATGGCCGCCAATGTTTCATCTCCAACGTTTCACCCTTTCCCCTCCCCATTTGCTCATCTATAAAAGATTCCTGAGAGCAAGAGGAAAAGGTTACACTCCCTCAACTGTTCAGGCTTCCTCCTTGCTGTTGAAGAATTTCCGGCGACGCCACCACCGCGCAAATGGCTTCCCGACGCTCTGCACGCCTTCAACCTGCGAACAAGGTCCTCCCCTCCCTCTTCTTCTGCGGATAGATCTTAGGAATCGTTAGGAGAGATATCAGGCTCAAAAGAGCCAGATCGGGTGAGCGTATTGGTGGTTTTCCGAAAATTTCATGGTGGCGGGTTCGCCGGAAACCGCCTCTCCGGCGGCCGTGCCGCCGCCCGACGGTAGTCCTCACCTCAACAGAGGTGGTGGTGGTGGTGGCCGGCCAGGGAGATGGCTGGGTGGCCGGGAAATAGCTTGGAAAAGCTACAGGACATTAGGTTTTAGGCCTCTGTTTCGGGCTGTTGAAGAAGATGAACAGTGGCATGAGAAATAAATTCTAGTTTTTAAATCCATTTCTGAGTGAGATATCTGTCATGTTAAATAATTTGGGAAAAATACCTAGAGGCTCCTACGGGAAAAATGATTAACATAGGAAATGTAGCCCTTGAAGTTTACTTTAATTCAAAATTAATTTCACTCGATTTGGGATCCTGGTTAGACCACAACACCCTTTTTGGTGAGGTCTATCCAGAGGGCTGCCTTGACCTTAGAAAAATTCCCCACTCCAATCCAGTCATCCAAATGACTTGAAATTTGGGGTGTGGTCTAATCTTACATATATCTAGGTGCTATCCAAAAATGAGAATTTTTGGAGAATATTTTTCTATAGTTTTTAGAAAATTTCAATAATCCTAGCCGATTTTAATTAGATTGTTAAATAATTTCCAAACCCTCCCAAATTTTGGTGAGTGGTCCCTGGGTTCACCATAAGGTTCTGTATAATTTTTCATCTCATTTGGAGATGGTTTGGGTCAGAAATGATCAACCCAAAGTTTTGCCCTAATAAGAGGTCTTAGGTTAAAAGTGCACTTTTGAAGTTTGAGTGGTGAGATCACCTCAACAGAGGCTGCGATTTTTACCACAGGCTAGTAATATTCTCTAGCACCCCCTCATGGAGTTTGAGGTGGATCGGGGTAAGTTTGCTCTAAGGCCCAAGGCCCAACCCTAAGGATGGATCTTGGGGGTTTGTGAAGGTCATGTGGTCAAATGACCTCGGATTGACCCGAGATTGGGTGATGAGAACCATAAGGCTAATATTGTTCTCTAGATGAAATCTTAGTAGATTTGGAGATCGATGGAATATCTAAAAATCTAACCCTAGTTTAGGGCGCAAAACTTGTACTGATAGGAAATGACACCAAATCACATTAAAAAGTGATGAGAAATGGGTGGAGTTGATTATAGGGGTAGTACAAGCTCTAGATATTTTTCTATGAATTTTATGATCACTATTTTGGGTACTTCCTTAAAGATTTAGTAGTTGTATGATTTGCTTAGAAAAATTTATTATGGAGTACAAACTTCCTGGAAATTGATGAAATTTAGGCAGAGAACCTTTATTATGATTTTAAAACTCTGTGAATTTTTATGGGATTTTTAGAAGCTTAATTCTAAGGCTTGCTTCATTAAGTATTATTTATCATGGATATTGGATTAAATCTATTTTGGTACTTAGCAAGCTGGTAAAATTATGATTCTTTGCACAATGATCTTTTCTGTACCATACTATTAATCAGTAATTTTTCTGTAATTTTATGATGAGTAATTTCAGTACTTCCTTCTTTACATGGGAATAATGAGATTATAATGGATAAATTAATTAGAGGCTAAATATCTTTTGTAAAATCCCGCAAATTAGTATTTGATGATACCTTACTGTTAATTAGTGATCACAATTTTTGGATGGCCATAACTTAAGAATATCATGTAGTTCATGTTAAAAAATTACCCATGGCCAATCTTTGAGAAAAATAAATAAATATCAGATTAATTAGGAAAATTATAAATTTCTGGATTTAAGCTAATTAAGTCATGATAGACCTCCAGTAAATTTTACAGGAGATTTGGAAGATAATTTGGAGTACCTCCCCTTGTGTACCTCATATAGCTTAGGATGGTCTGCATTTAGTAAAACCACGGAATTCTGATAATCGATGGTTGGTAGGGAAAGTTAAGATTGAGATCATTATTAGAAGTCAGGATAAGTAGAATGTGGGACTGGTTAGGGTAAGGGAGTACGGGGACGACGAAAGATCGTCCGTCCCGGGAAGAAGAGGAAGAGTCTTAATACTCTAGGGTTAGAACTAAAGCAACTAAAAGGGGATTGGGTAAAGGATAGACAACCAATAATAATAAGTGCCTTGCGAAAGGGAACTTCGGGCCGTAATGCACCGTCTTGGTTCCTAGTGCCCCTTGAGAGCCCTTCACGGGGAATACCGGGGGCAGTCCTGGGCTAAGGTAAACCATAGGAGTAATAAAATTAAAAGAGCAACTAGTATAACTAGGGTTGCACACACTCACTCCCCGGTAGCTAGGAAAGTAGAATTATAGGATTACTTGCCATCAGACAGTAGCTCTGAAGGTAGATGCACGGACAGTACTGTCCGGGGGGCCGCGGGCTCGAGGGTTGGAGTACGGAGAAAAGTGGTGGGTCATCGGTACTAGGCGATCGATCACACCGACAGCGGTACGATGACTCGGCGAAAAGTTTGGAGGGTACATCCAGCAGCAGTACGCGGATACTCTAGGTTGTGTTCTTCTAGGGGCGTACGGAAGGGCTAGGCCTGGTAGTGTGGTTACCCGCCTAGGAGTGGGGGGCCCGACCCACTGTCTCCGTTTGCCACTACGGAGGTTCCTGGGGGTGAAGCTAGCCTCCCGAACAGGGGGAACTGAAGGTCTGTGCGTATAGAGTCGTGTGCATGGGTTGCACTTGCATGAATCATGGCATAGCATATCACTACACTCATATTTGCATACAACCGACACCCCAACGTATAAATCGGTATGGGACTTTTTATACGATGGGAGCCTTGCAGAAGATCCCTTAACTTATAAGTTTGTATGGGCATTCATATAAGTTAAGGTTACTTACATACTTACTTACTTGTTGCCTTCTTACTATTCTCTAGCAGTCTTTAATACAATTTGCTATTTATTAATTGTTCTACCTATTACAACATTTATACTGTTCACCTGATATAACTTGCTAGTTAGGTCCACCGTCACTTGCTTGACTACTCTCCACTTTTGTAGCTTCCCTTTCCTCCTCTCCGCCCGGTGCTTAGGAGCCGTGGTGGGAGGGGTAGGGGATGATAGGGCTTAGTCTTTATGACTAATGGTTTTCGAACCAAACATTACAGGAGCTCCGGATGGGAGACAGGGACCAGCACCAGCGGAGTACGGTGCGCATGGAGGTGGGACAGTCTAGCACCGGTGCACCTGCGACCAGCTCCGTGAGTGATTAGCATTTTCTTAGCTTCCGCGATGAGAGACTTGTAGTGAGGACTCTGATGTACCGGGCATGAGCCCTTTTATTTCCAGACTATTTATACTCTGATGATTTTCTGTGGACACTCCCTTCGTGGAGTTTTATTTTATGTGATATTCTCTTTTGGTGGACTTGCTTCTCTCTTGCTTGCTACATGTTGCGATCGAAAAGGCCGGCAGAATCGGCGCGTTGTAGTGGCAACCTTCCCGGGTGCGAAGGTGTCACCGCAAAGCGGCGGTTCTGGGCATAAGACCCCGGTGGTTGAAAAAGAAAAAAAAAGGGGTCTTACAAAGGCTGTTTGACACGGCCTGGGACACGGGCGTGTCCCAGGGCGTGTCGGGGGTACACGGCCTGGGACACGGGCGTGTCCCAGGGCGTGTCACTTAAGAAATGGCTGATTTGATTCAGAGTATTACACGGCCCGGAACCAAGCCTTGAACACGGCCGTGTCAGATTTGACACGGGCGTGTCCGATGTCGTGTGCCTACCCGTGTACTGCTTGTTGGTCGATGAGGCAGGGGTGACACGAGCGTGTCACATGACTGACACTGGCGTGTCAGGTCCGACACGGGCGTGTCGATGCCCGTGTTCTGGTAGTTTTCAATCGGTACGAGTACCGCGTGTGCCGCTTAAGGGTACACGGCCTGTGACACGGGCGTGTCACAGGCCGTGTCAGCCAAAAATATGGGATTTTGGGAAAATCGTGGTCGTTCCTTTTCTCTATAAGGATCCAAGGGCTCAGGTGATTCCTTGCTGGATTAAAACACCAGAAGAGCTCATTCTTCATTTGGCTAAGTGAAGAAAGAAGAGAGAGGAGGAAGAAGAAGGAGGAGGAGAGCAAGCCACCAGCGGAGCTCCCGTGGTCCGATTCGAGATCCGAGGCCAGCGCTGTAAAGGCAAAGCTGCTGCGGTGCTTTCTCACCGGCTAGATTTCGATGGCTCCCAGGAGATCGTCAAGGGTAACGATCTCCCTTCTTGGACATGTGAAGTCCTTCTTTTCTGCATTGCATAGGGAAAACCCTTCCCCGCGAGTGTGCGGTGGGTTGTGGCATCCCTTGGGGTAGATATGTGAAGTCCCCCTTGTTAGAGTCCGGAATTGGAGTACGGATCTAAGCATGCTGTGTGAAGCCCATCTGGACATGTTGGTCTGGATTGGTGATGCTTGTTTGCATATCGGAGAAGACTCCGTAGTTATGGCTTGTTTGCCTTGTGCCTACCTGTTTGCATATCGGAGAAGACTCCGTAGTTATGGCTTGTTTGCCTTGTGCCTACCTGTTGCTTGGTGCAGCAGGAAGTACTGGATGAAGTCCAGGAAATGAAGATGGTTGGATGCAACTCTTGTGGCCGTGTGTTGCCACTTTGTGTGCGGTTGAGCCGTTGGGCTGCAACTCGATGAAAAGGCAGTTTGCCGAACAGGAAAGGTGAAACCGACCCGCGCCTATAAATTGCCATGGATACTTCCGTATTCGAGGTGGCACGGCGACTTGAGCAACGGGGGGTGGCTGATCCGTACCTGCGTTATGTCCGTCCGACTGGTAAGCCTGGTTATAGGTTTCGTTGGAGCGCATAATGAGAGTCTTAGGCCCGCGCGCCGAAAAGACTAGAATGCTCAATACCGTGTAAACGGTGGTGTTGACCCTGGTTTTCCGGTGCACCAAGAATGTGCCCTGAGTGCACGGACTGTCGGGCCGTGTGGCCGACGGTTGTGATGGCTTGAGTGTGCCTGCGCGCACATATTTGCTATTGTTGATACCATGATGTGCAGGGAAGGAATGCTACTGCCCCGAGAAAGGGGTAGGATTGTTATAATTGGGTCAGGTGAATGCTGACCGTTGCCGTGTTTGCCACCGTTTGGGTGGATTGTCCCTATGCAGGTGCTGGAGAGCCAAGTGGTAAATGAAGGGCTGAAGCCCTTGCTGCTGTTGCTGCTGCTGCTGCGGCTGGCCCTTGAAGGCTATGCGAATGGTTTTGTTTGTTTTCTTTTACTCATGTATGGCCGGCCTGCGCGCCGATGTTTGTAATCCATACGGTGTGGAAAGAGGAACTGTAAGGCCTTAAGGCCAAACCCTGTGTATTTGTTGTACATTCTGTGGCTGTATATATAACTGTGGTTTATATATTGGACATTCCTGGTTAGAGTTCAATTTATAACTTAAAGCTTCCGCTAGCATGCTCTGAGTTAGGATGCGTGTATGGTTTGGTATTATCCTGTGACCTCACCGTCTGTTTGTGGCATATAGTGTGGGGCCCCGGCCGGACCTTCTACTATACGTCATGTAACGGATGGGGTCGTTACAAGGATGGTCTTAGACTTCTCCCATGTCAAGCATAAGTGCCCGTATACATTTCAAGTCACAGGTAGTTGAGGTCATGATCCTATACTCAGCTTCAGCACTTGACCTTGAAACCACTGCTTGATTCTTGCTTTTCCAGCTAACAAGGTTTCCTCCTATAAATGTGCAAAAACCAGATGTAGACTTCTTATCCTCCTTGTTATCAGCATAGTTGGCATCAAAATATGCTTCAATCTTCAGGTGACCATTCTTCTGAAACAACAAGCCATTTCCTAGAGATACTTTCACATACTCCAGAATCTTTATGGCAAACCGAAGATGACACTCTCTAGGATTCTACCTAAACTGACTGACCTTCCAACCTGCATAACAGATATCTGGTCTAGTAACCGAGAGATATATGAGTTTGCCTATAAGTCGCCTGTGTACAGTGAAATCTAGAAGAAGAGGAGAATCATCAGTCCACCCTTTATCATCTACAACCGCCATCGGGCAGCGAGCAGGTTTCGTGCCAAGAAGACCAGTTTCTTTCAAGTTATCTAGCGCATACTTTTGCTATGAAAGAACCATTGAATTCCTCTTTCGTGAAATCTCAATTCCGAGAAAGTACTTCGGAGTTCACATATCCTTAGTAACAAAATGTTGTCGAAGATGTCGTTTGGCTAGATCAATGCCTTCTTTATCATCCCCATTCAGAAGAATGTCATCAACATAGACAGCAAGAACCACAAGGCTTTTAGTAGTCTTGCGTATAAATAGAGAATGATCAGCAAAGCTTCGATTGAATACAATAAGAGAAACAACTCCACTAAACTTGTCAAACCAAGCTCGTGGACTCTACTTTAAGCCATGAATCGCCTTTCGAAGCTTGCATACCTGAGACTCCCCCTGAGCAACATACTCTGGAGGTTGCTCCATGTAAACTACTTCATGCAAATTATCATAGAGGAAAGCATTCTTCACATCTAATTGAGACATCTCCCAGTCTCGATTAACAGTGGCAGAGAAGAGAACACGTATAGTGCTGATGCGGGCAACAGTAGAAAATGTATCAAAGAAGTCCACCCCATATGTCTGAGTAAACCCTTTGGCAATAAGTCGTGCCTTATATCGATCAACTGAGCAATCCGGAAGATATTTAACCACAAAGACCCATCTACAATCAACCACATCAATGCCCAAAGGTGGGGGGACAAGAGTCCAAGTCCCTCTCATAGTTAACGTGTTTATTTCTTCATCCATAGCAGCTTTCCACTAAGGACTAGCAAGGGCCTCTTGATACATTACTAGGATGATAGTAGAAGATATAGCAAGTGCAAAATGCTTACCATTCAGGAAAAGCTGAGCATATGAAAAAACATCATCAATAGGATGCTTAGTATATTGTCAAATACCCTTCCACGAGGCAATGGAAAGATCAAGGTCATTATTGACCGGAGGAGGTAATGTACTGTCAGAAGAAAGAAGAGGCCCTGGAATAGGCACAGAAGTCTCCAAGGGCAACACATCAGGCTCCAGAGAAAGAGATGGAACAACAGGCGCAAATGTGGAAATAACTGGCTCTGGCAGAGGTGCAGAGAGAATAGATAGAGAAGAAGAAGTATCAGAGGGCAAGAGAGAGGAAGTAGGAGAGAAATATGATGCATCTTCAAAAAATATAACATCAGCTGAAACATATTATTTGCGCAGAAGAGGATCAAAACACCGATAGCCCTTCTGCGCTGGACAATAACCAAGGAAGATACACTTAACAAAACGAGGAGAAAGTTTGTCACGACCAGAAGAAGGTATGTGAACAAACGCTGTACATCCAAAAACTTTAAGACGTAAAATAAATGGCTCGGCCGAGGGATACAAAATGGAAAAAGGAGTCTTGCCCTGAAGAACAGATGAGGGTATCTGATTAATGAGATAGCAGCAGAGAATAATGGTATGACCCCAATAGGATCGAGAAATATTTATTTGTAACAGAAGGCTGCGAGCAACATCCAAGAGATGACGATTCTTGCATTTAGCAATGTCATTCTGTTGAGAGGTATATGGGAAAGAAGTTTAATGAATCAAACCATGGTTCGCACAAAAATTAGAAAACTGTCGACTGACATATTCCTTGGCATTATCAGTACAAAGAACTTGAATAGGCACCTGAAACTGTGTCAAGATCTCATGATAAAAGGCGATAAACACAGTGTAAATTTCAGAATGATCTTTTAGGAGATACAGCCAAGTACACCTGGAGAAATTATCAATAAAAGTGACAAAGTATAAGCTACCTCTACCAACAGTGGCAATAGGAGCAGGACCCTAAATGCCAGAATGAACTATTTCAAAAGGACGCGAAGAACTACGTATCGTTCGTGCTGGGAAAGAAGAGAGATGATGTTTGTCATACTGACAGGCTTCGCAATTCAAAGGGGAATCGTCTTGAGGAAGATCTGGAATAAGTTGGTGGATGAGGTGAGAAGGAGGGTGTCCAAGACGGCAATGTCATTGTCGAAGAGATGAAGAAGCAGAAATAGCAACATCGTGGTTAAGAAAGAAGAGGCCACCACTGGAAGTCCCAATAACAATCGTAGCTTTGGAGACATAATCAGAGAAAGAGCAAGTGGTACCCGTAAAAGTAACCGTGCAATTTAACTAAGTGCAAAGAGCATGAACAGAGAGTAAATTGCGTGGGAAAGTAGGGACATAGAGAGTGTCCTCTAGTAGCAAAGACGGAGAGAGATGCACGATACTAACACCATGCATAGGAGAAGAAGTCCCATCAGCAAAAATAATAGGAGATAGCCTGTTCTATTCAAGCAAAGAGGATAACAAACGAGAGTTATCAGTCATGTGACAAGTGGAACCAGAGTCAATAAGCCACTTATTATAGGAGGCCACAAGAGCACGAGTAGTAGAAGCGAGAAGGGAAGCCATCCTCAAGAAGAAACCAAAAAGTAGAAAGACTAACCTCATGGTTAGAAACAAGTCGGCAAAAGAGAAGCATAAGAAGAGAAATCGCAGCGGCCAAAAAGCGAAAAATCGCGTGAGAAGAACGCAGTAACCAGAGAAAAGACTATACGGTCAAGGTGACAACACACCAGCGGCAAGGAACATGTCACGGCCAAAATGCAAAACGTGCATTAAAGAAGAAATAAGCTGCATGAAGACAACCGGCGGGGAGAAAGGAGAGAAAAAATCACGAACAGCCAAGAAGCTGCACGAACAAACCAAGCTGCAACAAAGAGAGACTAACAAAGGTGGAAAGAGCAAAAGAAGCCGCCCAGCAAACCGTGCGAACAAAACAATACGCAGAGACAAGCGACTAGAAAAGAGTTCGCGCCAATAAGAAGAAAGAGAAGAGCAAGAGTATGCCCGGTCAAGGTGACAACACACCAGCGGCAAGGAAGAATCCGCGACCAAAAGGCGGAACTCGCAACAAAGAAGAGAAATCGCGCGAACACAACAAGACGCAAAGAAGCGAGGTTAGCAAGGAAAGTCGGGCGAACAGAAAATCCCGGAAGGAAGCAAGTCGTAAGTACAGCGAAAAGCAAGGGAGGGAAGGGAAAGAAACCGGACAAACCGGAAGAAGTCGGACAAAGCCGGTAGAAGAGGCCACGCGGTTAAACAAACAAACCGCGATCTTTTTGAAGAAAAGGATCGGTTCGCTCTGATACCATGTAAGAAATGGACAAAGAGCTAAATAAACCGCAAACTTTATTGCTCCAAAAAAATAAAGATTACATAGGTATGTCCCCTTATTTATAGAAACTGATGGAGATGAGAGAATACAACAAACGAAGTGGTACTAAATACAATTCGCGCAGCTTATGCGGTTTGACAATGTCAAACTGCACATTATACAAAAGAATAACAAACCACTCTACAACACCAACGGAAACCGCCAGTCCGCCAAGGAAGGCAGTTGGGCAAGCCGCTAGACCGCAACTGCCGGTTGACACCAGGTCGCAGTTGCGGCTAATCAACAGACTGTTGCTGCGGGTTGCCACCTGACCGTAGATGCGCCTAACCATCAAACCATTGTTGCGGGAAGCCGCCAGATCGCAACTCTGGGTTGCCACCAGGACGCAGTTGCGGCTAATCACCAAACCGTCAACAGATGATCACTACCATACCACTGCACCAACCCTCCAGATAACTAGACTGCCTGGACTAGACGCCAGGACATACCGCCAGACCGCCCGAGCTGCTAACCGCCCGACTAGAGAGACAAACCGTCAATTTCTAACAGGGTTGTTTGTTGTTGTTGTTGCTGATGAAGAGGAACAGGACTATCCTGCTGCAAGGATTGGCATCAGGGCCCCTCCGTCACACTCAGACAGTGACACTGAGGTGGATAAAGATGATAACAGTTATGGGCTCATGTCCATAACAGATGGTGAATCCAGCCAGGATCAGCCTAGTCTAGAAAATTTACATTCTCTATCTAGCTCCTCTTTTGATTCAAATTATGAGACTAGTACCAGTTCTGATGCATCATCATCCTGTGATGAAGATGGGTCAGAATCTGAGGAAGATGTCAATCAATTGATTGACAAGTATGGTGCCCTTCTGGATGCTTTGAAAAGGAGCAAGAAGTTGGCCGAGAAATAGGTAGAGGAGATTATCTCCCTACAGTTAGCTGCTTCCCAGCAGTTTGAGTCAGCATCTTTGATGGATCAAAAGATAAGGGAAGTAAGCCAAATGAAGACCATAACAATCATCCAGATCGATACCATCAACCATAAGAACACGATCATCATGGATCTTGAAGAAAAACTTCAAAGGGAGAAAAGGATTATGGCTAGATATTCAAAGCCCAATACAGTGTTTCCCTTAATAGACTCCTTCACCTCTCAAAAGGATAAGAGTGGTTTGGGATTCAAGGGGAAGCCTAGAGTTGCTCATTCCAAAGAGAAAAGCAAAGCTCCAATTCAGCCTCTCATCTCTTTTAAGAAAGTAGTGTTACCATCAAACAGGTATGACAAAGAAAGTATCTATGGTCACTAGTTGAATGGAAGATCCACAAGTGTCAACAAAAATGTTCATAGCTATAGTGGAAAGTATGACAAGGGGATGAGTGCTTTTAAGGCCCCACATGAGAAAATTAAGATGACTCATCATAGACCATTTATTTTTGGTACCCCAGCCCCCTCACTCAAAAATAAGGCAGTGTCCTGTGATCAAGATCTTCCAGAAAAAATTAAGACCAAAGGTAAGTCAATTAGAAAGCCTAACTTTGTTATCTCTGATGTCATCAATAGCTTGTCTACTTCAAAGAAAATTGATGTATATGGTATTCAAAGTATGCCCAGTACATCTTCTGACAGACTTACTTTCAGTCAGATCCTTGCTAAGAGAAAATTAAAGAGAGTTGCTTCTCTCCCTTCTAAACAGATTACTGTTGGCATGTCCACAAGTGCAGTTTAGAAGAGGAGATACAATATCCATGAGTGTTGGTGTTGTGGTAAAGTGGTCACTTTACCATAGATTGCTGGCACAATCCAAATATGCCCAGGGCAACAGGTAGTATTCTTGTCAGAAAAGCTGCAGGTAGACATGTTCAATTTCAGACTAACATGCACCAAGAACCCAAACCCTCTTGGGGTCCTAAGGTTACCTAAACTATGTTTTGTAGGAGAGTCCAAGTACCCACACTCCTATATGGTACTTGGACAGTAGATGTTCCAGACACATGATTGGAGCAAGGAGTAACCTAAAGAACTACACTCCAATGAAGAATGGACCTAAAGTAATCTTTGGAAGTTTAGACAGAGGAGTCACTAAGGGATATGGTATGATCACCAATGACATAGTCTCAATCTCAAAAGTGGCTTATGTAGAAGGGTTGCAACACAACCTCATAAACATAAGCCAAATGTGTGATCTTGGCTATGTCACTGTATTCCACAAGGATGAGTGCCAAATTAAGAGGTCAAGTGATCAAGAGGTCATCTTGACAGGAACTAGGAGAGGAAATGTTTATTGTTTAAACTTTCTATGTTTAAGTAAAGACTCTCATATATGTCTAGTTGCAAATGAGAAAGTCGCATACTGTGTACAATGGCACAAGAGACTTGCTCACTTGAACTATAAGACCATTAGTAATCTCTTTATTGAAGAGCTAGTTAGAAATTGTCCCAAAATGAAATTCACCAAGTGTAAGACCCACCCACCCCCCCAACCTTTGCCCAAGGTCTGACCGGAGGGGATCTTAGTTGCCCAAGACGTCCACCCAGTGCTCCTTAAGGGGTGACGACCCACTCTGCTAAGCACTAGTTGACCGTCTTGCTCGGCTTGAATCACAACATTCACATCTCATCACAGAGTTTAGAGGAAGCATTAACATGAAGCCACAACAAATATATATAACAATATATATAACCGCAAAATGCAAAAGTCCGTAGCCACTGTTTATACATGAAGTCATAGGCTATAATAGTACTACGACTAGCAACTCCTCTCTTTCTCTCTCAACTCTGCTCGCTAGTACTCACATCTCGAAACTCTGGAGATGATGGGGGTGCCTCTACTCGGGTAGTCCTATCAGCTGGCATATCATCCTGCAGCAGCTGGTCACTACGGTGCTCCATCTCCTGTGAATGTTATTAAAATAATCGTTAGTCTTAGAGCTAAGTGGAAACAAATCTCCTCCTTGGATCCATATCCTAGGGACGAGCTCACGCATCCAACAAAAGTAGATAGCCGAAGCATGAGAGGGTTAGTGCAGCATTTCATGATTAAGCTAGGAGCAACCAAAAAGAGACACAGTAAGGTATAACTGGGCTAGCAACAGCAATATACGTCAGTTATAATTTAAGCTCCACTAGCACAGTAGCACAGCAGGTTTTCAAAATATCACAGGTATTTAGAGTCGTATACACATCGCAGGCATTAACAGCTGCGTACACATTGCAGGCATTCATAGTCGCATACACATCGCAAGCATTCATAGCCGCATAAACATCGCAGGCATTCAAAGCCGCGTACACATCGCAGACATCAACAGCCGTTTACATATCGCAGGCATTCATTACCGCGTACACATCGCATGCATTCACAGTCGCGTACACATTGCAGGCATTCATAGCCGCATACACAACGCAGGCTTTCACAGCCGCGGATAACACCCTATGTCGACATAGTATGGACCGCTTCTTTTCAAGCAGGGTAGCGAGCCCCGCGGGCCTCACCGATGTGGTCGTCAGTGACAATGGCTAGTCCTGCCACTTCTTGGGGTGGTCGTACCGCACAGCCCAGGCCCTAACGTACAACCCCATGTACTATTAGATGTGAGCGACATCCGGCGATATAATATTTTGGCCGACCAACGGAGAAACACCCAACGGGGAATAAAAACATAATAGTCGGTCACCCATGGTACCCATCTCCCGGTCTCCTTGAGTCGTCGACCTTCCTGCACCGGTGTGAACGGTCTGCAGAAGGGACCGACCCGCCACAATTTACCGCAAGCAATTTACAAGTAATCAAACAGTCAATTTTGCTAGCACGCATCGGGTCTGTGGCGACCTGCCCTACTATGCTTCAAACTTCGGGCGGCGGCGCTCAGCTTAACTTTTGACAAGGAGCGTGGGAGCACTTTATTTGGGGCTAACGCTGGAGGAAAAAAACCTCAACTCCGATTATCCCCATCTAAGGCTCGACCTTAATAGACAACTGCTCGTCAGAGTAGGACATGGGCTTATAATAGTAAATTGTAGAAATGAAATGCGATAATAAAAGCTGCTGATAATAAAAGCTGCATAATTAAAGTGCTAGAATGAAATGTGACCAGTACGAAACTGGAGTAGTACTGAACTGAAAGTACTTAATTGAAATTGACCAGTACGAGACTGGTGTTGAATTGAAAGTACTGAATTGAACTTGACCAGTACGAGACTGGAATAGAATTGAATTGAAAGTACTGAATTGAATTTGACCAGTACGGGACTGGAGTAGAACTGAAAAGAAAGTAATGTACTGAAATAAATAAATGAACTGGACCAGTGCAAAACTGGACTAAAACATAAAGAAAATGGTTAGTACTCCAATCACTCCATTCAGGAGGCTTCAAATCCGTCTCCGTTCTCAGGAGATATTTTTAGTTCCTTCTCCGTTCTCAGGAGGCATTCACAATTCCTTCTCCGTTCTCAGGAGGTGTATTCAATTCCTTCTTAGTTTTCAAGATTTCCTTGGGTTACACCCATTATTAAGATCTGATAATTTAGTTGCGCCTTTTTAGTTCATGACTTAATCGGATCAAAGGCTTTTTAGGAGTTACCACTTTATTATTCGTCGAGAATAATTAGCAACTCGATTGCTTGCATCGGATCGAATCCGAGAATGTCGTTAGAGGACACATTCTTCCTTGAATTTAAACCTCGAAAATCATTTTTAACACATGAGGGAAAATCTTCACCCGGAACGAGGTTGTGGATTATTTTTCTCGAAGCTCGTACTTTCATCTTCCGAGTCTACCCAAAATGCTCGAGAGTTATTTGAAAATAAGGCGCTTAGTGGTTTTGCAAAAACCCTAAAATACTCAGAGTTGGAAATCTTGCTTCGATAACTCTCGTCAATTACTCAATTGAACTTAATATTCAATATATAAAATGGTCGCGCGCTTCGATTTCCATTTTCGAAGAATTTGAGCGCGTAAATTTCCGAGCGCGACCCTAGGCTCCAAAAATTGGAAAATACTTAATTTTTTTTCCAAAGTTTCTAAATTTTAATACAACCTTTAAGAGGGCTTAAAAAGAGCCTAGCAAATTTTCAAAAATTTTCCGAGTAATTTTGGGCCTCTAAATTGGCCAAATAATTCTTATTTAGGCTTTCATAAATACCAAAGTAACTCCACAAATTCCCAAAATTTTTGTGGAGATTGCTCTCATTAAGGAAAATAACTTTCATGTTCAAAATATTTTTCCTAGGATCCTAGATTACCCCTCATAAAATATAACACCTATTTTAGTTGTAATGTTATAATAATCAAAAATATTATAAAAATTATAACTTTTATAATATTTATCATCTTCTCCCTCGTGCCTGTACAGAAAATAGCCCTTATGGGTCTTCTCCCCCGCCGGCCGGCCATGACTCCGCCCACGTCCGACTCCCCGGGGGTGGGCGCTCCCTCCGGCGGTGGTCCGGCGGCCAGCCGCCGCGGGCCACCGCCGGGGCTATATTTTTTTTATATAATCGGAGGGGAGAGGTTGACGGCGGCGGCTCTCCGTCCGCCGGAGCTTGCATGCAAAGTATCCAGAAGATAGGAAGGAAGGAGAGGAGAATTTGTCCACCTTGTTTGGGGTCTTCGGAAGCTCTCGGCGAGTTCTGCCATTAATGGCGGTGGAGGGTGGGGGAGCTCGGGTATGCTTCTCCGGCGAGGTTGAGGTACAGAAGATGGGGTGGCTGGGGTCATTTTGAGGCTGAGGCGAGGATTTTAGTCCTCTGTAATGGATGGGATGAATATATAGAGGGAAGGGGTGAGCCCCTCCATCTTCCTTCTTGGCCAAGACAAGGAGAACCATGTGTTGGCATAAGCTGAAGTGGCAGCTGACCAATTGGATTATCTGACACCTGGAAGACAAAGCTAAGGGAAGTCAAAGCAACAAGATAGGCATAAAGCAAAAGCTGACATCTATGCCCCATACTCACTATTGTGCTGTCAAGCAAGGAAGACAAGCAGCTATGCTTATATAAAGGCTTGTTGTATTAAGAAAAATTGACTGATATAAAAGATGTAGACTTAAAATAATATGGGAGTTTTTTGGATACGTCTCTTTCATGTTTTATCTTCTTTTATATTTCTAACATGGTATCAGAGCGAGGTTCTGTTGGTGGTCGATCTTGCTGTGGAGGCTTGGAGCATATCACCGTTATTGAGTCTATGTCGAAAAGAGGGCCGGACAATACGGATTCCCCGGTAGTTCGTATGGGGTTTGTCTCACAAGTTCTACCTAGCGAGATCGTGCGTAGGTTGTTTCGTTATGTCGTGGAGATGTCCTATGGAGTGCAGATTCAAGCAAGACTATAACGAGAGGGACCGTAAAAAAAACGGACTATCCCCGATGGCTCATATGCGATTTGTCCCACATCACCTACCCGGCAACGTCCTTCTACCTCCTCCAACAAGATCCATCAAGAATCAAGGAGAGATTAGTCATCCACTTCATTTCCCATATCTATATCTACATATCCATGTATATCGGGATGTTTATCTAACATGTAAAGTAAAAATAAAACTATCTACAAGTTTTTAATGTTATGTGTGTGAATACTTGATGGTCGCCTTCAGCTTAAGGGGGGATGTTGGCATAAGCTGAAGTGGCAGCTGACCAATTGGATTATCTGACACCTGGAAGACAAAGCTAAGGGAAGTCAAAGCAACAAGATAGGCATAAAGCTAAAGCTGACATCTATGCCCCATACTCACTATTGTGCTGTCAAGCAAGGAAGACAAGCAGCTATGCCTATATAAAGGCTTGTTGTATTAATAAAAATTGACTGATATACAAGATGTAGACTTAAAATAATATGGGAGTTTTTTGGATATGTCTCTTTCATGTTTTATCTTCTTTTAAATTTCTAACACCATGGTTGGGTTGCACCAACCATGGTTAGCAGCTGGCACTCATCTATTGGAGGGGTGTACTTGCGAGCCAATCAAAGGCCATCACATGGATTTGTGTTTCTTTGGGGAAGAGATGAGTGGCTAGAATGGACAAGTTGGATGGAGGGAGAGAGAAGGCTTTGGGCTTGGAGCACCTCTTAGCCTTGATATCAGCCACCATGCAAGGCCCATTTATGGCCAAAAGAATGAGTCCAAGGTGGGCTTATTTTGGAGAGAGGGATGGAGAGGGGAAAGAGCCTTTTGGGGGGGTTTGACCAAAGTCAACCCTAGGGTGGGTTCCCCATGTTGGTCAAAGTCCAAATAGGTCCAAGTCATCGGGGGTCGGGTCAAAGTTGGGGTGTCATGTCACATTTGGTGTGTGCATGCGTTTCGGTGCACGAATGTGCTTGATTTTACCACAGATTGACCACCCGTCATTGAAACTGACCGGGACCAACTTTGTTGACATTGTATATTGACCATACGAATCCAATGTCACTGACCGGGGTCGAATCGGAGTTCGTTTGTTAAATATTCAAAATATGCGCGACTTGGCGCGCTAAAATAGTCAAAATGCTCATTCTCATCATTTGGCTTTGAATCTCGACGCAACAAATTCCGATGCATTTGTATCTACTATATGAAATCATAGGAACTGACAGAACTCAAATCGGAGTTCTCTAGGTCAATATTGAAAAATCTCGTTTTCGCGACGTTCTACGAGGAATGGCCATATCCACCATATGACCTGAGAATTCAACAGAACGAGTTCCAACGCACTCTTATTGACTATACGAGACCACAGGAACTGACAGAACTCAAATCGGAGTTCTCTAGCTCGATATTCAAAAATCTCATTTTCGCGACGTTCTACAAGGAACGGTCATATCCACAATATGACCTGGAGCTCAACGGAACGAGTTCTGACGCACTCATATTGACTTTATGAGGCCACGGGAACTGACATAACTCAAATCAGAGTTCTCTAGCTCTATACTCTGCCTAGGGTTGCCTCATATCGGGTCACGGGTAGAGGTTCGGGACACTTTTATTGGGCTCATTAGGGTTCTAGTGGCCCAATAAAAGTCGGGATGTTACAATCCAATAAAAATAAAAGGATTTTCATCCCCGAAAATTTGCTTAAAGTTGGGGGAAAAGTAACATACCTGGGGAAAGAGCTCTGAGTTCTTTTCTCGGACAAGGGATTCTAGTTCCCATATACACTCTCTTGTCCGTGATTCGACCACAAAATCTTAACCATCAGAATGGTCTTGTTGTGCAGATTTTTTACTTTATAATCTACTATGCTGACCGGTTCAAGCTGGACGGATCTATCTGACTGCAGTTGTATTAGCGGTGTAGGAAGGCGTTGATCTGGTTGCCGGAGGACTCGCCTCAAGGAAGAGACATAAAACACATCATGGAGATTTTCTAATTCTGGGGGCAGGGCTAATCGATAGGGAGCAGGGCCAACATGCTCTATCACCTGATATGGGCCCAAATAGCGGGGATCTTGTTTCTTTTGCTTCTTCAACCGGGAGACACCATGCATGGGCTTGATTTTCAAAAATACCATTTCTCCCACGCTAAACTCCACCGGTTGGTGTCGTGTATCATAATATTTGGCCCGCCGGCTCCACTCTTCCTGCATTTGCTCCTGGATTAGTCATATCTCTGATGTAATATCAACACTATAAGCCACTCCTAAGGATTCCGGGTTCTCATCTTGAGCCCAAGTCAACGGAGCTTGGAAACGCCTTCCATACAATACCTCGTATGGTGCCATCTTAATGCTGGACCGATAGCTTTTATTATAAGAAAAACTTGACTAAAGCCAGCAGCTGTTCCTCTGGCTCGTTGTGCTCTGCTATACAAGTCAAAGTAGATCCTCCATCGTATGGTCCGTCCTTTCTGTCTGCCCAACTGTCTAAGGGTGGAAGGTGGTGCTAAAGGCCAACTTGGTCCCCAAGTATGCCTGCACCTTCCTGCACTCCTTAGATGTGAAACGTCAATCACGATCCGACACAATGGACTTCGATACTCCGTGGAATCGGACAACTTGCTTTATAAACAATCTAGCAAGAATGTCAACTCCATCACAAAGTAAGTTTGGAATGAACCGCGCTACCTTAGTAAGTCGATCCACGACAACCCATATAGATTCGTTTATAACATAGGATCGAGGTAAGCCGTGGAAAAAGTCCATGGAAATATCCTCAAATTTCCATTCTGGTATCGGCAGGGGTTGCGGCAGGCCTCCTAGATTGCGACATTCAACATTAAACTTTTTGACAGGCCTGACGTTGGGCCACGAAGTTGGTGACGCCTCTTTTCATTCTGGGCTAATAAATGATCCTGCGTAGATCAACATGCATCTTAATCGCACCAGGGTGAATAAAATACCTCGATTGGTGCGCTTCTCAAAGAATCTCATCTCGAATTCCTTCGGTAGAGGGAATAAATTTGTGGTGCTTGAACTGCAAGATTCCATCGTGCAAGTTGAACTCCTCTTGTGCTCTATCCTGTAGGGACTAGATGATTGGGACCACTTCCAGATCGACCTTCTGGGCTTCTCGTATTCGATCCCGGATGTCGCACTGAATTTCCATTTAATATAGGTTTGTCTGGTACTCTTTTGGGGTCCCTACGAGCAACAAGAGTAATCACCAAGTCTATCAAAGACTGAAACAATTCCCTTAGAATCTGCTCCATCCAACTCCCGGATATCGAGGGTTGGCGGCTCAACACGTCAGCAACTCTATTAGCCTTCCCTTGGTGGTACTGGAGAGCGAAATCATAATCACACAGAAAATCCAACCATCGGCGCCGCCGAAGGTTCAACTCTTTTTGAGTCAAGATGTATTTGAGGCTCTTATGGTTAGGGAAGATCTTGCATCTTACTCCGTACAAGTAGTGTCTCCAAATCTAGAGGACAAAAACAATGATGCCCAACTCTAGATCATGGACTGCATAATTCAACTCGTGCGGCTTTAGCTGGCGAGATGCGTAAGCAACTACCTCACCATGCTGCATCAAAACAACTATCCCAATCCTTTCAGGGAGGCATTAGTATAGATTTAGAATCCTTCGATTACCGATGGGATCGTAAGGATTGGGGCAGAAGTTAGCCGCTTCTTTAACTCAATGAACGCAATCTCACATTTCGGCGTCCATCGAAATGCAACATCCTTTCTCGTAAGAGCTATAAGGGGTAACACAATCTTGGAAAAATTTCCATGAATTTCCTGTAATATCTGGCAAGACTAAGGAAACTTCGTATGTCCACTGTCGTCTTAAGAGGCGACCAGCTTTAAACTGCCTGGATCTTGGCCTGACTTACTGCTACCCCATTTTTTTATGGTGTGGCCCAAGAATCCAACCTCCTCTAAATAGAATTCACATTTGTTGAACTTGACGAAGAGAGACTATTCTCGAAGTTTAAGTGACACCATCTGCAGGTGTTTAGAATGGTCTACCCCGGTCTTTGAGTAGATCAAGTTGTCGTCGATGAAGACGACCACAAAATGATCTAGAAAGGTTTTGAATACCTTATTCATCGGAGCCATAAAGGCAGAGGGGGTGTTAGTGAGCCCAAAAGGTATCACCATAAACTCGTACAGACCATGACGGGAGATAAAGGCAGTTTTGGGGATGTCTTCCTCCCAGATTTGAAGCTGATAGTAGCCTGATCTTAGGCCCATCTTGGAGAATACAGATGCACCTTGCAATCGATCGAACAACTCATCAATCCTAGGAAGTGGATACGTATTCCATATAGTGAGTTTGTTTAGTTCCCCGTAGTCTATGTACAAACGCAGTGTCCCATCTTTCTTCTTTACCAATAGTACAGGGGATTCCCAGGGTGAGGAACTTAGGCGAACGAATCCAGCAGCTATCAGTTCCTGAATCTGGATCTTCAACTCAGCCAATTCCTTAAGGGTCATTTGATAGGGTGCTCGGGACACTGGTCGAGCTCCGGACACAAGTTCAATCTGAAGGTCAACCGGTCGCTGTGGTGGCAAGCCCGGGAGGGACTTAGGGACAATATCTGGAAAATCTCACACCACCGGAACTTTGGTGAGCACTTGAACTTTATTCTTCATTTTGAAGTTGATGAGGAGTATATACTTATCATAAAATAAAACATGCATCCGATGTAGGCATACATATGCATATAGTATATAACATAGGTATCAATATCCGGTGTAACTCTAGTGTCTAAGATATATCCCTATCACTACATCGGGGGGCGGTTCATGTTGAAGGTCCAACGCATAGGCATCCAAGGGAGGTGCTCGGCCTTACTAACCTCTCTTGCCAGCTCTACCCCTCCAGCCTCTCTGGCCTTGTCCATGCATTGTTTGTCTTCCTTGAAATTCTCCTAATCATGGACTTCTTGCTGCCTGTGGGTAGAAATCTCTCATGTGTCCCGACTACTGGCACATAAGGCAATTCCCTGTAAGGGGAAATCTCTTCGAGCTACTAGCACGGGATGTGGTACTGGAGCTAGCCTGGGCTCCTACTGTGGTGTCGGGGGTGATGGTGGGCGCCTATAAGGATACATGTGATGTATCTGTCTGCGCTCTCTCCTGTCAGCGAGGATCAGCTCCTCTATCTCATCCTTGACCTCTGGGAACTTCGACCAGTCCTCAGCGCTACTGGGCCACCATTCTTTGGTCTAACTCTAACACTGCGACACGAGTCACTATATGGTGGAAGGTGGACTAAGAGATCATAATCAAGACCTGACTAAGGTCATCTTGCAAGCCTCGGTAGAAGCGAGCAGTCCTATCTCTATCAGTGGATGCAAGGTTCCTAGCAAAACGGGCTAGGCAGATGAACTATCTCTCGTATTCTGTCACCATCTAGTCACCCTGACGGATGTGCAGGAACCTCTCCTATAGTGCAGCTCGGTCGGTGTGCGAGGTGAAGTGCTCCAAGAATGCTTCTGAGAATTCCCCCCCACAGGATAGTGCTCAACGGTCGTCCTCTGAACGTCAAGCAGCTGGCCACTCTCCACCAGTCTTTAGCATATCCCTCTAACAAGGTCACAACGAGCGACACTGCAGCTACTTCCGGGCACATCATGCCTACTAACAGCTCCTTTACGTGCTCAACCCACTCTTTTTCCTATATGATAGTCTTCGTACCTCTGAAGGTTAGAGGCCTCAGCCCCCGTAATGTCATTAGTAGGTCAGTGGATACCACCAACTACTGTGGTGGTTGTGCCATAGCTATCTGAAACATCGCCAGAATAGCTGTAAACGTTTGCCCCCAAGTCTATCTCGGCAAATGGTACAACTGCAATGGAAACTGGGTCTGGAGGTGGGGTGGCGGGGACATATCCTCTGGAAGATGATCTCCCGTTACTGGACTCCGTTATATGGGGAAGTAATAGGGAACAAGTGTCAGTATTTTGCAAAAGTAAAGGAAATTTGCATGCAAAAGACTAACAAAGGTGTGCGGGCATGCTATCACACAGTCTAGAACCCCTTAGCCTCTGCACTAGGGTCTACCTGGCTTCTGCTGCATAGTTCATCCCGAACCAAAGAACGAAGCGAGGGACAGAGGTATCCTGAGACTGCTCCACAAGGATAGATCGTGATCGATCTGATCCATTTGTAAGACCCCCCCAACCTTTACCCTGGGTCGGCCAGAGGGGATCTTACTTGCTCAAGACGTCCACCCAGTGCTCCTTCAGGGGTGACGACCCAATCTGCTAAGCACTAGTTGGCCGCCTAGCTCGGCTTGAATAACAACATTCACATCTCATCACAGAGTTTAGCGGAAGCATTAACATGAAGCCACGACAAATATATATAACAATATATATATATATAACCGCAAAATGCAAAAGGTGGTAGCCACTGTTTATACATGAAGTCGTAGGCTATAATAGTACTATAACTAGCAACTCCTCTCTCTCTCTCAACTCTGATCGCTAGTACTCACGTCTCAAAACTCTGGAGACGACGAGGATGCCTCTGCTCGGGTAGTCCTATCAACTGCGTATGGTCCTACAACGGCTACTCACTACGGTGCTACATCTCTAATGAATGGTTATTAAAATAACCATTAGTCACAGAGCTAAGTGGAAACAAATATCCTCCCTGGATCCATATCCTGGGGACGAGCTCACGCACCCAACAAAAGTAGATAGCTGAAGCATGAAGAGGGTTAGTACAACATTTCATGATTAAGCTAAGAGCAACCAAAAAGAGGCGCAGCATGGTATAACTGGACCAAAAATTGCAATAACGTCAGTTATAATTTAGGCTCCACTAGCACAACAGCACAGCAGGTATTCAAAACATCGCAAGTATTCACAGTCGCGTACACATTGCAGACATTCACAGCCGCATGCATATCGCAAGCATTCATAGTCGCGTACACATCGCAGGCATCCACAGCCGCGTACACATCGTAGACATCCACAGCCGCGTACACATCGTATTCATTCATAGCCGCATACACATTGCAGGCATTCACAGCCGCGTACACATCGCAGGCATTCACAGCCGCGTACACATCGCAGGCATTCACAGCCGCGGATAACACCCTATGTCGATATAGTATAGACATCTTCTTTTCAAGCAGGGTAGCGAGCCCCGCGGGCCACACTGATGTGGCCGTCGGTGACAGTGGCCAGTCCTACCACTTCTAAGGGTGGTCGTACCGTACAACCCAGGTCCAAACGTACAACCCCGTGTACTATTAGATGTGAGCGACATCCGTCGAAACAATATTTTGGCCGACTAACAGAGAAAAACCCAACGGGGAATAAAAATATAACGGTCGGTCGCCCGTGGTACCCATCTCCTTGTCTCCTTGAGTCATCGACCTTCCTGCACCGGTACGAACGGTCTGTGGAAGGGACTGACTGGCCATAATTTACCGTAAGCAATTTACAAGAAATCAAACAGTCAATTTTGCTAGCACGCACCGGGTCTGTGGCGGCCTGCCCTACTATGCTTCAAACTTCGGGCGGCGGCACTCAGCTCAACTTTCGATAAGGAGCATGGGAGCACTTTATTTGGGGCTAAACCTGGAGGAAAAAAACCTCAACTCTGGTTATCCCCATCTAAGGCTTGACCTTAATAGACAACTACTCGTCAGAGCAGGACCCGGGCTTATAATAGTAAATTGCAGAAATGAAATGTGGTAATTAAAGTTGCTAATAATAAAAGCTGTATAATTAAAGTGCTGGAATGAAATATGACCAGTACAAAACTGGAGTAGTACTGAATTGAAAGTACTGAATTGAACTTGACCAGTACGAGACTGGAGTTGAATTGAATGTACAAAATTGAACTTGACCAATACGAGAATGGAGTAGAACTGAATTGAAAATACTGAATTGAACTTGACCAGTACGGGACTAGAGCAGAACTGAAAAGAAAGTATTGTACTGAAATGAATAAATGAACTAGATCAGTGCAAAACTGGACTAAAACATAAAGAAAATGGTTAGTAGTCCAATCACTCCATTCAGGAGGCTTCAGTTTTGTCTCCGTTCTTATTGGGACTGACGTTCCTTCACTTGACCCGTGGCGCTCTGCTACTTATTTAAGAAATTAAGTAGCGCCCTTTCCAACAGTCCGAGTTTTTGGAATAGTTGGGTATGTGCTTGATCCTACATTTGGTATCGAGGAGGTCACTGGTTCAAGACCAGGGGGCGCTATTAAATCCCGATTTTTACCTTCTACCTGTGTGGGTCCGGCGGGTCAGGCAAACTGTGGTCATGTGGTAACCCCACCTCTGAGCCATGTGGGCCATGTGGTAACTCCGCCTCTGAGCCGACGGGTTGTGCTGGACGCCGGGGGGGATTGTTGGGTCTGGCGTTCCTTCACTTGACCCGTGGCGCTCTGCTACTTATTTAAGAAATTAAGTAGCGTCCTATCCAATAGTCCGGGCTTTTGGAACAGTTGGGTATGCGCTTGATCCTACAATTCTCAGGAGGTATTTTCAGGTCCTTCTCCGTTCTCATGAGACATTAACAATTCCTTCTCCGTTCTCAGGAGGTGTATTCAGTATTTTTTTAGTTTTCAAGATTTCCTTGGATTACACCCATTATTAAGATCCGATTATTTAGTTACGCCTTTTTAGTTCACGGCTTAATCGAATCAAAGGCTTTTTAGGAGTTACCTATTTATTATTTGTCGAGAATAATTAGCAACTTGATTGCTTGCGTCAGATCGAATCCAAGAATCTCGTTAGAGGACACATTCTTCCTCGAATTTCAACCTCGAAAATCATTTTTAACACATGAGGGAAAATCTTCACTCGGAACTAGGTTTTGGATTATTTTTCTCGAAGCTCATACTTTCATCTTCCGAGTCTACCCAAAATTCTCGAGAGTTATTTGAAAATAAGGCGCTCAGTGGTTTTGCAAAAATCCTGAAATACTCAGAGTTGGAAATCTTGCCTTTATAACTCTCGTCAATTACTCAATTGAACTTAATATTCAATATATAAAATGGTCGCGCGCTTCGATTTCCATTTTCGAAGAATTTGAACGCGTAAATTTCTAAGCGCGGCCCTAGGCTCCAAAAATTGGAAAATACTTAATTTTTATCCCAAGGTTTCCAAATTTTAATACAACCTTTAAGAGGGCTTAAAAAGAGCCTAGCAATTTTTCCAAAATTTTCCGAGCAATTTTGGGCCTCTAAATTGGCCAAATTATTCTTATTTAGGCTTTCAAAATACCAAATTAACTTCAAAAGTTCTCAAATATTTCATGGAGATTTATCTCATTAAGGAAAACAACTTTCATGTTCAAAACATTTTTCCTAGGAGCCTAGATTACCCCTCAAAAAATATAACATCTATTTTAGTTATAATATTATTGTTGATGCCGAGAAAATCCCGACCTCAGAATCGGACTAGGCGGCCTAAGGTTACCGGTCTCGCAGTGAAATCAGATGGCCAAGGACGAGCAAAAAAAACAAGACCCCAGGCGCTGTGGCAGGAAGGTCGCACCACGTACCCGGTTGCTTAGGTGAAGCAACCCCTTCTCTACCAGAATAGCCGAGCTAGATACGAAGGAGATGCGCGAGCTGGAATTTGCGAGTAACTATCCGAGAGTTTCCGGTGCTTTCCTTCGTACCCCTGGGTCCTATTTATAGGGAAATCCAAAGAGAGGGGGGTCTTACTTATACCCCCACCACGGCGATCGGGCGACTTTCTGGGGAGCTCGCACGGGACAGGCGAGTATCTCGCCTTAGTCGCCACCTTGCGAGTATGCGTGGGGAGCTCGCCATACTCGCCCATACCTTTTGCTGGCTCGCGTCTTAATCTTGACTTCGCTCTTGGATCATTGACTTTGACTTCTGGTGACCTGGCTGTGGTGGGGCCTCCCCTCATTGAATACAGGTTGTACAATTATAATAATCAAAAATATTATAAAAATTATAACTTTTATAATATTTATCATCTCCCCCCACCTGCCTGTACAGAAAATAGCCCTTACGGGTCTTCTCCGTCGTCGTCCAGCCATGACTCCACCCCTGCCGACTCCCCTAGGGTGGGCGCTCCCTCCGGCGGTGGTCCGACGGCATGCCGCCGCCGGCCGCCGGCGGGGCTATATATATATATATATATATATATATATATATATATATATATATATATATATATATATATATATATAATCGAAGGGGATAGGTTGACGGCGGCAACGCTCCGGCTGTCGGAGCTCGCATGCAAAGTATCCAGAAGATATGGAGGAAAGAGAGGAGAAGTTTTCCACCTTATTTAGGGTCTTTGGAAGTTCTCGATGAGTTCCGCCATTAATGGCAGTGGAGGGTGGTGGAGCTCGGGTATGCTTCTCCGGTGAGGTTGAGCTCCAGAAGAGGGGGTGGCTGGGATCGTTTTGAGGCTGGGGAGAGTATTTTAGTCCTCTGGTATGGAGGGGATGAATATATAGAGGGAATGTGTGAGCCCCTCCTTCCTTCTTGGCCAAGACAAGGAGAACCATGGTTGGTTGCACCAACCATGGTTAGCAGCTAGTACTCATCCATTGGAGGGGTATACTTGCAAGACAATCAAAGGCCATCACATGGATTTGTGTTTCTTTGGGGAAGAGATGAGTGGCTAGGATGGACAAGTGGATGGAGGGAGAGAGAAGGCTTTGGGCTTGAATCACCTCTTAGCCTTGATATCAGCCACCATGCATGTCCCGTTTATGGAAAAAAGAATGAGCCCAAGGTGGGCTTATTTTGGAGAGAGGGATGGAGAGGGGAAAGATCCTTTTAGGGGGGTTTGACCAAAATTGGTTTTTGCATGCTTTTCGATGCATGAATGTGCTTGATTTGACCACAGATTAACCACCCGTCATTGAAATTGACCGGGACCAACTTCGTTGACTTTGTATTAATCATACGAATCCAATGCCACTAACCGGGTCGAATCGGAGTTCGTTTGCTAAATATTCAAAATATGCGCATCGCGACGCGCTTAAAATGGTCAAAATGCTCATTCTCATCGTTAGACTTTGAATCTCGACCCAACGAGTTCCGATGCATTTGTATCTACTATACAAAATCATAGGAACTGACAGAACTCAAATCGGAGTTCTGTAGGTCAATATTCAAAAATATCGTTTTCACGACGTTCTACGAGGAACGGCCATATCCACCATATGACCTCAGAATTCAACGAATCGAGTTCCAATGCACTTATATTGACTATACGAGACCAAAAGAACTGACAGAACTCAAATCGGAGTTCTCTAGCTCGATATTCAAAAATCTCGTTTTCACGACGTTCTACAAGGAACGGTCATATCCACATTATGACATGGAGTTCAACGGAACGAGTTCTGACGCACTCATATTGACTATATAAGGCCACTAGAACTGACAGAACTCAAATTGGTGTTCTCTAGCTCTATACCCTACCTAGGGTTGCCTCATACCGGGTCACGGGTAGAGGTTCGGGTTACTTTTATTGGGCTCATTAGGGTTCCGGTGGCCCAATAAAAGTTGGGATGTTACACCAAGGAGGGAATTTGCTCTGCATGCCAGAAGGGCAAGCAGACCAAAGCTTTTTTTAAGAGCATTGGGACCAAGGACTCTGTGAGGTGTTTATACCACCTATATATGGACTTGTTTGGTCATATGTCAGTTCATAGTCTAGGTAAGAAAATCTACACCCTTGTGATTGTTGATGACTTTTCTAGGTTTGCTTGGGTTTTTTTTTCTTAAAAAAACTTTGAAACCCTTGACATCTTCAGGACCTTTGTCAAGCAAATTCAGAATGAAATGGACAGTTATGTGGCCAAAATCAGGAGTGATCATGACACTGAATTTCAATCTGAAGGCATGACAAAATTTTGTGAAGATCAAGGGATTCATCAAGAATTTTCTTCTCCAACAACACCCCAGAAAAATGCAATTGTTGAGAGGAAAAATAGAACTCTCGTAGAAGCTGACAGGACATTGATAAGTGACACATCTCTCCCAGAATACTTCTGGGCTGAGGCAGTAAATACTACATGTCATGTACTAAATATAGCTTCTATCACCAAGGATCACAAGAAGACTCCCTATGAGATCATGAAAGGCAGAAAATCGAACCTTGCCTATCTCAGGATCTTTGGTTGCAAATGTTATGTGCTTAACAATGATAAGTCATATTTGACTAAGTTTGCTGCCAAATTCCTATGAACGAATATTTGTTGGGTACAGTAATCAGAGCAAAGCATATAGGATCTATAACTTTAAAAATCGAGTTGTAGAAAAGTCTGTAAATGAAGTTTTTGATGAATCTTCTATGCTTAATAGTGAGCTGCTCAGCTCTACTAGATCTGCAGGTATAAAACAGGAGATGGACAAACTATCCATCAAGGATTCTCCTCCTGCTTCCCAAGATGAAGATGAAGGAGTATGCAGTTCAGAAGGAGGACAAAGCACACATGATGTGGATGAAGATCAGCAGGATCCAACCATTGAAGTCAATGATGCTGAAGAGAGATTTCCTCCAGTAGTTAGACATCTAAAGGATCATCCCAGACATCATATAATTAAAGATATCATCCAAGGGGTTACAATAAGAAGCAAAATCATGTACATAGCTATGTACTCCAGCTTTTGTCTCAGGTTGAGCCCAAGAGATTTGAAGATGCCAACATAGACCAATATTAGATTGCGGCAATGCAAGAGGAACTGAACAAGTTCAAGAGATGTAAGGTCTGGAAGCTGGTTCCAAGACCATAAGGACATAACATCATTGGAATCAAGTGGATCTACAAGAACAAGTTGGATGAAAATGGTGTTATAATTAAAAATAAAGCTAGATTGGTGGCCAAGGGTTATAGACAAAAAAAGGTATTGATTTTGATAAAACCTTTGCCCCAGTAGCTAGAACAGAAGCCATCAAACTATTCTTTGCATATGCTGCCCACAAGGGAATCAATGTTTACCAAATAGACGTGAAGTCAGCCTTCCTAAATGGTGACATAAGAGAAGAAGTGTATGTTGAGCAGCCATCAGGTTTTGTTATTCCTAACTCTCCTGATCAAGTTTATAGACTTAGGAAAGCTTTGTATGGATTGAAACAAGCCCATAGGGCATGGTATGAGATCATGTCTATCTTTCTTATTTGAGAATAAATTCTCAATGAGAAAGATAGACAAAACTCTATCCCTAAGAGAATCCAAGGGTAAGATCATACTAGTCTAAATTTATGTAGATGACAAAATCTTCGGGTCTACTGATGATAACTTTTGCAAAAAGTTTACCAAACTTATGCAAGAGAAATTTGAGATGAGCAGTATGTGTGAGGTTAAGTACTTCTTGGGACTCCAAGTAAGACAGTCTGAGGATGGATTGTTCATCTCTAAATCTAAGCTCACTAGGGAGTTAATTAGAAAATTTGGTATGGAGAGTGCCTCCACATTGAAAACTTCAATGGGGTCAAGGGTGTCAATAGACAAGGATGAGACAGGGAAACCTGTTGATGAAACCATGTATAGAGGCATAATTGTCTCCCTCCTCTATCTTTCTGCTAGTAGGTCAGACAATATGTATGCTACATGTGTTTGTGCTAGATACCAGGCTAGCCCTAAGGAGTCTCACTATTCTGCAGTTAAAAACAATTTGAGATATCTTAAGGGCACACCTGATCTTGGCCTATCGTACCCTAGGGATAGTGATTTTGAGCTAATTGGATATTCAAATGCAGATTTTCCAGACTGTAGAGAGGACAGGAAAAGTACTTCAGGCTCCTGTCAGTTCTTAGGTGGAAGACTTGTATCTTGGAGCAGCAAGAAGTAGACTAGTGTTGCAATATCAACCGCTGAGTCAGAATATATATCAGCAGGAAGTTGTTGTGCACGGTGCTATGAATTCAGCATCAGCTCCAAGACTATAACCTAAAGCTAAGTAACACTCCATTATATTGTGATTCAACTAGTGCAATCTCTATTGCTAAGAATCATTTCTCTCATAGCAGGACTAAGCATATAGATATTAAGTATCATTTTATTAGAGAGCATGTGAAAAGTGAAGATATTAGTCTTGAATTTGTCCCCACGGACAAAGCAAGTGGCTAATATATTCACTAAGCCACTAGATGAATCCAAGTTCAATACCTTCAAATTTGAATTGGGTATGATGAATTTAGCCCAGCTTCAGTAGCTCTCCATAGTGTCTTTGTCTGTTGCAGGTAGTTTTAATCCATGTAGGATAAATAAAAGCAAAATGGACTAAGTGTCCAGGCATCGAGTGTGCTGTGACAAGATCAGGTGTCGAGTGTGCTGAGTGTAAGTACTATGTGTAAGACCCCCCCCCCCCCCCCTCGGTTCACAAAAACCGGCACAGACAGGGGGATCCTACCGCACACCGCCGCCAACATACGATACTGAAGGAGAAACAGAGGCACACCCATCTCCATTATCTCCCTTCAGTTTCTCCATGTCGTATACAGATGATGATGTTAAGCGAATAACAATACCTACCAAAGTAAGGGAAAGTAGTTTCCCGGTGGAAGGCACTACTAACTGGTGTAACTTATTACGGAAAGCGGTATGCATGGTCTCATAACGGAAGATTACCCTTCACAGAAACTCCCTACCCCAAAACTTGAGCACGCCTTCTCCTTTTGGGTGATATCCTTTATCCGTACTTGTCACCTATGCAAATGACAAATCATTAGAACCACGTATAGAATCCAATCCCTAATAACATCAAGTGTAGTATTATTTTTAAGAGAGGTAGATATGGAATTTTTATTTTGGGTCGAGGCGGTCTTCCCATGACCACTGCCTACGTATTCATATCACCTTAAATACGTTCTCAGACCCACGCAGTTCTATAGTTTTGCACGGGTTGTCTTCCCAGACCATACACCATGCGAGTTGCCTCGGTGTGAAACTCGTCAGCCATCTGATATTTTCTCATGGCATACATCCCGAAGGCGCGACACATTACAGAAGTAATCACATCTCGAGGCACATTTTTCGAAGGCACAAATACATTCCAGAAGGAATTAGATCTTGAGGAACATTTCTCAAAGGCACAAACATATACAATTAGGAACCGCATCTCGAGGCACATTTCTCGAAGGCACAAACATATACCATAAGGAACCACATATCGAGGCACATTTCTCGAAGGCACGGACATATACCTTAAGGAACCATATCTCGAGGCACATTTCTCGAAGGAACGAACATATACCTTAAGGAACCATATCTCGAGGCACCTTTCTTGAAGGCACAAACATATACCTTAAGGAACCATATCTCGAGGCACCTTTCTCGAAGGCACAAACACATACCAAAAGGAACCACATCTCGAGGCACATTTCTCGAAGGCACGGGCATATACCTTAAGGAACCATATCTCGAGGCACCTTTCTCGAAGGCACAAACACATACCATAAGGAACCACATCTTGAGGCATCTTTCTCGAAGGCACAAACATATACCATAAGGAACCGCATCTCGATGCACCTTTCTCGAAGACACAAACATATACCATAAGTAACAACATCTCAAGGCATCTTTCTCGAAGGCACAAACATATACCATATGGAACCGCATCTCGAGGCACATTTCTCGAAGGCACAAACATATACCATAAGGAACCACATCTCGAGGCACATTTCTCGAAGGCACGAACATATACCTTAAGGAACCATATCTTGAGGCACATTTCTCGAAGGCACGAACATATACCTTAAGGAACCATATCTCGAGGCATATTTCATTCCCGTGAGGACAATATCTCGGGGGCACAATTTCGGAATGCTCAATCTATCACAACGTATGAACGATAAACATTATGTCATTTAAGGCTTCGCAAGCCAAAACCAACCAACGTCAGGATAACCAGGGATTGAGTCAAAGGTTGGGGCCTTATCCTGCTCCACAAACTTATAACCCAGAATTATAGCTATGTGACCCTGATAAGCCCCAGCCCCAGGCTCGACTCATCATAAGTCGTGACCTCTTGGGTTACTCTCTAATTTGATTTACCAACATGGCTATAGAGATTCATACTCATTCAAAAGATAATCTTGTGCTTTAAACCGGACAGATTGTCAAGTGATTAAGGTGTCGATCTCTACCACAGACACTATTTAGATTTGACTTTGATGGAATTTCTCATCCCCAAGTCAACAATGAATCAAGATTGAAACCAATTAAAGAGCCTTACACCCCAAAACCATCTGCACTGCTCTACTGACCAGAGTGGCGGCCAGTTCGACAATTAAAGGTTGTACTGAAAGAAAAGACTAAACCTCGATCTTTCCGTTCTGCTTGAAGAGTGACGGCCAGTTTGATAATTAAAGGTTGCACTGAAATAAAAGACTAAACCTCGATCTGTCCGCTCTGCTCGAAGAGTGGAAGCCAGTTCGACAATTAAAGTCATCACTGAAACAAAAGCCTAAACCTCAATCTGTCCGCTCTGCTCGAAGAGAGACGACCACTTCGGCAATTAAAAGTTGCACTGAAATAAAAGCCTAAACCTTGATCTGTCCGCTCTGCTCGAAGAGTGATGGCCAGTTCGGCAATTAAAGGCTACACTGAAATAAATGCCTAAACCTCGATCTGTCCGCTCTGCTCGAAAAGTGGCAGCCAGTTCGGCAATTAAAGGCTTTACTAAAACAAAAGACTAAACCTCAATCTGTCCGCTCTACTCGAAGAGTGACGGCTAGTTCGGCAATTAAAGGCTGCACTGAAACAAAATCTTAAACCTCGATCTGTTCGCTCTGCTCGAAGAGTGACGGCCAGTTCGATAATTAAAGGTTGCACTGAAATAAAAGCCTAAACCTTGATCTGTCCGCTCTGTTCGAAGAGTGGCGGCCAGTTCGGCAATTAAAGGCTGCACTGAAATAAAAGCCTAAATCTCGATCTGTCCGCTATGCTCGAAGAGTGACGGTCATTTCGGCAATTAAAGGCTGTACTGAAATAAAAGCCTAAACTTCAACCTGTCCGCTCTACTCGAAGAGTGGCGGCCATTTCGACAATTAAAGGTTGCACTTAAATAAAAGCCTAAACCTCGATCTATCCGCTCTGCTCGAAGAGTGGCCTCCAGTTCGGTAATTAAAGGTTGTACTGAAACAAAAGCCCAAACCTCGATTTGTTCGCACTGCTCGAAGAGTGGCAGCCAGTTCGACAATTAAAGGCTGCACTGAAAGAAAAGCCTAAACCTCTATATGTTCGCTCTGCTTGAAGAGTGACGGTCAGTTCGGCAATTAAAGGCTGCACTGAAAAAAAGCATAAACCTCGATCTGTCCGCTCTGCTCGAAGAGTGACGGCCGGTTCGACAATTAAAGGTTGCACTGAAATAAAATCCTAAATCTCGATCTGTCCGCTCTGCTCGAAGAGTGGCGGCCAGTTCGGCAATTAAAGGCTACACTGAAATAAAAGACTAAACTTTGATCTGTCCACTCTGCTCGAAGAGTGGCGGCCAGTTCGATAATTAAAGACTGCACTGAAATAAAAGTCTAAACCTCGATCTGTCAGCTCTGCTCGAAGAGTGGCAGCAAGTTCGGCAATTAAAGGCTGTACTGAAACAAAAATCCAAACCTCAATCTGTCTGCACTTCTCGAAGAGTGGCGGCCAGTTCGGCAATTAAAGGCTACTCTGAAAGAAAATCCTAAACCTCGATCTGTCCGCTCTGCTCGAAGAGTGACGGCCAGTTCGACAATTAAAGGCTGCACTGAAATAAAAGTCTAAACCTCGATCTGTCCGCTCTGCTCGAAGAGTGACGGACAGTTCGACAATTAAAGGCTACATTGAAATAAAAGCCTAAACCTTGATCTGTCTGCTCTGCTCGAAGAGTGGCGGCCAGTTCGGCAATTAAAGGCTGCACTGAAATAAAAGCCTAAATCTCGTTATGTCTACTTTGCTCGAAGAGTGATGGCCAGTTCGGCAATTAAAGGCTGCACTGAAATAAAAGCCTAAACTTCGATCTGTCCGCTCTGCTCGAAGAGTGGCGGCTAGTTCGACATTTAAAGGTTGTACTGAAATAAAAGCATAACCTCGATCTGTCCTCTCTACTCGAAGAGTGGCATCCAGTTCGACAATTAAAGGTTGTACTGAAACAAAAGCCCAAACCTCGATCTATCCGCACTGCTCAAAGAGTGGCGGCCAGTTCGGCAATTAAAGGCTGCACTGAAAGAAAAGCCTAAACCTCGATCTGCTTGTTCTGCTCGAAGAGTGACGGCTAGTTCGATAATTAAAGGCTGCACTGAAACAAAAACCTAAACCTCGATCTGTCCGCTCTGCTCGAAGAGTGGCAGACAGTTCGGCAATTAAAGGTAACACTAAAACAAAAGCCTAAATCTCGATCTGTCCGCTCTGCTTGAAGAGTGACGAACAGTTCGGCAATTAAAAGCTGCACTGAAATAAAAGCCTAAACCTTATTCTGTCCGCTCTGCTTGAAGAGTGATGGCCAGTTCGACAATTTAAAGGCTGCACTGAAATAAAAGCCTAAACCTCGATCTGTTCGCTCTGCTCGAAGAGTGACAGCCAGTTCAGCAATTAAAGGTTGCACTGAAATAAAAGCCTAAACTTTGATCTGTCTGCTCTGCTCGAAGAGTGACGGCCTGTTCGACAATTAAAGGTTGCACTGAAATAAAAGCCTAAATCTCGATCTGTTCGCTCTGCTCGAAGAGTGGCAGCCAGTTCGGCAATTAAAGGCTGTACATATAACCTACATATACATATAAATTATATATGTATATATACATTTATAATATATATATAACTATATAAATATATTCACTTTTTATAAAAGCACGGGTAGGCTCCTGTAGCAATTACGATGGCAAACCCTTCGGCCCTCCTCCACCGCCAACGTCCGACCGGCGGGTCACCGAGCCACCACCCCCAGCCATTTTGTCGGAGCCAAGTGCGCCTATCGGAGGCGGTCCGGCATCCTGGCGCCGTCGTTGGACGCCGGTGGAAGGTTGAAGCTGAGCTATTTATCTCTCAGGCACCGCCAGATCTTTGATCTCCGGTGGTGCCGCCTCCTAAAACCTTATCTGAGAGAGTCCCTACTTCCTCTCCGACAAGGGTGTGGCCCTCCAAAGAGATAAGAAGTCTTGAAGGCTCCCCATGTAGGCGGTGTTGAAAGTAAGCTGAAGAGATGCCGAAGATAAATCAGTCCAAAGCAGCTCTCAAACTGAATCTGAGAAGATAAGAACAAAATGAATCAGTGCAAATGAATTGAAGTGAAGAAGAAGAAGGAGACGTGAAGATAAAGCAATGTCAATAGTTGCGGCTCTCTTCCCAAGCAAAGCCAAACAGCCGCACCTTTTCTTATTTCCGGAAATATTATATATAGACATTGGTACTTGGAGTGTATAGGTGAAAAAAAAATATTTCTTTAATTATATTTTTACTCTCAACGCCATTCTCACACTCAACGCCATCCTCACACTCAACGCCTTTCTTTATACCCAGCATAGCTTGTACTTTCTATTTTTAACAGTGGTATCAGAGGTATCAAAAGTTTTAAAACTACACATAATGTCGGCATTTACTTATGCCACGAGTGTTGTACCCATTTTCCAAGGAGAATCATATGAATACTTGGCGGTTCAAATGATTACTCTGTTTAAGTCACATGGAATATGGGATATAGTAGAGAATGGTTATCAACGTCCAGCAGAGGAAGAACTTACAACAGCAGCAGCACGCAAAACTGCAGCAGAAACAGAAGTAAAAGATGCAAAAGCACTGCTTCTAATACAACAAGGTATTAGCAAATCCATATTTCCTAGAATAATGGCTTCACCAACAGCTAAAGCAGCATGGGATTTGCTAAAAGCAGAATATAAAGGCACCAATCAGGTAATAACCATTAAGTTACAAACATATTGGAGAGACTTTGATACTCTTCAAATGAAAGAAAGTGAGAGTGTGCAAGATTTCTTTGCTAGGACTACAAATATCATAAACCAAATTAGAAATTTGGGAGATGAGATACAAGATAGAAAAGTAGTCCCAAAAATACTAAGAAGTCTTCCCTCTACATTTAATCCAATTGTTACTGCCATAGAAGAATCCAAAAATTTGGATACTCTATCAATTCCTGCACTCATGGGCTCATTACAAGCACATGAAGACAGGATGAAAAGGCAAAAATCCCCACAGGAACATGTCTTGCAAACAAAAATCAATAGCAAATAGTGGCAACAGTAAACAGTTTTACAAAAAGTCTGATAGAAATCAACCAAATCAGCAATACAAACAAAAGTCTAAATCAGATTTTCAAAACTCCAAAATACAGATGCATTGCATTCTATGCAATAGAGGAAATCATGATGCACAGAACTGCTATTACAAATGCAAGAAATGCAAGAGGACAACACATTAGGCCAAAGATTGCTGGTTTAACAAAAAACCTCAAGAAGCAAGGTTTATTGAGAAGCAACAAGAGGTAAGAATTCTTGAAACCAATATAGAGCAATTATTCTATGCAAAAGATGATGAAGTTTCAAGAAAAAGGGTAAAACAGTCCACTAATGAGACATGGTATGTTGATAGTGGGTGTTCTACTCATATGACAGGAAATATTAACTACTTCTCATCCTTAGATGAGACTCATAAATCAGAAGTGTCTCTAGGAAATGGAAAACCAGAAAAGATAGAGGGACAAGGAACTATAATAGTCCAAACAAACGGTGGAGAGTTGAGACATATAGATAATGTCCAATATGTCCCAACTCTAGCACAAAGCCTATTAAGTATAGGGCAGTTAATCCAAAAAGGCAATCAGTGAGGTTTAAAAAAGAGCAATGTGATATATATGATGCTAGTGCAAATTTAATAATGAGCATACATATGTCAAAAAATAGAGTGTTCCCACACACTAAAAACAAAAAAAGAGCTAGCTTTTTCATGTGTATCAACTAATAATAGTGCTCTTAGCATTTGGCATCAGAGATATGGGCATCTGAACATTCAAGACTTAAGAAGACTTCAACAAAATAATGTAGTTCAAGGTTTACATGTGATACCAAAAGGAGCCTTCATACATTGTGAAGAATGTGCATATGGGAAGCAACACAAAATGCCATTTCCAACATCTAGTGAATGGAGAAGCACTCAGCCATTACAGTTAATACATGCATATCTATGGGGACCATCCTCCTCACTTTCTTTGGGTCAAAAAAATATTATCTACTCTTGGTTGATGATTGCACAAGGTTCATTTGGGTTTATTTCTTAGTAAACAAGTCACAAGCCTTCAATTTCTTCAAACAATTTAAAATTTTGGTAGAAAAACAATACTCTTTTTCTATCAAAATACTAAGAACAGATAGAGGAGGAGAGTTCCTATCTAAATAATTCATGGAATTTTGTATATCAAATGGTATAAAGAGGCAATTAACAGTTAGTAAATCACCCCAACAAAATGGGGTGGTAGAAAGGAGAAATAGAACGGTTATAGAAATGGCCAAAACTATGCTCCTTCAAAAACATATGCCCATAGAATTTTGGGCAGAGGCTGTAAATACAGCTGTATACCTGCTTAACAGAGCACCAACAAGGGCATTGGATAATACAACACCATATGAAGCCTTAACAAATAGAAAACCAAGAGTAAACCATTTAAGAACTTTTGGATGCATAGCATTTGTATACATTCACAGTGAAGAAAGAACAAAGTTAGAAAAGAAAAGTGAAAAAGGTATTTTGCTTGGCTACAGTGAAGAATCTAAAGGGTACATAATATTTTTACCAAACCAGCATAAAGTGGTAACAACAAGGGATGTATTATTTCATGAAGAAGAAAAATGGGAGTGGGCATCAGGTTTTGAAGAACTCTCATCAAGAGTGTTTTCAATTGATTCCATCCTTTCCAATGAAGTTCAGAATATCCATCAAGATACTTCTGATACTTCAAGTTCAGAATCATCATCACCCAAAAGAATGAAACTACTTAGTGATATTTATCAAGAGTGTGAATTTGCCCTTACAGCATCTACTCCAACAGCATTTGAAGAGGCAGTCACTAAGCAAGAATGGAGGGCAGCAATGAATGAAGAAATAAAGATGGAAGAAAAGAATAAAACATGGAAGTTAGTAGAACCTCCTGCCAACAAAGACATTATAGGCCTAAAATGGGTCTATAAGATAAAAGAGAATGAGGATGGAGTTATCAACAAGTATAAAGCTCGTATAGTAGCAAAAGGCTATTCCCAAATACCTGGAATAGATTTTAATGAAACCTTTGCACCAGTTGCTCATTTAGAAACCATTCGATCCATCATTTCTTATGCGGCACAAAACAGACTAAAGCTATACCAACTTGATGTCAAATCAGCCTTTTTAAATGGGGAGATTAGAGAAGACGTTTATGTAAAACAGCCAAGAGGTTATGAAATAGAAGGGGAAGAACACAAAGTCTACAAGTTACAAAAGGCATTTTATGGCTTGAAACAAGCCCCGAGAGCATGGCACTCCAACATTGATACATATCTAATCCAGCAACATTATCAACGTAGTGCCAATGACTCTTCTCTGTACATAAAAAAAAAAGAAAATTCTGACATACTAATCATATGCCTTTATGTTGATGACTTAGTTCTTACAGGTAATAATATCCAGCAGTTAGAAAACTTCAAGGAGGAGATGAAGAAGAGGTATGAGATGACAGATTTGGGGCTTCTCAAGTATTTCCTTAGGATACAAATAAAGCAAACTCCAGCAGGTATCATGTTATCCCAAGAAAAATATGCTAATGATCATTTACAGAAATTTAAGCTTGAAAATTGCAATCCAGTTTCAACTCCAATCTCAACTTCAGAGAATTTAACCAAAGAAGGAGGAGAAGAAGGAGCAGATGAAGGGAACTATAGAAGTCTCATTGGATCTCTTATCTATTTAACAAATACTAGGCCGGACATAGAGAATGTCGTGAGTCTGCTATCCAGATATGTAAGCAGTCCTTCTAAACAACATCTGGGAGCAGTCAAACGCATTCTACGATACATCCAAGGTACAAAAACATATGGATTATTTTATAAACATCCTATGAAAAATACTCTAATAGGATATTAAGATTCAGATTGGGGAAGATGCATAGATAATAGAAGAAGTACTAATGGATTTGTCTATTTCAAGGGAAGCAATCCAATCTCATGGTCCTCCCGTAAGAAGCAAACCGTAGCTCTTAGCACAGCGAAAGCAGAGTACATGGCGCTAAGCTCAGCTGTCACTGAAGGTATTTGGCTCAAACGACTTATCAATGAAATAGAGGAAGAGAAAGAGGTGAAACCCACCATCATCAAATGCGATAGCACCTCTGCTATTGCATTAGCCAAAAATCCTGTATGCCACAAAAAGAGTAAGCATATAGAAATACGCTACCATCATATTCGAGAAAATGTTAAGAAAGGAGAAATAAGCTTAGAATATGTAGGTACCGATGATCAGCTAGTAGATCTCCTAACCAAGCCATTACCTAGGGCAAGATTTGAAGAACTACGCCACCGCATCGGGGTAGAAGATCTCTCAGTTTAAGAAGGGGTGTTGAAAGTAAGCTGAAGAGATGTCGAAGATAAATCAGTCCAAAGCAGCTCTCAAACTAAATCTGAGAAGATAAGAACAAAATGAATCAGTGCAAATGAATCGAAGTGAAGAAGAAGAAGGAGACGTGAAGATAAAGAAATGTCAACAGTTGCGGCTCTCTTCCCAAGCAAAGCAAAACAGCCGCACCTTTTCTTATTTCCTGAAATATTATATATAGACATTGGTACTTGGAGTGTATAGGTGAAAAAAAATATTTCTTTAATTATATTTTTACTCTCAACGCCATTCCCACACTCAACGCCATCCTCACACTCAACGCCTTTCTTTATACCCAGCATAGCTTGTACTTTCTATTTTTAACGGGCGGAGCGAAGGAAGGTGACGGAGGTGGCGGTGAAGCTTTTCTCGTCTTCTCCGGCATCGGTGACATTTCGAAAATGCCAGAGCTTCCTCCATTATGGTCGACCTGATGCTCCTGCCGTCCCCCCTGACGAAGCCAGGGGAGAGCTTTTTATAGCTGGTTGAGAGCACCCCGCTCACCTTCTCTCTCTTTCTTACCTAAGCAGGGTTGGGTTTAGTTTTCGGCCGACCAGGGTAAGGTGAGAGTGACGGCTGGAAGCTTCTTAGTGGTGGGAGAGATGTACTGTTGGGTTAGCACTTAGCACAACCATAGTTAAGGAACTATAGTTGAGTTAAACTCCTCCCTCTCTCCTTCTCTCTCCATTAACTTGGGTGGTTTTGGGTCCAGCCAACTCTGGTTGGCCTGGGGACAACTGGCAGTGCCTTAGAGGCTTGCTGGCATAGGTTTGGGTTAGCCAATCAGAGGCCAGCCCATTGATTGTGTGTTTTTTTTTCTTTGGTTAGATGAGTAGCTAGCATGGATCTTATCTTAAGAATCATCTTCTTACTTCCATGATCTAAGTGCCACTTGGCTTAATCCCCCTTTTTCTTGAGGGTTTGCATGGTGGCTGATCCACCAATCAGGGAGGAGCATGAGGATTATGGTTTTGTTGAGTGGAGGGAGAAGGTTAGTGGTTTAGTTGGGGAAAAAGTCCACTTTTATGGTGTTTTGACCAAGTAAAACTTTAAGTGAGTACCTTATGCGTGTCAGCTCATAAATTTTATGGCAAGACGGCTTTGAGTGAGTAGAGCTCACTCAACGCCATTTACTCCATGGCAAGACGGCGTTGAGTGAGCTCTGCTCACTCAACGCCATTTACTCTATGGCGTTGAGTGAGCTTTGCTCACTCAACGTCATACCTTATATTGCAAGACGATGTTGTATTGGCCCTTGGAGGTCACTTGACCCTTAACCAGGGCACTTTTGACCACCCTAGGCCTAGAGTTGACTTTGGTCAACTTTAGCCTTTTTGGTTGGTCCCAATGGGTCCTTGGTGACCCTTTGCCTCTCACTAGGTCTATGAGGGTATGTGTGGGGTCCATTTGGCTAAGGGACTGCAACTGGCCCTTGTGTAGGTCAATTTGACCCAATTAGGGTTAGAGTTGACTTTGGTCAACTTAGCTCCTTTAACTGCCCTCCATGGGTCCTTAATGACCCATTGACTCCTCATTAGGGTTATAAAGGTATGGGTGGGGTCTTGTAGTCTTGGTGAAGCCATATGATCACCTTAAACCAAGGTTTTGGAATTTACTATTTGCAGACCATAGTGCCCCTATCCACACCACCAGGTCCACTTGACTTTTTCTTGGGCTTCCTAGGGTTTTGTCATGACAAAACCACTCTTAGGGGTCTAGTTGGAAATGGGATGTTACACGAGGCACATTTCTCGAAGACACAAACATATACTATAAGGAACCACACCTCGAGGCACATAATTTCTCGAAGACACCAACATATACCTTAAGGAACCATATCTCAAGGCACATTTCTCGAAGGCACGAACATATACCTTAAGGAACCATATCTTGAGGCATATTTAATTCCCATAGGGACAATATCTCAGGGGCACAATTTCGGAATGCTCAATCTATCAAAACGTATGAATGATAAACATTATGCCATTTAAGGCTTCGTAAGCCAAAACCAACCAACATCAGGACAACCAGGGATTGAGTCAAAGGTTGGGGCCTTATCCTGCTCCACAAACTTATAACCCAGAATTATAGCAATGTGGCCCTAATAAGCCCCAGCCACAGGCTCGACTCATCATAAGTCGCGACCTCTTGGGTTACTCTCTAATTTGATTTACCAACATGGCTATATAGATTCATACTCATTCAAAAGATAATCTTGTGCTTTAAACCGAATAGTTTGTCAAGTGATTAAGGTGTCGATCTCTACCACATACTCTACTTTACTAAGAGAGTTGCCCGGGTCCCGCACTATTTAGATTTGACTTTGATGGAATTTCTCATCACCAGGTCAACTATGAATCAAGAGTAAAACCAATTAAAGAGCCTTACACCCCAAAACCATCTGCACTGCTCTACTGACTAGAGTGACAGTCTGGTTTGGCATTTTTAAAGTCAACACAGAAATGAAAGCCAAAACCTTGATCTGTCCGCTCTGCTCGAAGAGTGGCGGCCAGTTCGGCAATTAAAGGTTGTACTTAAAGAAAATCCTAAACCTCGATCTGTCCACTCTGCTCGAAGAGTGACGGCCAGTTCGATAATTAAAGGTTGCACTGAAATAAAAGCCTAAACCTCAATCTGTCCACTCTGCTCGAAGAGTGACAGCCAGTTCGGCAATTAAAGGCTACACTGAAACAAAAGCCTAAACCTCGATCTGTCCGCTCTGCTCGAAGAGTGACGGCCAGTTCGGCAATTAAAGGCTGCACTGAAACAAAAGCCTAAACCTCGATCTTTCCGCTCTACTCGAAGAGTGACGGCCAATTCGGCAATTAAAGGAATCACTAAAATAAAAGCCTAAACCTCGATCTGTCCACTCTGCTCGAAGAGTGGCATCCAGTTCGACAATTAAAGGCTGTACGGAAACAAAAGACTAAACCTTAATCTGTCCTCTCTGCTCGAAGAGTGACGTCCAGTTCGGCAATTAAAGGCTGCACTGAAACAAAAGCCTAAACCTCAATATGTTTGCTCTACTCGAAGAGTGACGGCCAGTTCGACAATTAAATACTGCACTGAAATAAAAGCCTAAACCTCGATCTGTCCGCTCTGTTTGAAGAGTGGCGGCCATGAAAGTGAGGGGATAAGTTGTAAACTACTCTAGAGGGGGGTGAATAGAGTATTCAAATTTTATGAACAACTAGTCAGCTCCCTTGGAGTTTATTTGCGGAATAAATAATCTGATACTTGAACCCTAAGAGCCTAACACAGTGAAGTGCACAAGTGAGAGAGTTAACTGAAATTTCAGTTTAACTATAAGCCTATCACAGCAACTAGCAATCCTAGGTAGTTCTATCACAGCCACAGAATAGACAATTAAACAAGATAGCCAGAGACACAGGATATATAGTGGTTCCCTCTAAATAGGTACTCCACTCTTCTACCACCCTGGTAGGAATCCACTATAGGTTTTTGCTAAGGTGCCCTGCCACCAATGATCTGATTCAGGTAGATCAAACAGACCCTTTGAGCTTTTGATAAGGATGCTCAACCACAGGTTGTTGATAAGGTGCCCTGTCACCAATGTTCACTTTTGAAGAGGTGTGAACAAACTCTTTTACAAAAGGGGTTGAGAGGGTTAGATTATCTTCTCTATTGTAAATACAGATTAGAGAAGACTTGTGGATTCTCTAAAGAATCAAAGTCTCCCCCTGGCTCAGTGAAAGTCCAGGGAAAGCCTTTGCTTCAGGATGAAGGAGTTTCAGATATACTGAAACTAAATCCTCAGAGATCTGTAGACTGATTTTTATCAGGTCTTCAGATTCTGGAATAATTGAAGCAGAACTGGAGCTCTTTCTGAAGTCTTGAAAACTCTGAGTAGATGCTCAGGAGACTTGAGAATGAAAGTAATTGCTCTGGGCTTTTTCTTCAGGGGAGCTTTTCTTCTTCTTTTTGTGAGATGGTGAAGAGTTGCTCTGAAGATGCTTGAGAGAATGCAGCACTGAGAAAGAAACTCTCTGTATCTGTAACTTGTTTATTTTTCTGAGGAAAAAATCTCTCTTAAATATGTCTTCTCATTTTTCCTTTGGAACGGCTCTATTGATTTGAATTCTCGAGCCCTGCGACAGATTATCTCAAAATAGAATATAGCAGTAGGAATAGAATGACCTATTAGCTTACTGTCAGTCCCAATAAGGAATTAAATAAGTGGGAAAATATCTCAGTATAAAGACTTACCATTCTTGGAAATAGTAAACAGTGCCAACGGCTAGAATACAGCCTGGCAATATATTTTGTATTATAGGACAAAGATGCTTTATCAAAATACTGAATCCCGTGATTTAAGCTTGACATATTTGGTAATTAATTTATTTTGAATTTAAGCCATAAATCTGCAAAAACAACTTCAGAAAATTCTCTAACCACAAGCTAAAACACTTGGAAATAAACCAAGGAATAGAATGAATATAAAAAGATAAAGGCAGACAATAATCGTCGAACAGGGGTTCGATGATCGTCGACCTAGCTAACAGATCGTCGACTAAAAGCAGAAATCTGTCGAAACAGAAATCGTCGAACAGAAATCGTCGACCAGCTCAAGATATCGTCGACTAAAGCAGAAAATCTGTTTAAACAGAAATCGTCGAACATCTCATGATGTCGACGACTAAGGCAAAAATCTGTCGAGACAGAAATCGTGAAGCAAGAACACGATCGTTGAACTGCTGATGGCAGATCGTCGACCAACCTTCAGAGCATAATAAACTTGCTCTGAGATCGTCGACCATCGGTCGACGATAATTGTCTTGACTTCAACGATTCTATAGCCCTGCTATCGTCGACCAATGATCGACGATCGCGAGGCCTCGTTCGACGATGGTCGAACGGAAAATGCCTTAACCAAAAATACATCTAGAACATCTAGCCTAAGCTCTAGGTCAGTTATAAACTGTCCTAGGGAAACTGAACAAGGCCTAATCATGATCATATATAGTTATATGGATCAAGAGGGGCTGGAAAGGGATTACATAAGCCAAATCACATCTAGGGTACCAACAATCTCCCTCTATTTGGGTTATGTTATCCAATCTGATCTAAAAACTAATGCACACAATAACAAAAGCAGAGATTAACCAAAAAATTTAAATCACAGGCAATCCACAGAAAAACATAAAGGCATAAATCAGCAGAACTATAAAGTATCAAGCAGATTTATTAGAGGTTTTAGCATCAGATGAGTTCTTAGGGATTGCAACTGGTTTGAAAATAATTTCTCTGTTTGGATTTTCTGCTTGTCTTTTGGATAGCATTAGGTCATGTTCACCAATAATTTTCTTTTCAGCATAGCTTGGCAGAACTGCAGCAGGGTGCAACTTCATGTATTCTTCAGTATTAAAAATTTCAGAGTTGACTTGAATTTTGCTGAGTTCCTTTTCTCTGAATTCAAACATAGTTGTATATGCTGTAGGGTCTAGTCCTTGAGCTTTGGCTCTCTCCATCATGCTTAGTGCAATAGATTCCTTAAATCTTGCCATAGAGGCAATTCTTTCAGTTTCAGTCATATCTGATGGAGAGGGTGGTCTGTCAGTATCAGCTTGAGCTGCAATCTCCATGTTCCTTTGAAGAGCTGAGGCTAATTTGCTTGAGTCAAGAGGAATCTGTGCAGCCTTCTTAGGATCAGTTTCAGCATATAGAGATCTTGGAGGTGCAAGTTCAATGAACTTCTTGTGGGATTTCTCTGAATATACCACTCTTTTTCCTTTTGTTTCAACTGTCTCAGAAGCAGCAGGATTCCTTGATGTGGAGGATGGACCTCTCCTGGGAGGAGAAGGTTTCCATTCTGGAACTTTCTTTTTAGGAGGAGGAGGAGGAGAGAAAGTAGGTTGCTGAAATGTCATCTTCTTTATTTGTTCCATGGGAACATTTTCATTTCTTTTCCTTCCTTGTCCTGATACATCTTGACCTCCCTGGCTTTGGTTACTCCTTCTCTGGTAGGACTGAAAAGTGTTAGAACTGGCTGATTTTGCAGATGGGGCAGAAGAGAGACTTCTAGAGGCTCCAGCACCAGGAGGTGGAGGAGGACCTCTGGGGGGGAATTTCTGAATTGGAGTGTCATATCTTTTTGTTCTCTTCTTCTCTCTTGTCTGATTCTTTGAGAGTCTCATCCATGGTTGAAATTCTTTGCTCTTGGGATTAATTCCCTTCAGAATGAAATAGGGAACATCCTTGTCTGGATTAGCAGTAGGAGGAGCAGATGCTTTTCTTTTCTTGGATACAGCCTTTTTCTTCTTCTGGGTGCTATCAGAATCCTCAGAATCATCATCATCAGAGGAGTGGGATGAGGTTCTGCCAACATAATCATCAAAGTCTTGTTCTGAGATATCCTTGGCAACTATAGCATGTTCAGCCTTTTCTTTCTCCTGCTTCTCTCTATCTTCTTTTTCTCTTGCTTCCTCAATGGCATCTTGCTCAAGGAGGGCATCAAGATCAACATTTTGAGATCTCTTCCAGAGTTCTGATTCAGGATACAAGTCAGGGACTATCCTGGGGACCAGTTCTGCAATAGAAGGAATGGATAGAGGATAGGTAAGGATAGGTGGAGAAAAGATGACTGTATCTGCAGGGGCAGATGCTTTTCCTAGAGAGATGGCTAGGGAAGCCATATGAGATTTAGCCAACTCTTCAATGTACTCAGAGGCAATATTCTCAGCCATAAAGGCTATATATTGTTCAAGATTTAGAGTACCTGAGCTTGATTCCTTTTCAGTCATCTTGGAGGCATTCTCTGGTAAGTCTTGCACAGCCTCAGCTTCTCCAACAGCAGCAGCAGCAGGGATGTTGATTGTGCCTGCATACAAAGAAAGATAAATTAACAACCAAGTGGGAATAGAGTATTCCCCCCAAGGTGAACAACAGCAGGTAATTGATAGAGTTACCTGAAGATCTACACAGGATACCACTTTGCATCTAGGAAGGAGGTTATAATTCCTTCTAGATGTTCAGTGACATCAGGGATAGACACCTCTGCAAGGCACAAGAGGAGTGCCATACAGGAAAAGAAGAGAGAGTCCTTGACCAAGGGGTCATCAAGGTACTCAGGTCTATAAGGGACCGTTTTCTCTTGAGAAGGAGGAACATAAGGAGTAGATGTGAGTGTGAACTCACAGTCTGAGTTAAGAAATGATTCCAAAACATTATCAGAATCAATGGAATTTGCAGCATCAACTTGCAACACTGATGCAGGATCATCAGCAGCTGTGATGGGAAGGAAGGAATAAGAGATTAACTCAAAGTTGGAGTTTGAATTAATTAGAATCTTAAATAAAACTATACCATCTGGTTGAGCAGCATCATTCTCAAGTTGTTGAACCACTACTTCTGAGTCAGTAGTGTTCATTGGAACTTTTTCACACAAGTCCATGAGGACTTCCTCATTATCTCTCTCAGAGACTTCTTCATCAGAAGCTAGATTCACTAGGGAGTGAATGTCTTTGTTAGATAAAGATATCAATTTAAAGTCCTGATTATAACCTTTAGAGGAAGTGTTTTACCTTCTGGAAGCTCTTGATCTTTCATCAGAGACTCTTTCTCTGGAAGCTCTTGAGGTTCTTCTACAATTGCTGTAAGGGGAAGGGAAGAATTGTCCTGAAGGGTCAAGGCATCACCTGAGACCACTTCAACAGACATCTCCCCCTGCATGACTTCAGTGGGGACTGGAGTCATGCATCTTACTGAAGAGGGCTCAGCAGAGGGTGGAAGTGATTTGATGGCTTTAGTAAGGGCATTGATGGATGCAATGAGAGGGGCATTGGCAGCCTCAATCATTTTTTGGATGGATGGAGTGATGAGCTCTACAATATGTGCAAGCAATTCAGGAGTTATCTGAAATGCTGAGGGTGTGGAGGTGGATGGATGACTGTGGGATGCAAATTGAGGTTGTGATGGAATGGAAGCAGTATGATCTGCCACATGATCAAATGAATCATGTGGAGATGGGTGATCATCACCATGAGTGTGGGATTCATGTTGAGAGAGGTGTGTGAGGATGGTAGCAGCATGTAGGGATTCATGTTGTGGTGGCACTGCAGATTGTGTGGAGGGTAATGCAGGAGATGAGGATGCAGGGGTAAAGAGGGAGGATGGAGGGATTGCTGAGCCTTCCCCAGCAAGCTGGAGAGTGGCTGAATCAGCCCTTGTGTCTGATGGAGGGTTAGGATCAACCCTGGCTGACTTCTTGATGACTCTCTGGGATTTCTGGAACAGAGAGGGGTCCAACCTCTTGCTGGCGTTGACTGCAGAGGGTGCAGAAACAAGCAGCAGGGGTGCTTTCACATACAGAAACACACCCAACACCCTGGCAAGGTTTACTTCTTTCTTGTTGTTCTTTCTCCTTATCAGTTCAAACAGAACTTTTCCCCAGGCTATCTGCGTCTTATTCACCAAAGCTGACATTAAGGCAAATTGTTGTCTGTTGATGTTGTCGTGAGCAGAGTGTTTTCCCAAAACAACCTTGCCCACCAGGTCTGCCAGAAACTTATACTCTGGAGACAGATTGATCTTCAGCAGCTTAGCTGGAATACCCTCAGCATGGCCCATCACAGTTAGCATGCGACCATATTCCTCTGTATTTTGCTCATAGTCCTCAGTACCGGTTGGTAGTCCAAACAGCTCAGTCAGAACTTCAGGAGTCAGAATGACCTCCTCTCCATTTATCTTTCCAGTCATGGCTTCGTCGTTGGAGGACGAAGTATATACCCATTCTCGAATCTCTGGTATATGAATCTTCGGTGAGAATGACATAAATCTCTTTAGGCCTTGATCTTCACACAGCTGCAAAATGTCTTGGATGGGTTGATCACATCGACTGAAGGAATCGAAGTCGATACAGAATCCAGTGTCGAACTTCATCCCGAAGAGAACTGCTGAAGGAATCGCCATTGGATAGAAGAGAGAGTGGAGAATCGAGATGCAAGGCAGGGGAGAAGAGAATCGCGCGGGATTAGAGTTCGAGAGCGAATTCTAAGCCAGAAGATGGAATATGAAAAGACGGAGCGAAAGAACGATGATCTCCAGACCTAAATCGACTATCAGATATAAATCTGCGATCGTCGAACCCGGAACAAAATCGGTCGTCGAACAATGACCGACGATAGTCAATATTTGACTAATCGTTAAACATCGACCGACTACAAGCAATCACCACGATCGTCGATCAATATATGTTGGTCGACGATTCTCCATACAGCACAGAAAATCTGTCGTCGACCATTGGTCGACGATAGATACCTAAGGAGAGATCGTTGACCAGTTGATCGACGATTTCTGCCTTACTACAAAAAAACGATCTGTCGTCGACCATTGGTCGACGATAGATACCTAACCTGGTCGAAGATCGTCGAGCAGTCGTTCGACGATTTTAGACAGAAAACAAATCTATCCAAATTTTCACTACTCTGAACCATTAATCATACCAAGCTGGTTCAGGAAGAACAAATGCCTTTGTTCATCAAGGGGCTTAGTGAAAATATCTCCTCTCTGCAGGTCTGTGGATATAAATTCCATTGCTATCTTGTTCTTTTCCACATTATCTCTCAGAAAATGATGTCTAATCTCAATGTGCTTGGTCCTGGAATGGTGCACAGGATTTTGAGCAATTGATATTGCACTGGTACTGTCACACAGAATTTTTGTTTTTGAGTGTGTGTACCCATAATCCACTAGTTGATTTTGAATCCACAGGATCTGTGAACAACAACTAGTTGCTGCTATATATTCAGCCTCAGCAGTTGAAGTAGACACAGATGCCTGTTTCTTACAAAACCAAGAGACAAGTCTCTCTCCCAGGAACTGACAGGTCCCTGAGGTGCTTTTCCTGTCAACTCTACAACCAGCATAATCAGCATCTGAATATCCAATTAATTCAAATCCTGACTCAGCTGGGTACCACAGTCCTAAGTTAGGGCATCCCTTAAGGTATCTCAAGATCCTCTTGAGAAGAGTTAAGTGAGATTCCTTTGGGTTGACCTGAAACCTAGCACATAGGCATGTAGCAAACATTATGTCAGGCCTACTTGCAGTCAAATACAGCAGGGAACCAACAATGGCTCTATAGTTCTTTTGATCAACAGACTTGCCATTGACATCAGAATCAATAACTGCATTTGAGGCCATAGGTGTGCTCATTGATGAAGCATCAGACATTCCAAATCTTTTAACCAGCTCTCTGGCATATTTTGATTGAGAAATGAAGATACCATCAACACACTGTTTCACTTGGAGACCAAGGAAATAGGATAACTCACCCATGCTGCTCATCTCAAACTTGGAGTGCATTAGTTCAGAGAACCTCTTGCATAGTTTGGGATCAGTGGAGCCAAATATAATGTCATCTACATAGATTTGAACTAACAGTTGTGAGTCCTTATGATGTCTAATAAATAGGGTTCTATCTACTACACCTCTCACAAACTTGTGTTCTAGAAGGAAATTTGCTAAGGTCTCATACCAAGCTCTAGGAGCTTGCTTAAGTCCATATAGAGCCTTTTGGAGTTTGAACACATGAGTGGGTAAGGTTGATGAAACAAACCCTGGTGGTTGTTCAACAAACACTTCTTCCTTTAAATCTTCATTGAGGAAGGCACTCTTCACATCCATTTGGAAGACCTTAAATCTCTTATAGGCAGCATAGGCTAGGAAAATCCTAATGGCTTCTAGTCTAGCTACAGGGGCAAAAGTCTGATCATAATCTATGCATTCCTCCTGTCTATAGCCTTGAGCTACTAGCCTAGCCTTATTCCTAACTACTATGCCTTGGGCATCAAGCTTGTTTCTAAACACCCACTTGGTGCCTATGATCAGTTGGCCTCTTGGTCTTGGAACCAAAGTCCAAACTTTACATCTTTCAAACTGATTAAGTTCCTCTTGCATGGCTATAATCCAGTGTGGATCAAGCTCAGCATCTTTAATGGTTAAGGGCTCAACCTGAGAAAGGAAACAAGCAAACATCACATCTTTGTTGAGTTGATGTCTTGTCTGGACTCCTACTGAAATGTCTCCAATCACTTGAGATACAGGGTGATCTCTAAGTGTGACAAGATTAGTAGAATCAACAATGATCTGATCTTCAACATGTTCAAGATTTAATTCCACATGTGGAATTTGATCAACTGTTGGAGCAGGTGCTTTAACTTCTAAGAGTTCTACATCAGATTCAGAATCTGAAGAAGCAACCTGAGGAGTTTGTTGGGGATGATTCTCCTGTGTGAGTCTCAAACCTTCCAAATCCTTACTTACTCCTAGGACTTGCACTGTACTATTAGAGGAAGAGTCCTTCTCCTTATAATACATGACTGTCTCATCAAAAGAGACATGTGCAGACTCTTCTATCTTAAGAGAGGATATATTAAGGACCCTATAGGCTTTGCTTACTTGAGAGTATCCTAGAAAAACTCCCATTGAAGCTTTTGCCTCAAATTTTCTAAGGTATTCTTTGTTATTGTTATGAACAAAAGCAACACAGCCAAATACTCTAAAATAGTCTATTTTAGGTTTCACTTGCTTAAGTAACTCATAGGGAGTCTTACCCTTAAGTTTATGTATCAGACTTCTGTTCAATACATAGTTAGCTGTGCTAACTGCTTCAGCCCAAAAGGACAGAGGCATGTTAGCATTGGCCAACAATGTACTTGCAGCTTCAATTAGGGTTCTGTTTTTCCTTTCAACTACCCCATTTTGTTGAGGAGTTCTAGGAGCAGAGAAGCTATGTTTGATACCTTCCTTCTCACAGAATTCTTGCATAAGAAGAGACTCAAACTCAGTACCATGATCACTTCTGATCAAGGCAATCTGAGTAGAATACTAACTCTGTATACACTTTAAAAAGTCTGTAAGAACCTTGAAGTTATCAGCCTTAGTTCTCAAGAAGAATACCCAAGTGAACCTAGAGAAGTCATCTACAATTACTAGAGTGTAAGACTTTCCTCCAAGACTCTGTACAGCAATAGGACCAAACAAATCCAAATGTAGCAAGTACAGAATCCTGGGAGAATCACTTTTATTAACTGATTTAAAGCTATTTCTTGTTTGTTTACCTAATTGACAAGCTTTGCAAAGGCCTTCCTTCTTGTAGGGGCAAGAAGGTAAACCTCTTACAAGATTGTATTTAGCCAACCTAGAAATGTTTTTCAAATTAACATGACTAAGTCTCTTATGCCAAAGGGTATTATTACTGGTTACTTCATTAAATAAGCATATTTCAGATTTGGATGAGTTAAAATCTACAACATAAACATTACCAATTCTAATACCTACTAACACAACAGTATTATTTAAAGTAATATTACAAGCAGTGTCAGTAAACCATACCTTGTACCCAGCATCACACATTTGGCTTACAGAGATTAGGTTGTGCTTTAGTCCTGAGACATAAGCAACCTTCTTGAATGTTACAACTCCTATGGTGAAGCTGCCATACCCTTCAGTCTGTCCACAGCTAGAATCCCCAAATACAACTTTTGGTCCCAGCTTGGCTTTGAACCCTGACAGATTCTTCTTCTTTCCTGTCATATGCTTTGAGCATCCACTATCCAGATACCATTTGTCATGTATGACTGGATAGGTCTTCACCTGCAAGGATATCAATTATACATTGTGGACCCAGGTTACCTTGGGTCCAGTATTCTTCACAAAAGAAAAGCTAGATATAAAAGATCTTGCAGGCTTAGATTGATATCCTAAAGGGTGTGATCTCCTAGGTGGGATAGTCCATTCAGTTGAAGGATTAAACAACCTAGGGTAGTGATTAGGATTTACAGTTCTGGAAGTTTGAAATTTATTTTCCAGCTTAAGTTCAGATCGTCGATCCACGGTCGACGATCGCAAGCCATATCGTCGATCATTTGTAGTAGTGCTATGTTCTGGATTCCACGATCGTCGATCACTGGTCGACGACTCAAGATGAGATCGTCAATCTCCTGCACCAAAGATATCATACTTGGTGAAGGTGTTCAGCGATCGTCGATAGACGTTCGACGATTGGTTTGACGATCGTCGATTAATGTTCGACGATTTTTGTAAAGCTAGAAATTTTTTCTTCCTGTTCTCTTTCTTAATCTTATTCTAAATTTTCTTACATTTTTCAATTTCCTCAGTATTCTTTATTCCTGATTCAGAAATAAATTTTACTGGAGTGCTAAATCTCTCCTTTGTGAGGAGGATGGGTTCACTAGATGTAGCACCTAAGCCTAGTTTATCATTACCAACCCTAGTGTTTGCTATACTGGTTATTTCAGATAATTTAAGGCTTCTGCCATTTAATTATTCTTCTAACCTCTTAGATTTAGCTAGTTCTAATTTTAGGAATGTTACTTCTTCTTTTAAGCTTTCTAATTCCTTTTCTAATCTAATTATTTCAGTACTTTCCATGTCTAGTTCCATTATCTTTAATCTAAGTGACTTAATTTCTTTTTCAGATAATAGTAAATCTAAACATAGAGTTTTAAATTTTAATTTGAACTCAGGAGATGAGAAATCAAATGAGTTGATTACCTGGTCTTCCATAGAAGGATCTTCTTCATTGTCTCCTTCTTCTTCAGAATTCTCTGCAGCTGACAGAGAGCTGCAGGCATCAATAGCCATGAGGCAGACCTCTTTGGCTTTCTTCTCTTCTTCTTCTTCTGAATCACTGGAGCTAGAGGAGCAGGTATCCTCTTCTGTTTCACTCCAGGTGGCAGCCACAAATCCCTTGTCCTTCTTCTTGTATTTGTGTGAGGAGGACTTGGAGTGGTGCTTCCTGTACTCTTTCTCATGTTTCTTCTCCTTGTGTTTCTTCTCTGGACAATCTGGAGCAATGTGTCCAGGCTTGCTGCAAACATAACAGATGATTTCTTTAGATGGAGTCTTGTCATACCTTGGTTTGTCCTCATACTTGGAGAACTTCTTTCTGAGGTCTCTTCTTCCCATGTTGAAGAACCTCTTGGCAATGAGTGCCAGTAACTCCTCATTTGATTGACTTCCTTCAGAAGTCTCAGCAGCCTTAAGAGCTAGAGAGTGCTCTTTCTTTGTAGGTGTAGGAGTTTTTACTTCAGTTGCAGCAGCTCTGCTCTTTAAAGTTTGCTCATATGACTTGAGCTTTCCCAACAGAGCTTCTGTGGAGAGTTCCACAGTGTTTCTTCCATCCTTGATGGGCCATATCCTTGAGTCCCAAGAGATGGGAAGGCACATCAGGATCTTGTCATTGACTTCTGACAAAGTTATCTCCTTGTCCAAAGACCTCAATTCACTTATTATTGAACTGAGTCTTGTGTACATTGAGTCAATGTCTTCAGCATCATCCTTCTTGAAATTTTCATACTGATAGGTGAGGTTGGATCTCCTGTCCTTCCTCTCATCGGCTGAGCCAGCAACTATGTGGTTGAGGGAATCCCACATAGCTTTGGCTGAGGTACATTCAGCAAGCTTCTGGAATATTTCATCAGACATTGTCTGAGCTAGGATGTTCATTGCTTTTGCATCAGCTGCTTTTGCCTTCTTGTAAGTTTCATTGTAGTCAGGTGGTGGCACAGCACTGAGATCAGCAGAAGTGGAAGCAGCAGTAGGCCTAGCAGGTGGTCCTGTCAAAATAGAAGAAAAGATATCTTCATCAATAGAATTCATGTATAGTCTTATCCTGGCCTTCCATATGCCAAACTTGGACAAGTTGCATACAGGAGGTCTGGTGCTTGAATAATCCTTAGACTGGGCCATGTGTGAAAGTGTTTGTGAATGGTATCAGGAAACAACTTATCACTGGATCTTTTAACTCAGGTGTTAGCTTGTATTAACAGCCAACCTCCCTCTGATACCAATTGAAAGTGAGGGGATAAGTTGTAAACTACTCTAGAGGGGGGGTGAATAGAGTATTCAAATTTTATGAACAACTAGTCAGCTCCCTTGGAGTTTATTTGCGGAATAAATAATCTGATACTTGAACCCTAAGAGCCTAACACAGTGAAGTGCACAAGTGAGAGAGTTAACTGAAATTTCAGTTTAACTATAAGCCTATCACAGCAACTAGCAATACTAGGTAGTTCTATCACAGCCACAGAATAGACAATTAAACAAGATAGCCAGAGACACAGGACATATAGTGGTTCCCTCTAAATAGGTACTCCACTCTTCTACCACCCTGGTAGGAATCCACTACAGGTTTTTGCTAAGGTGCCCTGCCACCAATGATCTGATTCAGGTAGATCAAACAGACCCTTTGAGCTTTTGATAAGGATGCTCAACCACAGGTTGTTGATAAGGTGCCCTGTCACCAATGTTCACTTTTGAAGAGGTGTGAACAAACTCTTTTACAAAAGGGGTTGAGAGGGTTAGATTATCTTCTCTGTTGTAAATACAGATTAGAGAAGACTTGTGGATTCTCTAAAGAATCAAAGTCTCCCCCTGGCTCAGTGAAAGTCCAGGGAAAGCCTTTGCTTCAGGATGAAGGAGTTTCAGATATACTGAAACTAAATCCTCAGAGATCTGTAGACTGATTTTTATCAGGTCTTCAGATTCTGGAATAATTGAAGCAGAACTGGAGCTCTTTCTGAAGTCTTGAAAACTCTGAGTAGATGCTCAGGAGACTTGAGAATGAAAGTAATTGCTCTGGGCTTTTTCTTCAGGGGAGCTTTTCTTCTTCTTTTTGTGAGATGGTGAAGAGTTGCTCTGAAGATGCTTGAGAGAATGCAGCACTGAGAAAGAAACTCTCTGTATCTGTAACTTGTTTATTTTTCTGAGGAAAAAATCTCTCTTAAATATGTCTTCTCATTTTTCCTTTGGAACGGCTCTATTGATTTGAATTCTCGAGCCCTGCGACAGATTATCTCAAAATAGAATATAGCAGTAGGAATAGAATGACCTATTAGCTTACTGTCAGTCCCAATAAGGAATTAAATAAGTGGGAAAATATCTCAGTATAAAGACTTACCATTCTTGGAAATAGCAAACAGTGCCAACGGCTAGAATACAGCCTGGCAATATATTTTGTATAATAGGACAAAGATGCTTTATCAAAATACTGAATCCCGTGATTTAAGCTTGACATATTTGGTAATTAATTTATTTTGAATTTAAGCCATAAATCTGCAAAAACAACTTCAGAAAATTCTCTAACCACAAGCTAAAACACTTGGAAATAAACCAAGGAATAGAATGAATATAAAAAGATAAAGGCAGACAATAATCGTCGAACAGGGGTTCGATGATCGTCGACCTAGCTAACAGATCGTCGACTAAAAGCAGAAATCTGTCGAAACAGAAATCGTCGAACAGAAATCGTCGACCAGCTCAAGATATCGTCGACTTAAGCAGAAAATCTGTTTAAACAGAAATCGTCAAACATCTCATGATGTCGACGACTAAGGCAAAAATCTGTCGAGACAGAAATCGTGAAGCAAGAACACGATCGTTGAACTGCTGATGGCAGATCGTCGACCAACCTTCAGAGCATAATAAACTTGCTCTGAGATCGTCGACCATCGGTCGACGATAATTGTCTTGACTTCAACGATTCTATAGCCCTGCTATCGTCGACCAATGATCGACGATCGCGAGGCCTCGTTCGACGATGGTCGAACGGAAAATGCCTTAACCAAAAATACATCTAGAACATCTAGCCTAAGCTCTAGGTCAGTTATAAACTGTCCTAGGGAAACTGAACAAGGCCTAATCATGATCATATATAGTTATATGGATCAAGAGGGGCTGGAAAGGGATTACATAAGCCAAATCACATCTAGGGTACCAACAGGCCAGTTCGGCAATTAAAGGCTGCATTGAAATAAAAGCCTAAATCTCGATCTGTCCGCTCTGCTCGAAGAGTGACGGTCAGTTCGACAATTAAAGGCTGCGCTGAAATAAAAGCCTAAACTTCGATTTGTCCGCTCTGATCGAAGAGTGAAGGCTAGTTCGACAATTAAAGGTTGCACTTAAATAAAAGCCTAAACCTCGATCTGTCTGCTCTGCTCGAAGAGTGGCAGCCAGTTTGGCAATTAAAGGTTGTACGTACTGAAACAAAATCCCAAACCTCGATCTGTCCGCACTGCTCGAAGAGTGGCGGCCAATTCGGCAATTCTAGGCTGCACTGAAAGAAAAGCCTAAACCTCGATCTGTCTGCTCTGCTCGAAGAGTGATGGACAGTTAAGCAATTAAAGGCTGCACTGAAACAAAAGCCTAAACCTCGATCTGTCCGCTTTGCTCGAAGAGTGACGGCCAGTTCGACAATTAAAGGCTGCACTGAAATAAAAGCCTAAACCTTGATCTGTCAACTCTGCTCGAAGAGTGGCGGCCAGTTTGGAAATTAAAGGCTGCACTTAAATAAAATTCTAAACTTCGATCTGTCCACTCTGCTCGAAGAGTTGCGGCCAGTTCGATAATTAAAGGCTACACTGAAATAAAATCCTAAACCTCGATCTGTATGCTCTGCTCGAAGAGTGGCAGCCAGTTCAGCAATTAAAGGTTGTACTGAAACAAAAAACCAAAACCTCGATCTGTCCGTACTGCTCGAAGAGTGGCGGCCCGTTCGGCAATTAAAGGTTGCACTGAAAGAAAAGCCTAAACCTCGATCTGCTCGAAGAGTGGCGGCCAGTTCAGTAATTAAAGGCTGCACTGAAATAAAATCCTAAACTTTGATCTGTCCGCTCTGCTCGAAGAGTGGCGGCCAGTTTGGTAATTAAAGGCTGCACTGAAATAAAATCCGAAATCTCGTTATGTCCACTCTGCTCGAAGAGTGACGGCCAGTTCGGTAATTAAAGGCTGCACTAAAACAAAAGCCTAAATCTTGATCTGTCCGCTCTGCTCGAAGAGTGACGGCAAGTTCGACAATTAAAGGCTGCACTGAAATAAAAGCCTAAACCTCGATCCGTCCGCTCTGCTCGAAGAGTGGCGGCCAGTTCGGTAATTAAAGGCTGCACTGAAATAAAAGCCGAAATCTCATTATGTCCACTCTGCTCGAAGAGTGACGGCCAGTTAGGCAATTAAAGGCTGCACTGAAATAAAATCCTAAACTTTGATCTGTCTGCTCTGCTCGAAGAGTGGCGGCCAGTTCGGTAATTAAAGGCTGTACTGAAATAAAAGCCGAAATCTCGTTATGTCCACTCTGCTCGAAGAGTGACGGCCAGTTCGGCAATTAAAGGCTGCACTGAAATAAAATCCTAAACTTTGATCTGTCCGCTCTACTCGAAGAGTGGCGGCCAGTTTGACAATTAAAGGCTGCACTGAAATAAAATCCTAAACCTCGATCTGTCCACTCTGCTCGAAGAGTGACAGCCAGTTCGGCAATTAAATTTTGTACTGAAACAAAAGCTCAAACCTCGATCTGTCCGCACTGCTCGAAGAGTGGCGATCAGTTCAACAATTAAAGGCTGCACTGAAAGAAGCCTAAACCTCGATCTGTCCGCTCTGCTCAAAGAGTGATGGCCAGTTCGGCAATTAAAGGCTGCACTAAAACAAAAACCTAAACCTCGATCTGTCCGCTCTGCTCGAAGAGTGGCAGCCAGTTCGGTAATTAAAGGTTGCACTGAAACAAAAGCCTAAACCTCGATTTGTTCGCTCTACTCGAAGAGTGACGGCCAGTTCGGCAATTAAAGGTTGCACTGAAACAAAAGCCTAAACCTCGATCTGTCCGCTCTGCTCGAAGAGTGACGGCCAGTTCGGCAATTAAAGGCTGCACTGAAATAAAAACCTAAACTTTGATCTGTCCGCTCTGCTCGAACAGTGACGGCCAGTTCGACAATTAAAGGCTACACTGAAATAAAAGCCTAAACCTCGATCTGTCCGCTCTACTCAAAGTGTGGCAGCCAGTTCAACAATTAAAGGTTGTATATATAACCTACATATACATATAAATTATATATGTATATATACATTTATAATATATATATATAACTATATATATAACTATATAAATATATTAACTTTTTATAAAAGCACGGGCAGGCTCCTGTAGCAATTACGACGGCGAACCCGTCGAGGCGGTCCGGCGGCTTGGCGCTGCCGTTGGACGCCAGTGGAAGGATGAAGCTGAGCTATTGAGCTCTCGGGCACCGCCAGAACTTTGATCTTTGGTGGTGCCGCCGCCTAAAACCTTATCTAAGAGAGTCTCTGCTTCCTCTCCGGCAAGGGTTTTGCCCTCCAAAGAGATAAGAAGTCTCGAAGGCTCCCCATGTAGGCGGAGGGAAGGAAGGTGACGGAGGTGGCCGTGAAGCTTTTGTCGTCTTATCCGGCGTCGGTGAAATTTCGAAAACGCCAGAGCTTCCTCCTTTATGGTCGACCTGAAGCTCCTGTCGTCCCCCCTGACAAAGCCAGGGGAGAGCTTTTTATAGTTGGTTGAGAGCACCTCGCTCACCTTCTCTCTCTTTCTTACCCAAGCAGGGTTGGGTTTAGTTTTCGGCCGACCAGGGTAAGGTGAGAGTGACGGCTGGAAGCTTCTTAGTGGTGGGAGAGATGTACGGTTGGGTTAGCACTTAGCACAACCATAGTTAAGGAACTATAGTTGAGTTAACCTCCTCCCTCTCTCCTTCTCTCTCCCTTAACTTGGGTGGTTTTGGGTCCAGCCAACTCTGGTTGGCCTGGGGACAACTAGCAGTGCCTTAGAGGCTTGCTGGTATAGGTTTGGGTTAGCCAATCAGAGGCCAGCCTATGGATTGTGTGTTTTTTTTCTTTGGTTAGATGAGTAGCTTGGATCCTATCTTAAGAATCATCTTCTTACTTCCATGATCTAAGTGCCACTTGGCTTAATCCCCCTTTTCTTGAGGGTGTGCATGGTGGCTGATCCACCAATCAGGGAGGAGCATGAGGATTATGGTTTTGTTGAGTGGAGGGAGAAGGTTAGTGGTTTAGTTGGGGAAAAAGTCCACTTTTATGGTGTTTTGACCAAGGTAAACTCTAAGTGAGTCCATCATGCGGTATCAAAGTTATTATGGCTTCGAGTCGTCGCGTGTCGAGCAAACGATGTGGCGACGAAGTTGAAATCAAACGTTCACGCATTTTGCCGCATCGAATAATTTTACGAGCAATATTATTTTCTTAAACTCAATCAAACGGCGTCAGAATTTAGCGAAACGAGTCTCGTTTTGCTCGTATTGACCATACGAGTCTAGCGTATTTGTTAGAAGTCAATTTGGAGTTTTTATGCTCAATATTTTAACATGACGCCGTTACGGCACGTAACACTACTTAATAGATTGTTTTCACTAAACGACATTGGATTGAGACGAAACGAGTTCTAATGCACTCATACAGACTACATGAGTCCAATAAAACTGGCCGGAGGAAGTTGATTCGGAGCACGTATGCTCGATATTTTAGCATGTTATCCTTAACCATGTAGCGTAGACCAGGTTGTGGTTTTCCAGGACCCGGTCCAAACCCATTCCTGGGTTCACTTGAACCATCTAGACCCCCTTTTTGATGGCGGGATGTTACACTCTGCATCGAGTGCGTTGAGACGAGGAGCATCGAGAGCGTTGAGTGCGTTAAGTCCACTTAACGCATGCTCTTAGAGTTGTTTATTCTGCGGTTAAGTATCATAATCAATCCCAGTCGTTGATCATTTCTTAATCATAAATAGGTACGCGTCACTCCACCTTCTAAAATATAAATACTATAAATAGAAGTCTGTGTGCGTAAAACAAAATACATTGTTCCTTGCCCTTCTCTACCCCCCTACGGCGAAACGACAAAAAGCTCGCAAAATCTACAACCATTCACTGAAGAAATGGAGCTGAAAGGGTTGGATTTCTTGTTCGAGGGTTCAGAGCTAATGCGCATTGGATTTAAGGATGCTCTTGAGGAAGTTCAGTTTGTTCTCCACTTGCTTCAGGTCGCTGACCTAGAATTTGTTCTGTCAGAGCCTAGTTTGTTGTGGAAGCGATAGGTGCTTGAGTTATACTCAAATGTTAAGGTCGACTCATCATCTAGTAAAATGAGGGCCTTTATTAGTAGTAATAAGATTAAGATAACCCCTAAGAATCTGAGCAAGGCACTACAACTGCCCAAGTTCACAGAGTCAGATAAAGAAGATGAACTGGATCAGACTGATATAAAATTTGCACTGAAGTGGTGTAGACTCTCTAAGCACACCACTAGATCAATTCTGAGGAAGGAGTTGAATCTAAAAGGGAAATTTCTAGCTGATGTAATTGGGAAAGCCATGTTATGCAAGACTGGCTCGCATGACAAGATCTCCAAGAAAATGTTTGAGCTAATGGCAAGGATAATCCTATTCAAGAAGAGTGATTGGAGAAGATATTATTTCAAAGAATAGTTGACTGTATATCAGATCCAAACATGGGAAGGATTCTTTCTCTATTTCTGCTAAAGAGTGTTCCAGGGATCCTTAACTTAAGGCTAGGAACAAAAATCCATCACATGAGTAGGATGTACTTGAAAATGCTTGACAGATGGGACAGAGTTCTGTTGCCACATGCTCAGACTGTTGCCAAGGAAATGAAGAAAGCAATTCTAGTTCCAGAGGAAAGTACTGACATCAAAAAAGACTGATGAAGAGGCTCATGATCCAGAGCTTTCTCAATCTAAAGTAGAGACCAAGAGGTACATGAGTGCCCAAGTGTCAATTTCTTCTGAACATGCTACAAGAAGTCAACTGAGTTGGACTCAGTCTGAAGAGGCTCTAGTTGATGCTATGGAGATGCCTTCAGTTGAGATTGCTGAAAGGGTGGCTGAAGAGATAGTCACTAAGATCTCTATAGTGATGGAGGGGGAGGCCTCCAAGTCAACAACTTCTACTGGAGAAGCACCAACACCCTTAGATCAAGATCTACAAGGCGGCTTCAGTCCTCAAAGTGAGGGGGAGCAACTTCTAGAGCAAGGCATGAAAGATGCTCTTGCTGAGGTGGAGCATCTACAGATTGTGCAAGAGAATATTCAGAATCCTCTTGATACTGATCAACCTGCTGAGTCTATGGATAAAGATACTGAATTTAACACAATTGTATATTTGAATGTATATGTGGACATTGCAGAGATTGAGGGGGAGATTCATACTTAACTCCCTACTCATGGAACAAACTATGATATAGACTCATCTGAATCAGAGGAAAATAATGTTGTTGATGTAAATGAGGATGCACATTCATCTGAATTTAGGATGGCTGATTCTGAAGAAAGATCTCCTGCCAGAAACAGAGATGAGGTGGAATGTGACCAAGGGACTTCCACAAGGGCTGATGAAATATCACCCTTCCTCCTAACCTAGCAGAAAGGATTGTTGGATGACCATAGAAGGCAACTGGAGAATTTTGTTGATGACTCAATCAAGAACCTCAGAAATGACTTAACAACAGAGATCAAATCTATAAGATTTGAAGTAAATTTACTGAAGCACAATACAGTATCATTCTTCAAGAGAGCAGCTCCTGTAGTTGACTTCATTGGGAGCAAGTTGGAAGAGATCAACAATCTTCAAAATGGAATAATAGAGAATCAGAATATTCTTTCTGGAAACATGCTGGCAGTCCACAATGCAGAGAAGGAAGTGTTGGAAAAGCACAAGAAAATTCTTGAAAGGAAAATGGATGCTTGCACCAAGGTTTTGGATGATCACATGCTCCAACTGAAAGGACATGTAACTGTAGGGGTCAACTATCTAGATGAGCAGTTGACAAAGACAAGCTCCTCCTTGACTAAAGATATCTGTGAAGAAGTCAAAAAGGGGAAGAAAGAAGTAATAAAGGGCAATACTGAAAATGCTGTCTGGACTTCAAATATTATCAGAGGCTCAGTGGGACTTGACCTACTCTCATATGAAGACAGTAACACTACTCCAATGCCTGAAAATTTGTATGGATCGAAATCAGTATGGTCCTCTATATGATGTTAAGTAAGCAGAATAGAATGTTACTCAAGATGATGCTCAGTATGAGATTCAAGAAGGTGCACAGTGGGTTGAACCTTCCACTATAGCTGACATTCCTATAATTCCTACATTCAGCCCCACTGCTGACCAAGTAATGAGAGCTAGAGGTAAATCTATTGCTGAGAAAGAGGAGGAAGTCAGGATGCGCAAGAAGAAGTATAGGGAAAAGAATAAATAAGTCTTGATTCTAAACAGTGGAGTCCTCAATCAAGTACCATAATTCTGTCTTCCTGGGATCTTGTCAAGAACAAGAACACTGAAAGGGGAAAGCTCTACAGCTCCCTACAAAAGACCATGCTTGGGAAGAATGAAAAGGACAGAAGAAAGTTCATAAAGGACAAGTGGCTAGGCTCTTTGCCGCCAGATGTTGTGGAGCTCGTCAAGTATTTCTCATAGCCATATAGTTACTTTGAGAGGCAGAAAGAAAAAAAATCAGAAGAAAAAGCAGGGGCAATAGCCAAAATGCCAAGCAGAGGCATAATGATAAGAGAACCTAAAACTTAGAAAAGTTTCTTATCTTTCTTAAAGGGCTGTAGGAATTGTGTTAACTTTGTCTTATGCACACTATCAAAACTTGACTTCTATTAATGAAAATCATCTTTTTATATGTGTATACTTTTTTATCTCCTTTCTTCTGAAATGGTATATTCGTTGTGTTAACCCCAAAATCGGCGATCCCTCCCAAGTTATCTAGCCCGCAAGTCGCGACCTACTCCGAGTACCCCCCCTAGGGTCACGATCTGCCTCGACCCTCCCTTTTTTGGGCCAGGCAGATAGAAACCCCTATCCGCTCAGGCCACGTAGCTAGGGCGGTCTCCCCAGTCTAACTGCCCTAGTCGCATAGCTACCGCATGCCCTGCGGGATGGCGGGCTGCTCCCATAGCTGACCCTCGCAGGCTGCGCGGTTAAGCCTGCTAACCGCACAGCTTTCTTCCTTGCAGGAGGCGATCTAAAGCAGTATGGGGCGATCTGTGCGACCTATTCCTTCAGTCCACCAGGTAACCCAGTCGGCGTCAACCCTATAGACCAACTCAATCGTCAAAGTAACCGTCTGCTCGACAGTTCCTGGTCAAGCAAGCTTCTCCGTTGATCAAACAAGATTCTCCGCAGATCAAGCAAACTTCTCTGCTGATAAGGCAAGCTTCTCTGTTGATTAAGCAAGCTTCTCCGCTGATCAAGCAAGCTTCTTCGCTGATTAAGCAAGTTTCTCCACTGATCAAGCAAGCTTCTCTGCCGATCAAGCAAGCTTCTCCGTTGATCAAGCAAGCTTCTCCGTTGATCAAGCAAGCTTCTCCCCTGATCAAGCAAGCTTCTCCCCTCTTCCTTCCCATGGGAGGCCTGCTCCTTAGGCCGCCCCCTCTGATGGCCTCAGGGGCGGCCTGCTCCTCCGGTCCCCCCCCCCCTCTTCTTGCTCCAGGGGCGGCCTGCTCCTCAGGCCGCCCCCTCTGCCTGCCTCAGGGGCGGCCTGCTCCTTAGGTCGCCCCCTCTAATGGCCTTAGGGCAGCCTGCTCCTCAGGCCTCCCCCTCTGCCTGCCCTAGGGGCGGTCTACTCCTCAGGCTGCCCCCTATGCCTGCCTCAGGGGTGGCCTGCTCCTCAGACCGCCCCCTCTGATGGCCTCAGGGGCGACCTGCTCCTTAGTCCACCCCCTCTGCCTGCCCTAGCGGCGGCCTGCTCCTCAAGCTACCCCCTCTGCCTACCTCAGGGACGGCATGCTCCTCAGGCCGCCCCCTCTGATGGCTTTAGGGGTGGTCTGCCTTAGGCAACCCCCTCTGCCTTGCCCCAGGGGCGGACTGCTCCTCAGGCCGCCCCCTCTGATGGTCGTAGGGGCGGCCTGCTCCTCAGGCTGCCCCCTCTGCATGCCCAAGGGGCGGCCTGCTTCCTCCCAGCCTGCCCAGCTAGGCATCTTGCTCGTCGAGTCTGCTCAAGCTTCCATGATGACGTCACTGTGCCCCGTTTCTAGAAGATCTTCCCCGGGCCTATAAATATCCCCCAAAGCCTCTCATTTGGGGGAACGTGGGAGGAAAACTTTCGCTGCCAGCAAGACTTATGGACTCAGTTTTCCAGTCCTCCACAGTTGATCATCAAGACCAGCAGACTCAGTTTTCCAGTCCTCCACAGCTTACCATCAAGCCATGCATCCTACAAGCAGCATCTTTTCCTTAGCCTCTAGCAACTTCTTTCCTTAGCCGTCAGCTTCCCCCTTTGTACCTGTTGGGTATTGTATCCACAATATACCTGATTTTAAGAAGCCCCTGAACAAGCTAAGTTGAATAGATAATGTATTTGATGATTTTCTTCAAGATGTGCTTGCAGCTATTCCATGCTAAGTACACACCAATGTCAGGGTGCAGTGGGTCAATATACACGGGTCTGCGCAACGTATTCCCTCGTTGAGCAGATCAGTCTGTTGACTCACGTGTGCTCTCTCTCTATTGGAGTGTACTTATTTTCAAGTACAGGGTCAAGATAGACCAAGAGCAGAAGAGGAGCAAAGATGGGTCAAAGACCAAGTTAAGAGGAAGGAAGAAGAAATCCTCTAAGTCAAAATCGACGGGACTCACTAAGTGATTCTCGCCAATTCGATGGGAATCACTAGTGATTCTCGCCGAATTATCGAGAATCACTCGCCGATTCCCGCCGACTTCATCTGGCTGACTGTCCTCCTTCAAGACTTATGCTAAGGCAGAATCGATGACTGATTCTCGCCGATTCGTCGAGAATGATCTTGATTCTCGCTGATTTCCTCCGGATGACAAGTATTTCAAATTGAATTCTGCCAAGGCAAATTCGACGGGAATCATGAGTGATTCCCGCCGACTTCGTCGAGAATCATCAATGATTCTCGCCAAATTTGCCTTAGGCAAATTCGCTCTGTTCGCTGGACCGAAACAACATGATGTGCGTTGTTTTGACTGGGCCTAGGGTTTCTTCTTGTGGGCCCCACAACGGTCATTTAGGGTTGGTCTACAGTATATATATACTCGCTTATTTCGAACTTGAACAGTAATCATTCATGAGAAATCAAAGTCGCTGAGCGTGACCTACCCGATCGAGGAAATCCTTTCGTCGTCAACGCCGCTAGCAAGTTGTTGCCGCCACAGATCTTAGATCTTTATTGATCTCCCGGCGACAGAACCGAGGCTAAGTATAGTGTCTCACGCTTCTCTCTCGAGATCCCTTGTCTCTCGATTTGTTGAACGAAGTTAGCTCTTCATTCCGAATCGATTGAGACGACCGATCTAATTGAGATCGTTGGTAGACCTTGCTTGCTTCGTCAAGAAGTTTGGATCTACAAAGCATCACCGCCGCATTCACTTGTCGCCGCCGATCTTGTCAAGATCCTTTCCAAGAGAGTACTCAGGTCGTGGACTCTTCGTCTTCATCAAGAACGCTTCAACGAACGAAGAGGGACATCGGGTTCTCCACAAGTGTAGTTTGTATTTCTTGTACATTCTAATTTTGTTTTGTTGTAAAGGAATAGTGATTCCTTGTTGTAAGGGTTGGGTGAAACCCGTGGTGAAGGAGTAGTGACTCCTTCGGTTGGAAGGGTGCCTTCCGTAGTTTGAGGATTGGATTTCAATCCGTTTGGTGAAGTGACCGAGTCGTCCCTTGGTGGGAGATAGGTCGAAGGGGGAGAGTGGACGTACCCAAATCGGGGAACCACTATAATTGCTTGTGTGCTTTTTTGTGATGTGTTTGTTTAATTGTGCAGGTAATTTTAAATTACGCAAAAGACAGCACTACACCTATTCCCCCCCCCCCAGGTGGAATTAGTTGACACTGAAGACTTTCAAGTGGTATCAGAGGGAGGTTACTCAGCAGTAAGGTTAACTCCTTGAGTAAGATCCTGTGTCTAGTGTCAAGAAGAAAGAAGATCTCTGAAATGGAAGGACTCAAGTATTCAGGGAAGATCCCAGTGTGCACCAAGCTGAACTTTCCTATCTGGAAGGAAAGGATCAGGTACTACATGGAAGCAGTCGACCCCCGACTCTTCATGATAGTGGAGGAGGGACCTTATATCCCCACTAAGGCCTCCACCATTGATCCAACCAAGCAAGTGCCCAAGAAACTTTCCGAAATGGATAAGGATGAGATGGTGCTTGTCGGATTTGACAAGAAAGCTCAGAACATTCTGGTAAGCGCCGTCGATGATTCCATGATGCAGATTTTCTGCAACTGCAGGACTGCCAAGGACATATGGCACTGCCAGATCATCCTGATGAATGGCACTGATGAAGTAAGGGATGATCGAAGATCCCTTCTGAACCAGAAGTACGAGGCCTTCAGGCAAGGTCCCAAGGAAGAAATCTGAGTGACTTTCGAGAACTTTCTGAAGATCGTCAATGCCCTGAAGGGCTATGGCAGAGTGTTCACCGATGGTGAAATTAATGACAAATTCCTTAGATCCCTTACTAAGGAATGGGACACCAAGATCTGCGTCATTAGAGAATTTAACATGCTGGCAGAAACTGATCCCCAGATTCTGTTTGGGAAACTTCTATCCTATGAGCTTCAGCTGAACACCAGAAAAGCTGAAGAAGAAGCCGATAAAGCCGCTACAAGAGAGAAGAATGTGGCCCTAAAAGCCAATCACTCAAGGAAAGGCAAGGGTGCAGCCTCATCCCGCTCTCAGAAAAAGTATGAGGAAGAAGACTCTGAGCCATGCTCTTCCGGCTCAGAGCTATCTGAAGAAGACTTCTCCCTCATCACTAAAAAGTTCAAGAAGTTCCTCAAGTTGAGGAATCAAAGAAAGAGAGACAGCTCCTCCTCCAGACATCAGAGGAAGAATTATTCTTCTGACAGGTATGAATCCAAACCGAACAAACATCGCTCTGATGACATTATTTGCTTTAGATGCAATAAGCCAGGCCATATCATCGCTGACTGCCACCAAAGTAAGAGAGATAAGGGGAAGGGAGAGGATCACAAGTCCTCTAGAGATAAGAAGAAGGAGAGGAGCTATATAGCATAGAAGCTAAAGACACTGAGTGAGTCTGATTCCTCAGACTCCAGTGATGATGAGGAAGCCTACTTCGGGCTAGTGGGTCGCTCTGACTCAGAAGGAGACTGCCCCCCATTTACTGGGAAGGTAAAAGATCGTACCCCCCTCTCTGACTTTGACTATGAGTCTCCTGATAATGATCTCGAGGATAGCCCATCTGCCCGTGAAGCTGAGCTCCTCGAAAAGTATGAGCTTCTGCTCAATACCTTTGAGGAATGCCGCAAGAGGTTGAGGGCTCAGAAAAAGGAAGTCAAATTCCTTAAGGCTGGGGGTGTGTCTCTAAGAGAAGAGATCACTAGCTTGATCTCTCTCCGATAGGAACACCTGGGCCTGACTTCTGAGCACTCAGAGTCTCTAAGGCTCCTTGAACTAAAACAGGAAGAAGTCAACAAGTTGGAAGAACAGCTTACGGCAGAAAGGAATATTGTCAAAAGATTTCCATGCCCAAGACCGTTCTTCCTCTGGTTGATGAATTCTCTGTTGGAGCATGCGTTTCGCACTTCTTAGTTTGAGAATAACAAATCCCGGATGTATTTGATCTTGGTATGTGTTTTAAATGAGCAGGGATAACAGGTTTTTTAAGTACTAAGGAATGGCTGAGCATAGCATTGAAGAAAAGGAAAATCGCACTATCGCTGGTGATAACACTACCGCGGGCGATAGTGTAAGACAGTTACTGCTGACGTCAGCCTTGATCCGGATGTTGCCGCACATGAAGCCACGTCTCAGCGCTATCGCGAAGCGATATCGCTGTCGCCGCGCGATAGCCCACGATCGTCATGTTTTCCACTCAGATCTGAAAGTCCGCGCGACGTGTGCCACGTGTCAAGCAACGAAGAGTTTCACTATCGCGGGGCGTTAACATGTTTTCCACTCAGATCTGAAAGTCCGCGCGACGTGTGCCACGTGTCAAGCAACGAAGAGTTTCACTATCGCGGGGCGTTATGCGGGCGAAATAATATATACGGCCAGAAATTTCAGGGAAGGCGTGAATTTTGCAGAGCTTTGTTTTTCCTAGAGAATTTTGAGAGCCTTCATCTCCGTTTCCAGACGAACTCCCTTGGCCCGTTGAAATCTCAAGAGCGAAGGAGATACGACCGCACGTTCAAGATTGGAGATCTTCTCATCGGTCCACCATCATCTTCAGAGCTCGTGATTTTGAGGGAGTTTTTATGTTTTACTATTGTACTTTCATTTACACTCTTTAACTTTGTAATTGGGAAGGTAAAATCACCACCTTGTGTGTGGTGTCTAAGTCCGTGTGTGGCTTAGGGGCAATTCATCGCCTTGTGTGCGGTGGCTAGGTCCTTGTGTGGCTTAGGAGTAAATCGTCACCTTGTGTGTGGCGTCTAGATCATAGGTTTAATTTAGGGGGAGGCTAGTAGCCATATCTAGGGAGATATTGACTATAGCCTACCGGTCCTTGGGAGAAGGACCGGTGAAAAAGCTTAAAACTATTATCATTGTAAGCCTTGATTTCAAGCTTTATTGGAATCATTTTACATATATATTTTTGGAGAAATAAAATCTTGATTTTTCATTTCATTGATGTGTCTCAAACTTTGTTTCTAATTTCATATTTTATAAAAAGTTTGTAAAATTTTAAAGAGCCCTTATTCACCCCCCCCCCCTCTAAGGGCGCCACAAGATCCTATAAGTGGTATCAGAGCCAGGTTATTCCTAATACGGTTTCACCACCAGGAATTATGGCGCAGCATGACCATGCTTTCTCTGAGGGGCAAGGAATTAGTAGACCTCCATTATTCACTGGATCTGATTATAATTACTGGAAAACTAGGATGAAATGTTTTCTTATTTCTCTTGACATTGAAGTTTGGAATATGGTAGAGACTAATTATGCTCATCCCACTTATACAGTAGGAGATGTAGAAATGGATAAACCAAAAGATAAATGGGATGATCAGGATAAGCTAAGGTGCAAAAATAATGCAAAAGCCATGAATGCATTATTTTGTGCATTAGATAGGACTGAATTTAATAGAACTTGTGCTTGCAATAATGCTTAAGAAATTTGGAATTTACTTGAAGTTACTCATGAAGGTACCTCGCAGGTGAAGGACTCGAAGCTGTTTCAACTGGAATCGGAATTTGAAAAGTTTAGGATGGAAGTGGATGAGGACATAGACTCAATGTACACCAGATTCACCAAGATAGTGAATGACTCAAAAGTGCTTGGTAAAAATTTCTCAAATGGTAATTTGGTGAGAAAACTTCTTAGATCTCTTCCCCCTAAATTTAATCCCAAAGTGACGGTTATTTCTGAATCTCATGATCTTAAATCTCTTAATATTGAAAGTCTGATTAAGAACTTGAAAACTCATGAAGTTGAATTAAAAATTCAACAACAAGAGTATATGGAGCCAAAGAAGAAGGGGTTGGCTCTAAGGTCTAAGAAAGAGGAAGATAGAAATTCTGAGGATGAAGAGGAAGATGAGGAAAGTCTTTTCATTAGAAAATTTAAAAAATTTATGAGAAATCCGGAGAGAAGAAATACTCTTAAAAAATATTTTAAGAAGGAGACGTTTAGAAAGAAAAAACAAAAGGATGACGATGAGCAGGAAGAAAGACCCCCACCAGAGTGCTATCACTGCAGGAAGTTAGGACACATTCGAAGCAAGTGTCCAAAGTACTTGAAAGAACTTAAAGAAAAGAAGCACAAAGGGAAGAAGAAGGTCCTGAAAGCTGAAACATGGGATGATACTACTTCTGAGGATGCAAGCAGTTCAAGCTCAAGCGAGGAGGAGGTGGCTAATATGTGCCTAATGGGAAAAAGCGTCATAGCTGATGACGAGTGCAGTGTCCAAAGCGACACTGAGGTAACTCCTCCAACTTATGATGAACTATTTACTGAATTTTTAAAGACTTGCAAATGTTTTGAAAAAAGTTTAAAAGATAATGATCTTCTTAAAACTAAAAATAATATTTTAATTAAAGAAAATAAAAAATTGTTAAATGAAATTAAGACTATTGGAAAAGAAAAAGTCTCTTGCCAAGAGTGTGATCACTCTATGGGAAGAATAAAAGAGCTAGAAGAATCTCTCTCCAAATCTCATTCAAAAATAAAAATTCTCACAAAGAAGAATGAGATTTTAGAGAGAGATCTGAAATCTTCTATTTCCAAAGTCCATGAAGGAAAGAAAGCTTTTGAACGAAGATGTGTAAATCTAGTATCCGAGAATACTGAAATGAGGAACCAGATTCATGACTTAACAATAGCCATGAAAAAGTTTGGAATGGGCCAAAGATCACTGGAAATGATCTTAGGTTACCAATATCACGGATCTGGAAGGTTTGGACTTGGATACACGACTAGAAACTATCGCCCGGCGATAACCACTACCGCCGGCGATAGTGAGAAATCTAGAAAAACGAATTTTAAAAATTCTGATAATAATAAATTAACTGATACTACATTTTCTTACAGTAAAAGTCCAGAGAAGTTATATTCTTCTCGTTACATTATATGTGCCAAATGCAATAGATTTGGTCACACCACGGACTCGTGCTGGAAGAAAGGAAAAAGTAAAATTAAGCAAATCTGGATGCCTAAGGCTTCTACCTATACTATGGGTGGAACCACTTGGGTAGCAAGATCTTTACTCACATCCTCTTTCTAGGTGTGTTGGCAGGCGAAGGACAAAGAAGACGTGTGGTACTTGGACTCGAGTTGTTCAAAGCACAGGACAGGCAATAAAGAGAAGTTCCTTAGCCTGGAGATGAAGAAAGGAGGAGTTGTAACATTTGGAGATAATGGAAAAGGAAAAATCATCGGCATCGGTGTTGTGGGTAACAAAAGTTTTTCAATTTCAAATGTTTTGTTTGTAGAAGGCTTAAAACATAATTTGATTTCTATTAGTCAATTGTGTGATAAGGGTTTAAATATTTTGTTTGAATCTTCTACAAATTTGTGCAAAATTATTGATTCAAAAACAAATGAAATAGTTTTTACCGCACCTAGATGTCATAACGTATATATGATTAAATTTCATGATTTTTCAAATTCTACTTTAAAATGTTTTTTATCAAAAAATGATGAGTTAGAATTATGGCATAGGTGACTTGGACATACTAGTGTCAAGTTAATTAAAAAACTTTCAAATGATAAATTAATCAAAGGTATACCGTTGCTAAATGGGAATTTATCTTCTTTATGTGAGCCTTGTCAAAAAGGAAAATTTTCAAAATCGTCTTTCAAAAGTAAAAATATTATTTCTACAACTAGGTCACTCCAATTAATTCATATGGATTTATTTGGGCCAATTAATATTTCTAGCTTAGGTGGTAGAAAATATACATTTGTATTGGTTGATGATTAATCACATTTTTGTTGGACTTTATTTCTAACCTCTAAATCTGATGCGTTTTCAGAATTTTCTAAATTATGTTTACATATTCAAAATGAATTTGAGTTAAACATTAAACGCATACGTTCGGATCATGGAGGGGAATTTGAAAATGAAAAGTTTATTTCTTTTTGTACAGAGTTAGGAATTAAACATGAATTTTCCACTCCACGCACACCACAGCAAAATGGTGTAGTGGAGAGGAAAAATAGGACTCTTCAAGAGCTAACCCGTACGATGTTATCTGAATTTAATTTACCAAAATCTTTTTGGGCTGAAGCGGTGAGTACTGCATGTTATGTAATTAATAGAATAATGCTTCGCCCTATTTTAATCTTAACTCCTTATGAATTAATTTTTAATAAAAAACCAAATGTTTCTTATTTCAAAGTTTTTGGTTGTAAATGTTTTATTTTAAATTCTAAAGATTCCTTAGGAAAATTTGATGAAAAATGTGATGAAGGAATTTTTATTGGGTATTCTTCAATTAGTAAAGCTTATAGAATTTTTAATAAACGAACAAAAATAGTTGAAGAATCTATTCATATGAGGTTTGATGAGTTTTTTCCATGTGTAGATAAGCAAACTACAGGAAAAGAAGATACACCCCTTCCTTTGAAGGAAAATGATGATGAAGAATATGAAAGGAATGAAGAAGGAAAAGAAGAAGAAAAAGAAGAAGAAGGAGAAGAATATGTGCCTCCAAGTGAATTGATATTTTCAAAGGATCATCCGAAGGAGCTTATTATTAGGGATCCACAAAAAGGGGTAAGTACTCGTTCTTCTTTACATGTTTTATTTTCAAACTTTTGCTTTGTCTCCGAAATAGAACCAAAAGATGTTTCCACCGCTTTAAATGATGAATTTTGGTTTTTAGCTATGAATGAAGAACTTAATCAATTTGAACGTAATAAGGTTTGGAATCTTGTAGAACGACCCAAAGATCATCCTGTAGTTGGAGTAAAGTGGATATTTAAAAATAAATTGGATAGTGATTCTAGAATTGTTAGAAATAAAGCAAGATTAGTTGCAAAAGGTTATGCACAAATTGAAGGGGTAGACTATGATGAAACTTTTGCACCCGTTGCTCGATTAGAAGCGGTTAGGATATTTCTTGCATTTGCTTGCTTTAAAAGATTTAAATTATATCAAATGGATGTCAAAACTGCATTTTTAAACGGGTATATAAAAGAAGAGGTTTATGTAGAACAACCCCCTGGCTTTATAAATGAGAAATATCCAAATTATGTTTATAAATTAGATAAAGCACTTTATGGCTTAAAACAAGCACCTCGTGCTTGGTATGATCGTTTAACTCAATACTTATTAAAGCATGATTATAAAATAGGAAGTGCTAATTCTACACTCTTCATTAAGCAAATTGAACATGATTTAGTTATTTTGCAAATTTATGTTGATGATATTATTTTTGGAGCCACTAATGAAGAGTTATGTAATGAAGTAGTTCAAATTATGAAAAATGAATTTGAAATGAGCATGGTATGAGAACTTTCTTTTTTCTTAGGATTTCAAATTACACAAAGAAATGATGGCATTTTTATTAATCAATCTAAATACATTCATGATATGTTACGGAGATTTGGATTTAAAAACCTTAAACATGTCAATACTCCTATGAGTGCTTAATTGAAATTAGGAAAAGATGAAAGTGGTATTTCAATTGACCAAACCCTTTATAGAAGTATGATTGGGTCGTTATTATATTTAACTTCTTCTAGGCCTGATATTATGTTCGTCGTTTGTCTATGTGCTAGATTTCAAGCTAATCCAAAAGAATCACATTTAAAAGCGGTGAAACATATTTTTAGATATCTTATAGGAACATCTAAACTAGGCTTATGGTATCCTCATAATGACTCTTTTATTTTACATGGATACTCTGATTCTGATTATGCGGGGTGTTCATTAGATCGAAAGAGCACAAGTGGCACTTGTCACTTTATCGGCCCAACACTTATTTCATGGTCGAGTAGGAAACAAAATTCTGTTGCCCTCTCCACTACTGAGGCCGAATATATTGCACTTGGTAGTTGTTGTGCTCAAGCACTTTGGATGACACAAACACTAGAAGATTTTGGCATACACCAAAATAATGTTGAATTAAAATGTGATAGCAAAAGTGCTATTGATTTAACAAACAATCCCGTATTACATTCTAGATCCAAACATATAGATGTTCGTCATCATTTTATTAGGGATCACATAAAGAAAGGACATATTAAAATAAATTTTATTGGAACAGATTCTCAAATAGCGGATATTTTCACAAAACCACTTAGTGATTCACGCTTTTCACGGTTAAGATTAGAACTTGGAATCTTAGAATTATAAATCAAAATTGTTTTAATTCCGAGATTTTATAGTTTATAAAATAGGCCTAAGATTAGAACCTGTATATATATATCGTATAGTTAATTACCATAGTTAAGAATTTCCTTGCAATAATCAACAAAACATAACATAAAACTGGACAGCACGTAGGATAACACTGAAAAAGTCAATACAAACAACAAAACCACAAATTAAAAGAGTTTTCACTATCGCCTGGCTACAGTGATGGTCGCCGGCGATATCCCAGATTCAGTCAACATCAAAATATTACATCACTGACAATAAAAAGTCATTCATCCATGTTCTCTTCAGCAGACACATTAACATCTTCACTGGAAGTCGGAGTTGGTTCTCTAGGCCTTCGCGTACGCCTTATCGAATGTCGTGGAGGATCCTCGAATGGACTCCCCCATTCTCATTCTTCTTCAGGAGTTGGCTTTAGATTCAGTCCCTTTGCCAGAAACTTCATGAATTTTTGAAACCGGAATGGCTTTGCTTTTGTTCCTCTTTCATCTCCTCCACTGTCTCTCTTAGGTCGTCAATAGATTCACGCAAAGACCCACCTCTTTGGAGTGGTTGTCTTGATGATGAGGCAGCCCTTGGAGATGGACCTTTAGCAGGTTCTACGGTATGTATCGCCGGGATACAATCATCAATGTAGAACACTTGATCTATCCAATCATATTTCTGATATACGACCCTCTGAATAACACTTCCTAAAGGAAGTGTATTCAATTTCCTCCTAAGGGGATGCTTCATTTTATACGTATATCGTATGATGGATAACACAAAATCCGCCACTTCAAACTTGACTCTCTCCAATACATAGTAAGTCACTAAGCTCAATTGAGCCGTGATCTTCCTTGTGTCACCGGACTTCAACATAACCGTGTTTCTTAATATATCTTGAATCACAAATGCATCGCGAGAGAGTGATGAAATGTCTTGAATCAAACTCCTACTTTTCTTTCTGTGAAGGACTTGATTCAATATCCTCCAATCACGATCCTTTTGATAATTCTCTACTATATCCATGAAATGTTCCTCACAAGTGGCAAGATGATATTCTCGTCTTAAATCAGCGTGAGTAATATCTATTTCAACTCCTTGGATTCGAGACCTTACTCCTCCATTCAATCCCGTATACTTAGGGTCTTCCAAATTGTTATAAAAATCTCTTTCAAATATGGAGCTAAAAAGGTTCGGTATAATGAGAGACATTATACCTGACTCCACAAGTCGTTCGTAGATATGCGGTGGCAATGATTCATCCAAAAGTTTAGCAATACCAACCGACGCATTCTCAATTCCCGGGTAAGTTTGATATGATGCATGAGGGTTGCGGCTGGTGCTTTTTCTTGCACGGGATGATGATGCCATTACCTGAAAACATTATGTTCACATCACGTTAAGTCAAGAAATTGGTTTCAACAAATTTCTTCAATATCGCCGGCGATAGTACTATCGCCGGCGACAGTGCAAACTTCTCCTATTTGAAAATTTCCTGTAGATCTACTCTTGACATTAGATTATAAATTCAAAAAAAAACAAATGTATAAGATCTACATCCTATGATTCCCCTTTTGTGGAAAATTTACTTGAACACCATACATTTTCTACAAAAAAAATTTTTAAAAAATGAATGACCAAAATTAAAATTTTTTTTGGGGATCTATCTTCTTTCATCATCTCTAATCAAGATCTATAATTTTTTTTTAACAAACACAACCTTAAAGAGAGATCTCACCTTCCTTTTTTTGGAGTTTTTGGGGGTTTCCGCTGAAGAAGACGAAGCCAAATAGGTCCAGGTCCGTCAAAAGCAGGAGCTGTCTTAACCCTATCCGTTTTTTTTTTTACTTTTATAACAAAAACTCTATCGCCCCGCGGTATCACTACCGCTTGGCGATAGTGCATTTTTCAGCCACATTTCCGAGTATTTTCTTTTAAACCTGTTTCTAGTGTTACAGTAATGTTTTGGTTGCTTATCAGGATACGATACCTAGTACATGTGTGATTAATTAGTTTATACGTTCTTTAAACATTGTTTTTAACTTGTCTTGCTCTTGATATCTACATATATCTTTGATGACTAGAACTAGAATAGACTTGTTTCCGCATGCCTCTAAGTATGAGTAACATTTTATGATTGATAATGTACTTCCACTGACACGAGCTGATAGTTACACGTACTTAAGCTTCTTATTACATTATATTGGTTTGTTTCAAAGTTTCGAATACATCTCTAAACCTTTCATGTATACTTCATTCATATTGATCTTCAAAACTGATGGCCATTTTCAAAAACAAAATATTTCTTATCAAGTTTGCAATACAAGTGAATTCGGAGTCCTAAGTCCAGTTTCTAAACAAAAAAAATGCATGAAAAAAAAAACAAATTAAAATGACTAGGATATTCCAATCAAGCTCTACTCACCCTCCTGATAAGTCTTAATGAGCATTGTGAGGTTGAGCACCTTGAAAAGGATTGTAAAGTGTCTTGTGCAAACAAACTTGGCCATTTTTTTCAAAATCATTATGCCATGAAGTTATATGTGAGTTTCTTGTATTATAATATTGCAAACCTTCATGTAACATATTTCTTAAGGAATCTGTAAACTACATCACTCTTCACATGTACACGTCATTATCATTTATAAAATTTCTTCTCATGAGAATTGGATCGGAAATAGTTTTTCTCTTCTATTTCATCGTTTCTAATGTTTTTGATATCTTGGTCTGACAAATTTTCAATGTTTAACTTCAACTCTTAAATTACTTTTCTCCACAACAAACATTTTTTCCTGATAAAATTCCAAATTTTATGGTAATACTATTCCAGGGTTATTAATGTCATTATTCTACTCCTCATATTTCCATGTTCTATGACTAATTTATTACTCTCTCACTTCTTTCATCTTCCGCATTTGCCACTCATTTTTTTTATATCTCACCGTCTTTTGCTAATAACAAAAGGGGGAGATTAAGTACGAAATAAATTGATTAGTACATTTAGGGGGAGAAATTATTTCTTTTAAACAGGGGAAGAATATATGGGGAGAAACTAGTCTTTATTATAGGGGGAATTTATTACAACTATTTGTGCACTTTGATTCATAATGATTATCTGAATTGTTTCACATTCTATTGGTCTCACACAATTTCTTTCTCAGTGGATTTGTTATTATCAAAAGGGGGGATTGTTCGAGCATGCGTTCCGCACTTCTTAGTTTGAGAATAACAAATCCCTGATGTATTTGATCTTGGTATGTGTTTTAAATGAGCAGGGATAACAGGTTTTTTAAGTACTAAGGAATGGCTGAGCATAGCATTGAAGAAAAGGAAAATCGCACTATCGCTGGCGATAACACTACCGCGGGCGATAGTGTAAGACAGTTACTGCTGACGTCAGCCTTGATCCGGATGTTGTCGCGCATGAAGCCATGTCTCAGCGCTATCGCGAAGCGATATCGCTGTCGCCGCGCGATAGCCCACGATCGTCACGTTTTCCACTCAGATCTGAAAGTCCGCGCGACGTGTGCCACGTGTCAAGCAATGGAGAGTTTCACTATCGCGGGGCGTTAACACTACCGCGGGCGATAGCATGAAATAATATATACGGCCAGAAATTTCAGGGAAGGCGTGAATTTTGCAGAGCTTTGTTTTTCCCAGAGAATTTTGAGAGCCTTCATCTCCGTTTCCAGACGAACTCCCTTGGCCCGTTGAAATCTCAAGAGCGAAGGAGATACGACCGCACGTTCAAGATTGGAGATCTTCTCATCGGTCCACCATCATCTTCAGAGCTCGTGATTTTGAGGGAGTTTTTATGTTTTACTATTGTACTTTCATTTACACTCTTTAACTTTGTAATTGGGAAGGGAAAATCACCACCTTGTGTGTGGTGTCTAAGTCTGTGTGTGGCTTAGGGGCAATTCATCGCCTTGTGTGCGGTGGCTAGGTCCTTGTGTGGCTTAGGAGTAAATTGTCACCTTGTGTGTGGCGTCTAGATCATAGGTTTGATTTAGGGGGAGGCTAGTAGCCATATCTAGGGAGATATTGACTATAGCCTACCGGTCCTTGGGAGAAGGACCGGTGAAAAAGCTTAAAACTATTATCATTGTAAGCCTTGATTTCAAGCTTTATTGGAATCATTTTACATATATATTTTTGGAGAAATAAAATCTTGTTTTTTCATTTCATTGATGTGTCTCAAACTTTGCTTCTAATTTCATATTTTATAAAAAGTTTGTAAAATTTTAAAGAGCCCTTATTCACCCCCCCCCCCTCTAAGGGCGCCACAAGATCCTACATTCTCTGCTCAGGCAAAGGGGGCTGGCTTAGGGCATGTGGGTGTGCCTGGTAAATCATCCAGGAGAAATAGAAAGCAGAGGAAAAATAAGGCTGCTAAGAAGGCCTCTGCTGTAGAAAAGGGAAAGGCCCCACTCGACCCTATTGTATTCAGAAAGCCTAGCTTTCCCTACAATGAACAGGACTTTGAGTCAACCTATGGCCACTTCTTCTGGCCCTCAGTTGAAAAGCCCAAGAGCCGGTATGATGGTTGGGCCTTCCCCCGCAACTACGATGAGAGTGTCTTCAAGGAACCTTATGAGGAAATCCTAGTGGAGGATTATGGACACTTCTCTAGCGGCCATAATAGGAAGCAGACACCAAAAGCCAAGCCTATTATACTGAAGGAACAGGAGGTGAATAAATCATGTGACTTGCTGTCATCATGATGCCTCCACCTCCAGATCCAAGGCCCCGGCTAGACCCACCATTCCATGGGTGAAGCAGGAGCCTAGGAAAAGGTACAACATATTTAACTGTTTGTGTTGTGGCAAAGTTGGTCACTTTGCCGTGGATTGCTGGTTTAATCCAAGATACAACGAGACTCCTCATGTTAGCAATGCGAGGCCGACCACTCGTAGGGTTAACCACCCGAGGGGGAGTCTGCTAACAAGGAATCTAGGACCCAAGTTCGATTGGGTTCCTAAGGGAAACTGATTCTATTTTACAGGTATGTCCAAATGCCACCAAAACGCCTATCTGGTACTTGGACAGTGGATGTTCCTGGCATATGACTGGGACAAGAAGCCTGCTGCGTGATTACTCTCCAGTCGAAAATGGACCCAAAGTCATCTTTGGAGGATCAGATCGAGGAGTCACCAGAGGTTACGGTATGATTTCCAACGGTATAATCTCTATCACCGACGTGGCCTATGTTGAAGGGTTAAATCATAACCTGATCAGTGTAAGTCAGTTGTGTGATAAAGGATATGACGTTAAGTTTTGCAAGGATAAGTGCTTGATAATATCGTGTGCCTCTTTGGAGACAGTATTAACTGGCATTATGAGAAGAAATATCTTTTGCTTAGATTTTCTTAGCTTAGATTCTTCTACCCCCGTGTGCCTAGTAGCAAAAGGCAGTGCATCTCTTTGTGAACAATGGCACAAGAGATTAGCACATATTAATTTCAAGACAATTAATATGTTGTTTTCTAAGAACTTAGTAAGGGATGCCCCTACTATTAAGTGCATCAAAGATAGCCCTTGTCATGCATGCTAGAAGGGAAAACATACTCGGGCTACCTTTAAGGGCATTGCAAGACAAAGACTCCTCCAGATGTCTCTATCTTCTGCATATGGACTTGTTCGGTCCAGTGCAAGTTCATAGCTTATGAGGCAAATCGTATACGCTAGTGATTGTTGATGATCACTCTCGGTTTACGTGGGTGTTCTTTTTGAAGCAAAAGTCAGATACGTTTGATATCTTCATGAGTTTTGTCAAGCAGATTCAGAATGAACTTAACTGCTCAGTGGTCAAAATCAGAAGTGACTATGGAACAGAATTCGAGTCTGGTGCTATGATAGAATTTTGTGAAGAACTTGGTATCTTTCATGAGTTTTCCTCCCCGCGTACTCCGCAGCAAAACGGAGTTGCAGAGAGGAGAAATAGAATGCTCATTGAAGCATGTTCGACAATGTTGAATGACGCCTCTCTTCAAGAGTACTTCTGGGCAGAGGTTGTCAACACGGCTTGTCATGTGCAGAACCGAGCGTTGATAAACAAGAATCATCGTAAGACGCCTTATGAGCTATTGAAAGGCAGGAAACCGACAATGTCCTATTTGAGGATTTTTTGCTGCAGATGTTATATACTCAATAATGGGAAGTACCCACGTACTAAATTCGGAGAAAAATGCTTCGAAGGCATCTTCATGGGCTATAGTAGCCATAGTCGGGCATATAGGGTCTTCAATAAGAAAACCCTAGTGGTAGAGGAGTCCATTAAAATTGTTTTTGATGAAGGAAGCTTGCTTCATAGCAATTCTTCCAGTGGCATTCTTGAAGATGCAGGTGTAAGACTTGAACAGCTAAGTCTCGATGAGACCGCTAAAGATGCAACTCCCAAGTACGTCAAGGTCTCCACCTCAACGTCAACTGGAGATGATGACGGTCAGGATGGAGAAATCCTCCCAGAAGAGGGAGGAGCCCAAGAAAATGTTAGAGCTCCTGATGCTAGACTCCTAGAGCTCCGACACATGAGGGATCATCCCAGAGATCAGATCATAGGAGATCCTCGTGACGGTGTCAGAACTCGGAGAGGTACAATTAACGAGATTTTGCACCTTACTTTTCTGTCACAGGTTGAGCCAAAGAAGTTTGACGAAGCGAACAAAGATGCGTCATGGATATTGGCCATGCAAGATGAACTGCATCAATTTGAACGATGAAACGTCTGGACGCTTGTTCCCAAACCAAAGAACCAGAATGTGATCGGCACCAAGTGGATCTTCAGAAACAAACTGGATGAACATGGTGTCATCATAAAGAACAAGGCCAGGCCGGTGGCTCAAGGTTACAGACAGGAGGAGGGGATTGACTTCGACCAAACCTTTGCACCAGTTGCAAGGCTCGAGGCGATCAGATTGTTCCTGGCGTATGCTTCTTACAAAGGATTCACTGTCTATCAGATGGACGTGAAATCTGTGTTCCTAAATGGAAATTTGAAAGAGGAAGTATATGTCGCGCAACCCCCAGGTTTTGTTAATCCTACTTTGTTGGGTACATTGAAAAATGTGTACCTGATTTGAAGAAGCCTAACTTAGCTCAATGATATGCATCAAGGTGTATTTGATGTTATTTTGAGTTTATATGTGCAGGTTAAGAATGTACTAGAATGCAGGAAAAATATTCTAAGTCCATGTGTCGACACCAGAAGAAATTGTGTCGACACTTCATAAAGATTGTGTCGACACTTGAAGAAGGCTGTGTCGACGCATAGAAATAGAGTCGACAACAATTGTGTCGACACCTTGAGGCAGTGTCGACACACAGAAGTTTGGTCGACATCACTTGTGTCGACACTGGGAAGCTGTGTCGACACACCGAATTGCTAGTCGACAACATTTGTGTCGACACCAGAAGACTGTGTCAACACACAGAGGCAGAGTCGACAATAGCTGTGTCGACACCAGAAGACTGTGTCGACACACACTATATTCTGAGTCTACATCAAATGTGTCGACACACAGGACTTGTGTCGACACACAGCAAAGTCTAGACTAAGTTGCTGGTGAATGGTGAAGTGTTTGTGTCGACACAAATACTCAGTGTCGACACATTCTCAAGATGCAGTATCAAGAAGCTGAGTCGACATAAGGGCAGACATGTCGACATCATCAAAGGCTGTGTCGACACCTAAGTCACTTATGTCGACACATATTGACAGATGGTCTCGACACTTTCTAACATACAGTCTCGACAATTTGCTGACAAAGACAAAGGCACAAGATCTGTTTGAAGACTTGATAGCTGTGAGTTACAACAGGTCGACTGAAGCTGTCAGACTTGTCAGAAGTTTGTTAGAAACCGGATCAGCCGGTTACCAAGGATGAAGTCTATAAATAGACAGATTCAGAAGAAGAAGAGACAGATACACATATATAGAAACTGATTGATTGATCATTGTTGTAAGATAAGATCTCTAATCAAGAAAGTGCAAGGCACAGAAGAAGATCTTCGAGAGAAGATCTAAGAAGACTTTTTGAAGTGAACATCCACTCAGATTAAGTCTAAGTTGAATTCATTCAAAAATTCAGAAGTATTATCAAGGGTTGTGGATAGAGAGAGATCCAGCCATTTGAAGACAAGAAGGAAGCTGTCACAGGTTTCTTAAGAAGCAGTATATTCCAAAGGAAATCAACTCTAACTAAGTTCAGATTCAAGAAGCTTTGAAGAAAGTTAAGATCCAGTTGATTTCATTCATCAGCTTTTTCAAGAAGCTGATCAAGAACAGTCTTATTCCTTCTCTCTCAACCGGAGTAAGATATTATATAACTTCATTTTCAAATTCTATAGGATCTATTTATAGATCTGAGTTGTAAGCCTATTTTATAAAGGCTGAGTGTAGGAGAGGTATTCTCTGAGTGATAGGGTTGTTTATGCCTGAGTTGTAGGAGAAGGTGTTCTCTGAGTTGTAGGCCTTGTGGCAAGGCTGAGGTAGGGCTGGTTAGCCTGAGCTGTAGGAACCTTATAGGGTTCTTAGTTGTAAGAATCTTTCAGGGTTCTGAGTTATAGGATCTGAGGATCTGAGATAAAGGAGGAAGTTAGGCCGAATCTAGCACACTGCTAGATAGGTGAAGGGGGAAAGTGGATGTACCCGGACCTTGGGGAACCACTATAAATCTGTGTGCAATCTGTGATGTGTACATGTTTGTGATTGCTGTGTTGTGTTAGCTACAGAGTTTTCTGAATTTTATTATAACCTGTAGTTATATTCTGCCTTAAGTTAAATCAAGCATTAGAACCTATTCACCCCCCCCCCCCTCTAGGTGTTTAGGTGGTCTTGAAAGTAAAACTATCATACTTTCCCTAATTATGTCTATTTTCTTAATAAAGCATTATATGGCTTAAAACAAGCTCCTCGAGCATGGTATGAGACTCTGTCTAGTTTTCTTCTTGAGAACAAGTTCTCGAGAGGAAAAATAGATAAGATATTGTTTCTTAGGGAAGTCAAAGGCAAGATCTTGTTGGTGCAAATCTATGTCGATGACATAATATTCAGCTCAACGGATAACAATCTCTGCAAAAAGTTTTCTAAACTTATGCAAGGAAAGTTTGAAATGAGCAGCATGAGAGAGCTAAAGTATTTCTTGGGACTTCAAGTGAAACAGTCTTAGGATGGAATTTTCATCTCTCAGACGAAGTTCACAAATGAACTCCTCAAGAAATTCAGAATAGAGAATGCAACATCTATGAGGACTCCAATGGGATCCACTGTGTCTCTAGACAAGGATGAGAAAGGGAAACCTTTTGATGAAACCAAATACAGGAGCATAATTGGATCCCTGCTCTACCTTACTGCTAGTAGACCGGATATTATGTTTTCCAAAAGCATTTGTGCCAGATATCAGGTGAACACTAAGGAATCTCATTATGTCGCTGCAAAGCGAATTCTTAGATACCTTAAAGGTACACCAAATCTTGGCTTATGGTACCCAAGAAACAATGATGTAGAGCTGATAGGCTTTTCAGAAGCTGACTTTGCAGGAAGCAGGGATGATAAGAAAAGCACTTCCGGGACGTGCCAATTCCTCGGAAGAAGGCTTATTTCATGGAACAGTAAAAAGCAGAATTGTGTCGCAACCTCTACGGCTGAATCTGAGTACATCTCAGCCGGCAGCTGTTGCGCACAACTTCTATGGATCAGAAATCAGCTCAAGGATTAGGACTTGCAGTTCAGCGAAGTTCCGATGTATTGCGACTCCTCGAGCGGAATAGTAATTGCGAACAATCCTGTGTCGCACAGCCGAACAAAGCATATTGAAGTGCACTATCACTTCATTCGGGAGCATGTGGAAAACAAAGATATATCTCTCTGCTATGTCCCCACGGACAAGCAGGTTGTAGATATCTTCACGAAGCCCCTAGACGAGGCCAATTTCAGTCTCTTCAAAATTGAACTCGGCATTCTGAACTATGAAGAGTGAAGACTGTAAGGCTCAAGGCTCTTGGATCAAGGGGGAGCATCGGCAAGGAACTCAAGCTCGAGCATGGATGCAAGAGCTGAGGGGGAGCATGGGGCACCAAGTGAAGTCCCAGATTTGCAGAAGCCGAAAAGGGGGAGATTACCCTCTTGGCTAAGGCTAAGGTGGCTGCCAACATTAAGTATGCTCTCAGGAAAATGGTAATGAATTTCACTCTCAACTGAATTCTTAGTTTATTATTTTCATTCTCATATGTTATATTCACCTTAGCTTGTAAGGTTTAGGCTTCTTCAAATAGGGGGAGATTGTTGGGTATTGTATCCACAATGTACCTGATTTGAAGAAGCCCCTGAACAAGCTAAGTTGAATAGATAATGTATTTGATGATTTTCTTCAAGATGTGCTTGCAGCTATTCCATGTTAAGTACACACCAATGTCAGGGTGCAGTGGGTCAATATACACGGTTCTGCGCAACGTAATCCCTCGTTGAGCAGATTAGTCTGTTGACTCACGTGTGCTCTCTCTATTGGAGTGTACTTATGTTCATGTACAGGGTCAAGATAGATCAAGAGCATAAGAGGAGCAAAGATGGTTCAAAGACCAAGTTCAGAGGAAGGAAGAAGAAATCCTCTAAGTCAAAATCGACGGGAATCACTAAGTGATTCTCGCCGATTCGACGGGAATCACTAGTGATTCTCGCCGAATCGTCGAGAATCACTCGCCGATTCCCGCCGACTTCATTTGGCTGACTGTCCTCCTTCAAGACTTATGCTAAGGAAGAATCGACGACTGATTCTCGCCGATTCGTCGAGAATGATCTTGATTCCTGCCGATTTGTCAAGAATGATCTTGATTCTCGCCGATTTCCTCCGGATGACAAGTATTTCAACTGGAATTCTACTAAAGCAAATTCGACGGGAATCATGAGTGATTCCCGCCAACTTCGTCGAGAATCATCAATGATTCTCGCCGAATTTGCCTTAGGCAAATTCGCTCTGTTCGTTGGACCAAAACAACATGTTGTGCGCTGTTTTGACCGGGCCTAGGGTTTCTTCTTGTGGGCCCCACAACGGTTATTTAGGGTTGGTCTACAGTATATATACTCGCTTATTTCGAACTTGAACAGTAATCATTCACGAGAAATCAAAGCCGTCGAGCGTGACCTAGCCGATCGAGGAAATCCTTCTGTCGCCGTCGCCGCTCGCAAGTTGTCGCTGCCGCAGATCTTAGATCTTCTTTGATTTCCCGGCGATAGAACCGAGGCTAAGTATAGTGTCTCACACTTCTCTCTCGAGATCCCTTGTCTCTCGATTTGTTGAACGAAGTTAGCTCTTCATTCTGAATCGATTGAGACGACCGATCCAATTGAGATCGTTGGTAGACCTTGCTTGCTTCGTCAAGAAGTTTGGATCTACAAAGAATCGTCGCCGCAATCACTTGCTGCCGCCGATCTTGTCAAGATCCTTTCCAAGAGAGTACTCCGGTCGTGGACTCTTCTTCTTCATCAAGAACGCTTCAACGAACGAAGAGGGACATCGAGTTCTCCACAAGTGTAGTTTGTATTTCTTGTACATTCTAATTTTGTTTTGTTGCAAAGGAATAGTGATTCCTTGTTGTAAGGGTTGGGTGCAACCCGTGGTGAAGGAGTAGTGACTCCTTCGGTTGGAAGGGTGCCTTCCGTAGTGTGAGGATTGGATTTTAATCCGTTTGGTGAAGTGACCGAGTCGTTCCTTGGTGGGAGATAGGTTGAAGGGGGAGAGTGGACGTACCCAAAAAGGGGAACCACTATAATTGCTTGTGTGCTTTTCTGTGCTGTGTTTGTTTAATTGTGCAGGTAATTTTAAATTCCGCAAAAGACAGCACTACACCTATTCCCCCCCCCCCCCATAGGTGGAATTAGTTGACACCAAAGACTTTCAGTACCCTTTAATGCTTTTATATGTAAAGGTGCAATAACAAGTTGTAATTATGTTTCTTAGCTAAAGGAAAAGCCCGTCGTAAGAGTGGTATTCAAGCCGCGATGGGCGATGTCTGTTGTTGTCGTTGTTAGCGGCCCCTTCTGTTCTTCTCTTTTCTTGGTCTCAACCATCAGAGCTCAACCGTCAAAGTAACCGTCTGCTTGAAAGTTCCTGATCAAGCTCCTTTGCTGATCATCAAGCTCCTCCATTGATCATCAAGCTCCTCCGCTGATCATCAAGCTCCTCCACTGATCATCAAGCTCCTTCGCTGATCATCAAGCTCCTCCGATGATCATCAAGCTCCTCCGCTGATCATCAAACTCCTCTGCTAATCATCAAGCTCCTCTGCTGATCATCAAGCTCCTCCGCTTATCACCAAGCTCCTCCGCTGATCATCAAGCTCCTCCGCTGATCATCAAGCTCCTCCGCTGATCATCAAGCTCCTTCGCTGATCATCAAGCTCCTCTGCTGATCATCAAGCTCCTCCACTGATCATCAACCATTCCGTCTACTCTCAGCAAGCCTCTCCTTTATCCCCGCAACCCTCTTCTTCACCTAGTTTGTGAGACTGAACAACCAGTTAACTAGACGGTGCCGTTTTCGTACATCAACAGTTAACACGCGACCTTTAGATCTCGAACAGACAGTGAAATCAGCGGTTACTCATGTCAGACCATCAACTAGCCGAGAACCTTGCTCCAAGTACTAGTGATGATTCTCTTTGGGAGGCCTTAGAGCAATCTCGCAGAGAAACTGCACATTAGTTTCAAGCAATCAACCATACCCTAGTAGCTATCACGCAGCAATTAGCCGCATAATCTTCAGCAGCGCCAGCTCCTCCAATCAATCCAGCACCATTATCCGAGACTCCTCAAGTTTATCCACCGGCCTATCCGTCGGTCTATCCTTATCTTTACACCCCAACCTTTCTGCAAGGGCCTGCAGCTTATTTGCGGTCTCAGAATGATGAGTTTGCAGCTCATCAAAACTTCTTCCGGGAAGCTGCCCGAGGAAGTCCAACAAGATTTCTAAATTTTCAGGGAAGTTATCCCTACTCTTCATCTCCTGCCTTTGCTCCTCCAGCAGCAACTTTTTTTTCCTATCCCACTGCTCCTTATGAAACTACCATTCATGCTCCCTATTTTCCTTATGCAGTAGAACAAGAAGAGTCGTCACCGTTTACAGAGAATGTTCAGCATGAACCAACTCTAGTTAACTTAAGAGAACCTCGGTTGCCCATTTACACTGGAGAGACTGATCTTGTCAAACATCTTCAAGCCTTTGAATCATTCGTAGCTCTCAAGACTCTTTTAGATGCTACTAAGTGCAAGCTTTTTGTAACGACCTTCGACGGTTAAGTGAGGGATTGGTTCTATGGACTTTGTGCTCAGTCCATCTCTTCCTTTGCTAATTTGTGAAGAGAGTTTCTGCTCAGATTTTCTACCTCTACAAAGAGAAAGGGAGGTCCAGAGGCCCTATTTGAGATCAAACAGCGTGAAGATGAGACTTGGTCTCATTTTGTAGATCGTTTTCAGAAAGAAATCCTTGACATTGAGATTGTCGAGCAGGAGATGTATCGAGTGGCTCTCATTCATGGTTTGCGAGAAGGACCACTCAAGTTTGAAGCAAACGTCCGAGCTCCAAGGACATATCAAGAGTTGATCGGTTTAGCTAACTCATGCATCTGTGGTGAGAAAAGCAACCCCAGCTTCGTCTCCAGGCTTACAGCTAAGAAAAATCCTCCTTACAAGCAGCCTCTGAGGTCTCCTCGAAAATACTTTTCATCCCACTCAAGGAAAACAAAAAGATTCTAGCATCATCATCGACACCTCTTCTCGGGCCAGGATCGTGCCCAAGAACGATTGCTACCGCTAACCCTGCCTCTGCAAATAGCTTTGGTTCATCAGCCGCAAGATGATGACTTACCAGACTCTGAACTTGATGAGGTCATGCTAGAAGTAAGCCAAGTCATGAAAAGTATGGCAAATTCTAAAAGGCCCTATCATCCGGCAGATCAAAGATCAAGAGACTTAGATCTATTCTGTGAATTTCATAAAGAAAACGGGCATCTAACTAAAAACTGTCGAGCGCTTCGTCAACTTATACAAAAGATGCTAAGGCAAGGTAAGATGCGTGATCTACTCCCAAAGGATGATCACTCTGATCCGTTAACTTCAAAAGGCAAAGAAGTAGCAGACATGCCTTGCTGCTCAAAGGGAGTGAATCAGATCAACAATCACCCCAACTTCAATGAGAGAGAGTGCTTTCATGCCAATGACGAGGGTGCCCTTAGAAAACTGTTCTAAATCAAAGAGGACATCGCAGCTCCTCAAATCTCCTCACAGTCAATAATGATTACTCTTACTATATCTTACTTTTCAAACATTTTCTTTGCAACACTTTTAAGTGTTCTTTCTTTTCCTTCAATAAAGTTTACGTCAGAGATCCTATACTAATACTTTTCCCTTTATGGAGTGCTTCCTCCTCTATTTTTTCTCTTTTTGCCAAAGAGATCACTGAATCACTGAGATATCGTCGAGTCTTGCTCAGGGCCCCCTCATGGTTGAACTCTGGCATAAGACCACAACAACCACATATAGCGGGGAGTTTTCTCATATGTGCAGTGGGGGCCGTTCAACTCTCGTGCGGAGGATGACAGGACTTCGGATCCCGACCGGCATCTGACATAGAGTGTGTATCCAGGGAGTACCCATGTGTTAGATCTACTGTGCTTCGTTAAGGGATACGTTACAGTTACGATGATCTTTGCTTGACAAGCAATGGCGATCAAGTGTAGCCTTGTCTCTTCGATCATCTCACAACTATAATGGCCGAACACTCTATGGTACTCTCAATCCGTGCCTTCGTGGGGCCCACAACTCCGCTGGTCATTCCACATGTTGGGTACATTGAAAAATGTGTACCTGATTTGAAGAAGCCTAACTTAGCATAATGATATACATCAAGGTGTATTTGATGTTGTTTAAGTTGAATATGTGCAGGTTAAAAGTATGGAAAAATTTCTAAGTCCATGTGTCAACACCAGAAGAAGATGTGTCGACACTTCAGAAAGTTTGTGTCGACACTTGAAGAAGGATGTGTCGACACAGAGAAAATAAGTCGACATCAACTGTGTCGACACCGGGAGCCAGGGTCGACACACACAAGATTAGAGTTGACATCAACTGTGTCGACACCAGGAGGCTGTGTCGACACACAGAGGCAGAGTCGACAATATTTGTGTCGACACCAGAAGACTGAGTCGACACATATAGGCAGAGTTGACAAAAGCTGTGTCGACACCTGAAGGCAGTGTCGACACATACTATGTTCTGAATCTACATCAACTATGTCGACACACAGGACTTGTGTCGACACATTGCCAAGTCTAGACCAAGTCATTTGCTGAAGAATGATGAAGTGTTTGAGTCAACACAAATACTCTGTGTCGACTCATTCTCAAGTTGTAGTATGCAGAAGCTGAGTCGACTTAAAGGCAAACTTGTCGACTTCACCAGAGGCAGTGTCGACACCGAAGTTACTTGTGTCGACACATATAGACAGATGGTCTCGACACTTTCTGACAGACAGTCTCAATACTTTGCTGTCCAAGACAAAGGCACAAGATCTGTTTGAAGACTTGACAGCTGTGGGTTACAATAGGTTAACTGAAGCTGTCAGACTTGTCAGAAGACAGTTAGAAACCTGATCAGTCGGTCTCCAAAAAGAAGGTCTATAAATAGACAGACTCAGAAGTAGAATATACAGGTATTATTATTATTGAGAAGCAACACACATAAAATCTGATTAAGGAATCAAATCAAGAAAGTGCAAGGCACTGAAGAAGATCTTCATCAGAAGATTTAAGAAGACATTCTGAAGGGTTCAACCTCTCAGGATCAGTCTAAGGAGAATTCGTCCTAGAATTCTGAAGAATTTCCAAGGGATTGGATAGAGAGGGATCCAGCCGTTTGAAGATCAAGAAGGAAGCTATTACAGGTTTCTCAAGAAGCTGTTTGGAATTCAACTCAGCTAGTTCAGATTCAAGAAGCTTTGAAGAAAGCTAAGTTTCAGTTGATTTCATCCATCAGCTGATCAGGTGCTGTCTTGTCCTTTCTCTCTCAACAAGGGCAAGATTCTATAAAACTCTTTTCTAAATTCTGTAGGATCTATTTATATAGATCTGAGTTGTAAGCCTATGTTATAAAGGCTGAGTGTAGGAGAGATAATCTCTGAGTGGTAGGTCTTGGATAAAGACTGAGGTAGGGCTAAATTGCCTGAGCTGTAGGAGTGTGGTATCACTCTGAGTTGTAGGAATCCATTTTGGATTCTGAGCTGTAGGATCTGAGGATCTGAGTTAAGGAAGGGAGTTTGGCTGAATCTAGCACACTGCTAGATAGGCGAAGGGGGAAAGTGGATGTACCCAGATCTTGGGGAACCACTATAAATACTTGTTGCAATCTGTGATGTGTAGTTCTAGATTGTGTGATTGTGATTGCTAAAGTAGCTGCTGAACTCATTGACAATAGTCTTTAATTATTTAATCATTCTGCCTTAAGTTTGAAAAGAAAATAAGAACCTATTCACCCCCCCCCCTCTAGGTGTCTAGGTAATCTTGAAAGTAAACCTATCAAGTGGTATCAGAGGGAGGTTGCTCAAAGTAAGACTTAACAGTCTGAGTTAGATCTAAATGCAGAATCAAGAATCAAGAAAATGGGTTCAAGTGAGAATCACAAGGAGTTGGGATCTATGAAGCTTCCCATCTGCAGAAAAGAAATCTTTGGAATTTGGAAGGAAAGGGTTAGGCTGTTTATGGAGGCCTCAGACCCAAGAATTTATATCACAGTGAAAGAAGATCCATACATTCCAATGAAGACTTCTTTGTTAGATGCAAATGAGGAAACTCCTAAGGATTTTTCAGAAATGACAAAGGAGGAAATCATCTTAGCCACTATGGACAAGAGAGCTCAAAACATCATAGTAAGTGCAATAGATGATTCCACCTTCCAAAATCTGATACATTGCAAGACTTCCAAAGAGATGTGGGACACCTTGATTGTCTATATGGAAGGATCTGAAGAAGTAAGACAAGACAGAAAATCAATGCTCAACCAAGAATATGAGAGCTTCAGACAAGGAAAGTCTGATAGCATAACTGAGTGTTATAAGAAATTCTATAGGATTGTGAATGAACTGATGTCCTATGGAAGAGTCTTCAGTACATATGAGCTGAATGACAAGTTTCTCAGATCTTTAACAAAGGATTGGGATACCAAAATATGTGCCATTAGAGAAGTGGCCAAGTTAGCTGATATTTCTCCTCCAACCTTGTTTGGAAAATTGCTTTCATATGAAATGCAATTGATGGCTAGGAAGGAGGAAGAAAGAAGTACAAAAGGTGAGCATAGATCTGTGGCTTTCAAAGTTGAAGCCACTAGAAAGAAAGGGAGGATGTCTTCATCTCCTCTCAAGGAAGCTACAGAAGAGATAACAGAAAATTCAGATAGTCAGAAATCAGGGAGCAGTGAATCAGATACTGACTTTGCTGCCTTTACAAGACAGTTTCAAAAGTTCTTGAAAAAGAAGCAGTGGAAGTCCAGGCCCTCCACATCACAGCCAGTAGATGAGTACTATCAGAAGAGAAAATCCTCAAGAAATGAGAGAAACAGAACTAAGCCCAGCAAATCCATAACTTCTAAGATTGTTTGTTATTGCTGCAATAAGACTGGACATATGGTAGCTGAATGTCCAGAAAAGAGAAAGGAGTCAGTAGACAGAAAAAGGACTCAACACAAGGGAAAGAAGGAGAAATCTTTTGTTGCAAAGAAGGATAAGAGTCTTTCAGATCAGTCCTCATCAGAGTCAGAATCTGAAGCAGAAGCATACATAGGATTGTATGCAGCCAATGAAGAAGAGGAATTTCTGCAACTGATGGATTTCATTCATGATCAAGAAGAAAAGGAATGCATGGGTTTGGTGGCTGAGTTAGAAGATAACCAATGCCAGGATCAGCCTGATCCTAGTAAGGTACAAAAGGTTTCTAGTTCTTCTGATTTTAGTACTGGTTCAGAGTCAGATTCATCTACATCAAGTGATGTGAATGGATCTAAATCTGAAGGTGATATTCATTAGTTGATGGATGAATATAGGGTCTTGTTGCAGGCTCTTAAGAAAAGCAAGAATCTAGTCAAAGTTCAGGCTCAGGAAATTGCTGATCTTAAGGTGGCTGCAACTGAGTTTGAAAAAGTGATGGATCAAAAGTTAAATGAGATTGCCAAACTGAAAAATATAACCTATATTCAGATGGGCACAATCAAATATAACAATGATCAAATTAAGAGTCTGGAGGCCAGACTAAGAATAGAAATAGATTTAGTGGCTAGTTACTCTAAGCCAAAATCTGTCTTACCTTTAATAGATGAGTTTGTGGCTCAAAAGGGTAAGGCAGGATTAGGCTTCAAAGGTAACCCCAGGGCTGCCCAATTCAAAAGAAAAGGCAAAGCTCCTGTCCATCCTCTAAACCTTTCAGTCCCAGTTATGTTTAGAAAGGAGCAAGTGCCTTCTAACAAATATGATCTTAAGAATATTCATGGTCATGTTAAGACTAATGTTCAGATAAACAAGGGTGTAAATGCCAATAAGTCTACCCATGTTCATAAACCCCATGGTTATGAGAAATCTGTGGGTGAAGCTGCAGCAACACCAACACTGGACATAAATTCTTCTGTCAAGGGTGTATCAAGACCTAGATACAACAAGTTTGAATGTTGGTGTTGTGGCAAGAGAGGCCATTTTGCCTTAGACTGCTGGCATAACACAAATGTAAGGAAGAACAATAGTCTACCAGTTAGAAGAGCTGCTGGTAGTCCTAATATGAATGGTGCTAACCTGAACCAAGGACCCAAGACTTACTTGGGTTCTAAGGGAAAGTAATTCTGTATTGCAGGAAAGTCCAAGTTGTCATGCCCCTATATGGTACTTGGACAGTGGATGTTCTAGGCACATGACTGGAACAAAGGGGCTGCTGAAGGAGTACACATCTGTCAAAGATGGACCTAAAGTAATCTTTGGTGGATCTGAAAGAGGAATCATCAAAGGGTTTGGTAACATTTCTTCAAACCAAATTACCATCACCCAAGTGGCTTATGTAAAAGGTTTGAAACATAATCTGATTAGCATAAGTCAGTTGAGTGATCTTGGATATGACATTTCATTTGTTAAGGATGGATGTCATATCAAAAGGTCAAGTGATCAAAAGATCATATTGACTGGGTATAGAAAAAGAAATGTTTATTGTCTTAATTTTGTATGTGAGAATAAGGCTTCTCCCATCTGTCTTGTGGCTGATGATAATGCATCTCATTGTGTCAAGTGGCACAAGAGGTTGGCTCATCTTAACTACAAGACAATTGTCCAACTCTTCAGCAAAGAGTTAGTGAGGAATGGTCCTCAAGTTAAGTGTATAAAGGAAGGGATATGTTCAGCTTGTCAAAAGGGCAAGCAGACAAAATCCTCCTTTCATAGTCTTGAAAACAAGGATTCTGTGAGGTGCTTATACCTCTTACATATGGATCTTTTTGGTCCTATGCCAGTTCATAGTCTAGGTAGGAAGGTCTACACTTTTATGGTTGTAGATGACTATTCTAGATATACATGGGTGTTCTTTCTGAGACAAAAATCAGAAACCCCAAGTGTCTTACTTAGTTTTGTGAAACAAATTCAGAATGAACTAAATAGTACAGTGGTCAAAATCAGAAGTGACCATGGCACTAAATTTCAATCTTAAAGTATGACAAAATTATGTGAAGACCTTGGGATTTTCCAAGAGTTCTCCTCACCTAGAACACCTCAGCAAAATGGTATTGCTGAAAGAAAGAATAGGACATTGATTGAAGCTGGTAGAACTCTATTGAGTGACACCTCTCTTCCAGAATATTCCTGGGCTGAGGCAGTAAACACAGCATGTCATGTGATCAATAGGGCTTCTATCACCAAGTGCCACAAAAAGACTCCCTATGAAATTATGAAAGGTAGAAAACCAAATTTATCCTACTTTAGGATCTTTGGTTGCAAGTGCTATATACTTAACAATGGCAAGTCATATCTAACTAAGTTTGCTGCCAAATCCCAAGATGGGATATTTGTTGGGTACAGCATAAATAGTAAGGCCTATAGAGTCTTCAACTTGACTACTCAAGTTGTAGAAGAATCTGTACATGTTGTGTTTGATGAATCAAGATTAATCAACTGTGAGTTGTCTTGTAGTTCATACAGTCCAACAGGTATAAGCAAAAGGATGGACAAGCTTTCCATTACAGAAGCATCAAATGCAGATGAAGCAGTGGAAAATGAAGGCTACAGTCAAGGGGGAGTACAAAACTCTATAGAAGCTGATGACAACCAAGAAGTACAGCATGATGAAGGAGCTGGAGATGTTCAACCTGAAGGAAATCTTCCTCCAGCCATAAGACATCTAAAAGATCATCCAGCTAATCAAATAATAGGTGATCCAAGTCAAGGAGTTCAGACTAGAAGCAGAAATCTGAGCACAGTCCTGCACTCAAGTTTCCTATCTCAATTGGAGCCTAAGAAATTTGAAAAAGCCATCCAAGACCAACATTGGATTAATGCTATGCAAGAGGAGCTTAATCAATTCAGAAGGTGCAAAGTCTGGGAGCTTGTTCCTAAACCAAAAGACCACAACATCATTGGAACAAAGTGGATATTTAGGAACAAGTTGGATGAGAGTGGAGTAATAGTAAAGAACAAAGCAAGACTGGTTGCTAAAGGATATAGGCAGGAAGAGGGAATAGATTTTGATCAGACATTTGCCCCAGTAGTAAGACTGGAGGCAATCAGGATGTTTCTTGCCTATGCTGCATACCAAGGATTCAAGGTATACCAAATGGATGTGAAATCAGCATTTCTGAATGGAGATCTAAAAGAAGAAGTCTATGTGGAACAGCCATCAGTTTTTGTAGACTCTCTTAAACCTGATTATGTTTTTAGACTTAGGAAAGCTTTATATGGGTTAAAGCAAGCCCCAAGGGCTTGGTATGACACCCTGTCCACTTTTCTTATTGAGAACAAATTCTCAAGAGGCAAAATAGACAAGACTCTATTCCTTAGGGAGTCTAAAGGCAAGATAATCTTAGTCCAAATCTATGTGGATGACATAATTTTTGGGTCTACAGATAACAACCTTTGCAAGAAGTTTGCCAAACTTATACAAGGGAAGTTTGAAATGAGTAGTATGGGGGAACTTAAGTTCTTCTTGAGACTCCAAGTAAGACAGACTGATGATGGCTTATCCATATCCAGTCTAAGTTCACCAAAGAGTTGATAAAGAAATATGGTATGGAATCTTCCTCTACCATGAAAACTCTTATGGGAACAAATATGCCTATATTCAAAGATGATACAGGTAAGCCTGTAGATGAGTCTTTGTATAGAGGAATAGTTGGTTCTCTATTATACCTCACAGTTAGTAGACCAGATATTATGTATGCTACATGTGTCTGTGCTAGGTACCAGGCATGCCCTAAAGAATCTCATTACACTGTTGTTAAAAGAATTTTGAGATACTTAAAGGGCACACCAAAACTAGGCCTTCGGTACCCTAGGAATAGAGATTTTCAACTAATAGGTTATTCAGATGCAGATTTTGCAGGCTGTAGAGAGGATAGAAAGAGTACTACAGGTACTTGCCAATTTTTGGGTGGAAGACTGATATCATGGAGCAGTAAGAAGCAGACCATGTGGCAATATCCACAGCTGAGTCTGAATATGTTGCTGCTGGAAGTTGCTTGTGCACAGCTATTGTGGATTCAGCATCAGTTAAAGGACTATGGTATTCAAGTAAGTAGAACACCTTTATTGTGTGATTCTAAGAGTGCTATTTCTATTGCTAACAACCTTGTTTCTCATAGTAGAACTAAGCATATAGAAATAAAATACCATTTTCTTAGAGAGCATGTAGAAAGAGAAGATATCTCATTGGAATTTGTTAAAATAGATTATCAAATTGCAGATGTTTTTACTAAGCCACTGGATGAAACAAAATTCAATAAATTTAAAATTGAATTAGGAATGCTGACCATTGATTAGTATATCAACAAACAGAAATTGGCTAAGTAAAATGGTGTCGACACTTTCAGTGATAAAGTGTCGACTCAGTATAGTTATGTCAACTTGTCAGAGAATTTGTGTCGACACAGAGAATTTGTGTCGACACTTAAGGGTCAAATAGTCGACTAATCCAGAATTGTAGTGTCGACTTCACCAGAATAATGGTGTCGACACTTACAGATTTTATGTCGACACTTGTACTAAGAGTCGACACAGAATTTCTGATGCTCTACTATGTCTCTCTTGTGTCGACATATCCTCAATTGGTGTCGACGCACAGTAGTCAACATTGATGTCGAGACAGTAAAAGTTTGTGTCGACACATTTCATCTGTGTCGACACATTTAGTCTGTTTTTGCCCGACTTTTGACCTTCTTTCATTAGAGGGTATAAATAGGTCAAGAACGTATTCTGTCGACACGCTCACAAGGTTCTCGAGACTAATACCCTGTGTCGATATTCTCTCTCTTCTCTTCTCTCCAGTTTTATCATCTTTCCAATGGCGCCAAAGGTTGAGGATAACGTCAATGAGGGATATGAGCTGGTTAGGGCTGCGTTCGACAATGCCTCGCCTGAAATAAAACAGGTGATATCTTATCTTGCTGATAATGGATTGGAATATCTGGTTTCTGAACCCACCAAAATCTGGAAGAAAGAGGTACTTGAATTTTACACTTCAGCATCAGTGGATTCTTCTGGACTCAAGATCAAATCCACAGTTCATGGAACCAAGGTGAAACTTACTCTATGGAGTTTAAGAAAGATTCTTCAATTACCAAGCATTGAGAATGTAGAAGAGGTCCCAGCCTCTAAGACAAGGGAGGCTCTATAATAGTGTGGATTGGATCCAACCGTCAAAATTGGAGCAGCCATCAACAGAAAAGGAATGAATCCACAAGGCAAATTTCTATTTGAAGTGGTTGGGAAGGTGATTTTGTGTAAACCTGGCGGCCATGATAGGATTTCGGCCTTAATGTTTAACCTCATGGCAAGGATAATCTTCAGGGTTAACACAGACTGGTCAGCAGTTGTGTTTGATAAAATCAAGGAAGGACTTAAGAAGCCAAATCTGGCTAGGATTTTGAGTCTATATCTGGCTGGACTCATCCCAGAGGTCATGCAATAAATTCCTGGGACTAAGATCAATCACATGAGAAAAATGGACATGAGATTATTCTCAAGATGGGATAGAGTTCTGTCCAAAGAGGTGCCTGATGTGGACTGGCAGGACACACCAGAGAAATCCCCAGGTCATGATCAAAGTACTGAACAACTTCCAGGAGATCAAGTGAGAGAGCAGGCTGAAGACCAGCCTGAGTCTACTCAAGTCCAGGATGAATCTTTACTTGCACAGGTGCAGGGGGAGCAAGTTTATTCTCCTGCCCAGGACATTCCTAACACTGAACAGGTGCAGGGGGAGGAAATTTCTGAACAAGTGCAAGAGGAAGAACAAATAGATTTATCAAAAGATTTGCACACTGCTGCCCTAGATGACTCATCTTCTGCTCAGGCACAAAAGGAATTCACTCTAGATGAGTTGTTTCCTGATGTTGAAATTGCTACTGATAGAGTTGAGGAGGAGCAAGAAATTGAGAAGGAGCTCGAAATTGAGGGGGAGCAAGTGATTGTTGACAAAGATCAACATGTCACTGAGACAGATATTCCTCCTTCACCTCTTGAAAGAGTTCAGATTGAAAGCTCTTCAGAATCTGAGTCTGCAGAAGCCAGAGTGGCAAAGAAAAGGAAGCTCATGGTCTTCAAAAGAAGAAGCCATAGCTACAAGCAGGCTCTACAGTCTTCAACTCACCAATCTCCATCTGATTTTAATTACAACAAGTCCATGGTAGATTTGCAGGTGAAGCTAGATAATCAAAGATTAGCCATAGAGAAATATGTTGATGAAAGTAATAAAAATCTTCAGTTTGATCTGGCTCAAGATATAAAGTCTATAAGATTTGAAGTCAATCAAAATAAAAGAGAAATGACTGATTGTTTTACAAAAGGGGCACATGCTGTTGTATATCTGGCACAACAACAAGGGGAAATGAAGAAAGAAATAGATGCTCAATCTGTTAATCAAGGATACATTCTTGAAAATCAGAAACGGCTAAATGACAATCTGACAACTTCCAACACAGATATTCTTGCTCAATTTCAAACAACCATGTCTAAATTGACTGAAGCTAGGGCAGCTGAAATGCTAGCATATGACACTAAGTTCCAAACTGCTTTAGACTCAGTTCAGTCAACCATAACCACTTCCCAGAAGGAAATTACTGCAAAACTTAACAAGTTGAAACCCTTCTTCAAAGATGGCATTAATTATCTAGATGGTCAGATCAGATTCCAGAAGGACGATCTCAGAGATCATGTAGCAAGAGAAGTCCTAAAGGGGGAGAGGGTACTTATTTCTGCTGGCTCAGAACATGCCAAGTGGGTAACTAACAGTATCAAAGCCACATTGGGATATCCACCACTTTGTGATGATGATAATATGGCAGAGTCAGGAGTACAGCCACAAGGTCTACTTGAAGGCAACCAACCAGAGGTTGCTCAAGTCATATACCCCCCTGCAGATTTTGACTTGATTCATCAGATGGTGCAAACTATGTATAGTCCTCCAGAGGAGGTTTCAAAAATTTTACTTGGAAAAGTTGACATGCCTGAAGCTGCAATCAAGGCTCAGCAAGAGGCTCAACTGTCAAAGAAGAGATTTAGGGAGCAAGCTGAACTAAAACCTGATTTTGAACAGTGGAGCCCTACCTCTAGAAACATCATACTAACTGCCTGGAAAGCTGTAAAAGATCAAGTCCATGAAAGGGGCAAGTGGTACAATGAACAAGAATGGCAGAAGCATGAAGCCAGACAGGAGGCTATTGTTCAGTATAGAAGGAAAGCTAAGATGGGAAAGCTACCTCCTGATGCTGTGGAGCCTAGCAAATACTTTCCCAAGCCGTATCACTATTTTGAGAGACAAAGACTGAAGACTGAGGCTCAGGAGAAGGCTAATCTTAAAGGCAAAAAGCCCATGGAAGAAACTAAACCTTCTGTGCAGGCACAAGTACAACCTGGAAGAGGGATTGTTATAAAGGAGCCTGATCTGTTTTAGTCTTAGATGTCTTAAGTTTTAGTTTAATGTGAAACATTCAGTGTTAAACATTTTGTAAACAATCATTTTGACATAATACAAAAAATCTTGCTCTTTAGTTAATTTTTGTGTATATATTTTTTTATCTCTGTGATGAATCTGTGCAAGTGTTTTGTTTGTTAATATTTTCTGTAATATTAAGCTTATATACATCATCATCATTTTGTTTATTATTATCATAAGTGGTGTATATCATTAGCTAATATGGGTTATGACTTCTCCAAATAGGGGGAGATTGTTGGGTACATTGGAAAATATGTACCTGATTTGAAGAAGCCTAACTTAGCATAATGATATACATCAAGGTGTATTTGATGTTGTTTAAGTTGAATATGTGCAGGTTAAAAGTATGGAAAAATTTCTAAGTCCATGTGTCAACACCAGAAGAAGATGTGTCGACACTTCAGGAAGTTTGTGTCGACACTTGAAGAAGGATGTGTCGACACAGAGAAAATAAGTCGACATCAACTGTGTCGACACCGGGAGGCAGGGTCGACACACACAAGATTAGAGTTGACATCAACTGTGTCGACACCAGGAGGCTGTGTCGACACACAGAGGCAGAGTCGACAATATTTGTGTCGACACCAGAAGACTGAGTCGACACATATAGGCAGAGTTGACAAAAGCTGTGTCGACACCTGAAGGCAGTGTCGACACATACTATGTTCTGAATCTACATCAACTGTGTCGACACACAGGACTTGTGTCGACACATTGCCAAGTCTAGACCAAGTCATTTGCTGAAGAATGATGAAGTGTTTGAGTCAACACAAATACTCTGTGTCGACTCATTCTCAAGTTGTAGTATGCAGAAGCTGAGTCGACTTAAAGGCAAACTTGTCGACTTCACCAGAGGCAGTATCGACACCGAAGTTACTTGTGTCGACACATATAGACAGATGGTCTCGACACTTTCTGACAGACAGTCTCAATACTTTGCTGTCCAAGACAAAGGCACAAGATCTGTTTGAAGACTTGACAGTTGTGGGTTACAACAGGTTAACTGAAGCTGTCAGACTTGTCAGAAGACAGTTAGAAACCTGATCAGCCGGTCTCCAAAAAGAAGGTCTATAAATAGACAGATTCAGAAGTAGAATATACAGGTATTGTTATTATTGAGAAGCAACACACATAAAATCTGATTAAGGAATCAAATCAAGAAAGTGCAAGGCACTGAAGAAGATCTTCATCAGAAGATTTAAGAAGACATTCTGAAGGGTTCAACCTCTCAGGATCAGTCTAAGGAGAATTCGTCCTAGAATTCTGAAGAATTTCCAAAGGGATTGGATAGAGAGGGATCCAGCCGTTTGAAGATCAAGAAGGAAGCTGTTACAGGTTTCTCAAGAAGCTGTTTGGAAATCAACTCAGCTAGTTCAGATTCAAGAAGCTTTGAAGAAAGCTAAGTTTCAGTTGATTTCATCCATCAGCTGATCAGGTGCTGTCTTGTCCTTTCTCTCTCAACAAGGGCAAGATTCTATAAAACTCTTTTCTAAATTCTGTAGGATCTATTTATATAGATCTGAGTTGTAAGCCTATGTTATAAAGGCTGAGTGTAGGAGAGATAATCTCTTAGTGGTAGGTCTTGGATAAAGACTGAGGTAGGGCTGAATTGCCTGAGCTGTAGGAGTGTGGTATCACTCTGAGTTCTAGGAATCCATTTTAGATTCTGAGCTGTAGGATCTGAGGATCTGAGTTAAGGAAGGGAGTTTGGCTGAATCTAGCACACTGCTAGATAGGCGAAGGGGGAAAGTGGATGTACCCAGATCTTGGGGAACCACTATAAATACTTGTTCAATCTGTGATGTGTAGTTCTAGATTGTGTGATTGTGATTGCTAAAGTAGCTGTTGAACTCATAGACAATAGTCTTTAATTATTTAATCATTCTGCCTTAAGTTTGAAAAGAAAATAAGAACCTATTCACCCCCCCCCCTCTAGGTGTCTAGGTAATCTTGAAAGTAAAAATATCACCACACACAAGCAATAGGCCACTTGGCGTAACTAGTCTCATTGATCAGCGATGCTTGTAACCCGAGGCATGAGAGCAGTGTATCTATCGATACTTCTCAGGATTTTTTGTGCTTGTTTCTCTTGTGCCCTTTTCTAAAGGAAGCGCGATCAGCCCGCTTTAGGTAGGACTACACCCTTGATGACTTTTTGGCAAGTGATGAATAAGGCCTACGGGTGCTCTCCTGTGGCAGCATTCAACCTTTTTTAGCTCATCCTCAGGGTGTAGCCCTCCTTTGTCTTTTTGCCTTCTTATAGGTTAGCAGGTTAAATCCAACCTATTCTAAGGATTTGTAATATCTTTTTGGCTTATGATCATCTTATATGCGCTGCTTGCATGAAGTTCTATCAGATGATGATCCACAAGTTATCTTATCAGATGCTAACGACACAAATCATTAATCAAAGTATCTAGTTCTCCTTGACTGACAAGTCATGTTGTCATAAGTCTAAATTAAGATGGTTTCATCTTGCTGATCTAGATTTCATGTTGAGGACCTTATACCTGATCACGCTAGATGATCATTATCACGTTTTGATCTCTATTCAGTTAATAGCAGATTTTGTCGGGTATCTCCTTGGCTATACAACTATATCTTATCATATATGCATCTAACTCTTCTTTTGCATGGATTAGTAGATATTAGCAAGTCCTCTTCAGGTATTTGTCCGCTTAATCTTCTTTCATATCTGCTTGCTCACTCTTCCTTTGTAGAGACTAGCAGACATTAGCTTCGGGTATTTGCAGCTTAATTCTCTTTCATATCTGCTTTCTCACTCTTCCTTTGCAGAGACTAGCAGACATTAGCAAGTCCTCTTCAGGTATTTGCAGCTTAATTATCTTTCATATCTGCTTGCTCACTCTTCCTTTGCAGAGACTAACAGACATTAGGAAGTCCTCTTCAGGTACTTGCAGCCTAATTTTCTTTCATATCTGCTTGCTCACTCTTCTTTTGCAGAGATTAGCAGATATTAGCAAGTTCCCCTCAGGTACTTGCAGCTTATTTCTCTATCATATCTGCATCTAACTCTTCTTTTACAGAGACTAGCAGATATTAGCAAGTACTCTTCAGGTACTTGCGGCTTAATTTTCTTTCAAATCTGCTTGCTCACTCTTCTTTTGTAGAGACTAGCAGATATTAGCAAGTACTCTTCAGGTACTTGCGGTTTAAATTTCTTTCATATCCACTTGCTCACTCTTCTCTTGCAGAGATTAGCAGATATTTGCAAGTCCTCTTCAGGTACTTGCAAATTATTATCCTTCTATATTTTTTCTCTCATCTGTATTTTTGTAGAGCTCAATGGAAGACATTTACCCATCTTCCTCGTTTACCAAAGCAACTCAGGTACACATAAGATGTACCTCCTTTTGCCTGCATTGACTTTTCCTTCGCAGGGAAAAGATAGACATTGATTGAATTTTTTCGAGGAGAGACATCAGGTTCTATCTCTCCCAGTCTTTAGTTTTTCTGTCCTGATTTCAGAGGGGAGGATCACGATTTTTGTGGGTTTCCTACTTTTTTGAAGTTCCCTTCGGAACTTAAAAAAGTGTGGGGATTATGTTAACCCCAAAATCGGCGAGCCCTCCCAAGTTATCTAGCTCGCAAGTCGTGACCTACTCCGAGTACCCCCCCCCCCCCCCCAAGGGTCGTGATTGCCTCAACCCTCCCTTTTTTGGGCCAGGCAGATAGAAACCCTTATCCGCTCAGGCCACGCGGCTAGAGCGGTCTCCCCAATCTAACCGCCCCGGTCGTATAGCTACTGCGTGCCCTGTGGGACGGCGGGCTGCTCCCATAGCTCACCCTCGCAGGCCGCGCAGTTAGGCATACTAACCGCACAGCTTTCTTCCTTGCAGGAGGCGATCTAAAGCAGCAGGGAGCGATCTGCGCGACCTATTCCTTCAGTCCGCCATGTCACCCAGCCAGCGTCAACCCTACGTACCAACTCCACCGTCAAAGTAACCGTCTGCTCGACAGTTCCTGATCAAGCAAGCTTCTTCGTTGATCAAGCAAGCTTCTTCGCTGATCAAGCAAGCTTCTCCGCTGATCAAGCAAGCTTCTCTGTTGATCAAGCAAGCTTCTCCGCTGATCAAGAAAGCTTCTCTGATGATCAAGCAAGCTTCTCCGCTGATCAAGCAAGCTTCTCCGCTGATCAAGCAAGCTTCTCCGCTGATCAAGCAAGCTTCTCCGCTGATCAAGCAAGCTTCTCCATTGATCAAGCAAGCTTATCTGCTAATCAGGAAAGCTTCTCCCCACAGCCTGCCCATGGGCGGCCTGCTCCTCAGGTCGCCACCTCTGATGGCCTCGAGGGGCGGCCTGCTCCTCAGGACGACCCCTCTGCCTGCCCCAGGGGCGGCCTGCTCCTCAGGCCGCCCCCTCTGATGGCCTCAGGGGCGGCCTGCTCCTCAGGTCGCCCCCTCTGTCTGCCCCAGGGGCGGCCTGCTCCTCAGGCCGCCCCCTCTGCCTGCCTAAGGGGCGGCCTACTCCTTAGGCCGTCCCCTCTGATGGTCTAAGGGGCAGCCTACTCCTCAGGCCACCCCCTCTACATGCCCCAAGGGCGGCCTGCTCCTCAGGACGCCAACTCTGCCTGCCTCAAAGGAGGCCTTCTCCTCAAGCCGCACCCTCTGATGGCCTTAGGGGTGGCCTGCTCCTAAGTCCACCCCCTCTGCCTGCCCCAGGGGCGGCCTGCTCCTCAGGCCGCCCCTCTGCCTTCCTCAGGGGCGGCCTGCTCCTCAGGCCGCCCCCTTTGATGGCTTCAGGCCGCCCCCTCTGCTTGCCCAAGGGGGAGGCCTGCTTCCTCCCAATCCACCTAGCCATGCAGCTTGCTTGTCGAGTCCACTCAAGCCTCTATGATGACGTCACTGGGCCCCACTTCTAGAAGATCTTCCTCGGGCCTATAAATAGCCCCCCAATGCATCTCATTTGGGGGAACGTGGGAGGAAAACTGCCGCTTCCAGCAAGACCTGCGGACTCAGTTTTCCAGTCCTCCACAGTTGATCATCAAGACCTGCGGACTCAGTTTTCCAATCCTCCACATCTTACCATCAAGCCATGCAGCCTGCTAGCAGCCTCTTTTCCTTAGCCTCTGACAACTTCTTTCCTTAGACACCAGCTTCCCCCTTTGTACCCTTTAATATTTTAATATATAAAGGTGCAATAACAAGTTGTAATTCTGTTTCTTAGCGAAAGGAAAAGCCCGTTGCAAGAGTGGTATTCAAGCCGCGACGGGCAAAGTCTGTTGTTGTCGTTGTTAGCGGCCCCTTCTGTTCTTCTCTTTTCTTGGTCTCAACCATCAGAGCTAAACCGTTAAAGTAACCGTTGCTCGACAGTTCCTGATCAAGCTTCTCCGCTAATCATCAAGCTCCTTCGCTGATCATCAAGCTCCTCTGTTGATCATCAAGCTCCTCCGCTGATCATCAAGCTCCTCCGCTGATCATCAAGCTCCTCCACTGATCATCAAGCTCCTCCGCTGATCATCAATCTCCTCCGCTGATCATCAAGCTCCTCCGCTGATCATCAAGCTCCTCTGTTGATCATCAAGATCCTCCGCTGATCATCAAGCTCCTCCGCTAATCATCAAGCTCCTCCGCTGATCATCAAGCTCCTCTACTGATCATCAAGCTCCTCCGCTGATCATCAAGCTCCTCCGCTGATCATCAATCTCCTCCACTGATCATCAAGCTCCTCTGTTGATCATCAACCATTCTGGCTGGTCTCATCAAACCTCTCCTCTATCCCCGCAACCCTCTTCTTCACCTAGCTTGTGAGACCGAACAACCCGTTAACTAGGCGGTGCCATTTTCGCGCATCAACACGTTGCTTATGTGTTAGTGTATATAATTATTTAAGGTTTTGACTTCTTCAAATAGGGGGAGATTGTTGGGTCCATTGATCACAATGTCCAAGATTTGAAGAAGGCCTATAGGACAATGGTATACATATGTTTGTATCTGATGTATGTTATAAGTTCTATGTATGCATGTGGTTACTTGTTACACAGATTAGATAGGTTGTCTAAGTAACAATAATAGGTGGACACAAGGAAGGATGCTGACAAGATAGAAAACTATCTAAGTCCACAGGCGTTCAGTGAAGACAGTTCACTCAACGCCAGATGGTTAAAAGTATTGAGTCAAGCTTAGATAGTCAAAGCCTTAGCTTTGTTAAAGCAGAAGTATGGTTAAGTCCAAAAGCGATGAGTGAAGGCAGTTCACTCAATGCACAGAGCAAGAAGCGTTGAGTCAAGCCCAGAAAGTCAAAGCTTCTGAGAATCAGAGCCGAATTCTGGCTAAGTACAGATGCGTCGAGTGAGGACAAATCACTCAATGTCAGAAGAGCAGAAGCTTTGAGTGGAGCTCATGATGTCAAAGCAATAGAAGAAGTAGATAGAAAAACTGTCTAAGTCCAGAAGCGTTGAGTGAAGACAATTCACTCAATGCTAACTCAGCAGAAATTTGACTAAGTACAGAAGTGTTGGGTGAAGGATGTTCACTCAACGCCTCATCGAGATGGCGGGCAAAGACAGAAAGCGTTAAGTGCAGAAGCTTCACTCGACGCCTTCATACCGAGAAAATCGGCTAAGTCCAAATGCATTGAGTGATGAATGATCACTCAACGCCTAATCAATTAGACAACTAAAAGTCTATATTCGTTGAATGATGACTGATCACTAAACACCTGGTGCTGCAGAAAATTGGCTTAAGTATTTTGGCGTTGAATGGCAAAGCTTCACTCAATACCTATGTTGAATTGTCTGTATTTGACTAAGTCTGCAGGTGGTGATGCCAGTAGAAATTCAATTGTTGTGGGAAGTCAACAGTACACGACAAATGACATCGCTTGCCTATTATACTACATTTAATGCTAAAGAAAAGTTGCAGCTACAAAATAGGTGTCCTAATGCTGAAAGAGCCGTTGAAATGGCGGGATAGAAATAGTACATATCAGAGAGAAGAAAATAACTTTTTAAAAAGTGCAGAACTTCATCTTCTTCCTCTAGACTGGGTTGCATAGCTTGAAGAAGTAGTTCATTCTTCTGTTCTGAAAGTTAAAGAAATATAGTTGTTGATCTACTCATCTTCAACAGCAAGTTCATATAGCCTTCTCTCTGAGTTAGAAGTTGCAACACAAGCAAACCCTAGTTGCAGTGTCTTCACAACCCAAGCAGAACTACCCCTGAAGATACATTCCTGGAGCTATGAAGAAAGGACTGAGTTATCTCAGTTCAGGAAGAGAAAGACACAGAGTTTATCTCTTTAGTGTCTTACATTAACTAAAACCATTTTCATTCTGTAGGATCTTAACAGATCTGAGTTGTAAGATTAAATCATAAAGGCTGAGTAGTAGGGCATGTGTGTCTAAGGTAGGATCCTAGTGTGGATCTGAGTTGTAGGGCCTTTGTGCCTGAGTTGTAGGATTCAGTTGTGAATCTGAGTGGTAGGGCCTTTGGCCTAAGGTAGGATCTGGTTCAAATCTGAGGTAAGAGGAACATTCTCTCTGAGTTGTAGGGCTTTCCTCCAAGCCTGAGTGTAGGACTTTGCCTAAAGTTCGAGGTAGGTAATTTGGTGGAGATTACTGAGTTATAGGAGATTATATCTCTGAGTTGTAGGGCCTTGGGCCTGAGTGTAGGACTTGGAGGAGTCTGAGAGATCCTGAGGGATCTGTGTTGTAAGCTCTTGGAGCCGAGTTTGGAGAAGTTGCCTTATCTAATAATCTGTTAGAAATGTGGGAGGGACAGTGGGTGTACTCATAATTTGGGGAACCACTATAAATTTCCTGCATGTTGGTTATGTAATATTGAAAGCTAAGTTAAAATAAACCACAACACACAAAAGAACAGAAAAGGTACGAAAAGAATTAAAAACTTATTCACCCCCCCCCCCCCTCTAGGTGTTTAGCTACTCTCGAAACTAAAGACTTTCACATGTGATGAGCTTCAATCCTCTAGTGTTTATGGGTGCTAGAACCCCAACGCAAGCTGAAGACGGGCTTGCTCAGGTTAAGAGAGTCATGTAGGCAATGAAAACGGAGTAATGGCAAAAGGTCATCATAGCCACTTTCCTACTGGACGAGAGAGACAAGGTTATGGTGGGACGAGTTGGAGTTGCATCACTTTGCTGGAAGACAACTCATAAATATCTCGATGGAGGAGTTCTCGAGATTGTTCCTGGCTCAATATCTCCCTTCAGCGTAGAAAATTGCTATGGAGAATCAATTCCAAAGGTTAACTCAGGATGAGAGTAGTGTGGATGACTACTTGCATGAGTTCACTAGGTTTGGGAGATATGCAGGCTCTACCTTTACTGATGAGGAGCACAAGACCAATAGATTCTATGAAGGACTGCGCGACGATCTAAGGTTGTTTCTCTCAGGTTCAATGACGTAGGGTTTTCTAACCTTGGTCAATATAACCCAATCCCTGGAGCAAGACATGAAGTGCGTACAACGTAAAAATGACTCGACATTAAAAAGGCCAGAGTTTAAGGTACCAAACTCATCGAAGACTGGGCACCAAAGGTGGAACAAAAAGCCCAAATCTGTTGGACCGACTTCTTCATCTGTTACTTTAAGGCAACGTGTAATGACCCAAAACTCAAAAATGAATGTGTAGTGTTTTAAGGACTTAATGGTGTCTGAATAGGTTCACACGACCTATGATACGGGCGTGTCCAGGGTCGTGTCTTGTTATGAGGTCGACGAAATGTGTTCAAAGATCCTCGAAGGCAAGCCATGTCAGGCACACGGCCTGTGACACGGGCTTGTCAATAATCTGTGTCCTGCTCTGGGTGTGCCAAGCAGTGTCGAGTGAAGTACACGGCCTGGAACACGGGCGTGTACTGGTCGATACGAGCGTGTCAAAAGGTAACACGGGCGTGTCGATAAGCTGTATCCTTCTCTAAGTGTGTTCGATCTGTGTCAACTGATGAACACGGGCTGGGATACGGGCGTGTCTAAAGCCGTGTCTGGCACACGGCCTGTAACACGGGCGTGTCATAGGGTCGTGCTTTGGTCGAGATGCGACGGTTTCTTATGTTGCTTGATGCACACGGCCTGTGATACGGGCATGTTGCGAGCTGTGTTCGGCCCAGGAAAGTGATTTTAAGGGCGTATCGTGACCGTTCATTTCCTTCTAATAGGATCTGATGGTCCAGAAATCTCCCTGTTATTATAAGGTCGGGAGTTGAGGGTTAAACCCTCATTTCTCTTAGTTCATTCTCTTTCTAAATTGTTATAGAGAGGGGAGAGCAAGGAAGAAGGAAGAGGAGGAATCCGACCGTCGGTGGAGCTTCGGAGCTCCGAATCGTAAATCGAGTCCAGATCCGCGGAGGCGAGTCCGTTGCGGTGCTTTTCATCCTGCTAGTTTTCCATGGCGCCGAAGCGAGCCTCAAGGGTAACGATTCTATTCTTGGACATGTGAAGTCCTCTTCCTTTTTGCATAGGAAACCCACTCTCGCGAGTGTGCGGTGAGTGTAAGGTATTCCTTCAGAGGGGATATGAATCGTCCCCATAGTTTTACATGTAGAGTCTGGAATCGAAGTACGGACATAGGCATGGTGTGTGAAGACTACCTGGACAATTTGGTCTGGATCAGTGATTTTTCATTATGCATGGATTGCCGGAGAAGACTCCATACCGATGGTTGTTTTTCGGGTTTTCTACGTGGTAGATTGCAATAGGGAGCCTTGGGGATTAACTCCAAGGTGCACCTAGAAATTTGGGCAGAAGCGCATTTCTGTCGTTTTGGAGTCCTGGGAGCCAGCCTTGTACATAGACGGGCTATGTACTATTGTATGATCGATACTTTGGGACTGGGGGAAACTTGGCCCGCACCAATGGCTAAATGCCACGGCGAGGTGAGCAACGGGCGGGTAGAACCCTACCCACTCCAATTGCTTCAGATAAAGCGACCTAAGGTACATGGGACTTACCGATAACTTGGAGATAAGTCTAGGATTTGACTGAAGGGACTTATATGCTCATGTTGTTTGCCGTCTTGGGGGCGGTGGTGGAGCTGCGGAATGGACTGGGTTCGGACCGGGTTCACCGAGTAAGTTCCCTGAGAGCACGGGGTGTGTGGCCATGCGAGCCTACACCTATGGTGAAGTGTGCTTTGTTGTACTTTCACTATATTGTTTGGCTATGCTAATAAAATGCAGGGAAGGAGCACTGCCACCCCAAGTAAGGGTTGGGGTCGTTATAATTTGGTCAACTTTAGCTGACCGTTGCCTTGTTTACCACCGTTGTGATGGAATGTTGATTGCAGGTGTTGCGGAGCCTAGTGGCAAGTAGCGGGCTGAAGCCCATTTTGCTGAGCCGGCCCTTGAAGGCCAAAGCGAATGTTTACTTTTATGCTCATGTGTGACCGTCCTGCGTGTCGATGTATGAAAGACATTTATTATTTAAGTAAACACTTGTAAGGCCATAAAGCCAAGTACTACTTGGTGTATTTGTATTGTCATTCCTACTTTGGGTTTTAGTGGACATTCATGCTATTGTTTTGGGTTCTTTACTCTTCAATATTTAATATACTTCCGCTAGAATGTGCTCTGTGTAGGACGAATATTTTTGGATGGATGGTTTCATTTAGTAATCCTTCGGTCTGTCTGTGGTATATGGCGTCGGGCCCCGACCGGACCTACTGCTATATGTTATGCGACAGATAGGGGTGCTACACAACGTCTGGGCGAGGGGCCCCAATTCAATGTTATAACTGTGGCAAGCCTGGACACATAGCCTGTGATTGTTGGAATGGCAAGACAGAGAAAAAGGTAGGAACATCTTATGCTGAGAAAGAGAAGAAGGTGGAGTCAACCGCATCCCATCATGCTCCAGCCCAACCCAGAGTCTACAACCTTGGCCAGCAGGAGTCCATTAAGCAAAGCGATGTGGTTATAGGTATGATTTAGACTTTAGCTTTATTGCTTTCCATAACTTATGCCCCATGCATTGGTTGTATGGCTGTCTCATATTAAGTTTTGTCTTAAGCTTGGATTGTCCGACGAGAGCACTGTTTGATACAGGAGCTTCACACTCCTTTCTGTCTGAGGACTTTGTGTTGCGTATCAGAGTGCCTTCTTTTGTGGCGAAGGATAGATTGGATGTGTTGATGCCTAATGGGTGTTCGATATGCGCGGATAGCGTTTGTTGCGTAAATGTGCGGATATGGAGTCAAGAGTTTGACTTGGAAGCATCATTACTAGCGATAGTAGAGTTTAATGTAATCTTTGGCATGAACTGGCTCTCGGAGCAACACGTACACATTGATTGCAGTCTCAAGATGGCCAAACTATGGTTGAATACGGGTCGTGAAACTACTTTCTCTAGTATGAAGGGTTCGATCAAGACGTTGATGTCTGCTCTCCAAGTAGTCAAAGCAGTTTGTGAGGGTGCGGAGTTATTCTTCACTCTATTTGAGGCGACGAAGCCCAAGCCCGGTTTGATTAGTGTTCTCGTGGTATCGGAGTTTACTGACGTTTTCCCTAAAGATCTCTCTGGAGCTCCACCTCATTGAGATATCAAGTTCACCATTGAGCTAGTGTTAGGTGCCAAGCCTATGTCACGCTCTCTGTACCGTTTACCGCCAAAGAAGATGGCGGAACTGAAGGTGCAGCTTCAAGAACTGCTAGATCAAGGTTATGTGTGCCCGAGTTCGTCACCTTAGAGCGCACCGGTCCTTTTCGTGAAGAAAAAGGACGAAAGATTGCGATTGTGTTAGATTATCGAAAGTTGAATAAGCTGATAGAGAAGAATAAGTATCCGATTCCGATAATTGACGATTTGTTCGATCATCTAGTTGGATCGACTGTGTACTCGAAGCTAGATCTGAAATCTGAGTATTATCAGTTGAGAATCAGGGAAAGTGACATTCCTAATACACATTATGGGCATTTTGAGTTCACGATCATGCCGTTTAGCCTAACAAATGTACCCTCGGTATTCATGGACCCAATGAACAGAACGTTCAGATAGTATTTGGACCAGTTTGTTATAGTCATTATTGACGATATCCTAGTGTACTCTCAGTCTGAGGAAGAACATGTAGATAATTAACGCATTATTTTGCAGACCCTGGGGAGGAGTTAGTTATACGTCAATTCTCTAAGTATGAGTTTTGGCTATCGTCAGTGGCATTCCTCAGTCATGTGGTTAGCGGAGAGGGAGTTGTTGTGGATCCGATGAAGGTTGTTGTGATATGGGAGTGGTCTGTGTTGTATGCGGTGGTAGAAGTCCGGAGTTTCCTATGACTTACCGGCTACTATAAAAGCTTTGTATAGAACTTCTCGCAGATAGCTTTGCCCCCTCATTACCTTGATGAGGAAGGATCAGAAGTTTGTTTGGTCGTCGGCTTGCGCACAAGCTTTTGAAGAATTGAAAAGTTTTCTAACCACGACGCCTATTTTTGGTTTGCCATGTGGTTTGGAGGGTTATGAAATCTACAGTGATGCATCGGGGAGCGGCTTAGGCTGCGTTCTACTTCAGCATGAGAAGGTGATAGAATATGATTCGCGCTAGTTGAAAGTGCACGAGAGGAATTATTTGGTCCACGATTTGGAGTTAATAGTCATTATATTCGCTTTGAAGGCACTACTTGTATGGCGTAAAGGTTGATATCTTTACAGATCATAAGAGACTAAAGTATTTGATAGATAAGAAAAACTTGAATATACATCAACGGAGGTGGATGCAAGGAACTCCACCTTAAAGATACATTGCATTCCCAACAAGGGAAATGTTGTTACAGACACACTGAGTCGTAGGACTCCTGCGCATGCCAACTAGATACAGAGCATGATGAGAGTCTTATTTGAGATTTGGAGGCCTTAGAGATCTCGTGTGTTGATGGGAGATCTAGTGCAAATGCGTGTTTGAACTGGACTGAGTTACAATATGACCTCACAGATCGGATTCAGCAAGCGCTAGAGCTGGTTGACAGCATGAAGCCCTACTTGACAGAGTTTTGGATGGTTCGAATGCATAGTTTTTTTTATTATTGATGGACTTTTGTGGAATATCAGTCGATTGTGTGTCCCAAATGTGTGCAAATTACGGGAGGAGTTGATGTATGAGGCACATTTCAAAAAAGTACTCAATCCATCCGGGGAGCACAAAGATGTTCAAGGATATGAAAAAGTTATTTTAGTGGACAGTTTGGAAAAGGACACAGCTCTATATGTCGCAAAGTATCAGACATGTGCCCTAGTAAAGGCCAAATGTCAAAAGATCGGTGGATTTCTGAAGTCATTACCTATACCGGAGTGGAAGTTTGACGACATATCTATGGATTTCGTGCTCGGTTTGCCAAGATCACAGAAGGGGAACGATGTCATTTGGGTGATCATTGATCGTTTAACGAAGGTGTCACACTTGATTCTTAATAGGAAGGACAATTCAGTGTAAAAGCTGGCGAAGCTTTACGTTGACAGTATCGTACGATTGCACAGTGTATCCCGTAGCATCATTAGTGACCGAGATGGACGTTTCACGTCTAATGATTGGAGTATTATTCATCAACTGTTGAGTACCAAACTGAAGTTCAGTATGGCTTTTCATCCTCAGATAGATGGTCATACCGAAATGGTAAACATGACGATGAAAGCTATGCTCCGCATGTACGCCCTAGATTTCGGGAAGAGGTGGGAGAACCACCTCTATATGATCGAGTTCGCTTACAATAATAGCTACCAAACAAGTATTCAGATGGTGCCCTTCGAGGCCCTCTATAAAAGAAAGTGTTGTACTCCTTTGGCATGGTTGGTGACGGACGAAACGAAGCTATTCAAGTAAAGGAAGTTGAAGATGCTACTTCAACTATACGTACAATCCGGGAGCGATTGTTGATTGCTCGGGATAGACTGGCCAAATATTATAACACCAAACATAGAAATGTCGAGTTCGCCGTGGGCGACTGAGTTTTTTTGAAGATCAAACCATTCAAGGGCATATCAAGGATTCGACGCTTGAAAAAGTTAAGTACAAGGTACCTTGGGCCATTTGAGCTATTGGAGGGCATTGGTGAAGCTACCTATTGATTGAATCTTACGGCTGAACTTAGTGGTCTGCATGATGTATTCAACATATCGGTGTTGCGGAAGGCAGTGCAAGAGCCTATGCAAGTGATTACTGTAGACCAAGTTCCAATCGATAGTGGGTTGAAAATGAAGGTCAAGCTCATTCGAATCGAAGACATGGAGGTCAATCAGCTGCAGAATAAGTCAATCAGAGTGGTCAAGGTTCGGTGGGACAACTATGGTCGTGAGGAGCTATCATGGGAGCGCGAGCAAACTATGAGAGCGGAGTTTCCTAAGCTATTTCATTGAGGTATACATTTGCAATATTGATACTTCTGTATTTTCCTACGATGCGTAATTTCAGGACGAAATTTCTTTAAGTGGGGGTATCTGTAACGCCCCAAGTTTTCGGTAGCCAGGAGATTGGTTCTATGAGCTACTACCTGGCGGTAGGGTTAGAGCCGACGGTAGTATTGTTGAATTATTGCAGGTACTCTCTGTGAGATACCGCCTGTCGGTAGGTTGATACTATGTGGTAGTAGCATGGTCCAATTAATCGACAAAGCTCTCAGTGAACTATCGTCTGGCGGTAATGTTAACGTCGACGGTAGCATGGACGATTTGTTTGGAGTTCCTTTCTGAGAGCTACCACACGATAGTAGCGATACCGCGTGTCGGTAGTGACTGTTCGTTGTAAACAGCGTGTTGATGCGAAGCATCGTCTACCGCGCGGCGGTTGTGAGGTACCACACGACGGTAGCAGGACAGTGATGGCATGGCCATGTGTCGGCGCATGATTTGAGATTTTGGGTGGTAAGCTTGCGGAACAAGTCAATGCTTGAGGTACCGCGCGGAGGTAGCTAGTTACTGCGTGGTAGTAGCTCGGTTTAAGGTCAGAAATGTTGAGTTCCACTTCATTTTCTCTCATGGATTTCTTCTTCTGAGCGGCAGAGAGAGAGGAGAGTGGAGGAGAGGAAGAGGAAGGAGATCCCATCACGGTTGAAGTTTCGGAGCTTTTAGTCGCGAGCCGAGTTCAGATCCATGGAGGCAAGTCCATTGCGATAATTTTCATCCGGTTAGATTCTCTCCCATGGCGTCGAAACAAACATCAAGTGTAATGATCTTCCTCCTTAGACATGCAAAGTCCTTTGTTTTGGCATGTGAGGGTAGATGCTCCACGAACACGTGGAAGCGATTCTCCCGATGGGTGGATCAGTTGTATCCTCGTCTTCTTTGCATTTAGAATCTAGAATCGAAGTATGGAGTAGGCATGATGTGTGAAGCTCATCCAGACGGGTTGGTCTGGATTGGTGATGATTATTTGTATGTTGGAGAAGACTCTGTGGTAAATGTGTGATTTACGGAGTCGTGGGGTGTGCAGGTTGTTGTAGTGAGAGTACTGGAGTAGGTCTCCAGGAAAACACCCATTTTGGAGGAAAAAACGATAGTCTGTCCCATACCGCGTGGCGATAGCGCTATCGTCGGCGGTAGCTCCCAGTGCAACATGTGGCCTTTCTCGTGGAGACTTGTATTGAGGTGTGAGCTTGGATTGCCCCGCTATGTTGGTCGTGAGTTCCAACCTCGGATCATAACATGGTTATGTATGGTTGTGAAAGGGAAAGGTGAGGCTTACCCGCACCGTGGTTTGGTGAGCTTGACGATTTGAGCATCGGGAAAGAGCTAAACTGTACCCATCCCTATGTTGTTCGACTTAGAGTGAGTCAGTGAGTGAATCTTGGAGATCACCTTGACTTTTTTGTAGCCATAGGAGCGAGTCTTAGGCTTCGGGCCGGAAAGATTGTTTAATGTTCAAGGTATGTTGACCGTCACTGAGAACGGAGGTAAGACCCTGGTTATGTCCAGTACACCGATAATGTGTCATGAGTGCACAGAGAGTGTGTCCCATAGTGCCAACATCTGTAGTGAATAGTGCTTAAATTGTACGTTCTATTACCGATGTTGTACATGTTATTCTGCCTGCAGGGAAGGAGCACCGCCGCCCCGAGTGTGGGGCAGAGTCGTCATAATTTGGTCAGCTAATGCTGACTGTAGTTTTGTTTACCACTGTTGGGGTGGAATGCTTTTTTTGCTGGTGCAGCTGAGCCAAGTGGGAAGTAGCGGGTTGAAGCCCAAATTGCTTTGCTTCCTCTCGAAGGCCAAGCGAAGCGTGATTTTACTATTTTATGTGTGGTCGGCCTACGTGTCGTTGTCTGTAAAACACTTTGAAAGGAGGGAGTTATTCAGATCTACTCTAGAGGGGGGGTGAATAGAGTATTTAAAAAAAAACTTTTGGCTGATTTAAATCTATTCTATCAGAGTACTGAAAAATGATACCAATAAATATATAAGCAGAAGGACAACTAGAGAACTATTACAAATATCACAGAAACTAGCAAGTGCAAAGAGAAAGGGTACAACCAGACGACACAAGAAATTATAGTGGTTCCCCAAATTTGGGTGCATCCACTCTTCTACCACCCTGGTAGGAATCACTCTCAGGTTTTTGATCAGGTGACTGCCAGTAAAAATATCTATTTCAAGGGAGAAATTGCAACCCTTCTGGCTTTTCATCAGGTGCCGGAAAACCAACTTGGAAGTCTTTTGATCAGGTGACCTCACAACCAGGAATTACTTTTGAAGGGAGTAAAAACCCTTTACACAAAGGGGGAAGGAAAAGTTGAGTTGTCTTCTCTTTTCTCAAGCAAATGAGAGAAGACTTGAGAGTGATCCTGATGGAGTCAAGGCTTGTCCTATGATTTGAATGGTTCAGGAGATCAGAGCCTTGTACAAGGTGTAGGATTTGAAATCTAGAAAGCTGAGACTGATTGAGGATGATTGTCTCCACAAGCTTCCTGAATGAATTCTTTTTGTTAGAACTGAGATCTGTTGTTCTTCTTTTTCTTGCAGCCTTGTTATCTCTTTCAGAAATATGTTAACTACATCAAGAAGAAGTGAGTCGATGAAGGATAATAATTCTCTCTATCTTTTATTATCTGAGTTCCATTCCTTTGAGTAATTCCAAACAGAATTTGAAATCGTCCACCTTGATTGACTGCCGGAATCATTAGAACTTGTGCAACGGCTATAAGGGAATTAACTCGTTTCCTTAATTGTCCCGAGAAAGGCTCTATAATAACTCTGTGAAAACCAGCAATTAATGTTTGCCAAGGAATGGCTATATTCAGAGCATTAATCACTCAGAGTAATATAAGCAAAAGAATAAACAGTCAATATGGAAAACAATAACTTCAGAGAATAAAATGATGATCTGGCAGAAATCGTCGATCTGGTCCTGAGATCGTCGAGCTTAAACATCCTCTATCGTCGAGCTGAGCCCTGTGATCAATGGCCTGAAAATCTGCTATCCAAACTGGGCTTCACGATCGTCGAACTAAGATGGTTGAACGTCGATCTCAATCCTGAAAGTATTTAGAGATTTAACTCTGAGATCATCAAGCGCAGAACGAAGATCGTCGAGCTCTCTTCAGAGATCGTTGATGATTACAATTATGATAGATTTTTATTGTAATAATTGTAATCATATCCGCTGTTTTCTACCTCTTTATTCAAGTAATTGCACTAAATAATTGAGAATTGGTATTGTCATGAATAGTAGAGCATAGTTTAAAGTTGTTACTATTTAATGTATTGAACTTCTCCCTTACTATGTCATTTTTCTAATGCAGGTACAACTAGCCAGTGGAACTAAAAGTCTTGGAGCAAACAGGGGAGTTTACGGGGCCTACAGGACTGAACACAGGAGAAGATTTGATCACACACGGGTAGGAACACGGCCGTGTGCCTACCCGTGTTCCTTCCCAGCTGAAGTAATTTTCCAACCCCCATGTTTGAAGAACATGAAGAACAACACGGCCGTGTTCCATAACACGGCCGTGTCAGTACCCGTGTGATCCAACACGGCCAATGATCCAGCCCCCGTGTCTGAAGAACATGAAGAACAACACGGCCGTGTTCCATAACACGGCCGTGTCAGTACCCGTGTGATCCAACACGGCCCATGATCAAACACGTCTTTTCGTGTGGAACTGCCCTGGAACTTCCGACACGGCCTGCAACACGGCCGTGTCGGAACCCGTGTTCGACCATGTTTGCTATTGGACTATAAAAACCTGGAGAAAATTTTATTCTGCACTTTTTTTGGATTATTTTGCTTGGAGATTTTCTGGAGAACGAAAGTGGAGCATCCAAGAGAAGGAAAGCTTGAAGGAGATATTTGTATGCATTTATTCTTTAATTTATCTCTTTTAATCTTGTATCTCTCTTGGTAATCCAACTTTATTTATCTTTTATTTTTCATGAACAATGTGTTTGAACAAGTTAGCAATCATGTATCATTTTGTTTTCGTCAATTTCATTGTATTTTATTCGTATATGGGCTTGCAACCATTGAGAATTATCCTTGTTATGAATGATTATTTATTTTTACATGAATTCCAAATGTCTAGATTGAGAAATTGGATTGTTTGGATGAGGGATAAATCTTCATATTCATGTGTTATTTCTCTTTGTAATTCAAAAATCATGATCGAGAGATATGTTTCTTGGAAAATTAGAATACGAATGAATGGAATTATGATATTTTAGAAATAAAGTTTCATGAATCCATGTATTAGATAGGGTATTTCATTCAATAAATATTTGAGTATTGTAAATTGTTCGAGAGAAAATTTACTTAACTTAACTTAGATTTTTAAATTGCTCGAGAGAGAATTTGATAATTAGTTTAACTTACAATACAATGAATTTGATAGTCTTGTTATTTCGTGATTACTCAAATTGATTATGTTCATTGAATACTCTTAACTTTCGACTTGAAACTATTTTTATAACTCTCCAATACAATTTTTATCCAAATAGTCATAGTTAGGATTAATCTATGTTAGAACGCAACCTTAAGTTTAGGTATGATAATAGAGTGAGAGTGAGTACGAATAGTTGAAATGACCCTGTGGAATACGATACGAGATGTAGAATTCTCTTATACTATGATTGATAGGTGCACTTGCCTGAAAGATGATTCAATCTAGCTTATGCCCATCTACATAGTTATGATAAATTGTAGAATGAATCCGCATCAAGTTTAGACTTAGCGAAAATATTCATCAATCGTCGAATGACTTTTTACTTAGAAAAATTTCTGCCTTGTTTACTCTCTGCTGTCTTCTAAGTCTCTGATGCCTTGGTCTTGTCTCACTGAGTTGTTGACCTGACTGACACCTAAGACACTAGACTAGACCCTGGCTATATAATGTGGGTCTAACTTAGCCTAGATTAGTGAACCTAGCCCAAATCCAAACTAGGGATCCAACAATCTCGTCCTATTTGGGTGAGGTCACTAAACAATAATAAAAAAAACAACAGGAAAACTAAACTGCTATATCTGTCATGAAATATAAGAAAAGTTCAACAGATATTTACAAAGATAAATACAGACACAAAAAGAAAATAGTTACCAAGACTTGTTTAAAGCTTGCTTAGCAAATTCAATTCTTCTTTTTAGATCTACTGCTTGTTGTCTTGTCATTTTCAAGTTTGCTTCACCAAGAACTTTAATTGTAGTTGCTCTGGGAACAACTGCCTCAGGATGTACCTGCATATAGGCATAAGCATCAAAGATATTCTTATCAATATTAAATTGTTCCAGCTCCTTCTCCCTATACTTAGACATAGTTGAGAATTGAGAAGGATCAGTTCCTTCTTTTCTAGCTTTGTTTATTTGGGAGAGACCAATCAATTCATGAAACCTAGCCATCCTGAAGTTAGGATCGAGCTCAGGTTCATACTGAGATGATTCTTCTATAGAGTCATGAGAGGTCTTCTGAAGCTTTCTGTGCTTGATTGATTATTCTTGGAATTTGTTTTTATTGCTATATGTTGAGAATGACTGTCATGAAGATTTGAAGGAGGTCTGACTTGACTGAATTTTCCAGGAATTCTGAATCTCCTGCTAGAATCTGAAATATCTTCTATGTCAGCCTGATCATACTGTCTACCTCTCCTTCTTGAATAGCCCCTTGAAAAAGACCTGGATGGTCTGCTGTGAGAGTGAGGAGCATAAGAAGTCTGCTGATGGGAGGAGGTAGCAGTCTTAGAAGCAATATTTCCACTAGCACCTGCCGAAGGAGGAGGAGGTGGATCCTTCCTGAAACTTTGACAGGAGAGGAGCCAATCTTTCTCCTTTTCTTCTAAGCCTTCATCTCATTCTTGGAAAATCTCATCCAGTAAGGAGTAGTTGATGTGAGAGTAATATTGTGCTTGATGAAGTAAGGAATGTCATATTGAGAATTAGACTTAGGCACTTCCTTCACTGGAGCTTTTCTTTTCTTGGACATTTTCTTATTCTTGCTGACACCTGGATCTGAGTCTGAATCTGAATCTGAAACACTATCAGATGAGCCTGGTGGATTATTATACATATCATTAATCTCTTGGATACCTGAAAGTTCTTCAGCAGTATCAACATCCATAATTTCATCCAAACTTGGGATTGGAGAAGTAGAACAAGCATAGGTTGGAGGAGAGAAGGTCTTGGGCTCAGGACTCCCAACCTCTGGAATACTGATCATCTCAGGCACCGGAACTGCAGAAGGAGCTGCAGAAGGCTCAAGCTCAAGAGCTGCCAAGAGCTTAGTAACTAGAGCAGCAATACTCTAAAGAAGCTGAAGTAAAAGATCTTTACTCACAGGAGCAGTATAATATACTATATCTGAACAAAATGGAAAAGCAGCAGGGAGAAGACAATCTCTATACAAAAGATCAAAAGAGCTTAGAACTGAAGTCAGTTCAAAAGCTGGAGGGATGAAGCAATCTCCATGAAGGAAGTCCAAGGATTCTTCAGGGATTTCAAAATCATCTTCCAAAGATGCAATAACTTCTATATCAGGAATATCAATATCTGCATTCTCTGTAACTGCAAAACTGTATCTACAATCATCTTTGTATCTACAGCTGTCAAACCTGTGTCTGCCTCTGCAAAAACTGTGTCTGTCTCTACTGTTGCAACTGCTGGAGGAGGAGGGACTTCTTCACTGGACATCTCCCCCTGCCTGGTTGCAGTAATTTATGCTGCCAGGCCCCTAAATGAATAAGGGCCAGAGAAAGAGGCAACAAAAGAATTAAAAGAGACTAGTAGAGGTACAATGGCATCCTCTACAATGGCTTTGATGGTAGGGGTGAGGAGGGCAATGAGAGCAGATGGAGTAGATGATTTAGATGGAAGAGAGGAAGTGGAATGACCACAAGTTGTGTAGATGTTGGAGATGGTATATTGAGAGGTGGATTCAGGGATAGACACTTGTTCTGAATGGTGGGAAACATGAGGTGAGGGTTCATGAATTGGTGAAGGAGTTGGTGAAGAGAAATGAAGATCAAAAGTTGGTGAGGTTTGGATTGAGATGTTGAAGGAGGGGATCTATTCTAGATAATGTGGTAGAGGAGACAAAGGAGTAGGGGTTCCTGGAGGAGGGCTTGGAGGTGGAGTTAGTTGATGTGATAAAGGGGAAATAGGTCTAGCTGGGGAAGGAGAGATATCTAGCTCATCTTCTCTAGGGTGAGGAGTGACTGGAGCAGTCCTTGTGTCCTCAGAAACCCTATGGGAGGAGGGAGCTCTGGAGGGCTTTAAGATAGTCCTCTCCCACTTTCCAAAGAGAGCTGGGGTCAGCCTCTTGGAAGCATTGATGACTGTTATTAGGGAAGTCAACAACTCAGGACATTTTTCAGTAATTCTGCCAAGAGAGACATCTCTCTTATTTGCTTTCTTCCTGATCAACTCAAACAAAACTTCAGCCCAATTCACTGATTTCTGATTAACTAAAGCACTCATCAAAAGAAACTGGTGCCTGGAGATATTATCATGGGCAGTGTGCTTCCCAAGCACCACTTTACCCACAATATCTGCCAAGAACTTGTATTGAGGAGACAAGTTCTTTTTCAGAAGCTTGCTAGGGTTTGCCTCAGCATGACCCATTTTGGCAAGCATGGCAGCAAATTCCTCTTTATCAAAATCAATATCATCTTCTCCATTAATGAAACCGAAAATTTTTGTAAGAACGATAGGGGTTAGATGTACCTCCTATCCAGAAAAAGTTCATGTAATCGTCTGTCTGTCTGAAGAAGAGGTATAAGCCCATTCTTTAATTTTTGATACTGGTAACTTCATCCTGGTCGTCAGAAACTTCTGTAACTTCGGTGCATCAAATAGCTTCAACACAACCTGAAACATCTGATCACTATGCTTGAATGAGTCCAGATCAATATCAAAACCTGAATCGAACTTCATGCTAGACACAATCGCCACTGGAATTTCCATTGGAGAGTTCCTGCAGAGAAAATGAAGATCAAGTGCAGAAGGGAAATGGAAAGCGCGGGACTATTTCAGTCTAAACCCTAGTTTATAAGGTTTAAGAAAATGAAGAGACGGAGTTAGCCAAGCGTATTAACTACTAAAAACGACTTCAAAACTAAGGTTGGCGAAGTATTTTAAAATAAAATGAGTTCGGTAACCTTAGATCGAAGAGAAAGAATAAATCGTCGATCTCAGGCCGACGATAAATTCTCTGAACCAAAAATCATCGATCTCTGTTCGACGACAATTGTTTCACTAAGAAGTAATCGTCGATCTCCGTTCGACGTTCAACTTTACGAGACGTTAGCAGATCGTCGATCTCCATTCGACGATCTATCAACAAATCATCGAGCTCAGACAGAAAGTCAAATAATCTCATCTCCATTAATCATACCTAGCTGATTCATGAATAATAGATGTTTCTTTTCATCCAAGGGTTTGGTGAAAATATCTGCCCTTTGCAAATCAGTAGGGATGAAGGTGAGATTGATTTTCTTTTTTTCTACACACTCCCTAATGAAATGATGCCTTACATCTATATCTTTAGTCCTAGAATGATGGACTAGATTCTGTGCTATAGAAATAGCACTAGTACTATCACAAAATATAGTTGAATTATTTAAGTTGTATCCATAGTATAGTAGCTGATTTTGTATCCATAGCATCTGAGAACAATAACTACCAGCAGCTATGTACTCAGCTTCTGCAGTTGATGTAGACACAGATGTTTGCTTTTTACAAAACCAAGAGACAAGCCTAGCACCCAGGAACTGGCATGTTCCAGAGGTACTTTTCCTGTTTACTCTACATCCAGCAAAGTCAGCATCTAAGTATCCAGTCAACTCAAATTCTGACTCAGCAGGATACCAGAGTCCTAGATTTGGGCAACTCTTTATATATCTCAAAACCCTTTTTAATAACATAAGGTGAGATTCTTTAGGGTTCACCTGGAACCTAGCACAAAGATATGTGGCAAACATTATATCTGGCCTACTTGCTGTGAGGTATAACAAGGACATAACAATGGCCCTATATAATTTCTGATCAACAGGTTTCCCATGCTCATCAGAATCAATCACAACATTGACAGCCATGGGTGTTTTCTTAGCTGAGGCACTAGCCATCCCAAACCTTTTGATCAGCTCATTAGCATACTTGGATTGGGATAGGAAAATGCCATCAGGTGCCTGCTTGACTTGGAGACCAAGGAAGTAGGAGAGCTCACCAATACTACTCATATCAAACTTTGAATGCATAAGGTTGGAAAACCTCTTGCATAGTTTGGGATCTGTAGAGCCAAATATTATGTCATCTACAAATATTTGTACTAACAATATTTTATCATGATGATGTTTAACAAATAAAGTCTTATCTACTATGCCTCTAGAGAATCTATGTTCTAACAAGAAGCTAGCTAGGTTCTCATACCAAGCTCTAGGAGCTTGCTTAAGACCATAAAGAGCTTTATGCAACCTATAAACAAAAGAAGGTTTACTTGGAGAGATAAAACCTAGTGGTTGTTCAACATAGACTTCTTCTTTCAGTTCTCCATTCAGAAAAGCATTTTTAACATCCATTTGATAGACTTTAAATTTTTGAGAATTAGCATAGGCCAAGAAGATCCTGATTACCTCTAACCTTGCCACAGGAGCAAAGGTTTGATCATAATCAATGCCATCTTCCTGCTTATACCCTTGAGCAACAAGCCTAGCCTTGTTCCTTATGATTGCTCCTTGTGCATTCATCTTATTTTTGAACACCCATTTTGTTCCAATTACTTGATAGTTCTGTAACACCCCAAAAATCCCTAAGTACCAAAATGAGTCAGGCTGGGTGACACAGCCTGGGATACGGGCGTGTCCCAGGGCGTGTACAGCGCACACGGCTTGGGACACGGGCGTGTCCCAGGGCGTGTCCTTATTGTAGACATCGACTCGAGATGGCACGGTCAACGATTGTTGAGTGTGGTGACACAGCCTTAGACATAGGCGTGTCAAAGGGCGTGTCCTGCTCAGGTGAATACCCGGGTGGCATTGAATGGCGTTGAGTATGGAATACGGCCTGTGACACGGGCGTGTCACAGGGGTGTGTTTGGCACACGGCTAAGGACACGGGTGTGTGCCTTAGTCGTGTCCTTCTCGGGTGATCTGGACTTGTGTTAAAAGATTGGCATGGCTAGTCACACGGTCGTGTGCTTTCTTACACGGGCATGTCAGGGGTTTGACACGGGCGTGTCTAAGCCCATATTCTGGACTGAGTGAGTCGGTTTTGTAGCCGCTTCAAGAACTCGGCATGTGACACGGGCGTGTCAATACCCGTGTTCAGTCCAGGAAATCAGTTTTAGGGCTGATCTGATCCGTTCATTTTATTTAACCAAGATCCAATGGTCTAGGCTCATCCCTGGGGTGATAAGGCCGGCCGTGAGAAGGAGGAAGCTCCTGTTTGAGTTGTGCCTTTCTTTTTCTTAAGTAAGAGAGAGAGAGGGAGAGCTTGAGGAGGAAGAAGAAGAGGAAGTCGGCTGCCGGTGGTGCTACGGTGGTTCAAATCGCGAGCCGAGTTCGGATTTACGAAAGGCAAGGCTGCTGCGAGGACGTTCATCCGTTTGCTTTTCTCCCCATGGCTCCGAAGCATCTTCCAAGGGTAATGATTCCCTTCTTGGACAAGTGAAGTCCTTTTTTCCTGCATTTGCATAGGAATCCTCCACCAAAAGGTGGATGGCAAAGAGATTCCCTTGGGATTGGTGGTTCATCCCTTGTTGTAGTGCATTAGAACCAGAAGTGTGAGTACGGTTAGGCATGTTGTGTGAAGCCCATCCAGACATGTTGGTCTTGATTGGTGATGCTTGTTTGCATATCGGAGAGGACTCCGTGATTATTTTAGTATGCATCAAATCTGTGATGGATGCCTGTGGCTTGGTGCCGCAGGAAGTACTGGAGGAAGTCCAGGAAATGGTGAGAGTTGGGATAAACTCTTGTGGCTGTGAGTGCCATGTGGTATAAAGGGTGTTGGGTACATTGGAAAATGTGTACCTGATTTGAAGAAGCCTAACTGAGCATAATGATATACATCAAGGTGTATTTGATGTTGTTTAAGTTGAATATGTGCAGGTTAAAAGTATGAAGAATTTCTAAGTCCATGTGTCAACACCAGAAGAAGATGTGTCGACACTTCAGGAAGTTTGTGTCGACACTTGAAGAAGGCTGTGTCGACACAGAGAAAATGAGTCGACATCAACTGTGTCGACACCGGGAGGCAGTGTCGACACACACAAGATTATAGTTGACATCAACTGTGTCGACACCAGGAGGCTGTGTCGACACACAGAGGCAGAGTCGACAATATTTGTGTCGACACCAGATGACTGAGTCGACACATATAAGCAGAGTCGACAAAAGCTGTATCGACACCTGAAGGCAGTGTCGACACATACTATGTTCTGAATCTACATCAACTGTGTCGACACACAGGACTTGTGTCGACACATTGCCAAGTCTAGACCAAGTCATTTGCTGAAGAATGATGAAGTGTTTGAGTCGACACAAATACTCAGTGTCGACTCATTCTCAAGTTGTAGTATGCAGAAGCTGAGTCGACTTAAAGGCAAACTTGTCGACTTCACCAGAGGCAGTGTCGACACCGAAGTTACTTGTGTCGACACATATAGACAGATGGTCTCGACACTTTCTGACAGACAGTCTCGACACTTTGCTGTCCAAGACAAAGGCACAAGATCTGTTAGAAGACTTGACAGCTGTGGGTTACAACAGGTTAACTGAAGCTGTCAGACTTGTCAGAAGACAGTTAGAAACCTGATCAGCCGGTCACCAAAAAGAAGGTCTATAAATAGACAGATTCAGAAGTAGAATAAACAGTTAATTTTTATTAAGAAGCAACACACATAAAAACTACTTAAGGAATCAAATCAAGAAAGTGCAAGGCACTGAAGAAGATCTTCATCAGAAGATCTAAGAAGACATTCTGAAGGGTACAACCTCTCAGGATCAGTCTAAGGAGAATTCGTCCTAGAATTCTGAAGAATTTCCAAAGGGATTGGATAGAGAGGGATCCAGCCATTTGAAGATCAAGAAGGAAGCTGTTACAGGTTTCTCAAGAAGCTGTTTGGAAATCAACTTAGCTAGTTCAGATTCAAGAAGCTTTGAAGAAAGCTAAGTTTTAGTTGATTTCATCCATCAGCTGATCAGGTGCTGTCTTGTCCTTTCTCTCTCAACAAGGGCAAGATTCTATAAAACTCTTCTAAATTCTGTAGGATCTATTAATATAGATCTGAGTTGTAAGCCTATGTTATAAAGGCTGAGTGTAGGAGAGTTAATCTCTTAGTTGTAGGTCTTGAATAAAAACTGAGGTAGGGCTGAATTGCCTGAGCTGTAGGAGTGTGGTATCACTCTGAGTTGTAGGAATCCATTTTGGATTCTGAGCTGTAGGATCTGAGGATCTGAGTTAAGGAAGGGAGTTTGGCTGAATCTAGCACACTGCTAGATAGGCGAAGGGGGGAAAGTGGATGTACCCAGATCTTGGGGAACCACTATAAATACTTGTTGCAATCTGTGATGTGTAGTTCTAGATTGTCTAATTGTGATTGCTAAAGTAGCTGCAGAACTCATAGACAATAGTCTTTAATTATTTAATCATTCTGCCTTAAGTTTGAAAAGAAAATAAGAACCTATTCACCCCCCTCCCTCTAGGTGTCTAGGTAATCTTGAAAGTAAAACTATCAAGTGGTATCAGAGGGAGGTTGCTCAAAGTAAGACTTAACAGTCTGAGTTAGATCTAAAGGCAGAATCAAGAATCAAGAAAATGGGTTCAGGTGAGAATCACAAGGAGTTGGGATCTATGAAGCTTCCCATCTGTAGAAAAGAAATCTTTGGCATTTGGAAGGAAAGGGTTAGGCTATTTATGGAGGCCTCAGACCCAAGAATTTATATCACAGTGAAAGAAGGTCCATACATTCCAATGAAGATTTTTGTATTAGATGAAAATCAGGAAACTCCTAAGGATTTTTCAGAAATGACAAAGGAGGAAATCATCTTAGCCACTATGGACAAGAGAGCTCAAAACATCATAATAAGTGCAATAGATGATTCCACCTTCCAAAATCTGATACATTGCAAGACTTCCAAAGAGATGTGGGACACCTTGCTTATCTATATGGAAGGATCTAAAGAAGTAAGACAAGACAGAAAATCAATGCTCAACCAAGAATATGAGAGCTTCAAACAAGGAAAGTCTGATAGCATAACTGAGTGTTATAAGAAATTCTATAGGATTGTGAATGAACTGATGTCCTATGGAAGAGTCTTCAGTACATATGAGCTGAATGACAAGTTTCTCAGATCTTTAACCAAGGATTGGGATACCAAAATATGTGTCATTAGAGAAGTGGCCAAGTTAGCTGATATTTCTCCTCCAACCTTGTTTGGAAAATTGCTTTCATATGAAATGCAATTGATGGCTAGGAAGGAGGAAGAAAGAAGTACAAAAGGTGAGCATAGATTTGTGGCTTTCAAAGTTGAAGCCACTAGAAAGAAAGGGAGGATGTCTTCATCTCCTCTCAAGGAAGCTACAGAAGAGATAACAGAAAATTCAGATAGTTAGAAATCAGGGAGCAGTGAATCAGATACTGACTTTGCTGCCTTTACAAGACAGTTTCAAAAGTTCTTGAAAAAGAAGCAGTGGAAGTCCAGGCCCTCCACATCACAGCCAGTAGATGAGTACTATCAGAAGAGAAAATCATCAAGAAATGAGAGAAACAGAACTAAGCCCAGCAAAGCCATAACTTCTAAGATTGTTTGTTATTGCTGCAATAAGACTGAACATATGGTAGTTGAATGTCCAGAAAAGAGAAAGGAGTCAGTAGACAGAAAAAGGACTCAACACAAGGGCAAGAAGGAGAAATCTTTTGTTGCAAAGAAGGATAAGAGTCTTTCAGATCAGTCCTCATCAGAGTCAGAATCTGAAGCAGAAGCATACATAGGATTGTATGCAGCCAATGAAGAAGAGGAATTTCTGCAACTAATGGATTCCATTCATGATCAAGAAGACAAGGAATGCATGGGTCTGATGGCTGAGTTAGAAGATAACCAATGCCAGGATCAGCCTGGTCCTAGTAAGGTTCAAAAAGTATCTAGTTCTTCTGATTTTAGTACTGGTTCAGAGTCAGATTCATCTACATCAAGTGATGTGAATGGATCTAAATCTGAAGGTGATATTCATCAGTTGATGGATGAATATAGGGTCTTGTTGCAGGCTCTTAAGAAAAGCAAGAATCTAGTCAAAGTTCAGGCTCAGGAAATTGCTGATCTTAAGGTGGCTGCAACTGAGTTTGAAAAAGTAATGGATCAAAAGTTAAATGGGATTGCCAAACTGAAAAATATAACTTATATTCAGATGGGTACAATCAAATATAACAGTGATCAAATTAAGAGTCTGGAGGCCAGACTAAGAATAGAAAAAGATTTAGTGGCTAGTTACTCTAAGCCAAAATCTATCTTACCTTTAATAGATGAGTTTGTGGCTCAAAAGGGTAAGGCAGGATTAGGCTTCAAAGGTAACCCCAGGGCTGCCCAATTCAAAAGAAAAGGCAAAGCTCCTGTCCAGCCTCTAAACCTTTCAGACCCAATTATGTTTAGAAAGGTGCAAGTGCCTTCTAACAAATATGATCTTAAGAATATTCATGGTCATGTTAAAACTAATGTTCAGATAAACAAGGGTGTAAATGCCAATAGGTCTACCCATGTTCATAAATCCCATGGTTATAAGAAATCTGTGGGTGAAGCCGCAACAGCACCAACACTGGACAGAAATTCCTCTGTCAAGGGTATATCAAGACCTAGATACAACAAGTTTGAATGTTGGTGTTGTGGCAAGAGAGGCCATTTTGCCTTAGACTGCTGGCATAACACAAATATAAGGAAGAACAATAGTCTACCAGTTAGAAGAGCTGCTGGTAGTCCTAATATGAATGGTGCTAACCTGAACCAAGGACCCAAGACTTACTTGGGTTCTAAGGGAAAGTAATTCTATATTGCAGGAAAGTCCAAGTTGTCATGCCCCTATATGGTACTTGGACAGTGGATGTTCCAGGCACATGACTGGAACAAAGGGGCTGCTGAAGGAGTACACATCTGTCAGAGATGGACCTAAAGTAATCTTTGGTGGATCTGAAAGAGGAATCATCAAAGGGTTTGGTAACATTTCTTCAAACCTAATTACCATCACCCAAGTGGCTTATGTAAAAGGTTTGAAACATAATCTGATTAGCATAAGTCAGCTGAGTGATCTTGGATATGACATTTCATTTGTTAAGGATGGATGTCATATCAAAAGGTCAAGTGATCAAAAGATCATATTGACTGGGTATAGAAAGAGAAATGTTTATTGTCTTAATTTTGTATGTGAGAACAAGGCTTCTCCCATCTGTCTTGTGGCTGATGATAATGCATCTCATTGTGTCAAGTGGCACAAGAGGTTGGCTCATCTTAACTACAAGACAATTGGCCAACTCTTCAGCAAAGAGTTAGTGAGGAATGGTCCTCAAGTTAAGTGTATAAAGGAAGGGATATGTTCAGCTTGTCAAAAGGGCAAGCAGACAAAATCCTCCTTTCATAGTCTTGAAAACAAGGATTCTGTGAGGTGCTTATACCTCTTACATATGGATCTTTTTGGTCCTATTCCAGTTCATAGTCTAGGTAGGAAGGTCTACACTTTTGTGGTTATAGATGACTATTCTAGATATACATGGGTGTTCTTTCTGAGACAAAAATCAGAAACCCCAAGTGTCTTACTTAGTTTTGTGAAAAAAATTCAGAATGAACTAAATAGTACAGTGGTCAAAATCAGAAGTGACCATGGCACTAAATTTCAATCTGAAAGTATGACAAAATTATGTGAAGACTTTGGGATTTTCCAAGAGTTCTCCTCACCTAGGACACCTCAGCAAAATGGCATTGCTGAAAGAAAGAATAGGACATTGATTGAAACTGGTAGAACTCTATTGAGTGACACCTCTCTTCCAAAATATTTTTGGGCTGAGGCAGTAAACACAGCATGTCATGTGATCAATAGGGCTTCTATCACCAAGTGTCACAAAAAGACTCCCTATGAAATTATGAAAGGTAGAAAACCAAATTTATCCTACTTTAGGATCTTTGATTGCAAGTGCTATATACTTAACAATGGCAAGTCAAATCTAACTAAGTTTGCTGCCAAATCCCAAGATGGGATATTTGTTGGGTACAGCATAAATAGTAAGGCCTATAGAGTCTTCAACTTGATTACTCAAGTTGTAGAAGAATCTGTACATATTGTGTTTGATGAATCAAGATTAATCAACTGTGAGTTGCCTTGTAGTTCATACAGTCCAACAGGTATAAGCAAAAGGATGGACAAGCTTTCCATTGCAGAAGCATCAAATGCAGATGAAGCAGTGGAAAATGAAGGCTACAGTCTAGGGAGAGTACAAAACTCTATAGAAGCTGATGACAACCAAGAAGTACAGCATGATGAAGGAGCTGGAGATGTTCAACCTGAAGGAAATATACCCCCAGCCATAAGACATCTAAAAGATCATCCAGCTAATCAAATAATAGGTGATCCAAGTCAAGGAGTGCAGACTAGAAGCAGAAATCTGAGCACAGTCCTGCACTCAAGTTTCCTATCTCAAATGGAGCCTAAGAAATTTGAAGAAGCCATCCAAGACCAACATTGGATTAATGCTATGCAAGAGGAGCTTAATCAATTCAGAAGGTGCAAAGTCTGGGAGCTTATTCCTAAACCAAAAGACCATAACATCATTGGAACAAAGTGGATATTTAGGGAAAAAATGGATGAGAGTGGAGTAATTGTAAAGAACAAAGCAAGACTGGTTGCTAAAGGATATAGGCAGGAAGAAGGAATAGATTTTGATCAGAAATTTGCCCCAGTAGCAAGACTGGAGGCAATCAGGATGTTTCTTGCCTATGTTGCATACCAAGGATTCAAGGTATATCAAATGGATGTGAAATCAGCATTTCTGAATGGAGACCTAAAAGAAGAAGTCTATGTGGAATAGCCATCATGTTTTGTAGACTCTCTTAAACCTGATTATGTTTTTAGACTTAAGAAAGCTTTATATGGGTTAAAGCAAGCCCCAAGGGCTTGGTATGACACCCTGTCTACTTTCCTTATTGAGAACAAATTCTCAAGAGGCAAAATAGACAAGACTATATTCCTTAGGGAGTCTAAAGGCAAGATAATCTTAGTCCAAATCTATGTGGATGACATAATTTTTGGGTCTACAGAGAACAACCTTTGCAAGAAGTTTGCAAAACTTAAGCAAGGGAAGTTTGAAATGAGTAGTATGGGGGAACTTAAGTTCTTTTTGGGACTCCAAGTAAGACAGACTGATGATGGCTTGTCCATATCCCAGTCTAAGTTCACCAAAGAGTTGATAAAGAAATATGGTATGGAATCTTCCTCTACCATGAAAACTCCTATGGGAACAAATATGCCTATATGTAAAGATGATACAGGTAAGCCTGTAGATGAGTCTTTGTATAGAGGAATAGTTGGTTCTCTATTATACCTCACAGCTAGTAGACCAGATATTATGTATGCTACATGTGTCTGTGCTAGGTACCAGGCATGCCCTAAAGAATCTCATTACACTGCTGTTAAAAGAATTTTGAGATATTTAAAGGGCACACCAAATCTAGGCCTTTGGTATCCTAGGAATGGAGATTTTCTACTAACAGGTTATTCAGATGCAGATTTTGCAGGCTGTAGAGAGGATAGAAAGAGTACTATAGGTACTTGCCAATTCTTGGGAGGAAGACTGATATCATGGAGCAGTAAGAAGCAGACCAGTGTGGCAATATCCACAGCTGAGTCTGAATATATTGCTGCTGGAAGTTGCTGTGCACAACTATTGTGGATTCAGCATCAGTTAAAGGACTATGGTATTCAAGTAAGTAGAACACCTTTATTGTGTGATTCTAAGAGTGTTATTTCTATTGCTAACAATCCTGTTTCTCATAGTAGAACTAAGCATATAGAAATAAAATACCATTTTCTTAGAGAGCATGTAGAAAGAGAAGACATCTCATTGGAATTTGTTAAAACAGATTATCAAATTGCAGATGTATTTACTAAGCCACTGGATGAAACAAAATTCAATAAATTTAAAATTGAATTAGGAATGCTGACCATTGATTAGTATATCAACAAACAGAAATTGGCTAAGTAAAATGGTGTCGACACTTTCAGTGATAAAGTGTCGACTCAATATAGTTATGTCGACTTGTCAGAGAATTAGTGTCGACACAGAGAATTTGTGTCGACACTTAAGGGTCAAATAGTCGACTAATCCAGAAATGTAGTGTCGACTTCACCAGAATAATGGTGTCGACACTTACAGATTTTGTGTCGACACTTGTACTAAGAGTCGACACAGAATTTCTGATGCTCTACTATGTCTCTCTTGTGTCGACATATCCTCAATTGGTGTCGACGCACAGAAATCAACATTGATGTCGAGACAGTAGAAGTTGGTGTCGACACATTTCATCTGTGTCGACACATTTAGTCTGTTTTTGCCCGACTTTTGACCTTCTTTCATTAGAGGGTATAAATAGGTCAAGAACGTATTCTGTCGACACGCTCACAAGATTTTCGAGACTAATACCCTGTGTCGACATTCTCTCTCTTCTCTTCTCTCCAAGTTTTCTCATCTTTCCAATGGCGCCAAAGGTTGAGGATAACGTCAATGAGGGATATGAGCTGGTTAGGGCTGCGTTCGACAATGTCACGCCTGATATAAAACAGGTTATATCTTATCTGCTGATAATGGATTGGAATATCTGGTTTTTGAACCCACCAAAATCTGGAAGAAGGAGGTACTTGAATTTTACACTTCAGCATCAGTGGATTCTTCTGGACTCAAGATCAAATCCACAGTTCATGGAACCAAGGTGAAACTTACTCTACGGAGTTTAAGAAAGATTCTTCAATTACCGAGCATTGAGAATGTAGAAGAGGTCCCAGCCTCTAAGACAAGGGAGGCTCTACAATGGTGTGGATTGGATCCAACCGTCAAAATTGGAGCAGCCATCAACAGAAAAGGAATGAATCCACAAGGCAAATTTCTATCTGAAGTGGTTGGGAAGGTGATTTTGTGTAAACCTGGCGGCCATGATAGGATTTCGGCCTTAATGTTTAACCTCATGACAAGGATAATCTTCAGGGTTAACACAGACTGGTCAGCAGTTTTGTTTGATAAAATCAAGGAAGGACTTAAAAAGCCAAATCTGGCTAGGATTTTGAGTCTATATCTGGCTGGACTCATCCTAGAGGTCATGCAACAAATTCCTGGGACTAAGATCAATCACATGAGAAAAATGGACATGAGATTATTCTCAAGATGGGATAGAGTTCTGTCCAAAGAGGTGCCTGATGTGGACAGGCAGGACACACCACAGAAATCCCCAGGTCATGATCAAAGTACTGAACAACTTCCAGAAGATCAAGTGAGAGAGCAGGCTGAAGACCAGCCTGAGTCTACTCAAGTCCAGGATGAATCTTTACCTGCACAGGTGCAGGGGGAGCAAGTTTATTCTCCTGCCCAGGACATTCCTAACACTGAACAGGTGCAGGGGGAGCAGATTTCTGAACAAGTGCAAGAGGAAGAACAAATAGATTTATCAAAAGATTTGCACACTGCTGGCCTAGATGACTCATCTTCTGCTCAGGCACAAAAAGAATTCACTCTAGATGAGTTGTTTCCTAATGATGAAATTGCTACTGAAAGAGTTGAGGAGGAGCAAGAAATTGAGAAGGAGCAAGAAATTGAGGGGGAGCAAGTGATTGTTGACAAAGATCAACATGTCACTGAGACAGATATTCCTCCTTCACCTCCTGAAAGAGTTCAGATTGAAAGCTCTTCAGAATCTGAGTCTGCAGAAGCCAGAGTGGCAAAGAAAAGGAAGCTCATGGTCTTCAAAAGAAGAAGCCATAGCTACAAGCAGGCTCTACAGACTTCAACTCACCAATCTCCATCTGATTTTAATTACAACAAGTTCATGGTAGATTTGCAGGTGAAGCTAGATAATCAGAGATTAGCCTTGGAGAAATATGTTGATGAAAGTCATAAAAATCTTCAGTTTGATTTGGCTCAAGATATAAAGTCTATAAGATTTGAACTCAATCAACATAAAAGAGAAATAACTGATTGTTTTACAAAAGGGGCACATGTTGTTGTATATCTGGCCCAACAACAAGGGGAAATGAAGAAAGAAATAGATGCTCAATCTATTAATCAAGGATACATTCTTGAAAATTAGAAACGGCTAAATGACAATCTGACAACTGCCAACACAGATATTCTTGCTCAATTTCAAACAACCATGTCTAAATTGACTGAAGCTAGGGCAGCTGAAATGCTAGCTTATGACACTAAGTTCCAAACTGCTTTAGACTCAGTACAGACATCCATAACCACTTCCCAGAAGGAAATTACTGCAAAACTTAACAAGTTGAAACCCTTCTTCAAAGATGGCATTAATTATCTAGATGGTCAGATCAGATTTCAGAAGGACGATCTCAGAGATCATGTAGAAAGAGAAGTCCTAAAGGGGGAGAGGGTACTTATTTCTGCTGGCTCAGAACATGCCAAGTGGGTCATTAACAGTGTCAGAGCCACATTGGGATATCCACCCCTTTGTGATGATGATAATATGGCAGAGTCAGGAGTACAGCCACAAGGTCTACTTGAAGGCAACCAACCAGAGGTTGCTCAAGTCATATACCCCCTGCAGATTTTGACTTGATTCATCAGATGGTGCAAACTATGTATAGTCCTCCAGAGGAGGTTTCAAATATTATACTTGGAAAAGTAGACATGCCTGAAGCTGCAATCAAGGCTCAGCAAGAGCCTCAACTGTCAAAGAAGAGATTTAGGGAGCAAGCTGAACTAAAACCTGATTTTGAACAGTGGAGCCCTACCTATAGAAACATCATACTAACTGCCTGGAAAGCTGTAAAAGATCAATTCCATGAAAGGGGCAAGTGGTACAATGAACAAGAATGGCAGAAGCATGAAGCCAGACAGGAGGCTATTGTTCAAGATAGAATGAAAGCTAAGATGGGAAAGCTACCTCCTGATGATGTGGAGCCTAACAAATACTTTCCCAAGCCGTATCACTATTTTGAGAGACAAAGACTGAAGACTGAGGCTCAGGAGAAGGCTAATCTTAAAGGCAAAAAGCACATGGAAGAAACTGAACCTTCTGTGCAGGCACAAGTACAACCTGGAAGAGGGATTGTTATAAAGGAGCCTGATCTGTCTTAGTCTTAGATGTCTTAAGTTTTAGTTTAATGTGAAACATTCAGTGTTAAACATTTTGTAAACAATCATTTTGACATAATACACAAAATCTTGCTCTTTAGTTAATTTTTGTGTATATTTTTTTTTTATCTCTGTGATGAATCTGTGCAAGTGTTTTGTTTGTTAATATTTTCTGTAATATTAAGCTTATATACATCATCATCATTTTGTTTATTATTATCATAAGTGGTGTATATCATTAGCTAATATGGGTTATGACTTCTCCAAATAGGGGGAGATTGTTGGGTACATTGGAAAATGTGTACCTGATTTGAAGAAGCCTAACTTAGCATAATGATATACATCAAGGTGTATTTGATGTTGTTTAAGTTGAATATGTGCAGGTTAAAAGTATGGAAAAATTTCTAAGTCCATGTGTCAACACCAGAAGAAGATGTGTCGACACTTCAGGAAGTTTGTGTCGACACTTGAAGAAGGATGTGTCGACACAGAGAAAATAAGTCGACATCAACTGTGTCGACACCGGGAGGCAGGGTCGACACACACAAGATTAGAGTTGACATCAACTGTGTCGACACCAGGAGGCTGTGTCGACACACAGAGGCAGAGTCGACAATATTTGTGTCGACACCAGAAGACTGAGTCGACACATATAGGCAGAGTTGACAAAAGCTGTGTCGACACCTGAAGGCAGTGTCGACACATACTATGTTCTGAATCTACATCAACTGTGTCGACACACAGGACTTGTGTCGACACATTGCCAAGTCTAGACCAAGTCATTTGCTGAAGAATGATGAAGTGTTTGAGTCAACACAAATACTCTGTGTCGACTCATTCTCAAGTTGTAGTATGCAGAAGCTGAGTCGACTTAAAGGCAAACTTGTCGACTTCACTAGAGGCAGTATCGACACCGAAGTTACTTGTGTCGACACATATAGACAGATGGTCTCGACACTTTCTGACAGACAGTCTCAATACTTTGCTGTCCAAGACAAAGGCACAAGATCTATTTGAAGACTTGACAGCTGTGGGTTACAACAGGTTAACTGAAGCTGTCAGACTTGTCAGAAGACAGTTAGAAACCTGATCAGCCGGTCTCCAAAAAGAAGGTCTATAAATAGACAGATTCAGAAGTAGAATATACAGGTATTGTTATTATTGAGAAGCAACACACATAAAATCTGATTAAGGAATCAAATCAAGAAAGTGCAAGGCACTGAAGAAGATCTTCATCAGAAGATTTAAGAAGACATTCTGAAGGGTTCAACCTCTCAGGATCAGTCTAAGGAGAATTCGTCCTAGAATTCTGAAGAATTTCCAAAGGGATTGGATAGAGAGGGATCCAGCCGTTTGAAGATCAAGAAGGAAGCTGTTACAGGTTTCTCAAGAAGCTGTTTGGAAATCAACTCAGCTAGTTCAGATTCAAGAAGCTTTGAAGAAAGCTAAGTTTCAGTTGATTTCATCCATCAGCTGATCAGGTGCTGTCTTGTCCTTTCTCTCTCAACAAGGGCAAGATTCTATAAAACTCTTTTCTAAATTTTGTAGGATCTATTTATATAGATCTGAGTTGTAAGCCTATGTTATAAAGGCTGAGTGTAGGAGAGATAATCTCTTAGTGGTAGGTCTTGGATAAAGACTGAGGTAGGGCTGAATTGCCTGAGCTGTAGGAGTGTGGTATCACTCTGAGTTCTAGGAATCCATTTTAGATTCTGAGCTGTAGGATCTGAGGATCTGAGTTAAGGAAGGGAGTTTGGCTGAATCTAGCACACTGCTAGATAGGCGAAGGGGGAAAGTGGATGTACCCAGATCTTGGGGAACCACTATAAATACTTGTTCAATCTGTGATGTGTAGTTCTAGATTGTGTGATTGTGATTGCTAAAGTAGCTGCTGAACTCATAGACAATAGTCTTTAATTATTTAATCATTCTGCCTTAAGTTTGAAAAGAAAATAGGAACCTATTCACCCCCCCCCTCTAGGTGTCTAGGTAATCTTGAAAGTAAAAATATCACCACACACAAGCAATAGGCCACTTGGCGTAACTAGTCTCATTGATCAGCGATGCTTGTAACCCGAGGCATGAGAGCAGTGTATCTATCGATACTTCTCAGGATTTTCTGTGCTTATTTCTCTTGTGCCCTTTTCTAAAGGAAGCACGATCATCCCGCTTTAGGTAGGACTACACCCTTGATGACTTTTTGGCAAGTGATGAATAAGGCCTACGGGTGCTCTCCTGTGGCAGCATTCAACCTTTTTTAGCTCATCCTCAGGGTGTAGCCCTCCTTTGTCTTTTTGCCTTCTTATAGGTTAGCAGGTTAAATCCAACCTATTCTAAGGATTTGTAATATCTTTTTGGCTTATGATCATCTTATATGCACTGCTTGCTAGAAAGCTCTAAAAGAATCAAGGCTCCCCCTGGCTAAAAGAACGTCCAGGTGAAGTCTTGCTTCAGTGCAGAAACACTTCAGAAAATACTGAAGGAAAAAGCTACAAGAAGATAAATAATATGAAATAAAATTTCTTCTTCAGGCATCTATCTTCTTCTTCTTCTTCTTCAAAGAGCTCTGAGTGTAAATCTTCCTGGAGGCAGGAGAACTCAGATTGAAGAAGAGTGAAGAACTAAAACTTCTTCTCAGTTAGATGTGAATGAGCTGAGAGCAGTTGGAAACTGTAAGTTCTAAGCTTGAATGCTGCTGATAGCTTTTTGTATATAAGAGCTAGCTTATTTCTTTCTTCAAAGAAGTCTTTAAATAGCAGCAGCAGCAACGGCTCTTACTTGAGTTTGAATCTTGTCTTCTACTGAACTCTGCAAGCTGGGCTGCAAAAAGCATAAAACAAAACAAAATACTGCAGACAGATATCCTATAAGAGGATAAAACTTTCTAAGAAGCTGCAAATAATTCCGATGAAATAATACAAGAGAAAGTCACATCAAAAGAGACTCTTTACAGCCAAGGAAGACTTTTTGAGTCTAACGGCTATAAAGGACAGCCTGGCAGATAAAGCAGAAATCATATCTCAGCTAATAAGACAAACAACTTTGTCAGAAAAAGATTAGCTCATGCATAAGGAATAGAATAGATATTGCATGGAAATATTATCACAATTTATTCAAATAATCTTTTATAAAATGTGCCAAAATTAATATGAAATTAATCACATCATAGAAGACGACAAAACTACTCAAGACATACAGCAAAACGTCGAACGACCCTCGTAGATCGTCGACCGAAGCACAGAGATCGTCGACCTATCGGACAGATAGTCGAACTATCCAGATAGTCGAACTATCAAAGAAGATAGTCGAACTACCTCAGCAGATAGTCGACCTATCAGAACAGATAGTCGAGCTATCAGATAGTCGATCTATCCGGACAGATAGTCGAACTACCAAACAAAACAGATAGTCGACCTATCAAACAGATAGTCAACCTATCACAGAAAACAGATAGTCGACCTATCAACAGATAGTCGACCTATCAAAGCAAAACAGATAGTCGACCTATCAACAGATAGTCGAACTATCAGATAGTTGAACTATCCAACAAGATAGTCGAACTATCAAAGAAGAGCAGATAGTCGACCTATCAACAGATAGTCGAGCTATCACAGAAAGCAGATAGTTGACCTATCAACAGATAGTCGAACTATCAGATAGTTGAACTATCCAAGCAGATAGTTGAACTATCAAGAAGAGCAGATAGTCGACCTATCAACAGATAGTCGAACTATCAGATAGTTGAACTATCCAAGCAGATAGTTGAAATATCAAGAAGAGCACATAGTCGACCTATCAACAGATAGTCGAACTATCAAGGAAAACAGATAGTCGACCTATCAACAGATAGTCGAGCTATCATAGACAACAGATAGTCGACCTATCAAGCAGATAGTCGAGCTATCAGGAAGACGATCGTCGAACGGCTGATCGACGATAGTCGAGCGACGTTCGACCATAGTCGAACGAAAAACAACTTAACCAAATATACATCTGGAAAAGTGACAAGACTAAAACTAGAGCAACAAACTAAACAACTAACCTTTGACCATAGATAAATCTTGGGTCAAGAGACAGAAAGAGAAGATTGAACTCAAATCAAAACCTAGGGTACCAACAATCTCCCCCTATTTGAGTTAAGTCTCTCAACAACTAAAACATACAAAACTAATTACTGAAAGTAAATAAAATGCATGAAAAGAAATAACTAAGCAGATAACATCAATCAAACAGATAAACAATTAACTGTCAATCAATGAAATATTAAGATGCTTCAGAGTTAGGTTTAGGATCAGAAGAGCTAGAAACAAAAGTAATCTTTCTTGTGGGATCTAGAGCTTCTTTTCTCGATAACTTCAGGTCTTGCTCTCCAATGATTTTCAATTCTGTTGTTCTTGGGACAACTACCTCAGGATGCTTTTCCATGTACTTTGAAGGATCAAATATCTCAAGTCTAACCTGGAATTTATCGAGCTCCTTCATTCTGAATTTTGACATTGTGGTCAATCCTGCAGTGTCTTTTCCTTCTGCTTTTGCTTTCTTAATTTGAGCTGCTCCAACCAGTTCAAGAAAACGAGCCATCCTAAAATTAGGATCAAGCTCTGGGCTTTCATAAACATTCTCAGAAGAAGTATCAACTGATTCTTTATCCTGGGTAACTAGATAACAAGGAGGAGCAGACTTAGCAAATGTCTTGCTAGAATTTTCAGATAAAAATAAATTACTTACCTTTTGGAGCATCCTTCACAGAATGAACTGGATTAGGAGAGATTGAGCTTTTGAGTTCTTTAGACTGAGGAGGAGAGAAAGTTGGTCTTTGATACACTACCTTCTTTACTTGTTCATTAACAGCATCAGGTCTTTGATAGCCAGTTTGACTTTTACCTTGGTATCCTTGTGAACTTCTCCTTTGAGGTGACTGAGATGGCTTGAATCTTTTAGACTGAGCAGCAGGGTTTGCAGATAAGTTTCCTGAGGCTCCTGCACTGGGAGGTGGAGGAGGAGGACCTCTAGGATTCCATCTTGGGACAGGAGAGTCATACCTCTTTGACTTCTTCCTTTGCTTCTGCTGATTCTTGGAGAAAGCCATCCAGTGCTGGAAATCTTTTGACTTAGGATCAATTCCTTTCAGTATATAATGAGTATCATTATCTGGATTAGGAGGAGGAGGAGCTACAGCTTTCCTTTTCTTTTTAGCAATCCTTTTTCTTTTTGACTTGGCAGACTCATCAGAATCGATTTCATCTTCAGAATTAGAAGAAATGGGCAGATCATATGGGTCAATTGCATCTTTCAAAGCTCTTTCCTTTTCCTTTAGAGCAGCTTTTTCTACTTCTTCTTCCATGGCATCCTGTGCCAGGAGAGCATCTAAATCCACACCCGGGGAATCATCCCATACAGTAGACTTTTTGATTTGGGCATCTACAGCTTTTTCTTGAAGATCAGAAACTGTCATGGTGACCAGTTCTGCTTGCACTTCTGGCTGAACAACCTCAGAAACTTGAGCAACTTGTTCTGGTTCATACTGAGCTTCTGTAGCTGGTAGGAGATCAGTCTCTTGAACATCTAAAACTTCTTCCATTTTATCTGTAGTATTATGAATAAAATTTTTCTAAATGACATCTAATCATCCCTTCCAGATATTCCCATACAAGCATATCAGTTATCAAGTCTAAAAAGTAAGTAAAAGGGATACCTTCAGAATTGTCCACTGCGTGTCCTAACTCCCATAATTCATCTAGAAAGGAAGTGATAATTCCTTCTAGGTACAGGGCGACCAAGGGAGTAGAACATTCTTCTAAGCAAGCTTTGACAATAAATTCAGATTTCAATAATGCATCAGAAATTTCTTTTTCAGATAAAGAAGGAGGAGCTGAATCTTCTATTGCTTTCTCTGCCACTGCAGGAGGATCTGCTGGAGGGGAGGCCAAAGGCTGCTCAGAGACATCTTCATTAAGCATCTCTCCCTGCCTGATTTCAGTAGATACTGAAACCAGGCCCCTAGAGGAAGAGGGCTCAGCAGACTTTGAGAGTGCCTGAATAGCAGCAGTCAAAGAGGAGATAGAGGAAGCAAGAGGAGCAATTGCCTCTTCAATCATAATTTTGATTGAGGGGGTAATTAACTCCAAAATGCTAGAGATAAATGCTGGAGTTATTTCAAAGGATGATGATGAAGATGGAATCTCAGAAGATGGGTGATCAGCAAGGATGGTGTATTCATGATGGACTGGAGAGTGAACTGGAGATGGAGATGGAACTGGAGATGGATGAGTGGATGCAGGGTGATCAATGTGATCAGAAGAAGGGATTGGAGACTGAGGAGGAGGAGAAATCTCAGAAACCAACAAATCAAAACTAGGATGAGATATCCTAGTAAGATGAGAGGGTAGAGGAGATGTAGGAGGTGATGCAAGGTGAGAAGCAGAAGGTCATACTTCAATTGAAGTTGATGGAACTTCAACTGAAGTAGACGGCAAAGCAGATGAAGAAGATGGAAGGGAGGGATTTGCTGAGCCAGCTGCTTGTAGGGGAGGAGTGACTGCGGCAGTCCTGGTGCTCACAGAAGTAACTGGAGCAACCCCTGCGGGAGCGGGCTTCAGGAAGGTCCTTTTCCATTTGGCGAACAGGGATGGATCCATCTTCTTGCTGGCGTTTATGGAGGTAGTAGCTGAAATTAATAGATGGGGATACTTTTCCTTTAGAAAAATCCCAACTACCCTACCCAGGGTAACTTCTTTCTTGCCATTCTTTTTCCTGATCAAATCAAATAGAACTCCTGCCCAATTGATCTGTTTCTTATTCACAATTGCACACATCAGTGCAAACTGCTGCCTTATAATATTGTCGTGGGCAGAGTGCTTTCCCAGTAGCACTTTTCCGACTATTTCAGCAAGAAACTTAATCTTAAATGGAAAATTTAGTTTAAGCAGCTTAAAGGGAATGCCTTCGGCATGTCCCAGCTCTGTCAGCATCCTCCCAAACTCAGGGGCATCTTGCTCGTACTCTTCTTCTCCATTTATCAATCCAAATATTTCTGTTAAAATAGCGGGAGTCAATGTTACCTCTTCTCCGCCAATAGCTCCGGTCATCGAATCATCAGATGAAGACGAAGTGAATGCCCATTCCTTGATCTCTTGAATATTTATCTTTATTCTGGAGGACATGAGCTTCTCTAACCCTTGATCTTTGCACAGATTAAGAATTTCCACAATTCCGGATTCGCAGCAGCTGAAGGCATCGAAATCTACACTGAATCCTGCATCAAACTTTACTACTGTCAGGAGCGCTGGAGAAATCGCCATCGAGAGGGCTGGAGAAGACGAGGGAGAGACTGCGAGGACGGAGTGGCAGAAATCGCAAGACAAAGAGCAAGCGGGAAGACGGAATGCGAAAAGACGCTCTCCGTCGACGATAAAAGCAACTATCTCTTAACCTAGGTCGACCATCGGCTTTATATTAAAACAACGATCGTCGATCTATTTAAAAGATGCTGGAGACGATGGTCGAACGGTCGTTCGACGATCGGTCCTGAAGCAGAGTAGTCGATCAATCGTTCGACTATTTCTGTCTTCACAAACAACACGATATCGTCAACCATAGATCGACGATAGGCTCGACCTGTTCGACTATCTTCGAACGTCGGTCGACGATCTTCAAGCAGATAAGCTATCTTCAACCAAGGGTCGATGATAGGCTTGATCCGATCGATTATCTTCGAACGTCGTTCGACTATCTTCGAACGAGTTTCAACAAGGCAGACGTCACACTTAGTCTCTTCCATTAATCATGCCTAGTTGAACTAAAAAGAACAGATGCTTCTGTTCATCTAAGGGCTTGGTGAATATATCACCTCTCTGAAGGTCTGTGGATATGAACTCAAGGCTGATCTTGTTCTTTTCCACACAATCTCTCAGGAAATGGTGCCGGATCTCAATGTGTTTCGTTCTAGAGTGGTGCACTGGATTTTGTGCAATAGAGATAGCACTGGTACTATCACACATGATTTTAGTGTTCTTGTGTGAGTACCCATAATCCAAAAGTTGGTTTTGTATCCACAGGATCTGTGAACAACAACTAGCAGCTGCTATATATTCAGCTTCTGCAGTTGAGGTTGAGACAGAGGCCTGCTTCTTACAGAACCAAGAGACCAATCTCTCTCCCAGGAACTGACAAGTTCCTGAGGTACTTTTCCTGTCAACTCGACAACCAGCATAATCAGAATCAAAATATCCAATTAATTCAAATTCTGACTCAGCTGGGTACCAAAGTCCTAGATTTGGACATCCCTTCAGGTATCTCAAGATTCTCTTGAGAAGAATCAGATGAGATTCCTTGGGGTTGACCTGGAATCTAGCACAAAGGCATGTAGCAAACATTATGTCTGGCCTACTTGCAGTTAAATACAATAGGGAACCAACAATGACCCTATAATTCTTTTGATCAACAGGCTTTCCCTGATCATCAGAATCAATAACTACATTAGTAGTCATAGGTGTATGCATTGCTGAAGTATCAGCCATCCCAAACTTCTTTACCAATTCCTTGGCATATTTGGATTGGGAGATGAAGATGCCATCAGCATCTTGCTTTACTTGGAGACCAAGAAAGTAAGACAGCTCACCCATACTACTCATCTCAAACTTGGAATGCATCAAGTTAGAGAACTTTTTGCATAGTTTGGGATCAGTGGAACCAAAAATAATGTCATCCACATACACTTGAACTAACAGGATTGTGTCCTTGTGGTGCTTGACGAAAAGGGTTCTATCAACTACTCTCCTAACAAAGTTGTGCTCTAACAGGAAACTAGCTAGAGTCTCATACCAGGCTCTTGGTGCTTATTTGAGTCCATAAAGAGCTTTTTGCAACTTGAATACATGTGAGGGCTGAGTTGAAGAAACAAACCCAGGTGGCTGTTCAACAAATACCTCTTCCTTTAGCTCACCATTTAGAAAGGCACTCTTAACATCCATCTGAAAAACTTTAAACTTCACATAGGCTGCATAGGCTAAGAAGATCCTTATTGCCTCTAGCCTTGCAACAGGAGCAAAGGTTTGGTCATAATCTATACCTTCCTCCTGTTTGTAGCCCTGAGCTACAAGCCTAGCTTTGTTCCTTACAATGATTCCGTTTGCATCCAACTTGTTTCTATACACTCACTTGGTGCCTATGATCAGTTGGCCTTTAGGTCTTGGAACCAAAGTCCATACTTTACATCTCTCAAACTGATTGAGTTCCTCTTGCATAGCAATGATCCAGTGGGGATCTAGCTCAGCATCTTTAATGGTGAGGGGCTCAATCTGTGAAAGGAAACAAGCATGCATCACATCCTGTCTTAACTAATGTCTTGTTTGAACACCAGCTGATATGTCTCCAATCACTTGAGATGTAGGATGATCTCTAAGTGTGACAACATCAGCAGGTGGGATGTGATCTTCAGCAATAATTGGGATTAATTCCTCAGGAGGAATTTGATCTACTATTGGTGGAACAACAACAACCTCTGCAAGGTCTTCATCACTGTCTGATTCAGTGATATGAAGAGTTGAAAGATGGAGAATCTCTTGAGTGACATCTTTGGTAGATTCTTGTACCTGCAATGAACTTGAGGAAGGGGAAGTTTCCTTCTCCTTGTAAAACATTTGGGATTCATCAAAGGACACATGAACAGACTCTTCAATTTTAGAAGAAGATTTATTAAATACCCTATAAGCTTTGCTTACTTGGGAATATCCAAGAAAAATTCCCATTGAAGATTTTGCTTCAAATTTTCTAAGGTATTCTTTATTATTATTATGAATATAAACTACACAACCAAATACTCTAAAATAATTTATTTTAGGTTTCTTTCCTTTAAGCAACTCATAAGGAGTTTTACACTTAAGCTTGTGTATCAGACTTCTATTCAAGACATAGTTGGTTGTACTAACAGCTTCTGCCCAATAGGAAAGAGGCATATTAGCATCTGCCAACAATGTGCTAGCTGCTTCAATTAGTGTTCTGTTCTTCCTTTCAACTACCCCATTTTGTTGGGGAGTTCTAGGAGCTGAGAAGCTATGTTTGATACCTTCTCTCTCACAGAATTCTTGCATGAGAAGAGAGTCAAACTCAATACCATGATCACTTCTGATCAAGGCCACATGAGTAGAGTACTCAGTCTGCACACATAATAAAAAATCTGTAAGGGCTTTGAAGTTATCAGCCTTAGTTCTCAAAAAGAACACCCAAGTGAACATAGAGAAGTCATCTACAATGACTAGGGTGTAATACTTCCCTCCTAAACTCTGTACATTTATTGGGCCAAATAGGTCCAAATGTAATAAATACAGGATTCTAGGAGAATCACTTTTATTTACTGACTTAAATGAATTCTTGGTTTGCTTGCCTAGTTGACAAGCCTTGCAAAGGCTCTCCTTCTTGTAGGGGCAAGAAGGTAAACCTCTAACAAGGTTGTGTTTAGATAACCTAGATATATTCTTGAGGTTAACATGGCTAAGCCTTTTATGCCATAAAGTATTGTTATTGGTTACTTCATTAAATAAGCAGATTTCAGAGTGAGTTGAGTTAAAATCTACTAAATAAATGTTACCTTGTCTAATACCTACTAATACAACATTATTATTTAAAGTAATATTACAAAGGGAGTTAGAAAATGATACTTGGTATCCAGCATCACATAACTGACTTACTGAAATTAGATTATGCTTCAGTCCAGTTACATAAGCAACTCTCTTGAATGTTACTGCTCCAATTGTCATCCTGCCATAGCCTTCAGTTTGACCACAGCTTGAATCTCCAAAGATTACCTTTGGGCCAAGCTTTGCCTTGAACCTTGACAGATGTTCTTTATTTCCTGTCATATGCTTGGAGCAACCACTATCCAAATACCACTTATTTTGAGTGATAGGATAGGTCTTCACCTGCAAATAAATCAGTTAAACATTGTGGACCCAGGTAACCTTGGGACCCTTATTTTTCACATAAGAAAAACTGGAAATAAATGAATAAGCAGGCTGAAGGTGATAACCTAACAGGTAAGATCTCCTAGGTGGGATTCTCCATGCAGATGATGGGTCAACGAACCTAGGGTTTCTATTCATATTTGGGTTTCTAAAGTTCTGGTTGAAGTTTTGAAATTCTTATTGAAAACGTCGATCGGCGTTCGACGATTGGTACCCAGATCGTCGATCTCCGTTCGACCACTGGGCCTGCGATCGTCGAGCAGCGTTCGACGCTCTTTGTAATTCCTTAAATTTTTGTTTTCTTTTCTCTCTTTTAGCTTTATTTAAAGCTCTATTAACTTGATAAACTTGCTCAGTGTTTTTTATTCCACTAGATGAAATAAAATTCACTGGAGTTGAAAGTTGGTTTTTAAGAATGATTGGGGGTTCACTAGAAGATGCTCCTAAGCCTAATTTGTTATTGCCTGACCTAGTGTTAGATATGCTGGTTATTTCAAGCAACTTAAGGCTTCTACCATTCAGAGATTCTTCTAACTTTTTTGACTTAGCTAATTCATTCTTAAGGAATTTTATTTCTTCACTAGAAGTAGTGAGTTCTGCTGTTAACCTAATGTTTTCATTAGAAATTGATTCAGATTCAGCTAATTTAATTCTAAGCTCTTTTATTTCCTTTTCAGAGCTAATTAAATCTAAACATAAAGATTTAAAATCTGATTTAAATTCATCAGATGTAAAATCATAAGAAGACAATACCTCATCTTCAGTTGGCATTTCTTCATCAGAATCTGAACTCTCTGCAGCTGAGTGATTGCTGCAGGCATCAATTGCCATCAGGTAAACTTTCTTTGCCTTCTTTTCTTCTTCATCCTCACTAGAGCTTGAGGAAGAAGATTCCTCATCAGAATCGCTCCAGGTTTCAGCAACAAAGCCTCTCTCCTTCTTTTTGTTCTTGTAGGAGGATGGCTTGGAATGCTTCCTGTGCTGATCCTTGTCTTTCCTTTTATCTTTATTCTTTTCCTCTGGACAATCTGGAAGAATATGTCCAGGCTTCCTGCAACCATAGCAGATTATTTCTTTAGTAGGAGTGCGATCATACCTTGGTTTTTCTTCATATTTTGAAGACTTCTTTCTGAAGTCTTTCCTTCCCATCTTGAGAAACCTTTTGGCAAATAATACCATCAGTTCCTCATTGGACTGTCTTCCTTCAGAAGTATCAACAGCTTTGAGAGCAAGGGTTTGCTCTTTTCTTGTAGGAGTTGGGGTCTTTGCTTCAGCCTCAGCTTCCCTGGACTTCAGCACTTGCTCAAAAGACTTGAGCTTGCCGAGAAGGGCTTCTGTTGAGATTTTTGTTGTGCTTCTGACCTCCTTGATAGGCCGGATCCTCAGATCTCATGTGCTAGGGAAGCACATAAGAATCTTATCATTGACCTCTGTCAATGAAATATCCTTGTCAAGAGTCCTCAGCTCATTGATGATTGAGCTGAGCCTTGTGTACATAGCTTCAACTGATTCAGCATCAGTTTTCTTGAAATTCTCATACTGGGAGATGAGGTTGGACCTTCTGTCCTTCCTCTCATCAGCTGAACCAGCTACAATCTGGTTCAGTGTATCCCACATTGCTTTTGCTGAGGAGCAGTCAGCAACCTTCTGGAATACTTCATCAGACATTGTCTGAGCCAGAATGTTCATTGCCTTAGCATCTGCTATCTTTGCCTTTTTGTATTCATCATTGTAATCTGGAGGAGGCACTGCACTCATATCAGTTGATGATGAGGCAGTAGCTGCAGCAGGTGCTCTTGGTGGTCCTGACAAAATAGAAGCAAAAATACTCTCATCAATAGAGTTCATATATAATTTAATCCTTGCCTTCCAGATGCTGAACTTAGCTAAGTTGCATGTTGGAGGTCTGGTGCTAGAGTAATCCTTGAACTGGGCCATAATAGTGAAAGTGAATATCTATAAACTTTGGTATCTATCAGGATCTTGTGACTTAGGTGTTAGCCTATTCAGTCAGTCAACCTCCCTCTGATACCAATTGAAAGAAAAGGGGATAGATACTACTCTAGAGGGGGGTGAATAGAGTAATCAAAAATTGCACTAGCAAAGTTGACTGTCTACTCAACTCCCTTGGAGTTAAATACGGAATGAAGGTTATAGATATTTGAGATTAAACCTTAAAGCCTAACACAAGTGATGTGCACAAAAGGCAGCCAACTGTAATTACAGTTAAGGCTTGTAATCCTAAACAGCAACTAGCAAACCTAGTTAAAATCTAATCACAGCCAATCAGCACAGAGAATTAAATAAACAATCCAGACGACACAAGGAATTTATAGTGGTTCCCCAAACAACTTGGGTACGTCCACTCTTCTACCAACAAGGTAGGAATCCACTCAGGTTTTTGATCAGGTGCCCTGCCACCAACAAGATCTGCTTCAGGTAGATCCAGAAACCCTTTAGACTTTTGATCAGGTGTCTAAAAATCAACACAGGTTTTTGATCAGGTGCCCTACCACCAAGGGATACTTTTGAAGGGAGTAATAACCCTTTACAGGAGGGGGAAAGGAGGTTAAGGTGTCTTCTCTATTTTACAATAGATTAGAGAAGCACAATAACTTGCACTGAGCTAGAAAGCTCTAAAAGAATCAAGGCTCCCCCTGGCAAAAAGAACGTCCAGGTGAAGTCTTGCTTCAGTGCAGAAACACTTCAGAAAATACTGAAGGAAAAAAGCTACAAGAAGATAAATAATATGAAATAAAATTTCTTCTTCAGGCATCTATCTTCTTCTTCTTCTTCTTCAAAGAGCTCTGAGTGTAAATCTTCTGGAGGCAGGAGAACTCAGGTTGAAGAAGAGTGAAGAACTAAAACTTCTTCTCAGTTAGATGTGAATGAGCTGAGAGCAGTTGGAAACTGTAAGTTCTAAGCTTGAATGCTGCTGATAGCTTTTTGTATATAAGATCTAGCTTATTTCTTTCTTCAAAGAAGTCTTTAAATAGCAGCAGCAACAACGGCTCTTACTTGAGTTTGAATCTTGTCTTCTACTGAACTCTGCAAGCTGGGCTGCAAAAAGCATAAAGCAAAACAAAATACTGCAGACAGATATCCTATAAGAGGATAAAACTTTCTAAGAAGCTGCAAATAATTCTGATGAAATAATACAAGAGAAAGTCACATCAGAAGAGACTCTTTACAGCCAAGGAAGACTTTTTGAGTCTAACGGCTATAAAGGACAGCCTGGCAGATAAAGCAGAAATCATATCTCAGCTAATAAGATAAACAACTTTGTCAGAAAAAGATTAGCTCATGCATAAGGAATAGAATAGATATTGCATGGAAATATTATCACAATTTATTCAAATAATCTTTTATAAAATGTGCCAAAATAAATATGAAATTAATCACATCATAGAAGACGACAAAACTACTCAAGACATACAGCAAAACGTCGAACGACCCTCGGAGATCATCGACCGAAGCACAGAGATCGTCGACCTATCGGACAGATAGTCGAACGATCCAGATAGTCGAACTATCAAAGAAGATAGTCAAACTACCTCAGCAGATAGTCGACCTATCAGAATAGATAGTCGAGCTATCAGATAGTCGATCTATCCAGACAGATAGTCGAACTACCAAACAAAACAGATAGTCGACCTATCAAACAGATAGTCGACCTATCACAGAAAACAGATAGTCGACCTATCAACAGATAGTCGACCTATCAAAGCAAAACAGATAGTCGACCTATCAACAGATAGTCGAACTATCAGATAGTTGAACTATCCAACCAGATAGTCGAACTATCAAAGAAGAGCAGATAGTCGACCTATCAACAGATAGTCGAGCTATCACAGAAAGCAGATAGTCGACCTATCAACAGATAGTCGAACTATCATATAGTTGAACTATCCAAGCAGATAATTGAACTATCAAGAAGAGCAGATAGTCGACCTATCAACAGATAGTCGAACTATCAGATAGTTGAACTATCCAAACAGATAGTTAAACTATCAAGAAGAGCAGATAGTCGACCTATCAACAGATAGTCGAACTATCAAGGAAAACAGATAGTCAACCTATCAACAGATAGTCGAGCTATCACAGACAACAGATAGTCGACCTATCAAGCAGATAGTCGAGCTATCAAGAAGACGATCGTCGAACGGCTGATCGACGATAGTCGAGCGACGTTCGACCATAGTCGAACGAAAAACAACTTAACCAAATATACATCTGGAAAAGTGACAAGACTAAAACTAGAGCAACAAACTAAACAACTAACCTTTGACCATAGATAAATCCTGGGTCAAGAGACAGAAAGAGAAGACTGAACTCAAATCAAAACCTAGGGTACCAACACTTTGCCTTTGCTTCCTCCTCATCTTCATCACTGGAGCTAGAGGATTAGGAATCCTCTTCAGTATCACTCCAAGTTTTTGCTACAAAGCCTTTCTCTTTCCTCTTATACTTGCTTGAGGAAGGCTTATTGTATTTCTGTCTTCTAGAGTCCTTGTCCTTTCTTTTCTCCTTCTTTTGATTCTCTGGACACTCAGAGATGTAGTGTCTAGGTTTCCTGCAACCAAAACAAACAACCTCTTTAGTTGGTGTTTTGTCATACCTGGGTTTATCTTCTTGTCTGGATGACTTCTTCCTGAAGTCTCTTTTTCCCATCTTGTAGAATCTCTTTATTAAGAGACTAAAAAACTCTTCATTAACAGCAGGAGCTGTTGTTTCTTCTGTAGCCTTAAAAGCAATGTTCTGCTCTTTCCTGACTGGAGTAGAGACCTTCTGCTCTGCCTCCCTAGTCTTTGTCAAGTGTTCAAAGGATTTGAGCTTTCCCAGAAGTGTTTTTGTGGAAATTTCTGAAATACTTATGGCATCTTTGATAGGACAGATTCTTGTGTCCCAAAAGTTGGGAAAACACATCAATATTTTGTCATTGATCTCTGTCAGTGAAATGTCCTTGTCCAATGTTCTTAGTTCACTGATGATGGCACTCAGTCTGTCATACATTTCTTCAACTGATTCAGCATCTTCCTTCCTTAAGTTCTCATACTTAGAGATAAGAAGGGATCTTCTATCTTTTCTTTCTTCCACTGAACCTGCCACCATTTAGTTCAAATAATCCCAGATGGCCTTTGCTGATGTGTAGTCAGCAACCTTTTAGAAAATGTCATCTGACATAGTCTGGGTCAGTATATTCATGTCCTTGGCATCTGCAATTTTTTCTTTCTTTTGAGCATCAGTCGAAGTTGGTGGTGGTACTGCATGAGTGTCAGTAGATGTAGAAGCAGCTTTAGTTGGTTGAGGGGGGCCTATCAAAATTAAGTTAAAAATATCTTCATCAATTGAGTTCATGTAAAGTCTTATTCTTGCCTTCTAAATACTGAACTTATTTAAGTTACAGACTGGAGGTCTGGTGCTTGCATAATCCTTGTTCTGTGCCATGTGATAAATGAATAGCTAAGTAAAAGAAAAATCTGAATAAGCAGGGATCTTGATTCAAGTGTTAGCTTGTACAACCAAAGAACCACAACCCTCTAATACCAATTGAAAGGAGAGAGTTATTCAAATCTACTTTAGAGGGGGTGAATATAGTGTTTAAAAAAAACTTTTTGCTGCTTTAAATCTATTCTATCAGAGTACTGAAAAATGATACCAATAAATATATAAGTAGAAGGACAACTAGAGAACTATTCCAAATATCACAGAAACTAGCAAGAGCAAAGAGAAAGGGTGCAACTAGTCGACACAAGAAATTATAGTGGTTCCCCAAATCTGGGTACATCCACTCTTCAACCACCCTCGTAGGAATCACTCTCAGGTTTTTGATCAGGTGACTGCCACCAAATAATATCTATTTAAAGGGCGATATTGCAACCCTTCTGGATTTTGATCAGGTGCCAGAAAACAACCTTAGAAGTCTTTTGATCAGGTGACCTCACAACCAGGAATTACTTTTGAAGGGAGTAAAAACCCTTTACACTGAGGGGGGAAGGAAAAGTTGAGTTATCTTCTCTTTTCTCAAGCAAATGAGAGAAGACTTGAGAGTGATCCAGGTGGAGTCAAGGCTTATCTTGTGATTTGAATGGTTCAGGAGATTAGCGCCTTGTACAGGGTGTAGGATTTGAAATCCAGAAAGCTGAGACTGATTGAGGATAATTGTCTCCACAAGCTTCCTGAATGAATTCTTTTTGTTAGAACTGAGAGCTGTTGTTCTTCTTTTTCTTGCAGCCTTGTTATCTCTTTCAGAAATCTGTTAACTGCATCAATAAGAAGTGAGTCGGTGAAGGATAATAATTCTCTCTATCTTGTATTCTATGAGTCTCATTCCTTTGAGTAATTCCAAACAAAATTTGAAATCGTCCACCTTTATTGACTGCCGAAATCATGGGAACTTGTGCAACGACTATAAGGGAATTAACTCGTTTCCTTAACTATCCCGAGAAAGGCTGTATAATAACTCTGTGAAAACCAGCAATTAATGTTTGCCAAGGAATGGCTATATTCGGAGAATTAATCACTCAGAGTCATATAAGCAAAAGAATAAATAGTCAATAAGGAAAACAATAACTTCAGGGAATAAAATAATGATCTGGCAGAAATCGTCGATCTGGTCCTGAGATCATCGAGCTCAAACACCCTCTATCGTTGAGCCGAGCCCTGTGATCGTTGACCTAAATATCTGCTTTCCAAACTGGGCTCACGATCATCGAACTAAGATGGTTGAACGTCGATCTCAATCCTGAAAGTAGATCATAGATCGTCGACCTGAGTTCAGCAATCGTCGATCTCAGTATTTAGAGATTTAACTCTGAGATTGTCAAGCGCAGAACGAAGATCGTCGAGCTGTCTTCAGAGATCATCGAACGACTTTTTACTTAGAAAAATTTCTGTCTTGTTTACTCTCTGTTGTCTTCTAAGTCTCTGATGCTTTCATCTTGTCTCACTGAGTTGTTGACCTGACTGACACCTAAGACACTAGACTAGACCATGGCTATACAATGTGCGTCTGACTTAGCCTAGATTAGTGAACCTAGACTAAATCCAAACTAGGGATCCAACACACTTATATTTGAGAAAATAGTTGTAAGGCCTTAAGGCAGAAAACTCTTCGTGTATTTTGTTAACATTCCTAATTTTTGGGTTAGTGGACATTCATGTAGTTGGGTTCTTAATATAACTTAATACTTTCGCCAGAATGCACTCTGAGTTAGGATGCGTAAATGGATAATGTTCTCAATACGTAACTCCGTTAACTTTCTGTAGAATATGGCGTGGGGTCCCGGACGGACCTTCTATTATATCCTACGTGACGGATGGGGGTGTTACCCCCCCCCCCCCCCCGCTAAATTGTGCACAAACCATAAATCATGTAAATGGTGCACAAACCATAAATCATGCAAATGAGGAGTTTATTACTACCCACAGGTGTACAACCCCATATCCGGTGAGTGGGGTCGATAGGAGCAAGATCAGCCAAATCGGGTATTTCAGGTCTCAATCAGGTCGGAAGGAAGGTGAGAGCTATGCATAGCCTCGCCGACTCGCCTAGGCGGGGTGGAATAGATGAGGGGCGAGTGGAGAAAGCGGGCTTGCACTCGCCCCTGGCCCTTGTTAGTAGTAGGCGAGTTGGGCTGGTCAGGCCTGCACTCGCCCCAGGCCATAAGGAGGCGGCGAGTGCTAGCCCCATCGAGCACTCGCCGCCCCAAGCGAGTGGAGTTTTTTAAGGACCAGTCGCCCAGTGATGTGATGTTTTTACCAGACAGAGCAGCAACCAGTTTTGCAGCAGGACAGTCAGGACAGGATGACAGGGCTTGAAGGGACGGTGTCGTCGCTACCGTCGATGACTGATGTGAGTCTTTGAGAGACACTTGATGTAGCCCTTTGGGCAAGTTTTACCCGTACTCTGATATTTTAGAAGCTTGTTGTAGCTTCTTTTATTTGTTGTACTTTTGAACCTTTTACTTATGTGTGGATTTGAATTCTTATATTTTATATTCTTGGTTAGGTTGGCATTATTTGATATTGGTTTTAGCCAACAGAATAGGTGTGTTGTGGTACAGGTTAGCCCGTGTGCTAGCACTACCGCAAGATGGCTAGTCTGGGCATAAGACCCCCCGCGTGCCGTGTTCTGTGTTCCGGGAGGGGGGTTTTACACCCCAGGCCATAAGGAGGCGGCGAGTGCCCGCCCCATCGAGCACTCGCCGCCCCATGCGAGTGGAGGTTTTTAAGGACCACTCGTCCAGTGATGTGATGTTTTTTACCATTCCACCCATGCTGGCATGTTAGTAGCCTTTCAGAACAGCGGAGTTACGTTATTGGCAGACCGACTTGGATTGCATATAGCTGTTTAGAATAGTGGAGGTGAGTTATTGGCAGACCGGATTTCAAAAACTATAAATAGACCCAAGGTGGTACCTTATGTGAGAATAAGAATAAAAGAGGCCGGAAAATGGTATAATAGAAATTTTATTATGCCAAAAGATGAGTATTACAAAGATATGGCCTCTTTTTTATAGAATGGAGGAGATGAGAGAGATTACAAATAGACAATGTGGGACTAAATAATTACATGTACAAGCCGAACAGGCCGCGCGGTTAGATGAATAGGATACCCGCCCGACAACCACAAGAAGGAGAGAAGAAGTCACCATAGGAGACCGCCAGACCACCCGGTCTCTAAGTTGTCAGAGACAAACTGCCAGACCGCCCGATCTCCATATAGCAATAGTCCAGCTACCAAGCCGCAGGTGACAACCCGCCAGACCGCCCGGTCTCTAAACCGCCAGAGCTAGACCGCTAGACCGTCTGGTCTCTAAACCGTCATTGCCAGACCGCTAGACTTGCCTGGTCACCATACAACAACACTCCCCCAAGAGCTGGAGCATATATATCGATCATGCTCAGCTTGTCGCAAATGTGAATAAAAGCGGCGGGTATCGGCTTGGTGAAAATATCAGCCAACTCTTTATCGGAGGTGACAAACGGAGTACAAATTTATTTCTTCAAAATATCTTCCCGAATAAAATGGCAGTCGACTTCAATGTGCTTTGTTCTCTCATGTAAGACCAGATTTTTGGAGATGTATATAGCGGCCTTGTTATCACAAAACATAGGTAGAGGATGATGTAGACCTCTCCTAGGTCAAGCATGAGAGCCCGTAACCACTTCAACTCACATGTGGTCGACGCCATACTTTGATATTCTGCTTCTGCACTGGACCTGAAGACTACAGACTGCTTCTTGCTCTTCTAACTCACAAGATTTCCCCCCACAAAGGTGCAGAATCCCGATGTTAACTTGCGGTCACCTTTGTCATCAGCATAGCTCGAATTTGAGTACGCTTCAACCCTTAAATGTCCATTCTTCTGAAAGAGCAGTCCTTTCCCAGGCGCAGATTTAACATACTCAGATATCCTCAAGGCAGACTGTAGATGACACTCCCTTGGAGCTTGCATGAACTAACTAACCTTGCCTACAGTATAGGAGATGTCGGGTCTCGTCAATGTGAGATATATGAGTTTACCAACCAGACGTCTATACCTTGTAACATCTGAAAGAGGAGGAGAGTCATCCGTTCAGATTTTATCTTCTCCAGTCGCCATCGGACATCGGACAGGTTTAGCCCCAGTCAACCATGCCTCTTTTAGCAAATCAAGAGCATACTTGCGTTGAGAGAGGACTAAGGAATTGGGCTTCCGAGAGATTTCTATCCCCAGAAAGTATTTTGGGGAGCCCATATCCTTTGTGACCAGGTGTTGATGAAGATGCTTCTTAGTAAGGGTTATCCCAGCCTGGTCATCTCCAGTAAGAAGAATATCATCAACATAAACTACAAGAACTACCAGACCCAAGAAGGTTTTGCGAACGAACAAAGAGTGATCCGCAGAACTTCTCGTAAAGCCCACGGCTGCCACAATCCCGCTAAACTTGTCAAACCAAGCCCGAGAGCTTTGCTTTAGGCCATAGATAACCTTCTTTAGCTTGCATACTTGTGTATCCCCCTGAGCAACATATCCTGGAGGTTGCTCCATGTAGACATCCTCCTGAAGATCCCCATAAAGAAAGGCATTCTTGACATCCAGTTGGGAAACAGGCCAATCCCTGTTAACAGCGACAAAGAGAAGGACCCGGATAGTGCTGAGACGAGCAACTAGAGAGAAGGTGTCAAAATAGTCAACCCCATAAGTCTGGATGAAGCCTTTGGCAACAAGACAGGCCTTGTAACGATCCACACTGCCGTCTGGATTGAACTTCACCGCAAAGACCCAACGACATCCATTAACATCGGTGACGAAGGGAGGAGGAACAAGGGTCCACGTACCCCGTTCAGTGAGAGTAGCAATTTCCTCATCCATGACAGCCTTCCAATGAGGAACAGTAAGGGCCTCCTGGTAGGAACGAGGGGTGGCAGTGGCAGAGATAGCACGCGCAAAAGCCCTGTGAGAAGAGGTAAGACGATCATAGGAAAGAATAGCAGCAAGCGAGTGCTGGGTACATACCCGAACCCCTTTGCGAAGAGCAATGATAAGATTCAGGTCAGCTGGTGTTTCAGTATCCGGAGCATCTGTGGCAGAGAGAGCTGGCCTGGGAGTAGAGAGCTACGACGACGGAGAAGAGGGAGATAGTGGAGGAGAGGAGAGAGGAGGAGACGGTGGAGGCAGAAAAATTGTGGTAGGGTTCGATGGGTTGGAGGGAATAATAGGAGAAGCACAAGCCTCAGGAAGAGGAGAGGAGTCGGCAGAGAAATAAGAAGCATTCTCGAAAAAGGTAACGTCAGCAGAGATGAACTGCTTGCGGAGAACGGGGTCAAAACAACAATAGCCCTTCGTGGGTTGTAGAGTACCCCAGAAAGACGTATTTGGTGGAGCGAGGGGAGAGTTTGTCACGGGTGGCGGAGGGAGCATGCACAAAGGCTGTGCACCCAAAGATACGTAGAGGAAGAGGGAAAGGTTCCTTTTCCGGATAGAGAATGGAGAATGAGGTTTGACCGTAGAGAATTGTGGAGCGAATGCGATTGATGAGGTAGCAAGAGATGAGAACGACGTAGCCCCAATAGGCTCGGGGAACCTTTATCTGTGTCATCAGAGTGCGAGCGACATCAAGGAGGTGACGGTTTTTGCGTTCCGCTACACCATTTTGCTGTGAAGTATAGACACAGCTAGTTTGATGAATAATCTCATTTTGCATATAGAAGGAAGAAAAGTCATGACTGATATATTCTTTTGCATTATCAGATCGAAAGACTTTAATAAAAACATTAAATTGAGTTTTGATCATAAGATAGAAGGACGTCCATACAGAGAATACTTCGGAGCGATCTTTTAACAGATACACCCACGTACAGCGAGATAAATCATCTATAAAAGTGACAAAATATGAACTTCCCCAACCAATGGTAAGGGTAGAAGCAGGATCTCAAACATCAAAGTGGACGAGATCAAACAGACGGGAAGATCCACGAACTTGCTTTGGTGGGAAGGAAGAGTGGTGATGCTTGCCAAGCTGACAAGCCTCACAGTTGAGGGCAGGACTTTGTGGAGGAAGTTGGGGTAAAAGCTGACGAAGAAGTCGTGGAGGAGCATGACCAAGGCGAAGATGCCATTGGAGAAGATCTGTGGAGGTGGAGGAGAAGGTAGACAGAGCGAAAACGTTATCGAGGTAGTAGAGGCCGCCACTCTCAGTCCCAGTAGCAATCGTCCGTTGGGAGTCCGGATCCTGAAAAAAAAGAAGTAGAAGTGAATGCGATAGAATATTGTAGTTGCTTGCATAAAGAGGTAACAGATAATAAATTGCAAGGGAACTTGGGCACGTAGAGGGTATCCGCCAAGCGAAGAGACGGAGTGACTTGAACCACTCCGATCCCATTAACTGGTGATGTAGAGTCGTCCGCAAGAAAAACCGGGTGAAACCGATCATGTGTTTCTAGGAGAGAAAAACACTGGGGATTGCCGGTCATATAATTGGTAGCACCTGAGTCGATCAACCATTTTCCTTGAGTAACAACGTGGACACTACCAGAAGATATGACCACCGAGGCGGACGACTTCGAAGAGGAGGAAGTACCTCGAAGAGAGCCATAGGAGTAGAGAGCGGCTAGAAGACCAGTCCACGGCAAGTCGATCAGATCGCGACGACAAGCAAGAAGCAGACAAACAGAAAGAGGCCGCGAGAGCAAGAGAGACCACAGTGGATTCGAGGAAAGCCGCAGCGGACAATCAAGGAGAACGCAGCGGTCAATGTGCCAACACACCAACGACCAAAGAAGCCACGACAAAACCGCACGACTAGAGAAGCAGAGCAAAGCAGAGGGGAAGAAGACGTGCGAACAAAGGAGATCGCACGAAGCAAGGTAGGCTGCGCGAACAAACAAAGTTCGTGCGAAAGAGAGGAAACCGCGCGACTAAAGGAGATCGGGGGAAGAAGAGGAGAAGAGAGACCGCGAGAAACAGGTTACGAACAGACAAGGAGGGAGAGCAGAATGGCCGCACACACAGAGGGGCAGCAAGAACAGGTCGCGCGAACAGGAACAAGCGCGAACAGGGCGTGACAAGAGAAGAAACGGGTCGCGAGAACAGGTTGCGAGAGCAGGAACAAGCCACTCAGACAGGTCGAGCGGACAGAGAGGGCTCAAAGAACAGGAGAAGGGCAAGCCGCGCGGACAAGACAGAACAAATCGCGCGGATAGAGGCAAACATAATCAGGTGGAAACGATCGAGTCCTCTGATACCATGTGAGAACAAGAATAAAAGAGGCCGGAAAATGGTATAATAGAAATTTTATTATGCCAAAAAGATGAGTATTACAAAGGTATGACCTCTTTTTTATATAATGGAGGAGATGTGAGAGATTACAAATAGACAATGTGGAACTAAATAATTACATGTACAAGCCGAACAGGCCGCGCGGTTAGACGAATAGGCTAACTGCTCGACAACCACCAGAAGGAGAGAAGAAGCCGCCATAGGAGACCGCCAGACCGCCCGGTCTCTAAGCTGCCAGAGACAAACCTCCAGACCGACCGAGCTCCATACAGCAACAGTCCAGCTACCAAGCCGCTGGTGACAACCCGCCAGACCGCCCGGTCTCTAAACCGCCAGAGCTAGACCGTCAGACCGTCCGTTCTCTAAACCGCCATTGCCAGACCGCTAGACTGCCCGGTTTCCACACAACAACACCTTAGAAGGCAAGCTTACAACATTCCAATTTTCTTACTCTCTGATCGTTTAGTGCTTTCTGAGGTGCCCATAGCTCAGCACAGGCTAAAGAAGGGAAGCGCTCTAAGATCTTCCAGGTGTGTGGTGAGACCTCCGTGCAGGAGCCTCGGGTCAGTTCTGTGTGTCTAAGTCTTTGGTAGGCCAAGCTCATTAGGAGAAGTAAGTGTGCGGTCACCCCTTCCCCAAGGGTTCGAACTCCACCGAAGCCGGTTCTCGGTTTTAACAACATGAGTCCTCATCGGTGACTGAGATGTTTGATCGCACCTTGGCCGGCTTCGACGAAGAGGTCATCACAAACGGAAGTCCTCACCGCGGCTTTTGGGGTTTCGGCGGCGTCCGACACACGTTCAATAGTTGCGGTGCGATAAAGTTTAGAGGGGAGTCGGAATTTGAGAGGGGGAGGTGGGGGGAAACTGTCGATAAGAAAGAATATGTTTACTAATATGGGAGTGAGATTTGGGGAGGGGCGAGTATTACTTAGAGGAGTAATTTTTGAATTTATTTGACAATTATTTATCATTTTTATTATTTAGGAGGGAAGATATTTTTATTTGGAGGTTAGTGACTAATTATTTTAGTCACAAGTAAAAAAAATTAACGGCAAAAAGATTATTTGGTCACTAACAATTAGTAATTTGTGATGAAAATTTTTTTGGTCACTAATTAAAATACATTTAGTGACTAAATTTTACATATGATCACAAAGTAATTGCTCTTAAAAATGAGTGATAAATATAAGATCGGTCACAAAACGTAAATCATTAGTTACCAAACTTTTATCATTAAAAATTGCCTCCAAAGACTAGTTTTCTTGTAGTGATGGATACAGATTGCTAATCTGTAATGAGAGGTCGATTGAAGCGAAAACATAGAAAGAATGAGTCCAAGGGTTGAGCAAGAAATTACAACATTCCATTTATTGCGGCGAATAGTGTGGTGAATCGGAATAGGCGATATGCGTGTGCGAGCAGGAGGAGGTAGTTGGGAGGTAGGAGTAGGAAGGTGGAGTTGATTTGCACCTATCTAAAATTAAACATTTTGTTTAATAATTTTATAATATTCTTTTTTTATTATTAAAATTATTTTCATATATTCAAAAGAGATCTGCACCTATCCAAAAACAAATTTATACTTAGTAATTATCATATTATTAATATGAAATTATAAATAAAACAATATAACATTCTTCACTTTTATCATAATTTTAATCAACATCACAGGATCAATCAATTAAATTATGATAATGATCTCTCCTCTCAAAAATTGCTCACGGATTCCTCGACCGCACAAGAAAAAAGTGATGTTATAGACACACTTTAATTGGCCATCAGGCATGAACACTCATTTAACTCTATTAAAAACTCTAAAAACTTCCCGGGTTTGATCCGCCCCGAAACCCTAACTACCGCCCACCCCAATCCGCCGACGCCCTTCGCCGACGCTTCGCCGACGCTTCGCCGACGCTTCGCCGACGCTTCGCCGACGCTTCGCCGACGCTTCGCCGACGCTTCCCCCAAAATTCACCGGCGCTTTCAATGACGTGTTGACTACGCTTTGACGACGCCGCATCCTCATCGAGGTATGCCCTGTAAATCTTGTCGTCGTGGTGTATGTTCTTCTGTTAAGTTTAAAGGGAATAAGGGGAATATAAATACTCTGATTCCAACCCAGATTGCTACAATCCTTGAAGCAATCAATAAGAACACAGCACAGCAACTCCACATAAAACAGTTATAGAAGATAGAGGAATGATTCCACCTGAGAGCAAGACAGCCCTGAGAGGTGTTCTCACGGTCAGGGGAAGCAGTTCCCGATTCAGCCGCCTATCACATATAAAAAAACCCAACCCTAATAACCCGGTTACTTATAAGATTTGTAACCCGGATAATTACAAAAATAACCCCCCATCAAAAGATAACAAAAAGGATCATAACAATACATTCCCCCCACAACTTCCTTGTCCTCAAGGAACAATGAAATAGGGGTATCGTCGCTTGAACGATTCCAGCTCCTCCCAAGTTGCTTCTTCTTTGGTCCCATTCATCCATTGCACTAGAACTTGTGTCATCACCCTGCCGCTATTTGGTGCGATGCGGCGCTTCAAGATACATTGCGGTTCCACCATCAAGTTGCCCTCCGAGTTGGTGATGTTTGGCAGCGGAAGTGGTTGGAAGGGGCTGTCCACAACATGTTTCCTAAGTTGGGAAACATGAAATGTGTGGTGTATTTTGGTGTCGGTCGGCAACTCCAGTTTATATGCCACGGTGCCGATGCGTTCCAACACTCGGAAGGGTCCAAAAAACCTTGGTGATAATCTATGAAATCCATGGTTGCGGAGACTTGTTTGTTTGTACGGTTGGAGACGGACATATGCCCATGAGCCCACCTCTAAGGTCCTCTCCCTCCTCTTTCTATCTGCCATGACGCGCATCCTATTTTGTGCTTGGGCCAAGTTGGTCTTCAATAATGAGATCACCTTCTCCCGCGCCTCAAGGGAACGATCCACCTCTTTGGTTCGCGCCTCCCCGGAAATGTACGGAATGTGAATGGCCGGTTCTTGCCCATAAACTACTTCATAAGGGGTCATTTTAATGGCGGTATGATAGGTAGTGTTGTACCATCATTCGGCTAGCGGTAACCACGTAGCCCACGTTCGCGGTCGTTCAAAGCACATGCACCTCAAATATCCCTCCAAACAACGGTTGACGACTTCCGTCTGTCCGTCTGTTTGCGGATGATAAGCCGTAGAAAACTTCAACTGTACGCCAAGAATGGTGAAAATCTCTTGCCAAAATTGGCTTAGAAAAATGTGTCCCGATCACTAACTATGGACGCCGGCAACCCATGGAGCCTCACAATTGAATCTAAGAATAACTGGGCTACTCCTTGTGCGGTATACGAGTGAGAGAGAGAGAGCTGAAATGGGCTTGCTTACTTAGACGGTCCACCACCACAAGTATCGTAGTCATTCCCTTACTTTTGGGCAGCCCCTCTATAAAATCCAACGATATGTCTTGCCAAACTCGAGACGGAATCGGTAGTGGCTGCAATAGCCCCATCGGCTTCTGCGTATCAACTTTGCATTGTTGACACACCCCACACTGTTGGATGTACGCGTACACCTCCGGTTTCATCCTTTTCCAGTAAAAAATGTTCTTGAGTCTCCGGTATGTGGCATTGATACCCGAGTGCCCTCCAACCTCCCCATCATGGTATAATTTCAGCAATGTTTCCTTCAGTTTCGGGTCCTTTCCAACCACTAATCTCCCTTTGTGTTTCATCAATCCGTTAGCCCATGTATACTTCGGACAGCTAGCGGGATCTAGCTCCTTTTGAGTCACGACACGTTGGAGATCCACGTCTTTTGCCCATGAGACACGCACTTGTTGTAGGATGTTAGACCTGATAGTAACCATCGTATTTAGTTCTCCCTTGTCCACTGCATCTTTTCGCGAAAGCGCGTCCGCACATAAGTTCTCCTTGCCTTGTTTGTACTGGATGGTGTAATCATAGCCTAAGAGTTTGGCGAGATATTTTTGTTGTGCCGGCGTTGCAAGCTTTTGATCGAGTAAGTATTTCAAGGAGCGTTGGTCCGTCTTGATCACAAAAGAATTCCCCAATAAATAATGCCGCCATTGTTGTACCGCCATCACGATCACGAGGAGTTCTTTTTCATACACGGACATGGCCGCATTCTTCTTCCCAAGTGCCCGACTGAAATAAGCAATCGGTCGCCCTTCTTGCATTAAAAATCCCCAACTCCCGTCTCCGACGCGTCGGATTCCAGGACGAATGACTTGTGAAAATCCGGTAGACACAACACCGGCGGTCTTGATACCGCTTCCTTGAGCTGAATGAAGGCCTGTTCAGCCTCCCGAGTCCACTTGAATCCCTTGCCTTGAAGCAACTCTGTGAGGGGCCGGGCAATACTCCCATAGTGCTGAATAAAGCGCCGGTAATACCCGGTGAGGCCTAGGAAGCCCCGCAATTTCTTCACCGTCGTAGGTTGAGGCCACTCTAACATAGTCTGGATCTTCAGGGGGTCGGTTTCTACCCCACGGGCGGAGATGAGATGCCCCAGATAATGTACTTTCCGCATCCCAAACTCGCATTTGGATCTCTTGAGGAATAGCTTGTGATGTCGCAAGGTGGTAAAAGTGTACTCAAGATGTTGCAAATGCTCCCCCCATGACCTGCTAAAGACAAGAATGTCGTCAAAAAACACCAAAATAAACTTGCGCAGTTGCTCCTGAAAAACCTTGTTCATCAAGCTTTGGAATGTGGAAGGTGCGTTGGTTAGCCCAAATGGCATAACCAAAAATTCATAATGGCCTTGGTGTGTCCGAAATGCCGTCTTGTGAATATCGGCGTCCGCCATTTGGACTTGGTGGTAACCCGCCCGCAAGTCCAATTTAGAGAAGAATGTGGCTCCACCCAGCTCGTCGATCAACTCTTCAATGACAGGAATTGGGAATTTCTCCTTGACGGTGTGTGTGTTGAGGTGACGGTTGTCGATGCATAGTCGCCATGTGCCATCCCTTTTTTTTACCAATACTACCGGTGAAGCAAACTGACTAAAACTGTGGAGGATCACTCCGGTGTGGAGCATCTCCTTAATGACGTGCTCGATGACCGTCTTCTGTAACGGCGGGTATTGGTACGGGCGTAAATTGATATTCACCTTGTCCTCCTTAAGTACGATGCGGTGCTCATGCTCTCTTGTAGGTGGCAGCCCTTTTGGTTCTTCAAAGAGATCTTGAAATGATTCCAAACAACCTGCTAGCTGCTGCCTTTGGATGGTGTTCATCATCGACTCCTGCTGGTCGGAATCAGCAGGTCCACTTGGACCCAGTCGGTCCTGTCCGCAGCTCAACATGCGCAGCTCCCCTTGTTCGTTCCCTTCTCTGGAGGTCGTTGAACTCTCCCAGATAACTAACATATGGAATTGGCCATGTGCCACTCGACCGTGCTCTTCGTTGTGTCGTCGCATCCACGTTCCGGTGACGGGTTTAGAACCCCTAAGGGCCACCCGGTGGCCTTGATGAGTAAACTCCAATGTTAAGTTTCGGAAGTCCCACTGTAGAACTCCAAGTGTCACGAGCCATTGCACCCCTAGGACCATTTCGCAGCCGCCAAGGGGTAGTACCAACATATCCGAAGTGAAGAGGACGCCCCGCATCCTCCATTGGAACCCCTCGACCTTATGGGAACTTGAAATGCATTTGCCATCCGCGACGGCGACATTGAACATGGGTATTGATACGAGCGGGCATTGTAACCTTGCCGCCGTTTCTCGGTCCAAGAAATTATGAGTGCTCCCGGAGTCAATCAGAATATGGACCGGTTGGCCATGATGAGATGCCGTCACCCGCATGGTATAAAAGTTGGCAGCCCCGGTTAGTGCATGCATAGATACTTGTGGTGTGTCCGGTATGTGTTCATCCTCATAGATAAAGTCAAGGTCCTCCTCGAGGCCTTCTTCCTCTGGACTGTCCCCGTCATGTTACGGAATGAGTTGTATTGCATAGGCTTGCTTGCGTCCTGCACACCGATGCCCGGGAGAGTACGGAGCATCGCAGCCAAAACACAAACCCTTGCTACGCTTATCTGCCACTTCTGCGGCGGTCAACCTTGGCCCCCCCTAGCTGAATTAAACCCTCTGTTGGGGGAAGGATATGGCGGCCGGCTCGAGGTTGGAAGGTAACTAGCAGGTTGTCGGTTGGTGCGTTGAGCCGGTTCCGTAATTGAGCCTGAAGTGCGCTTAAGACGCAATTGCAGCTTGTGCTCTTGAAGGCGGGCAAGAGAAGCAACGTCTTCCAAGGTCTTGGGTTGGAGCATGCGCACAGAATAGGCAATCTCCTCCTTCAACCCAGCAAGACAAAAACTCATAGCATGGTCTTCTTGGATGTGGATGCGATGTCGGAGCATATCAAATTCCTCAAGGTATTGTGTGACCGTCCCTTGTTGGCGTAAATTTTTCAACTCCCAAATGGGATCGTCGAACAAGATTGACCCGAATCGTTTGGAGATGGCCTGGCTATACTCCTCCCACGTTGGTCCTTGGGGAGCGAGGCGAGATTTCATGAAAGCTTGGTGCCAAAAGAGGGCTTTTCCTTCCAAATGCATTGAAGCGAGTTGCACCTTGCTGTCCGGCGGCGTGCTGGCAATGACGAAAAACTGCTCACAACGGAAGAGCCATTCATGGAGGGCATCCCCATTGAAACTGGGAAATTCGATCCGCGGCAGACGCGCGTCCATCATTGGTTGTTGATCGGCCTGGGCCGGCGGCGGCGGGGTAAGTAGCGGCCCGGATGCAGCAGGGGGCGGAGCAGAGGCTGATGGCAAGCCACGGCTGTCCGTGCCCGAGTTCCTATCGAGGCGCATGGTCGAAATCAGCTCGCGTATCTCTTCCAACGTGCGGCTCTGCTGATCTTCAACGGACTGGAGAGTGCCTTGCATTTGCTCTTGAGCCTGGCGCAGGGCGTCAACTTCCTACTGTAGGTCGCGTGAACGAGTGCTGTCGGCCGGTGCCATTCCACTCCCGGATGATGGCTCTGATACCTTGTTAAGTTTAAAGGGAATAAGGGGAATATAAATACTCTGATTCCAACCCAGATAGCTACAATCCTTGAAGCAAACAATAAGAACACAACACAGCAACTCCACATAAAACGGTATAGAAGATAGAGGAATGATTCCACCTGAGAGCAAGACAGCCCTGAGAGGTGTTCTCACGGTGAGGGGAAGCAGTTCCCGATTCAGCCGCCTATCGCATACAATTCAGAAGTTCACGATAAAAAAACCCAACCCTAATAACCCGGTTACTTATAAGACTTGTAACCCGAATAATTACAAAAATAACCCCCCATCAAAAGATAACAAAAAGGATCATAACATCTTCATGCTGGTTCCAATCTCATATTTTTTGCAAAACCCTTTTTCTTCCACGCTACTCAACCACTTAAACTTCTATTTCTCTGAACAACAAAGACCTGGTGACTTCTGGTAAATGTAATGGGGTTACTCAACCCCAACATCTTGATCCACCTTTATCTTATTAAATTGATTCTCTTTATTATTCATTCCCATTTTCTTCTTCCAGATCTTCCCCTCATATTTCTTCATCACTGGTTCATTCGCTGCAGAAGTTTTGCCTGAAAGCCCAAATGCTTAGTGGGGGCTTCATCAACACATCCCCACAGTAAGCATTCTTCCACTATCCTCCATCTCATTTGTTTATTTTATTTCTCTTCTTTGTTCACAGTAAATCCCTGCTTTGTTCATAGTTGAATACACAATTTTACGGTTCAACATCTCCCCACACATGCACACAGGAATCGACCTCTGATTTGGCAACCATTCCTCTAAGGGTTGTTTAATTACCCATCTGATTATTGTTGTCTGCATTTGCTTCAGTTCCATCCCTCCCTGAAGATTTTGGATTATTTATTTTGAGAAGATTAACGGCTTACTGTTAATATGCAAGGGTTTTGGCCCTTTTAATGTTAATATCTATGAGCAATTAACAACTTATCTACAAGGAAACACTTTCTTTATATGATTTCTGAAATCAATTGTAATTAAAGTTAAAATTGTTTTTTCACATTCTTTTTTCCACCCACACTAGTTTGCATCATGTGGACTGAACCTATCAACATGGCCTGAACCAATCAACATGCCTTACCAAATTTCAGCTCTTAAATGGGCTCGCAATATTGCTAAAGGGTTGGGTTTTGTGGTTGTAGTTCTAAGAGCTGATAAACTTGTTGGAAGAGCTAGACTGAACATATTTCTAAGTTGTGATAGATCGGGTTCCCCGCGTGTCCACAAAATAGGCCGAAGCAGAATTTAAGGAAAAGTAACTTCAAACGTTATGGATGTCCATTCACATTATGCGGTCAAAAAAATGCATGTGTCGATGAATGCAAATTAGAAGTTAAATATGGAATACATAACCACGTTTTTGTTATCTTGAGGTGCATAGTTATGCATTCAGATTAAATGAAAATGAACAAAAAATCGTGGAGGAGATGTACGCAACTGGTGTGAAGTCGAGGAAAATATTATCCACTTTGAAAAAAAGGAATTCTTCCAACACTTCCATCTTGAGAACTATTTATAATGAAAAAGTTAGATTATACAGAAAGAAATTGGATGGTAACTCTCCAATTCAATTTCTATACAGATGCATTAGAGATGTGACTTATACAAATTACTATCATCTCAATCTTACTAATGATGCTTTGGACAGTCTGTTTTTTGCTCATCCAACTTCCATTCAACTAAGCAAGATGTTTCCAGATGTTTTTTTATTATGGAATGCACTTATAAGACTAATCGGTACAGATTGCCTTTACTTTCTATAATTTGTTTGACTTTTACAAACTTGACTTTTTTCACCGCATTTGCTTTCATGTCTAATGAAACAGAATGCTGGTATAAGTCGGTCTTGGAAAGTTTTAAAAGTGTTTTAGACTCTACTTCCTTGCCCAGTATTTTAATAGTTGATAGGGAGATTACTCTGATGAATGTCATACAAGCTGTATTTCCTCAAACAAGAATTACATTGTGTCAAGTTCATATCAACCGTAATATATTAAGCTCAGAGGCAAGAAATGAAACGAAAGTTGCGGGAAGTAATGGAGCCAATGACCAATCAAACCAAAGAACCAATAATGCCTCTAAAATTAAAAGGAAGGCCGCATGAAAGTTATAAGAAATTCAAAGATGATTACAAGTCTACAATAAAAAAATATCTTTATTTGAGCATGTTTTGTTAGCGGAACAACGCCCTCAACATAAAGCTAAGAAATTCATTCCAAGAAGAAAGACGGGTGTTGGGTATTTGTATCAACAATGACCCTGATTTGAAGAAGTGTCCCTTGAACTAAGATGAATTGAGATTGTATTTGATTGCGTATTTTTTAGTTATGTGCTTGCAAGACTCCATTGCCAAGTACAACTCAATGTCAGGTTACAGTGGGTCATGAAACACATGATTATACAATGTAATCCCTCATTGTGTAGGTCAATGTGTTGAGCCACGTGTAATCTCTCTATTGGAGTGTACCACTGTTTCAAGTGCATTAGAAGATTCAAGGAATGATGTGTTGCTGAATTCAGGAAAGACGGAATTTTCTCTAAGGAAAATTCGTCGAGTATCGTATAGTAGACTCGTCAAATTCGTTGAGGTTATCTATTGATTCTCGTCGAATTCGTCGGGTATACCTACTGATACTCGTCGATTTGGTAGGAATTAACTCTGCGGATTTTTCCTGCATCCTTGAGAATCGGCCAAGTAAAATTCATCGTGTATCATTTTGCCTACTCGTCGAATTCGTTAAAAGTATCTTTCGATACTCGTCGAATTCGTCGGGTATGCTAGTCGATATTCGTCGAATTCGTCGAGTCTCTCTAGGATTGCGCTGAGCTATCAGTCAGTTTTGTCTGGATTCGTCTAAGTCATTTTCGTCGAGATTCGAAGTAGTTCGACGAGTATACTCGTATATACTCGACGACACTCGACGAATAAGACTTAAGGTTTTTAAATTCTATTTTTCAATTTTCGTCTCGGCTAATCCCGACCGTCATGTACAGTAACTCGTGATTTCTCCGCTTGGAAGGGATTTCTAGCCATTAGAAGAAGAGGAATTCCTATAAATACATAGGGTGAATTTCATTCAACCCTAATCGTGCTAATCGGTAAAATCGAGGATTATTTCCAGAACTCCCGTCGGTGCACGCAAAACCTAGTTCACGACTTTCTCTAGGCTGACGTCGACGTTCTTCACGATTCGTTCTTCTTCAAGTGCGTCGACTAGATCTTTGATCTCTGAAAGTTCACATACTCCTCAGATCTAGTTTATCCCTTTGTTCATATCACGACTTCAAAGATTTCAGATTCTCTTGTTCCTCAAGGCGTTCAAGTTCTACATTTTAGAGGAACGAAAGACTGAAGTTTTCAGATCTAAAGAAGATTAGTTTGTATTACTCTTTTTATTCTATTGTAGGAGGTCTTGCTTCTGAGTTGTAGATTCTTGTTTATAGGATTGAGTTTGTAGTAGAGGTTGTTCTCCCAGTGGTAGGAGAGTTGTCTCCGAGTCTGTAGGAGTTGAGACTCTGAGTTGTAAGATTGTTTTCAATCTGAGATAAAGGTGAAGTAGCTGAATCTAGCCCTTCGTGGTAGATAGGGGAGGCGGGACAGCGAATGTACTCAACTCGGGGAACCACTATAAATTCTCTGTATTTCTGTGTGCTTTTTTTGTACTAATTTTTATTTCGAGAAAAGACACATAACTCACCTATTCACCCCCCTCTAGGTGATTTAGGTTTACTACTAGATACTTTTAATTAGTATCAGAGGGAGGTTGTTCGATATAAGGTTAACACCTTGAACAAGATCTCATATCTAGTTGTCAAGAGATACCGCTAGCTGCAATGGACAGAAGCAAGGATATGTCTTCGATGAAGTTGCCAGTGTACACTAAGGAGAACTTCCATATATGGAAGGAGAGAGTCAGATTCTACATAGAAGCTGCTGATCCCCGCATATTTCAGATTGTTGAAAAAGGCCCTCATGTTCCCACTCAAGCTTCTGCCCTGAATCCTAACATCCAAGTTCCCAAGTAAATGATGGATTTGAACAAGGATGAAATAGCTCTAGTCACCTTGGATAAAAAGACAAAGAATATCATATCCAGTGCAGTGGATGACTCAATGCTGCAAAATCTATTCCACTGCAAATCTGCCAAGGAGATGCGTGACTGTCTCGTAGTTCACATGGAAGAAATTGAAGAAGTTAGAGATGATCAGAGATCTCTGCTAAATCAAGAATACGAGGCATTCAAGTAAGGCTCTAACGATACTATTGCTGATAGCTTTGAAAAGTTTTTCAAGATCGTCAACGACCTCAGAAACTATGGTCGTACATTCACTAATGGTGAGCTCAACGATAAATTCCTAAGATCCCTGACAAAAGACTGAGACACTAAGGTGGTGGCCATTAGCGAATTTGGAAAGTTGCCTGAGATTGATCCCCAAAACTTTTTCGGAAAGCTTCTTTCCTATGAATTACAAATGAACACAAGGAAGGAGGAGAAACAACTCAGCAAGACTTCAAGCAAAGAGAAGTCTTTAGCTCTGAAGGCCGAAGGGTCAAAAAAACTCGAAGTTTTGTCACCTGTAAGGACACAAGCTTCTGAAGGTCAAGAGGACTCTGAGACAACCACCACAAGTTCAGAAATGTCTGATGGAGAGTTCTCTCTGCTCTCCAAGAATTTCAAGAGGATGCTCAATAAACGGAGGCAAATGGAAAGTCAATTCTCTTCCTCCGACTTCAGAAGGTCACATCGGGATGGTGATCTGTCAAAGAAAAGCTTCAACGACAGGTATAAGTCGAAACCGAACAAACATATTTCTACTGACGTTGTGTGCTACTGTTGTAATAAGCCAAGACACATGATTGTCGACTGTCCCTACAAGAAGAAAGAGGGAAGGAAAGACAAAAAGAAATCCTTCTGAAGCAAGAAGAAAGAATAAAAGAGCTCCATAGCAAAGAATCCTAAAACCCTCAGCGATAGTGACTCAAGTGAGTCAAGTTTCGATGAAGAGGCCTATTTTGGGCTAATGATGCACACTAATGAGAATGAAGGAGAATCTGAGTACAACGGGAAGCTAAACTCTCACACTCTTCTCTCTGAGCGTGAAGGCTTCTTCCTCAGATGGCCATGAAGGCTACTCCTCTGAAGAGGATGATTCTAATTTAATGGCTCAGTATCAAGTTCTTTTTATGGCCTTTGACAAATGCAGAAAGCTCGTCAAAGTGCAATCAAAAGAGATTGTTTCCCTCAAGGAAGTGGAATTGAATCCGAGGGAGGAAATTGAAAAGTTAACTCATCTCAGAGACAAAGTTCAATCCTTGAAGGAGAAATTAAAGGACTCGAATGAGTTATTGTCTCAGAATGAGATATTCCTTAATGAGCTGGAAGAGAAGTTGGTGGTTGAAAGGAAGCTGGTAGAAAGCTTCTCGAAGCCAAAGACTGTGCTTCCCCTTATTGATGGATTCTCAGTCTCAAAGAATCATATCGGTGTGGGACATAAAACTGCTAAGGGTAAGGGTAAGGCTGTTCAAAGTCAAACCACCTTCAAAAAGGTAGTCTTCCCGACTAACAAGTGTGACTTTGAATTGTCCTATGCTCACTATGCTAGGCCAACATATGTGGAACCTATCAAAAGGAGCAAAAGATGGACCCGCCCTAGGGATTTCAGAGAAAGTGTGTTCAAGACACCTTATGGAGAAATCACTCTTAACAGTTATGATCCATGCGTTCATGGACCAAGTGGCAAGAAAGCTCTGAAAGCCAAAACTGTTGTTCCCAAGACAAAGGAGACAAAGAAGTCGTGTGTTTGCTGTACTTATGACGCTTCTTCCTCCAAGTCGGTTGCCCCTGCTAGACCTCCCGTTCAAAATGTAAATCAGAAGAACAAAAGACGGTACAATAGGTTTGACTGTTGGTGCTGTGACAAAATTGGTCACTTTGCCGTGGATTATTGGTTTTATCCAGTAAAATGTGTAACTCCACGAGTTAACATTGCGAGACCGACCACTCAAAATGTTAATGTTCCCAGTGGTGTTAAGCTAACAAGGAACCAAAGACCCAAATCTGTTTGGGTTCCTAAGGGTTAATGATTTATGAATGCAAATATGTCCAAAGGCCAACAAAACTCCCATCTGATATTTGGACAGTGGTTGCTCTCGGCACATGACTGGGACTAGAAGCCTATTATAAGAATATACCCCAGTCTAAGACGGTCCAAAAGTAATCTTTGGAGGGTCTGACCTGGGAATCACTAAAGACAATAGTTTGATTACTAACGGTATAGTTTCCTTCACAGACGTGGCTTATGTTAAAGGATTACAACATAATCTCAAAAGCATAAGCCAATTATGTGATAAAGGCTATATCGTTAAGTTCTATAAGTACATGTGTCTGATAAAATCGTTTGCCAATTTAGAGACAGTTTTAACAGACACTCGGAGTAGAAATATCTTCTGCTTAAATTTTCTTTGCTTAGACAATTCTATACCAATGTGCTTTTTGACAAAAGATAGTGCGTCTCTCTGTGACCAATGACACAAAAGATTAACACACATAAATTTTAAAACTATTAGTATGTCATTTTCTCAAAACTTAGTGCGTGATGCCCCCAACATTAAGTGTCTTAAAGAGAGTCCATGCCACGCATGTCAAATGGGTAGGCAGACACGGGCTATTTTTAAGGGTATTGCTGAAAAAGATTCTTCTAGAAATTTATATTTACTTCACATGGACTTATTCGGTCTCATGCCAATTCACAGTTTAGGAGGTAAAGTTTATACGTTAGTCATTATTGATGATTACTCTCGTTTTACTTCAGTGTTCTTTCAAAAACACAAATCAGACACCTTCGAGACTTTCACTAATTTTGTCAGGCAAATTCAGAACGAATTAAACTGCTCAGTGGTCAAAATCAGAAATGATCACTGAACAGAATTTGATTCTGGGGTATTGAAAGAATTCTGTGGAAGGCAAGGTATCTTTCATGAGTTTTTCTCTCCACGTACTCCACAACAAAATGAAGTTACCGAGAGAAGGAATAAAACCCTCATTGAATCATGTACAACTATATTGAATGACGCTTCACTACCAGAGTACTACTGGACCGAAGCAGTCAACACAGCTTGCCACATGCAAAATAGAGTATTAATCAACAAAAGCCATCGTAAGACTCTCTATGAACTGTTGAAGGGCAGAAAACCGACTGTGTCCTACTTCAGGATCTTTGGCAGCAAATGCTTTGTACTTAACAATGAGAAGTATTATCGTACAAAGTATAGTAAAAAGTATTTTGAAAGTATTTTTGTAGGCTATAGTAGTCATAGTAAAGCATATAAGATTTTTAACAAGAAAACCCTGGTTGTAGAATAGTCTATAAATGTTGTATTTGATGAGACGAGTATGCTTCATAGCAGCTCGTCCAGTGTTTTTGACAAAGATGCAGGTAAAAGAATAAAGGAACTAAGCTTGAAAGAAACGGTCAAGGGAGATGCTCCAAGCTTAGTCAAGGTCGTCACTCCAAGTTTGGTGGAAGAAGAACTACTAGATGATAAACTCCTTCGACCTACATGAGATTCAACAGCTGTGGCAGAACCTGCTGGTGGGATAGGAAGAAATCTATTGTTCAGATACCTAAGAGATCACCCAGTTGATCTGATCATTGGAGAGCCAAGCGATGGAGTAAGAACCAGAAGAGGTACTATTAACGAAGTATTACATCTTAGTTTCTTTTCTCAGATTGAGCCAAAGAAATTTGAAGAAGCAAACAAGGACGTCTCTTGGATAATGGCTATGCAAGAAGAGCTCAACCAGTTTGAAAGGTGTAAGGTCTGGGATTTGATGATAAGACCCAAATGACAGAATGTGATCAGTACCAAATGGATATTCAAAAACAAGATGAACGAAGTAATTATAAAGAATAAAGTCAGGCTTGTAGCTCAAGGTTACAGACAAGAAGAAGAGATCGACTTCGATCAAACCTTTGCTCCAGTGGGCAGACTCGAAGTGATCAGGTTGTTTCTCGCGTATGCTGCTCATAAAGGCTCCAAGGTATATCAAATGGATGTGAAGTCAGCATTCCTCAACGGAGATCTAAAAGAGGAAGTATACGTAGCACAACCCCAAGGTTTTGTCTACTCAACTTTCCCTGATTATGTGTATTTTCTTAATAAAGCTCTATATGGTTTAAAACAAGCTTTCCGAGCTTGGTATGAGACAATGTCTAGCTTTCTTCTTGAGAACAAGTTCACAAGAGAAAAGATAGATAATACATTATTTCTTAGGGAAATAAAAGATTAGATTTTGCTAGTACAAATCTATGTCGACGACATTGTTTTTGGCTCTACGAAAGATCACATTTGCAAGAAGTTTTCTAAACTTATGCAAGAGAAATTTGAAATGAGCGGTATGAGAGAGCTGAAGTATTTTTTAGGACTTCAGGTGAAACAATCTGAAGATGAAATTTTCATCTCTCAGACAAAGTTCACCAAAGAGTTACTTAAGAAATTCAAAATGGAGAACGCAAGCTCGATGAAGTCTCCAATGAGTTCAACTATGTTTCTGAACAAGGATGAGTAAAGGAAACCTTTTGATGAAACCAAGTATAGAACCATAATTGGGTCCTTGCTCTATCTTATTGTCAGTAGACCCGACATAATGTTTTCAACATGTGCGCGCGCTATATTTCAGGTGAACTCTAAGGAATCTCATTACGCCGCTGCAAAGAGGATCTTGAGATAACTTAAGGGTACACCAAATCTTATTTTATGGTACCCAAGAAGTAATGACGTCGAGTTAATTGGGTTTTCAGACGCTGATTTTGCAGGTAGCGGGGATGACAGGAAAAACACTTCCGGGACTTGTTAATTCCTTAGAAGAAGGCTTATTTCATGGAGCAGCGAGAAGCAAAATTGTGTGGCAACCTCCACTGTTGAGTCAGAGTACATCTCTGCTGGCAGCTGTTGCGCACAGCTTCTCTGGATCAAGAATCAACTTGTACACTATAATTTGAAATTCAAGGAGATTCCTATGTTTTGCAATTCCTCCAGTGCGATTGCGATTGTAAATAATCCAGTCTCTCACAGTCGGGCAAAGTACATCGAAATCAGATATCATTTCATCCGGGAGCATGTAGAGAACAGAGACATAAATCTCAGTTATGTCCCGACGGATAAGCAAGTCGCAGACATTTCACGAAGCCACTGGACGAGGCCAAATTCTCATCCTTCAAAATGAAACTGTGCATGCTCAACAAGGAATCATAAAGACGGCTAAGGAGTCAAAATTCTCTCAGTGAAGTACATCTCAACGAAGTCAAAATTTTCCAAGGCAAATTCGTCAAGAAGTATTCGTGGAAACTCACCGATTCGTCGAGACACCACGTAATTCTTCGACGAAACTCGACGATTTCCGACGAATTCTACTCGGCTTCCGTGGAATTTCAACGAATTATGCTACAAGACGTTTTTTATTGGATCCGAAGAATCACCCGGTTTAAGGTACGCGCCTATTTCTCTCTTCAAAATATTAGGTATATATATATGGATGTCGGGGTAAATCAGTTCACTTCGTTGAAATAGAAGTCCCGCTTCCCGTCGAAGATTTCTCCGCCGCTTCAGATTCCGCGACAGTAGTCTCGTCGTCTCCTCCGATTGAATCGTCTCACAATTCCTGCTCTTCTTTATGGCACCCCGAGGTACTTGTAGCTTGCTTGTAGGGGGAGAACTGGTCCGAATGGGTTTTGCCTCGACCACAGATGATTTCCGAAACGTCATTCTCATGTTGGAATCGGCCGGACTTACCTTCGTTCTCGAACACCCGTGTATGGTGTTGGACAAGGATGTCCTGAAGTTCTTCCACAATGCCAAGCTCCGTCGTGAAGACACTCTCATCAAGAGCAAAGTCAGACAAGCCAAAGTTAAAGTGAAGGCTTCCCTCCTCACAAGGTTTCTGTGGCTTCCAGAATGTGAAGAGGCCGATCAGTTAAAAGACAACGATTTCTCAATGGCTATGTTGTTTTGTGGATTGCCAAGAGGAACTACATCCGTTAAACGAAAAGGGATGAACGATGAAGGGAAACTTCTCTCAGACATAATTGGAAAAGTTCTTTTGTGTAAAGTTGGATCCCATGATTACCTGTCCTCATATATGTTCAAGTATCTTGACGACTCTTTGGACGTCGAATGTCTCATGCTTGCGACCATAAACTCTGAGCTTCAGAAGCAACACAAGAACATGGGTTGCAAGGAAATTGACGAGCATCTCAAGAAAATGTTTCAAGGACAAGCTCGTCAAGAGAGATTTGATGTCACTAAAGCTTTGTTTCAGTGCAAGATAAGAGGCCGAGGCTTAGTAGGGACTCACGTACTCAAGATGATTGGGTATATCTAGAACCTTGAAAAATTAGGGTTCCCTCTGGGCCAAGAATTGGCCACAGACCTGATCCTGCAATCGTTGCCGGACAGTTATGAGCAGTTCGTCTTGAACTATAACATGAATAAAATAGACAAGACACTGCCCGAGCTCCTAGGTATGTTGCGAACTGCCGAGATAAACATGAAGAAGGCCAAGCCTGCTAGCCCCATATTGATGGTGCATAAAGGCAAAGGCAAGGCCAAGGGCTTCAAGAAGACGAAGCTAGGACCTAAGTCTTGTAACGCCCCCATCTGTCACATGGGATATAACAGAAGGTCCGGCCGGGGCCCCACGTCATATACCACGAACAGTCGGTGGAGTTACATATTAATACCATCATACAAATATAAAATTTCGCATCCTAACACCTAGCATTCTAGCGGAAGCTTATTAAAGGTTATAAATAGATCCCACAACGATCATGAATGTCCACTAAATAAGAAATATGAATGAGTACAGAAAATACACAAAAGAGTCTTGGCCTTAAGGCCTTACAACAGTTCTCTTAAAATGATAAGTGTTTTACATACTTTGGCACGCAGGCTGGCCACACATGATAATAGTAAAAGAAAACACTTCGCTTCGGCCTCCAAGGGCCAGCACATCATCAAGGGCTCAGCCCGCTACTTGCCACTTGACTCACATGTTCTTGCAAGAACAATCCACCGCACGGTGGCAAAACAGAGCAATGGTCAGCTAAAGCTGACCAAATTATAACGACCCCACCCCCAACTTTGGGCGGCGGTGCTCCTTCCCTGCATAGCGTTAGCAAAACAAACATGGCTACGAAAGTGCAATTTAAGCACACTTCACCACAGATGTTGGTGCTAAGTGACGGCCAACATACACGAGCATTAATAGTCTTTCCGACTCAAAGCATAAGACTCGTAACTATGGCTACGACAGGTAACACTACCCACAGGTCGATCGACATAGCTACTGGGTACAGTTCGGTCATATCCCGTTGCTCAAATCGTCGGGCGCAACAAGCCACAACGCGGGTCGACCTTCCCTTTCCCATTCCAACACATATAACCGCGTTATGTTCACTAGCTGGCACTCGGGCCACCAAGCTGGGCTCTCCAAGCACTCAGCCCCACAACAATGGCCCCCAGGTCTCGACAAGACGGGCCTCAAAATAGCTCTCATGCAGAGCTACCGCCGGTGGTAATACTACCGCCGCGCGGTACTTGGCAGAAATGCGTTTCTGCCCAGTTTTCCGGATGCTCCTTGGGGTTAGTCCCCAAGGTTCCCTGCTGCAATCTACCGTGTAGAAACCCAAAAAACAAACATCACGGAGTCTTCTACGGCATTACAAGCATAATGAAAACATCACCAATCCAGACCAAACCGTCCGGATGGGCTTCACACACCATATGTCTATGTTCGTACTCCGATTTCGAACTCTAAATGCAAAACTACGTGGATAACTCGTATCAACCCGAAAGAAAACCTCACGCTCACCGCACATTCGCGGGAGAGAGTTTCCTATGCAAAAGGAAGAGAACTTCACATGTTCAAGTAGAGAATCATTATCTTAGAGGTTCGTTTCGACCCCATGAAGGAGAAATTAGCCGGATGAAAACAACCGCAATGGACTTGCCTCCGCGGATCTCGACTCGGCTTGCAAACTGGAGCTCCGAAGCTCTAACAATGGCGGGATACCTCCTTCTTCTTTCTTTGCTCTCCCCTCTCTCTACCTCTTAGAAAGAGAATGGGCCAAAGGAAATAAGATGTAAACCCTACCCTCTCGGCTATAAACCCGCATGGATAATCTCTAGCCGTCAGATCCCTTACCAAAACCAGCGGACGACTACGATTTAAAGAAGAATCCCTCAACCACACGATCACTCCATCAAAACGAAGCACCAACCTGGATTCAAGTTGAAAAGTCAACCTAACCGCTTTGACTAGCGCCGCTGTTACCTGAGACAAGCCTTTCGACGTTCGTCGAACTCCGTTCGACGCTCGTCGAACTCCGTTCGACGCTCGTCGAACTCCGTTCGACGCTCGTCGAACTCCGTTCGACGCTCGTCGAACTCAAGTCATTCGACGCTAAAGGCCGTCCGACGTTCGTCAAACTCAACACATTCGACGCTAAGGGCCGTTCGACGTTCGTTGAGCTCAACACATTCGACGCTAAGGCCGTTCGGCGTATAAGCCGTTCGACGAACAAGCAGTTCGATGTTCGTCGAACTCACTGGAAGCAGTTCGCCGTTTGTCGAACGCAAGACAGCCGTTCGACGAATCTGATCGACGAAACCCGCTCGACGAATTCCTTACGGTTAGACGTTCGACGTTTAGCCTGTTAATTCCTACGCCTTTTGGGGTGTTACAAATCTCCTCCACTTAAAGAGATTTCATCCCGAAATTTGACGTTACGGGAATATAAGAAAATAAACAACCTAACTGATTACCTTAGAGAAAAAAGCTCAGGGAATTCCTCCCTCATAGTTTGTTCGCGCTCCCAAGACAACTCTTCTCAGCCACAGTTGTCCCAAAGGACCTTGACCATTTTAATGGATTTGTTTCGCAACTGCTTGACCTCTACGTCCTCAATCCGAATGGGTTTGACCTTCGTCGTCAACCCACTGTCGATCAACACTTGACTCACAACAATCATTCGAGTAGACTCTTGAATGGCCTTCCGCAACACTGAGATGTGAAATACATCGTGCAGTCCGCTCAACTCCACTGATAAATGAGCCTCCAACCATTAGACGTGAACCGATCATCTCGGTTACTAACGATGCTCCGGGGTACGCCGTGCAAACGGACTATGCTGTCCACATAGAGCTTCGCTAGTTTCCCAACTGAATCATCCTTCCTATTGGGTATGAAGTGTGATACCTTCGTTAAACGATCAACAATTACCCAAATGACATCGTTCCCCTTGTGCGATCTCGGCAAGCCGTGCACGAAATCCGTGGAGATGTCATCAAATTTCCACTCCGGTATAGGCAAGGACTTCAGGAATCCGCCAGGCTTCTGGCATTCGGCCTTCACCAAGGCACATGTTTGACATTTTGCCACATACAATGCTATGTCTTTCTTCAGACCCGACCACCAAAACAATTTCTTCATGTCCTTGAACATCTTGGTGCTCTCGGGGTGAATCGAGTACTTCGTAAATTGCGCCTCGTACAATAATCTTTCTCGTAACTTCCCCACATTGGGAACGCACAATCGACTACCTTTCCACAAAAGGCCATCGTCGATAGAGAACTGGTCGTTGGACCCATAAACGGTTTCCGCCCAGTGACGTTTCAAGCTTACGTCCAACTCCAAGGCCTGCCGAATCCTGTCCGCGAGGTCGTATTGAACCTCCGTCCAACTCAAACATGCGTTTGTACTAGATCCCTTGTCAACACAAGCGATTTCCAAGGCCTCCAAGTCCTGAATAAGCCGCTCTTCGTGCATCTGTAACTAGTTGGTCAGTGCAGTTGTCCTACGGCTCAAAGCATCTGCCACAACGTTCCCCTTCCCAGGAATATAATGAATCTTATAGGTGTAGTCCCCAAGGAACTCCATCCATCTTCGCTGACGCATGTTTAGGTCCTTCTGATCTATCAGATACTTCAAGCTCTTGTGATCTGAATAAATATCGACCTTTACCCCATACAGATAATGTCTCCAAAGCTTGAGAGCGAATACCACGGCCGCCAACTCCAAATCATGGACCGGGTAATTCCTCTCATGCACCTTCAACTGGCGCGATCCATAGGCTATCACCTTCCCGTACTGGAGCAGAACACAACCTAATCCACTCCCAGAGGCGTCACTGTAAATTTCGTAGCCCTCCGAACCACAAGGCGAACATAAAACAGGTGTCGTGGTTAAACGACACTTTAGTTCCTCGAAAGCTTTTGCGCACTCCGACGACCAAACAAACTTCTGATCCTTCCTTGTCAGAGTAGTGATGGACAATGCTATCCGCGAGAAGTTCTCCACGAAGCGCCTGTAATAGCCGACAAGCCCTAGAAAAATCCAGACTTCCGCCACAGTAGACAACACAGGCCACTCACATATCACAACTATCTTTGCCGGATCCACCGCAATACCTTCTCCACTAACTTCATGACCAAGGAATGTTACCGAGGACAACCAAAACTCACATTTGGAAAACTTGGCATATAGTTGGTTCCTCCTCAAGGTCTCCAATACCATATGTAGATATTTGAAATGATCGTCCTTGCACTGTGAGTACACCAGTATATCATCGATGAAGACTATCATGAACTGGTACAAGTACTCTCTGAATGTCCTGTTCATCAAATACATAAACACGGATGACGCATTCGTCAGCCCAAACGGCATGACGGTGAACTCATAATGCCCATAACGCGTGATGAAAGCCGTCTTGGGAATGTCACTTTCCCTTATTCTCAGCTGATAGTACCCGGATTTCAAATTTAGTTTCGAGTACACAGTCGACCCGACCAGCTGATCGAACAGATCATCAATTCTCGGAATCAGATATCTATTCTTCTCCGTCAGCTTATTCAACTCCCGGTAGTCGATACACAGCCGTAAACTCCCGTCCTTCTTCTTAACAAAAAGGACTGGCGCGCTCCAAGACGACAAACTTGGACGCATATACCCTTGATCTAACAGCTCCTGAAGCTGTACCTTCAATTCCGCCATCTCCTTAGGCGCTAAGCGGTACAGAGAGCGTGACACAGGCTTGACACTTGGCACTAGCTCGATGGTGAAGTCAATCTTTCGCTGAGGTTGAGCTCCAGGGAGATCTTCAGGAAAAACGTCAGTAAACTCTGATACAACTGGGATACTGTCCAGACTTGGTTTGGGCTTCGAAGTCTCCACAAGCGTGAAAAATAGCTCTGCACCACTACGAACTGCCTTGACCACCTGGGGAGCAGACATCAAAGTCTTGCTCGATCCCTTCATGCCAGAGAACATCGTCTCACGCTCTGTATCCACTCCCAGTCTGACCACCTCGCGATTGCAATCAATGTACGCACGCTGCTCCGAGAGCCAGTCCATGCCAAAAATCACATCAAACTCCACTATCGGTAGTAGTGACGTTTGCAAGTCAAACTCTTGACTCCCAATCCGTACCTTCACGCAGCAAACTCTATCCGCGCGCATAGAACATCCGTTAGGCAGCATCACATCTAATTTATCCATTGCCATCGAAGAAAGCACTCCGATGCGCGATACAAATTCCTCGGACAAAAAGGAGTGCGAAGCTCCCGTATCGAATAGTGCTTTCGCCGAGCAATTAAGGATCAAAACAAAGCATAGTACACCAAGACATATGCTAACATGCATAAAGCGACAAGTATATAAAGCTAGACGTGTTATTAGTTAAATCATACCTGTCATCACATTAGCTTGCTTTATGGCCTCCTGTTGGCCAAAGTTGTAAACTCTAGGCTGTGCTGGAGCATAGTGGGAGGCGGTTGCCTCCACCGTCTTTCCTTTTTCCGCATAAGTTGCTCCAGGCTTCTTTTCTGACTTCGGACGCCCACTCCAACAGTCTCGGGCGATGTGACCCTGCTTGCCACAATTATAACAAGTAACTGGGTCTTGCGCTGTAGTAGACCCAGACACACCCGAAGACGGGGCTGGACTCGAAGTCCTCGCCTTCTTGTTCCACTTACGAAACCCAGACTTTGACGAGCTCGGCCCTTTGAACTCCGACTTATTCCAGCTTGAGTCCTTCTTCTCTTGAACTCTCTTCATATCTTTTTCTAGAGATCGGGCGGTATTGACCAGAGTTAGAAAACCCTGCATCATAGGCCCAGAGAGTAGTAGCCTTAGATCATCACACAGACCCTCGTAGAACCGGTTGGTCTTACGCTCCTCGTCAACAAACGTAGAGCCAGCATAACGTCCCAACCTTGTGAACTCATGGAGGTACTCGTCCACGCTACTTTCTCCCTGCGTCAGTCTCTGGAACTGATTCTCCATGTCAATCCTCTGAGCAAAGGGGAGGTATCTAGCCAAGAATAACCTCGAGAACTTCTCTATCGAGACATCGGTGAGTTGTCTCCCAACCAAGTGATGCAACTCCAACTCTTCCCACCACAGTCTCGCCTCACAATCTAACAGGAAAGTGGCTTTGGTGTTCATCTGTCATTCCTCCGTTTTAGTTGCCGTCAAGACTCTCTTAACCCGAGAGAGCCAATCTTCAGCCTGGGTTGGGGTTCCAGCTCCTGTAAACACTGGATGAAGAGCTTTTCCCACGGCTCTCCTCTATCCAATACGCACAACCTCAATAGATCTTTTCATGAGTTCTTTTCATGTTATAACGTGGACATTCATGAGTTCTTTTCATGTTATAACGATGACATTAAGTGACCAAACAAAATTGTCCTCGGTCCCATCATAGGACTCAATGCTTGGCAATTTTAATCCCAACGGGATCAAGTATACCAAGACTTCTGCTGCCTATACCAAGACTTCCCACTGTATTAGTCCTCGGTCCCATCATAAGACTCAATGCTTGGCAACTTTAACGCCTGCACTCTGCTAAAATCCTATGAACAGTTAATGAAGACTAGAGAAGCTGCTGAGCAGAAGACTCCCTCATCAGTTAGAAAGGAGCAAAACATAGCATTCAAAGCATCTGCTTTCCGCAGAGTGCAGGCGTTCCGACTGTCCTGCACCACTCCTGGTCACCTATATTTGTAGAACATGACATTAAGTGACCAAACAAAATTGCAAAAAACAATCATTGGAACACGCAGGTTCCTCAAACATGTGTATTTTCATTCCTAAGTGGACATTCATGATTTCTTTTCATGTTATAACGATGACACACATACATGTGCTCACCACCCCTTAAAAGAATTCGCCCATGAATTCATATAAGAAAGATCGATACCGTAGTCTGATACCAAATTGTAACACCCCAATCCGTCACATGAGATGTAACAGAAGGTCTGGCCGGGGCCCCACGCCATATACCACGAACAGTCGGTGGAGTTACATATTAATTCCATCATGCTAATATACAATTTCGCATCCTAACACAGAGCATTCTAGCGGAAGCTTATTAAAGGTTATAAATAGATCCCATAACGATCATGAATGTCCCCTAAACAAGAAATGTGAATGAGTACAGAAAATACACAAGAGTCTTAGTCTTAATGCCTTACAACAGTTTTCTTAAAATGATAAGTGTTTTACATACTTCGGCACGCAAGCCAGCCACACATGACAATAGTAAAAAAAAACACTTCGCTTCGGCCTTCAAGGGCCAGCACAACATCAAGGACTTCAGCCCGCTACTTGCCACTTGACTCACCTGTTCCTGCAAGAACAATCCACCGCACGGTGACAAAACAGAGCAACGGTCAGCTAAAGCTGACCAAATTATAACGACCCCACCCCCAACTTGGGGCGGCGGTGTTCCTTCCCTGCATAGCGTTAGCAAAACAAACATGACTACGAAAGTGCAATTTAAGCACACTTCACCACAGACGTTGGTGCTACGACCACACGCCCCGTGCACTCAGGGCACATTTTCGGTGTACCGGACAAATACCAGAGTCCCACCACCGTACTCAGTGATGGTCAACATACATGAACATTAGTAGTCTTTCCGGCTCAAAGCATAAGACTCGTAACTATGGATACGACAGGTAACACTACCTACAGGTCGATCGACATAGCCTACTGGGTACAGTTCGGTCATATTCCGTTGCTCAAATCGCCGGACGCAACATGCCACGACGCGGGTCGACCTTCCCTTTCCCATTCCAACACACATAACCGCGTTATGTTCATTGGCTGACACTCAGGCCACCAAGCTGGGCTCTCCAAGCACTCAACCCCACAACACTGGCCCCCACGTCTCGACAAGACAGGCCTCAAAATAGCTCTCATGCAGAGCTACCGCCGGGGGTAATACTACCGCCGCGCGGTAATACTACCGCCGCGCGGTAATACTACCGCCGCGCGGTAATACTACCGCCGCGCGGTAATACTACCGCCGCGCGGTAATACTACCGCCGCGCGGTACCTGACAGAAATGCGTTTCTGCCCAGTTTTCCGGGTGCTTCTTGGGGTTAGTCCCCAAGGTTCCCTACTGCAATCTACCGCGTAGAAACCTGAAAAACAAACATCACGGAGCCTTCTCCGGCATTACAAACATAATGAAAACATCACCAATCCAGACCAAACTGTCTAGATGGGCTTCATACACCATGCTTATGTTCGTACTCCGATTCCGAACTCTAAATGCAAAACTACGGGGATAACTCGTATCAACCCGAAAGAAAACCTCACGCTCACCGCACACTCGCGGGAGAGGGTTTCCTATGCAAAAGGAAGAGGGCTTCACATGTCCAAGTAGAGAATCGTTACCCTAGAGATTCGCTTCGGCCCCATGGAGGAGAAATTAGTCGGATAAAACGACCGCAATGAACTCGCCTCCGCGGATCTAGACTCGGCTTGCAAACTGGAGCTCCGAAGCTCTAACAATGACGGGATACCTCCTTCTTCTTCCTTTGCTCTCCCCTCTCTCTACCTCTTAAAAAGAGAATGAGCCAAAGGAAATGAGATGTAAACCCTACACTCTCGGCCATAAACCCACATGGATAATCTCCAGCCGTCGGATCCCTCGCCAAAACCAGCGGACGACCACGATTTAAAGAAGAATCCCTCAACCGCACGATTACTCCATCAAAACGAAGTACTGGCCTGGATTCAAGTTGAAAAGTCAACCTAACCGCTTTGACCAGCCAATCGGCGCCGCTGTTACTCGAGACAAGCCTTTTGACGTTCGTCGAACTCCGTTCGATGAAGCCGTTCGACGTTCGTCGAACTTCGTTCGACGAAGCCGTTCGACGTTCGTCGAACTCCGTTCGAAACTCCGTTCACGTTCGAACTCAAGTCATTCGACGCTAAGGGCCGTTCGACGTTCGTCGAACTCAACACATTCGATGCTAAGGGCCGTTCGACGTTTGTCGAACTCAACATATTCGACGCTAAGGCCGTTCGACGTATAAGCCGTTTGACGAACAAACAGTTCGATGTTCGTCAAACTCACTGGAAACAGTTCACCGTTCGCCGAACGCAAGAGAGCCGTTCGACGAATCCGATCGACGAAACCCACTCGACGAATTCCTTGCGGTTAGACGTTTGACGTTTAGCCTGTTAATTCCTACGCCTTTTGGGGTGTTACCAGTCTGATCTGAAGCCCAAGTCTTCTGCACTGAAAAAGAAAGGTTCAGGGAAATAGGGAAAGTGCCACCACTGTGGCAAGACTGGTCATTGGAGGAGGAATTATCCTTCATACATTGAGGGTCTGCAAAAGATGAGGGGAGGTATGGCTTCCGCTTCAGGTATTTATGTTATAGAGATAAACTTTTTTGCTCCTTCATCTTGAGTATTAGATACCGGATGTGGTTCCCACATTTGTATAAATGTGCAGGAACTGGGAAGGAGAAGAATGCAGAGTAAAGGATAGGTGGACTTGCGTGTTGGCAATGAAGCAAGAGTTGTTGCTGTCACCGTGGGTGTTTACCGTTTTTCTTTGCCCAGTGGGCTTGTAATAAAAATAAATAACTGTTATTTTTTCCTTCCATAACTAGAAGCATTATATGCATTTCATGTTTGGACATGGTGAGTTTTTCTTTTATTATTAAGAACAATTGTTGTTCTATATTTAAGAATGATGTTTGTTATGGTATAGCCCAAATGTTTAATGGTTTATATATTTTGAACTTAGACCATCAGATTTATAATATAAAAAATACTAAAAGACTAAGAACGAATGACTCGAACCCTACGTAACTTTGACATTGTCGTTTGAGTCATATAAATGAGAAACGTATATCCAAGTTCCATAGAGATGTGTTATTGGACTCATTTGATTATGAATCATTTGAGAGATGCGAATCTTGTTTGTTAGGCAAGATGACTAATGTCTCTTTCACTGGAAACAATGAGAGAGCTAATGATCTCTTGGGTATAGTACATAGTGATGTATGTGAACCCATGAGTTTTATGGCTAGAGGTGGGTACTTCTACTGGGTATAGTACATGGTGAGTTTTTCTTTTATTATTAAGAACAATTGTTGTTCTATATTTAAGAATGATGTTTGTTATGGTATAGCCCAAATGTTTAATGGTTTATATATTTTGAACTTAGACCATCAGATTTATAATATAAAAAATACTAAAAGACTAAGAACGAATGACTCGAACCCTACGTAACTTTGACATTGTCGTTTGAGTCATATAAATACGAAACGTATATCCAAGTTCCATAGAGATGTGCTATTGGACTCATTTGATTATGAATCATTTGAGAGATGCGAATCTTGTTTGTTAGGCAAGATGACTAATGTCTCTTTCACTGGAAACAATGAGAGGGCTAATGATCTCTTGGGTATAGTACATAGTGATGTATGTGAACCCATGAGTTTTATGGCTAGAGGTAGGTACTTCTACTTTGTTACATTTACTGATGATTTCAGTAGATATGAATACGTGTATCTTATGAAGTGCAAATCCGAGACCTTTAAAAAGTTAAAAGGGTTCAAAAACGAATTAGAGAACCAGCTGAGTAAGAAGGTTAAAGCACTCTGATACGATCGAGGTGGTGAATACCTGAGTCATGAGTTTCGTGATCATCTGAAAAAGTGTGGTATTGTATCACAGCTCACTCCACCCAGAACGCCACAACATAATGATGTTTCTGAGCGGAGGAATCGTGCTCTGTTAGACATGGTGCGATCGATGATGAGTCATGCAGATCTGCCTGTTTCTTTTTGGGGCTTTGCTCTAGAAACTGTTGCTTTAACACTAAATCGTGCTCCAACGAAAGAGGTTCTAAAGACACCATATGAGATATGGACTGAGAAGCGTCCTAGTATGTCGTTCATTAAGGTTTGGAACTGTGAGGCTTACGTAAGACGTTAAATACCTGATAAGCTGGAACCCAAACCAGATAATTGTTATCTTGTGGTGTATCCTAAGGAAACTAAAGGGTACTACTTCTACCTACCGTCCGAGAGTAAAGTGTTTGTCGCGAGAACTGATGTCTTTCTTGAAAAAGAGTTGTTAAGTAGAAAGACTATCAGGGTAGAACTTGAAGAAGTTCAAGAACCACAAACTATGAATGAACCGGAATTGGGACCTGAGCCAGGACTACAAGTTGTTGTAGACGGAGAACCTGCTCAGGAAACACATGTTCCACGTAGATCTGGTAGACCAAGGTTTGAGCCTGAGAGATATGGATTTCTCGTATCTCAAATATGTAATGTGTTGCTTATGGATCATAGTGATGAGTCTGCAACCTACCGAGAGGCTATGAATGGACCGGACTCCGAGAAGTGTCTTGAGGCCATGAAATTTGAAATGGACTCTATGTATGAAAACCAAGTATGGACTTTGGTGGAACCACCTGAAGGGGTACGACCCATATGATGCAAGTGGGTCTTCAAGAAGAAGATCGACATGGATGAGAATGTACAGACATTCAAAGGGCGACTGGTGGCTAAGGGTTTCAAGCAAATTCATGGTATTGACTATGATAAGACCTTCTCCCATGTTGTCATGGTCAAGTCCATCAGAATTCTACTTATTATTGTTGCGTATTATGACTACGAGATCTGGCAGATGGATATCGAAACGACTTTCCTAAATAGAAACCTCATTGAAGAAGTGTATATGACACAACCTGAGGGTTTTGTATCTCCAGGTGAAGCCACTAAAATTTGCAAACTACAGAGATCCATTTATGGATTAAAACAAGCTTCTTGAAGTTGGAATCTTCGTTTTGATGAAAAGATCAAAGAGTTTGGTTTTATTAAGAACGAGGATGAACCGTGTGTTTACAAGAGGATTAGTGAGAGCATTGTTGTCTTCCTGATATTGTATGTAGATGACATATTGTTGATCGGGGACGACAAACCTAGGGGACTGCTTTTCTATGAAGGACTTGAGTGAAGCGACTTATATACTTGGTATTAAGATCTATAGAGATAGATCGAAGAAGTTGCTGGGTTTGACCCAAAGTGCGTACATTGACAAGGTGTTGAAACGGTTCAGCATGCTTGAGTCCAAGAAAAGATTCTTACCCATGTCTCATGGTGTGAGTCTCTCTAAGGATCAGTGTCCTAAGTCTTGTGAAGATAAGGATTGCATGAAGTTGATTCCATATGCTTCGACAATTGAGTCAATCATGTATGCAATGATATGTACTAGACCCGATGTCTCTTATGATTTGAGCATGACTAGCAGGTATCAGTCTGATCCCGGTAAATGTCACTGGATTGCCGTCAAGAATATCTTAAAGTACTTGAGGACTAAGGATACGTTCTTGGTATTTGGCGGAGAGGAAGAGCTCGTTGTAAGGGGTTACACAGATGCTAGCTTCCAAACTAATAGGGACGACTCAAAGTCTCAGTCAGGGTTTATATTTTGCCTTAATGGAAGTGCTGTTAGCTGGAAGAGTTCCAAGCAGGAGACAGTTGCCGATTCTACAACTGAGGTCAAGTATATTGCAGCTGCAAATGCAGCGAAGGAGGCTGTATGGATTAGAAAATTCATCAGCGAGTTAGACGTAGTTCCTAGCATTGTTCGTCCCGTAGATCTTTACTGTGACAATAACGGTGCAATTGCACTTGCTTCAGAACCTAGATCTCATCAGCGCTCCAAGCACATGCTTCGGCGGTTCCATCTAATTCGAGAGATTGTCGATCGAGGAGATATGAGCATTTGCAGAGTGCCGACTGAGGAGGACATTGCGGATCCACTGACAAAGCCTCTCGCACAGAGAAAACATGATGGTCATGTTAGATCAATGTGTATATGATACCTGAATGATCAACTCTTGTTAGAGTCTTGTGGATTGTATGTTTGTTGGCTGTAATTTTTCATTTGATGAATAATGTACTATATCCATTTCATTTATATATTTTGGTAAGTTCTTTTATTGTGTTATTCTTTCTATTGTGATAGAGTAGTTAACTGTATAAATGCCCTTAGAATGCTTGCTTCCATAGGTCAAGTAGTGACTTGAATATGCGAACCTATGTTATTAGAAGTTTCATTCTTAAATGTCCCTGGTCGTTGTATCATCTTAGAAACTAAGAGCGATGATGATACCTTTAAGACTAGCATGTGCGTTGACTGATGACCGATCCTCACAGGTCATGATATTGTGATATCAAGTCATCACATGGGTACTTGTTGTGAACAAGTTGTACTGGACAGACCCACCATGAGAATACTTTGTGGATTGTTATATGAACGTGTCACAAGTATAACTCAAGTGGCAATGGTGTTTGTGGTCCTTTGACCTGAAGTCACAACATTCATCGAGTGAGGAAGAACGTGCTTTGACGCCATCAAAAGTCCATTCTTGAGAAAGTTGGATGATAAAGGTGGTTATTGGGTACGTTACGAGTCATTTGGGTGTTTGCGTGTGAGCAGAGATGTGATTTGTCCCCCTTTATGACAGGAGTTGCATCTACGAACCCCTTGATGGAATGTGACAGAGAAATGCATGACCATGTTTGGTTGAGTCAGTATATGATATTGGACTCACCAATTTCTATAAGTCCATTCTAGATCAGGAAACTTGGATTGAATGATTATGAAAGTGACACAGTCTATACCTCCAGTTCTATCCGGATGTAAGGGATGAAGGGACATGACAACACTGTAACATTGGTCACAATGACTTTTGAGTTTATTAACTCTTACTATTTGGGGAGCAATGATGCATTGCTAGATGTTGCTCATTGTATGTGAAGTTTTTGTTTGATATTTTGTAGATCAAGTGAGAGACTGTTGATGTTATCATTGTGATCTGAAAGTGATCAAGCATGTAGCCTCACTGCCAACTCAGTATGAGCCTAACATGGGCACACATAAGATTGTGGAGAAATTGGGAGATTGGATTTGTATGAAATAACTCATATGATGTGTTGATAAGACTTAACTCAAACTAGCTTAATGGCGTCGAGTGCGTTGAGACCAGTCAACGCCTTCGTCGAGTTAAGCGTTAACTCGTCGAATGGTGGCGTTGAGTGCGTTGAGTATATTCAACGATTCGTCGAGTCAAAGTATTGATTCGGCGAGTATGACACTTAAGCGTTGAGTGTATTGACTATACTCGGCGATTCGTTGAGTCAAGGAGTTGATTCGACGAGTCTGGGTCTCAGGCGTTGAGTGTGTTTAGTCCACTCAACGCCTTCGTCAAGTAAAGAGTTTACTTGGCGAATCTGGCTCTTAGGTGTTGAGTGTATTGAGTTCACTCAACGCCATTCGACGAATCTGGCCATAGGCGTTGAGTGCACTGAGCTCACTCAACGCCATTCGTCGAATCAATTGTTGATTCATCGAGTATGACGCAGTAAGCGTTGAGAGCGTTGAGTCCAGTCAACGTCTTCGTAGAGTCAAGCGTTGGGTCTGCTGAGGATGGCGTTGAGTTCATCGTGTATCTTATGGATACTTGACGATTCGTTGAGTATAAGATGATACTCGACGATTCGTTGAGTATAAGATGATACTCGACGATTCGTCGCATATGCCATGGATACTCGACGATTCGTCGCATATGCCATGGATACTCGACGATTCGTCGAGACAAGGGTTGTCTGACCGAATTTCTAGATTCTAAGTCTTGGGTCTGCGATTAGCAGCGGGCTGTTCTATTTATCTCTTGGAGTATAAATAGATGATTTTAGGGTTTGAACTATATGTGATTAATTATCCTGTCTAAGCACACGAGTCGTCACTGTGCGAAAGACCGATAACCCTAAAAGCCGACGGAAGCCGTTCCGCCTTCGCCGTCGTCGATCCCGATCCCGACGAGTGTCGCCGCCGCCTCTCCTACAACAGATCTAGCAATCTGTGGAGACGCTGCATGTCCTCTCCCGACCTAGCGCTTGTGCGACAAGTTGCTGCGGGTTCTCCTGATCGTGTGGATTTCCTGTAGTGGCGTGGATATTCTTTCTGCGCTCAGGACTCCAGCCGCTAAGTGGCCGGCTGGAATTTTTTGGAGCATCTAGGTTGAGTATAGACTCAATCCCTCAAAGGTAATTTTATTACAACACTTTTACTTCTTGATTCATAAATATTGCCATATCCGAATTCTTTGGGTTTTCTTGTTCTATTTTCCGCTGCGCGCACAAATGTTGTGTCACCCCACAAAACCCAACAAACGACCCATCGTCGACAGTAAATTGGGCATTTGACCCATCCAAAGCCTCAGTCATGAAACGCTTCACGCTGTCATCAAACTCCAAGGCATGCCAAACCCTATCAGCAAGATCACATTGCACCTCTGTCCAATTCAGTCGTGCTTCAGCACTAGTACTTCTATCGACACACGAGATCTCCAAGGCCTCCATATCTCGAATAAGACGCTCGTCATGCATCCTTATCCAGTTGGCCTGTGCGGGAACTCTGCGACTCAACGCATCCGCAACTACATTACATATTCCAAGTATATAGCGTATCTCGAAGGTGTAGTCCCCAAGAAACTCCATCCACCTCCGCTGTCGTATATTAAGGTCTTTTTGATCTAGCAGATACTTCAAGCTCTTATGGTCGGTGTAAATATTGACCTTCACGCCATACATGTAGTGCCTCCACAGCTTCAGAGCGAATATCACGGCCGCTAACTCCAAATCGTGGACCGGATAATTCATCTCGTGTACCTTCAGCTGGCGCGAGCCATACGCTATTACTCTATCATGCTGTAGCAACACACAGCCTAAACTGCTCCCCGAAGCGTCGCTGTAAATCTCATAACCCTCTGTCCCACATGACGAGCACAAAACGGGTGTTGTGGTCAGATGATTTTTCAATTCTTCGAAAGCTTGCACGCACGCTGGCGACCACAAACTTTTGATCCTTCTTTGTCAGGATCGTGAGGGGTAACACTATCCGCGAGAAGTTTTTCACGAAGCGCCTGTAGTAGCCGACAAGCCCCAAAAAACTCCGGACTTCCGCCACCGAAGACAACACGGACCACTCCCGTATCGCAAAAATCTTTGCCGGATCCACCGCGATTCCCTCTCTACTAACAACGTGATCAAGAAATGCCACCGAAGAAAGCCAGAACTCACACTTCGAGAACTTGACATACTGCTGACTATTTCTCAGGATCTCCAGAACCATCTGTAGATGCTCCGCTTGATCGAACTCGGACTGAGAGTACACCAAGATATCATCAATGAACATGATCACAAACCGATCCAAATACTCCCTGAACGTCTGGTTTATCTAGTCCATAAATACGGATGACGCATTAGTCAACCCAAAAGACATGACCGTGAACTCGTAATGCCCATAACGAGTACTGAACGTCGTCTTACGGATATCGTTTTCCATGATTCTTAGCTGATAATAACCAGATTTCAAATCCAGCTTCGAATACACCGTCGACCCAACTAGTTGGTCGAACAGATCGTCGATCCTCGGAAATGGGTGCTTGTTTTTCTCTGTTAACTTATTCGACTCCCGATAGTCGATACATAGCCGCAGACTTCCATCTTTCTTCTTCACGAAGAGGACCGAGGCGCTCAAAGGTGACGAACTTGGACACACATACCCCTGCTCTATCAACTCTTGAAGCTGCGCCTTCAACTCCGCCATTTCTCTTGGTGCTAAGCGGTAAGGAGATCGCGACACAGGTTTTGCACCAGACACCAAATCGATGGTGAAATCGATCTCTCGCTGAGGTGGAGCTCTAGGGAGATCTTCGGGGAACACGTCGACAAATTCCGGCACTACCGGAACACCGACCGAAACCAGGCTTGGGATTCGTAGCCTCTAATAAAGTTAATAACAACTCTGCACCCTCAAGAACTGCTAACTTAGTCTCGCGTTCGGTATTCTGTCCTAGTGTGACCCCATGGAGTTGTAACTAGGGGTGCAACTCGGATCGGTTCGCTTCGGTTCCACATAGAACCAAGAACCGACCCGTATAGGTTCGGTTCCAAAATTTTAGAACCGGAACCGACCCACATTTCTAAATTATGGAACCGGATCTGAACCGTTCGGTTCAGGTCGGTTTGTAACGCCCCCGATTTTCCTGCGTTTATTTTTAATCTCGTTGGCGTTACGATGACGCGTTTCTGTGGCTTGTGCCATGTGTGGAGTATGGTTTAGCTCCTTAGAACTCAGTGCCCCGTTTTGTAGCCTGTTGACAAGGTCTCCCTAGCAAGCCGAGTCGTTTTGGGTGACCCGGTGTGGCCTCTCGGGGGGATGTTTGTGTTTGGCTTTGATTGGGAATAACTCGAGTTCTGTTCGTCAAAAGTTAATTTCGACTTCGTCGTTGAGTTCGTAGCGTGGATATTTAGCTACGGTGCGAATTTCGTCGGATTCCGAGGTGATTTGGTTTTCGTGTCGTTTGGTGTGTTATTAGTATTGTGATCAATTAATTAGATTGATTTGGATGTCCTGTAGCCTTTTGGTTTTGACCGTTTATTAAATTCTGTGGGAGAATTTATTAAGGCAGTTATTGCCTCGCCTTGGTGGCAGCCATATTTTTGGCTTATACCTATTTTGGTATTTACTTAATGAAATTAAGTAATTAGGCGTTTTAGGGTTCGGTTATGGATGAACCGGTGTTTAGCTTTTCGTATAAAAGCTCTGTTTAAGAAGTGACGGCCCACTTCTTCTTCTTTTCCTGAGAGAGAAACCGTCGGCTTGTTCTCGGAAGAACAGAGGAGAAAACCGCCCGTCCTGTACCTCCTTTGGTCGGCGATTCCGGGCTTGTTCGTGGACGGAATTCGATTCCGAAAACGGCGTTGGCTTGCTCTCTCCGAGATATTCGTTTCGACGGTAAGATATTCGATTTTCGTGGAGTTTTAATGAGATTTGGGTTTCGGTTTTGGAGTTTTCAGCCATTAATGGCCGTGAGATTTATTCTAGGTGCTGCGGCTGTTTGTTCCGTGTGAAGAGGAGGAGAGCCATCCAAGCTTCGCTGAAAGTTGAGGCAAGTGGTATTCTTGCCCTTGCCAAGTTTCTTTTTGATTATTTTTGCTGAAATTGAAATCCCTGTTAGCCCAGGTTAGAGGCCTTGTTGTTCTCATATTTATTGCTATCTATAGGAATTAGTTCTTCCTATTGACCCCCCCTTCTTGTGCTGATGGAACCCAACTTTGCCGGCGTAATGCCGTTTATCTTTGTTCAGATTTGCTCTGGTTTGGGTGTAGCCGAGAGGGAGTGTTAGGAGGGGAGGGGGGGGTGATTTTCCAGAAGTTAGTAAGTGTTTTACTCGAGTATTGGAGTATGTTACTCGTGAGGTAGAAGTGGATTACTCGGGTATTAGTTCTGGAGTACTCGAGTAGGTGGTAGATACTCGAGTGGTGGCTTTGAGATACTCGAGTAGTGGGTTAAGATACTCGAGTATTAGCCTTGGAGTACCCGAGTAGTAGGTAACTACTCGAGTAGGGGTTTCGGTTTACTCGAGTAGTAGGTAACTACTCGAGTAGGGGATTTGAGTTACTCGAGTAGTAGGTAACTACTCGAGTAGGGGCTTTGGGTTACTCGAGTAGTGGGCTCGAGATACTCGTGTAAGTGGTTTGGTTTACTCGAGTAGTAGGCATCTACTCGAGTGCAGGTTTGTAGTTACGCGAGTAGTGGTTTTAGCATACTCGAGTAGTAGGCAACTACTCGAGTAGCGGGTTGGGGTACTCGAGTAGTTAGTAACTACTCGAGTGCTGGTTATGTTCGTATACTCGAGTAGTGGGCGACTACTCGAGTAGAGGGTTGAGGTACTCGAGTAGTAGGCGACTACTCGAGTAGAGGGATGAGGTACACGAGTAGTTGGTAACTACTCGAGTACTGGAAATTCCCTGCCTTCTTTTTGTCTTAGAATCGTTCGACTATCGTCGATCTCTGAATGGAGATCGTCGATCTCGGTTTCTGCATTAGGCCGTTCGACTATCGTCGACCTCCGGTCGACAATCGTCGAGCTCCGTATTACCTTAGTGGGATTGAGGTTAGAGTTTGGTTTTGGCCTTAAGTGAGGCTAGCTCACTCAACGCCAAGGTTTAGGTAGACACTGAGTGGGTCTCACTCAGCGCCTTGTCGTGTTGATTCTTTTCAACACTCTTCCTTTACCTTGTTTTTCGTTCCCGAGTGGTTTTCTTGTTATATTTCTGGTATTTCCTTGTCGGCCGTTTTCTTTACCTTCTTAAAGGCCGAATCGTGGGTCGTGGTTAGTAGTGGTGGTTTATAGCTCTTCAGGGGGGTGGAGTTGTGTGACATAGCCAAGGCCACTCTTGTTTTCGTGCTCCAGGTACGGGCTGGGCATGTGTGGGTGGAAGGTCCCTTGTGCTTTCACTTGTAGACCCTCGAGCTTGCTGACTTGGACATGGTGGATTGGGGGACTGCGTTTGCCTTCGATCCAGTTCCTTGTTGTTTGTTTTTGCTACTACCACCTCCCACAGTTTAGGGTGTTAGAAGTTTCTTCTTTGGTAGTTTGCAGCACTTTTGGCTCTTGATAGCCTAGTAGGCCCGGCAGGATGTTGTTCCTGAGTGGGGTTGTTGCTGTTTCCTTTGCTCGTTGTGCTTTTCTTGTTGTCCTATTTTGGACAGTTGTGACTCTTCCTACTGCATGTTTTTCAATTACTTCTTCCTTTTGGTTGACTCTTGCATGCAGTTGTTTTTACCTTGTTGCTTGCTGAGGTATTCTGTTTTCTTTTGGAATGCCTCAGGTTCTGAGTTGTAGCCGGTCTGGTGGCTAGCTGAGGCAGTGGTGTTGCTGGTGGACTCCCGGACTTTGGAGTTCCGTTTACCTTGTTAGTGAGATAGTTTTCTGTACCTTCTTGCAGACATACATATGTGCCAGTGGGTTCGTGTCAGGTTGTTGGCGCCCACTGGTAGTTTTTCTTACCTTTGTACTGGATATATTTACTTATGCTGCTACCGTTTTCTGGAGATAGTCTACTTGCTCTGAGAATGTTTTATGCTAGGTTGCTAGTTATTTCCAACCCTAATTAGTATTATAAATAAAGCTCATGATCAACATGTTTTATAAGACTTAATCACTATTTTCCAAATCACGTATGAAAACCGTTTTCTTATATATTATATAAATTAAATGTAGTGTCTTGCATAACATGAGTGGTTCTCTTGGGACCCTTATGCGCTCTTTAGGGTGTAAAACCTAATTAAAGTATTTTTCTTTCCGCAGCGTATAAATATAGTTTTTCTTTTGTGCACTAGGTGATCCACTGAGCCGAGGGATATGGTCTCTAAAATATAACTGATTTTCTATTCATAAAACACAGGATTTTCTTGCATAAAGTTTGTAGTTGGTTTTGCCTGAGCGTCAGCGGTTATCCCCTGCTTGACGTGGCATCATGACGCGTGTTTTCTCATACTCTGATAATTCTTATATTTGGAGAAAATGCGGGTTGTGACAGTTGATATCAGAGGGAGGTTGCTTGACAAGTTAGTTGAGCAACCTTCCTTTGCTTGCATTTGGTAGTTCTGCATCATGTCATTCACACACCGATATGTCATCAGCACGTCTTGGCGAAAGCACGGACACTTCACTCATGGCATAACATGAAGTATACGAGACATATTATGTAGTATGGGATGCATAATATGTGTTCGTATATGGATCCACCATAGGGGCTACATGTGAGGGTTATGTAGTATGAGATGCATAACCTCACCACATGACTGCGACTAGCACGTTTCTTTTTCGTTGCATGAAAATGTTATGTAGTATGGGATGCATAACATTTTCATGCGTACGCCGCTCATAGCATGCATTAGGGCCTTTTTTTTAGAATGCATAGCACAAACATGCATAGCATATCATGGCATAAGCACAATGTGCCAAGTTAAAGATTTGCAGGATGACATATGTACACACATAAGTTTTCAAATTAATTTAAAGTCATGCATTCCCGATCTAGACACAGGAGTTAGTAAGGTGGTGGTTAACCATCCTAGGTTAGGGCATGTCATCAAATTTTTGTTAAAAAGATAAACTCTCAGAGCAAGTTTAGCAGCTTTAAGTCTATATCTATATATGTATGGTCTGTGCTTGTGTTTGGGTTCTAGTTGTTGTTAGGGGATCTGATTTGGGGTGGTTATGATTATAGGATCGCTAGGCGACCTGCGACTCGATCGACTCCCCTGTCTGAAGGTGAGTCGTCTGAGGCTCAGCGTGATGCGGTAATCGAGAGTCTGCGTCAGAGTAGCGAAGCTATGGGCAGACAGTTGGAGGAGGTGCAAGCCCAGATTCAGTCTTTGGTGGCAGTTGTGGCAGGACAGGCTCGGGGTGCTCAAGTTCCTGCTGGGGGGTTAGCTGTTCCTCCTCCCCCTGCGCTCGTGAGACCTCCAGTGGTGGTGCCAGCGGAGATGGCCTTCATCTCGCAATTTCAGAGACTGAGCCTCCCACTTATGACGGGAAGACAGATTTCATGGTTATAGATGATTGGCTGATCTCCATGGAGGAGATGTTTTCGTATTCAGGGATTGCTGGTGACCAGAGGGTGATGCTAGCCACCTATTAGCTTAAAGGAATGGCTAAGAGTTGGTGGCTGAGAGAGAAGGAGAGCTTAGTAGCTGGATGCTCTTGGGAAATGTTTAAGGAGATGTTGTTGAGGAAGTTCTTGCCTTCGGTCGAGCGTGACCGCCTCATGAATGACTTTCTCTATCTGAAGCAAAAGCAACTCACGGTGGGTGAGTATGAAATAGAATTTAGCAAGTTGAGCCGTTTTGCCCCTGCCTTGGTCAGCGTTGAGGCTGATCGAGTTAAGAGATTTCTTGGTGGTTTGAGGAGCGAAGTGCAGCAGTTGACCAGTGCTTATGGGTCAGTGACTTATGCTGGAGTCGTAGAGGCTGCTCTGATGGTTGAGGCTATTGAAACGACAAAGAGCAGAGGCCAGCAGATGAGAAAGGACAAGAGAAAGTCTGTGGAGGGGGAGAAGCCCCTGGTACCCGATGCTGTCCCGGGAAAGAGGAGCCGAGTAGTGTGCAGTTTCTGTGGCCGGGCAGGCCATCCTGTCGAGAAATGTTTTAAGAGGTCAGCAGCTCAGAAGGAGCAGGTTCATACGATCCAGGGTGCTCCTAGGAGTGATGTCTCCTGTTCAGTTTGCAAGCGGTCCGGGCATGATGCGGCCCAGTGTTGGACCAAGGATAGAGTCTGCTTTCAGTGTGGGAAGAAGGGTCATATCAAGTCCCGGTGTCCTCAGGTTCAGTCAGTTCTTCCTGCAGTTCCGTTACAGGCTTTACCTCCACCTCCGCGTGTGGACAAGGGAAAAGGGAAGCTGAACGTGATTTCTTCTGAGGAGGCTCAGACTTCGACCCAGGTTATTTCAGGTTAGTTGATTGTTGTTTTTCTAGCCTGGTAGTTTATTTGCTAGAGTGTTGCGGTATTGCTATGGTAGTTCCTTAGTTTGTGTGTTCCTATAGGGAAGTTTAAGGTGAAGAACCGCTGAGCGCGTGTTCTGTTTGACTCCGGCGCTACCCACTCGTTCGTGGCTAGAGCCTTTGTAGAGCGTCATCGATTGACTCTAGATAGTGTTCGGGATTCCTTCTGTGTCAAGTTTCCTTCTGGTGAATCTGTGTTGTCAGATTTGGGCATTTTGGATTGCCCGGTTTTGTTGGGGGACTTTCTTGCGAAGGCGGACCTGAAAATGATTGATCTGGAGGACTTCGATGTCATTTTGGGCATGGACTGGCTCTCTCGGTATGATGCGGTCATTCAGTGTAAAGGAAAGCGCTTGGACTTCATCAGGGACGACGGTCAGCCCGGCAGCGTGAATGCTGCTCTGTGTCAGGATTTTCCTGTCATCTCTGCGGTATGTGCTCAGAGATTGTTTCATTCTAATTATTGTGTTTGTTTAGTCTCGGCGGTTGGAGCCGCTGTTAGCGTGCCACGCTTGGAAGAGATTCCTATTGTTCGTGGTTTCGCCTATGTTTTTCCTGATGATCTTCCTGGTCTTCCTCCTGATCGGGATGTTGAGTTTGTGATCGATTTAGAACTGGGTACACGTCCTATTGCTAAGGCGCCGTACCAGATGGCCCCTCGTGAGTTAGAGGAGTTGCGAGTTCAGTTAGATGAGCTGTTAGCTAAGGGGTTTATTAGGCAGAGTTCGTCGCCTTGGGGTGCTCCTGTTTTGTTTGTGAAGAAGAAAGATGGGTCGATGCGGCTATGCATCGACTATAGAGAGTTGAACAAGGTCACTATCAAGAACAGGTACCCTCTGCCGAGGATCGATGATTTGTTTGACCAGTTGCGTGGTAGCACGGTGTTCTCCAAGATCGATCTTCGTTCTGGTTATCATCAGCTTAGGATCCGTGAGGCGGATATTCCGTGGACTGCGTTTAGGTCGAGGCATGGACACTTTGAGTTTCTGGTAATGTCGTTTGGTCTGACCAACGCACCTTCAGCTTTCATGGATATGATGAACCGGGTGTTCAAGGATTTTCTCGATAAGTTCGTTGTGGTCTTCATTGATGACGTGTTAGTTTATTCACGCAGTGCTGAGGAGCATGAGCAACATTTGCGTTTGGTCCTATCAGAGTTGAGGAATCACAAGTTATTCGCCAAGTTGAGCAAGTGCGAATTTTGGTTGCCTCAAGTTTCCTTTCTAGGCCACGTGGTGACTAAGGATGGGATCTCGGTCGATCCAGAAAAGATTGCAGCAGTGATGGATTGGAGTAGACCAAGTTCGCCTAAGGAGATCAGGAGTTTCTTAGGGTTGGCTGGCTATTACAGAAGATTTGTGGAGGGTTTCTCTTCCCTAGCCGCACCTTTGACCAAGTTGACTCAGAAGAATGTGACATTTGTTTGGAGCGAAAAGTGTGAGGAGGCTTGTCTGGAGCTAAAGGAGAGATTGTGCACTGCTCCCGTTCTGACCCTGCCTACCGAGGGAGTAGATTATGATGTCTACGTGGATGCTTCGCATGTAGGTTTGGGGTGCGTATTAATGCAAGATGGAAAGGTAATTGCCTATGGGTCAAGGCAACTGAAGACTCATGAAAAGAATTATCCTACGCATGACCTCGAGTTTGCAGCAGTTATTTATGCTTTGAAGTTGTGGAGGCACCTACTTTATGAGGCTCAGTGTAAGATCTTTACTGACCATAAGAGCCTGAAGTACGTGTTCACGCAGAAGGAGTTGAATCTGCGTCAGCGGCGGTGGCTGGAGTATGTGACTGATTATGATGTAGAAATCCAGTATCATCCGGGCAAGGCCAACGTGGTGGCCGACGCCCTGAGCCGAAAGACGGGAAAGATCTTTAACCTCTCCGCCGATCGTTTAATGGAGGAGTTCCTCCTTATGGATATATCAGTGGGATGCTGTAGTTTGCAGAGTAGTTTGTCAGTGGCAGAGCCGTCCTGGATTTCTTTGACTAGGCTGCACCAGAAGGACGATCCTGATCTTATGCACCTTTTCACCAGGACTGAGAAGGGAGAGTTGCCCGATTTTGCTATCGATGATGCGGGTACTTTGAAGTACCGCGGCAGGTTTTGCGTTCCCGCGGTTGGGGATATTAGGAGGATGATTTGCAGTGAGGCTCATGGTTCCAGCGTTTCCTACCATCCAGGATCTACGAAGATGTACCGTGACTTAAGACAAATTGCTTGGTGGTATGGCATGAAAGGAGATATAGCCCGATTTGTTGCTGAGTGTCACACTTGCAAGCGTGTGAAGGCCGATCATGGAAGGCCTGGTGGTAAGTTGACGCCGCTAGAGATCCCGACTTGGAAGTGGGAAAGTATATCTACGGATTTCATTACGGGGTTACCGAAATCCCCGAGGGGATTTGATTCTGTTTGGGTTATAGTAGATAGATTGACGAAGTGCGCTCACTTCGTACCTTATAAGATTGATTACCCGATGAAGAAGATAGCGGAGTTATACATGAATGAAGTCATCCGACTCCACGGTGTGCCGGTTAGCATTATTTCTGATCGAGACTCCCGGTTCACTTCTCGTTTTTGGCAGAGTCTGCAGGAGGGTTTGGGTACGGATCTGAGGTATTCTACTGCCTACCACCCGCAGACCAATGGGCAGACGGAGAGGGTGAACCAAATTGTTGAGGATATGATCCGATGCTATATTTTAGACTACGGTGGAGCGTGGGATGAGCGGTTGCGACTCATGGAATTTGCCTACAACAACAGTTATCAGGAAAGTTTGCAGATGGCTCCGTTCGAAGCCTTGTATGGGAGGCGCTGTAGGACTCCGTTGTTTTGGGCTGAGGCTGGTGAGAGGCCTTTGTTGGGTCCCGATGCGCTTGAGGAAATGGAAGTCGCAGTGAAGCTTATTCGGGAGAAGCTTCGCATAGCCCAGGAGAGATATGAAAAGAACGCCAATCGGCGTAGATCTGCTTTGGAGTTTTCCGTCGGGGACCTTGTATTCCTCAAAGTTTCCCCGATGGTAGGTGTTAAGAGATTTGGTAAGAATCGGAAGTTGGACCCAAGGTATGTGGGCCCGTTTGAGATTTTGGAACGGATTGGTGTGTCAGCTTATAGATTGGATTTGCCAGCGAACTTCCCAGGTGTGCATAATATTTTTCATGTTAGCCAATTGCGGAAGTGTGTGCGCAGCAGTGGGCAGCTCTTGGATGTTGTGCCCCAGTTGGAGCCCAACCTCTCTTTTGTTGAGGTGCCGGTTCGTATTTTGGATACTCAGGAGCGTGTGCTGCGAAAGAAGTCCATACCGATGGTTAAGGTTCTATGGAAGAATTAGGATTTGGAAAGCGCGACTTGGGAGTTAGAGTCGGCTATGAGGAGGGCTTACCCTCACCTGTTTCGTTGATTTAATCGGTATGTTATCCTTCTTGTAACTCCTATTAGTTGTTTCTCCTTCTTTAGTAGGAGTGTTGCGCGTAAAGTTTCGGGACGAAACTTTCTTTTAGGGGGAGTAACTGTAACGCCCCCGATTTTTCTGCGTTTATTTTTAATCTCGTTGGCGTTACGATGACGCGTTTCTGTGGCTTGTGCCATGTGTGGAGTATGGTTTAGCTCCTTAGAACTCAGTGCCCCGTTTTGTAGCCTGTTGACAAGGTCTCCCTAGCAAGCCAAGTAGTTTTGGGTGACCCGGTGTGGCCTCTCGGGGGGATGTTTGTGTTTGGCTTTGATTGGGTATAACTCGAGTTCTGTTCGTCGAAAGTTAATTTCGACTTCGTCGTTGAGTTCGTAGCGTGGATATTTAGCTACGGTGCGAATTTCGTCGGATTCCGTGGTGATTCGGTTTTCGTGTCGTTTGGTGTGTTAATAGTATTGTGATCAATTAATTAGATTGATTTGGCTGTCCTGTAGCCTTTTGGTTTTGACCGTTTATTAAATTCTGCGGGAGAATTTATTAAGGCAGTTATTGCCTCGCCTTGGTGGCAGCCATATTTTTGGCTTATACCTATTTTGGTATTTACTTAATGAAATTAAGTAATTAGGCGTTTTAGGGTTCGGTTATGGATGAACCGGTGTTTAGCTTTTCGTATAAAAGCTCTGTTTAAGAAGTGACGGCCCACTTCTTCTTCTTTTCCTGAGAGAGAAACCGTCGGCTTGTTCTCGGAAGAACAGAGGAGAAAACCGCCCGTCCTGTACCTCCTTTGGTTGGCGATTCCGGGCTTGTTCGTGGACGGAATTCGATTCCGAAAACGGCGTTGACTTGCTCTCTCCGAGATCTTCGTTTCGACGGTAAGATATTCGATTTTCGTGGAGTTTTGATGAGATTTGGGTTTCGGTTTTGGAGTTTTCAGCCATTAATGGCCGTGAGATTTATTCTAGGTGTTGCGGCTGTTTGTTCCGTGTGAAGAGGAGGAGAGCCATCCAAGCTTCGCTGAAAGTTGAGGCAAGTGGTATTCTTGCCCTTGCCAAGTTTCTTTTTGATTATTTTTGCTGAAATTGAAATCCCTGTTAGCCCAGGTTAGATGCCTTGTTGTTCTCATATTTATTGCTATCTATAGGAATTAGTTCTTCCTATTGACCCCCCCTTCTTGTGCTGATGGAACCCAACTTTGCCGGCGTAATGCCGTTTATCTTTGTTCAGATTTGCTCTGGTTTGGGTGTAGCCGAGAGGGAGTGTTAGGAGGGGAGGGGGGGTGATTTTCCAGAAGTTAGTAAGTGTTTTACTCGAGTATTGGAGTATGTTACTCGTGAGGTAGAAGTGGATTACTCGGGTATTAGTTCTGGAGTACTCGAGTAGGTGGTAGATACTCGAGTGGTGGCTTTGAGATACTCGAGTAGTGGGTTAAGATACTCGAGTATTAGCCTTGGAGTACCCGAGTAGTAGGTAACTACTCGAGTAGGGGTTTCGGTTTACTCGAGTAGTAGGTAACTACTCGAGTAGGGGATTTGAGTTACTCGAGTAGTAGGTAACTACTCGAGTAGGGGCTTTGGGTTACTCGAGTAGTGGGCTCGAGATACTCGAGTAAGTGGTTTGGTTTACTCGAGTAGTAGGCATCTACTCGAGTGCAGGTTTGTAGTTACGCGAGTAGTGGTTTTAGCATACTCGAGTAGTAGGCAACTACTCGAGTAGCGGGTTGGGGTACTCGAGTAGTTGGTAACTACTCGAGTGCTGGTTATGTTCGTATACTCGAGTAGTGGGCGACTACTCGAGTAGAGGGTTGAGGTACTCGAGTAGTAGGCGACTACTCGAGTAGAGGGATGAGGTACACGAGTAGTTGGTAACTACTCGAGTACTGGAAATTCCCTGCCTTCTTTTTGTCTTAGAATCGTTCGACTATCGTCGATCTCTGAATGGAGATCGTCGATCTCGGTTTCTGCATTAGGCCGTTCGACTATCGTCGACCTCCGGTCAACAATCGTCGAGCTCCGTATTACCTTAGTGGGATTGAGGTTAGAGTTTGGTTTTGGCCTTAAGTGAGGCTAGCTCACTCAACGCCAAGGTTTAGGTAGGCACTGAGTGGGTCTCACTCAGCGCCTTGTCGTATTGATTCTTTTCAACACTCTTCCTTTACCTTGTTTTTCGTTCCCGAGTGGTTTTCTTGTTATATTTCTGGTATTTCCTTGTCGGCCGTTTTCTTTACCTTCTTAAAGGCCGAATCGTGGGTCGTGGTTAGTAGTGGTGGTTTATAGCTCTTCAGGGGGGTGGAGTTGTGTGACATAGCCAAGGCCACTCTTGTTTTCGTGCTCCAGGTACGGGCTGGGCATGTGTGGGTGGAAGGTCCCTTGTGCTTTCACTTGTAGACCCTCGAGCTTGCTGACTTGGACATGGTGGATTGGGGGACTGCGTTTGCCTTCGATCCGGTTCCTTGTTGTTTGTTTTTGCTACTACCACCTCCCACAGTTTAGGGTGTTAGAAGTTTCTTCTTTGGTAGTTTGCAGCACTTTTGGCTCTTGATAGCCTAGTAGGCCCGGCAGGATGTTGTTCCTGAGTGGGGTTGTTGCTGTTTCCTTTGCTCGTTGTGCTTTTCTTGTTGTCCTATTTTGGACAGTTGTGACTCTTCCTACTGCATGTTTTTCAATTACTTCTTCCTTTTGGTTGACTCTTGCATGCAGTTGTTTTTACCTTGTTGCTTGCTGAGGTATTCTGTTTTCTTTTGGAATGCCTCATGTTCTGAGTTGTAGCCGGTCTGGTGGCTAGCTGAGGCAGTAGTGTTGCTGGTGGACTCCCGGACTTTGGAGTTCCGTTTACCTTGTTAGTGAGATAGTTTTCTGTACCTTTTTGCAGACATACATATGTGCCAGTGGGTTCGTGTCAGGTTGTTGGCGCCCACTGGTAGTTTTTCTTACCTTTGTACTGGATATATTTACTTATGCTGCTACCGTTTTCTGGAGATAGTCTACTTGCTCTGAGAAGGTTTTATGCTAGGTTGCTAGTTATTTCCAACCCTAATTAGTATTATAAATAAAGCTCATGATCAGCATGTTTTATAAGACTTAATCACTATTTTCCAAATCACGTATGAAAACCGTTTTCTTATATATTATATAAATTAAATGTAGTGTCTTGCATAGCATGAGTGGTTCTCTTGGGACCCTTATGCGCTCTTTAGGGTGTAAAACCTAATTAAAGTATTTTTCTTTCCGCAGCGTATAAATATAGTTTTTCTTTTATGGACTAGGTGATCCACTGAGCCGAGGGATACGGTCTCTAAAATATAACTGATTTTCTATTCATAAAACACAGGATTTTCTTGCATAAAGTTTGTAGTTGGTTTTGCCTGAGCGTCAGCGGTTATCCCCTGCTTGACGTGGCATCATGACGCGTGTTTTCTCATACTCTGATAATTCTTATATTTGGAGAAAATGCGTGTTGTGACACGGTTCCGGGTCGATTCTCGGTTCATAACATGAGACTAATGAACTGTAAAAAAAAAATCAAAATAAGAGATTTTTACAGAAAAAATTGAACTATGACTAGTGGGGATATAAATTTCCAATACACAAAGTTACACTAAGCATAGGTTCATTTATATATATATTGTAAAATAAGATTCCGCATTAAATAAGATTGATTTGTTAAATTGTAAAATAACATTTCCAATTCAAGCCCTCCGCGATTCACGCGAGCGCCAAGCGGCCAGCCGACCCAATCAGTTCTATATTTTTTTGGTTAAAATTTGTAATTTGTAATAATACATTAATAGATATATTCTTTTAAGTTAAAATTTGTAATTTATATTCGGTTCGGGTCGGTTCTCGGGTACCCGACTGTCGGAACCGAGAACCGAACCGAACCATCGGTTCTATATTTTTTGGAACCGTACCCGAATCAACCAAAATAGGAACCGACCCGAACTGCCCGATTCGGTTCGGTTTCGGTCCGGTTTTCGGTTCTTCAGGTATTTTTGCACACCCCTAGTTGTAACCAACACATGCATGGTGCTCCGAGCGTCAGACCATGCCTAAGGTTACACCACCTACAATCTTTAACGAAAATGTTTCCGTTTTGTTTATATATACATAATCGATACAACAAAAAACACCAGGACGAACTACACGAAGACCTTCGTTGCTAAGGAGCGAGAAGCCCCTGCAACGAATAGTGCTCTCTGCAACCAAGAGTAGAGCAAAGCCTACTATAAACAAGTCATAGATCAGTCACTAATCATGTCATAGGTATAAAAACTATAAACTAAACTGCACCTGTCATCTCGTCTTTTTGCTTATGGCCTCCTGCCTTTTTCTTTGTTTTCGGAAGTCCACTCCAATAGTCACGGGCTATATGTCCCGGCTTACCACAAGTGTAACATATAATTGGGTCTCGCCCAACAGTTGCTCCATATCCAGTCTCCTTTGCCACTAGAGTACCACTCCGACATTCTCTGACAATGTCCTATCTTGCCACACATATAGCAAGTGGAACTTGCCCTGTAACTGCTCCTGACTTAGCTTTCTTTGTCTTCGGGGCATCAACACGACAGTCGCAGACAAGGTGTCCTGACTTGCCACAATTATGGCAAGCATAAGGATCTTGACTAGTCGATGCTCTATATTTCTGCCTCCTCCCACAGTATTTAACCTTAACACGACTTACAGGGTTCGGTACCCTGCACACTGACGTCTTGTGGACTTTTGCCAAGTCCACTTTCAAAGATCTAGCCGACTCCACCAATGCTCAGAATCCAAATAATTTTGGTTACCAATAGAAGTCGTAACTCATCACGCAGATCGTTATAAAATCTATTGACTATAGTCTGCTCATCCTCCAATTCAAACCCTGGGTAGCGCCTTATCATGACAAACACATGCAAATACTCATCCACTGAGTGCGTTCCTTGCGCCAAAAGCATGTTCAACTGCTGCTCCGATGTTCTTCTATTTGTCGTTTGCTCCAAAGCACCAACCAGCATTGAAGCTATAGCAGGGATAGGGGCTGCACATGTCTTCTATGTTGGGCATTGATCATGGCAAACACCATTTGTATGGTTTCAACCGAAGGAGGGGTCGCAGGAACGTCAACATGTGCACTTCTTTCCGTAGAGTGTTGACGTTGTGACTACTCTGCATCACTCCTAGTCACCTATAATTGTAAAACACTCAATTAGGCAACAAATAGATTGCCAAAAAACAATCATAGGAACTTGCAGGTCCCTCAAACATGTGTATTTTCATTCATAAGTGAACACATGAGTTCTTTTATGTTATAACGGTAACGCACATACAAGTGATTACCACCCCTTAAAAGAATTCGCCCACGAATTCAAATAAGAAAGACCGACACCAGAGTCTGATACCAACTTGTAACACCTCCATCTGTCACATGACATATTGACATATAACAGTAGGTCCGGCCGGGGCCCGACGCCATATACTACGGACAGATTAAGGAGTTACTAAATTGAAACCATCATCTAACACAACGTATCCTAACACAGAGTACATTCTAGCGGAAGTAGTTTAAAGGTTATAAATAAAACTCACACTAACATGAATGTCCACTAATCATAAAAATAGGAATGAGCACATAAAATACACAAAATGTAGTCTTGGACTTAAGGCCTTACAATGTTTACTCAAATGTAAATGTTTTCCAAACATCGGCACGCATGCCAGCCACACATGAGTTCTAAGGTAAATACTAGCTATTCGCTTTGGCCTTCGAGGGCCGACATAGCTGTCCTGGGCTCCAACCCGCTATTTACCACTTGTCTCCGCTGCACCTGCAATCAACATCTCACCACAACGGTGACAAACAAAAGTAACGGTCAGCATTAGTTGACCAAATTATAACGACCTCACCCCTCACTCGGGGTGGCGGTGCTCCTTCCCTGCATGCATTAGCATAATAACAATATGACAACCAGAACGTGTAACTTAAACACCATTCGCCACAGACGTTGACACAAATGCCCAACGCCCCGTGCTCTCAGGGCACATTCTTGGTGCACAGGACCTCAAGGGTCACACCACCGTTCTCTGTGACGGACAATAATGTTTGAGCTTTTAGTCTCACAAGGGCCAAAGCCAGAGACAACGCCCCAGTGCTACGACAAGTCATGTGATTACACATTGACCACTCTAAGTCGACCGACATAGGGGAGGGTACAGTTCAGGCATATCCCGTGCTCAAATCGTCCGGCTTGCAGGCCTGACGCGGGTCAGCATCCCCTTTCCCTTTTCCGTATGATCCATAACTCTGTAGGGATCCTAGGCTAGCACTCATGGCTACCAAAGCTGAGCAAATTAAGCTCACGCTTCATAAATTGGACCACAGGTCTTCGAAAGACAAACCTCACACACAATAGCCCACAGGTCTCCCAGAGACAGGCTTCACAAACAAACATAACTCACTGGGAGCTATCGCCGACGGTAGTTCTACCGCCGTGCGGTAGGGGAAAGACTATCGTTTTCTTCCCTTTTTCAGATGTTTTCCCGGAGTCTACCCCCAGTACTCTCAACGCAGTCACCTGCACACCCCGCAACTCCGAAATCTACGCGTTTATCACGGAGTTTTCTCCGGCATACAAAACATACAACATCACCAATCCAGACCAACCTGTCCGGATGAGCTTCACACAACATGTCTATTACATACTTCGATTCCGGATCTAAATGCAAACTAACGGGGATACACGGATCTACCCGTTGGCAGAACACTTCCCACGCGTTCGTGGAGTGTCTACCCTCAAATGTCAAACGAAGGACTTCACATGTCCAAGGAAGAGGATCGTTACCCTTAAAGTCTTCTTTGGCTCCATGGGAGAAATCTATACAGTTGAAATCGACCGCTCCGGCCTTGCCTCCGTAGATCCGAACTCGCTTTGCGAATCCGAACTTCAAAACTCGAACGGCGACGTAAACTCCCTTTTTCTGGCGCTGCTGCTCCTCCTCCAGAAATCCAGGCCAATGTCTCAACTCTAAAAGAATGAAGAGGAAACGGTCGAACCAGCCATATAAACCGAGCCACCGCCGCGCGGTAACTAGCTACCGTCGCGCGGTACCGCCTCGTTTCTCACGTAAACCGCCCAGGCCCTCCAATAGCAGGCTGACATGTGTACACGCGGTTACCAAATCGCTATCGCCGCGCGATAGGACGCTAACGCCTCGCGGTAGCTAGCGTCGGTTACAACACAACCGCTCTTGCTACCGCCACACGCTAGCTACTACTGCCACACAGTAGAAACCCGAGATCTTTGTCAATTTAATTGACCTTGCTACTGCCAGCGATAAGACTACCGCCAGGCGACATCTCAACTCGACGCTCTCAACGCCTGCTGTCGCCGCGCGTTAACCCGCTACCGTCACGCAATAGCACTCAACGCTCTCGACGCGTCTTGCCGAATTATCCCGGTGCTACCGCCGACATTAACTCTACTACCGCCGGGCGGTAACTTCCTGACAACCCTGTTTCCTGCTTCAGAAATCTTGGGGCGTTACACTATATATACCCCCCCTACCTGGGCGACCCTTGCCATTCCCATACTCTGATTTTACCGAGATGCCTCTTTCCAAAGAGCTCCGAGAGAGGCCTCAATGCTACTCGCGCTGCCGAGCTGGTTTCTTTGTCGCCCAGTCCTTTGTCGCGCGAGTCGCCAAAACACAAGCCCGCCAAGAAGGCCAAATCTGCCCCAAAAGTTGCTGAGTCGGTCTACCGTGATCTGGCCTCCACCCCAGATCATGGACTCGCTTCTTCCTTTAAACCAGTCGCCCAACCAAAAGGAAAAGAGATCATCGACCTTCCTGCCGACTCGGACACTAGTCAGAATGATACCGAAACTTCTACGCCGCGAGTAGACTCTCCTCGCGACGGCTCAGGCCCCCAAACACCTCCGGAAGCCGCGCGAGAAAACCCATCGCCTCCCTTGGAACCTTGAGCTAGTCTTGCTACCGCTGAAGTTGCCGGCCCGCGAGTCGCCTCGGGTGATCCTACCCCGATCCTGTACTTGCCGGGGGAGGTGTGGGAACATCCCTGTCCTAAGGCTTCGAGCTGATCTCCCCAAACTCTCATGTTCTGGGCCGCGCGACAAGACCCATCAGCCTCCTTTCCTCGCCCATTTCAGGCAGCCAATGTCTTCTGAGCACTCCACCTCGCGGGACAATCTGCGAGG